>CM069526.1:56202500-57402500 GCA_035773235.1 Eospalax fontanierii
GCTGGGTATGCTGGTTTAGTCCCACAATTCCAGCACTTTGGGAAGCAAAGGCAGAAAGACTGCAAGTTTAAGGCTAGCCTGGGTTACTTAGTGAGACCCTGTATCAAAAACAAAACCACTCAGAAACAAAGGAAGAAGTATACCTATGAATCTTCAGGGTGTAACAGACCAGAAAAGGCTTTTTGTTCTGTGTTGGTGCTGGGGCTCAAATCCAAGTACTTAAGCATGCTCAGCATGTGCTGTAGAGTTCACCCCAGTCCCCAGACCTGAAGATTTCAGTGTGAAGATGTTCAATGTGAATGCCCACAGGGGCAAACGAAACCTTAGTATCAGACAGACAAAATGACAAACATGTGAAGCACTTAGGCGGTGGAGGCAGGAGGATCAAGATTCAAGGTCAGCTTTGGCTACAAAGCCAACTTGAGACCCTGTCTCAAAAACTCCAAACCAGGGATGGCAAGATGGCTCGGTGGATAAGGGTATGCTAAGCCTGACTACCTGAGTTTGATCCCACACTGTGGCCCACACGGTGGAAGGAGAGAACTGACTCTCCCAAGTTGTCCCCTGGCACAACTGATACCTGTGTACACACAGACAATAAATAAATGTGTTTAAACTTTTTCTAAAAACCCAAATCTAGCCAGCATGGTGTCACACCCTTTAATCCCAGAACTTGCACTCGTGAAGCAGAGGCAGGTGGAGCTCTCCAGTTCAAGGCCAGCCTGGTCTACAGGAGACCCTGTCTCCAAAAAAAGACCAAAACAATCCCCCTCAAAAAACCCAAATCCAAACTACACAAAACAAAGAACCAAAATAAGAAACATTCTGAATGCCATTCAACTTGTTCCTCAGCCACAACAGACTTGGTAGATGTTGTATGACTTCCTGGGATAGTGTGGTGAATGTGTCTGCAGTTCCCCTCCTGTTCCAGAAAAGAACTTTCCTTCCATGGTGGTTGGTATTCAGAGTAGCAGTACTCTCTGGTCATACACACTACTGTTTAGAAAGCAGTTTGACAGGACAGCACTAAACAAAACCATAGCAGTTGTTTCTGCACCTGATCTAGCACCTTTCCTAGCCACAGGCTTTCACCCTGTGGAACAGGCCTTAAGTACAGTCAGGAAATTGTTGGCTCCCCTGGCCCATGCTCAGCTTGTTTTCTTATGCAATAGACAACAACCTGCCCAGAGATGGCCCCACCCACAGTGTGCTGGACCCCTCCCACAGCACTCAATAATCAAGAAAATAGCCCACAGACATGTCCACAGGCCAGTTCAATGGAGGCAATTCCCCAATTGAGGCTCCCTCAACCCAGGTGTGTCAAGTTCACACTAAAGCTATCCAGCACAATTGACCCCTTGTCAACTTGACACACAAACACATCACTATTAAACCACAACCTTTCCATTTCTTGTCCCTAGGATATGTTGACATTAATATCACAACATACGGTAGACAGTACAAACTTAAAAGCCCACAGTCCATAAAAAACCAAGTACTTTTTAAAAGGACTGAATTTTTAAGTCTCTTAACTGTGGGCTCCTATAAAATCCAAAATAAGTACTGTCTTATCTCAAAGGGAATAATCGGACACACCTAAGCAAAACCTAAATCCAGCAAATAGCTCACGACTGGACATCTGGGATTCACTAACAATCTGGGCCCCAAAAGATTTCGGCAGCTCTCCTCTCTGGCTCTGCCGTCCACAGCACACAAAGCTCATCTCCCAGGCCCAGGGGGGCTCCATTCTGTACCTGCTGCTGCCCTTGGTGGTCATCCCATGGTCCTGACATTTCTAAAAAGCTGGGGCCTCCACTGAAACTGAGGCTGCACCTTCACCATGGGCTCTTCTGGCCTCTCCTGGTGCAAAGCCTCAGATTCTCTCCATGACCCTGCAGTCCTGGGTCTTCACTGCAGCCGAGGCTGCACCTTCACCAGTGGCCTTTCCTGGCCTCTCAGTGTCAAGCCTCAGCTGCTCTCTGTGACTCTTCACAATTTCAACACCAGAACCATGCAGGAGACTCTTACACATTACCGAGTCCTGCTTCCAGCTTGAGATGGAGGCTTGGGCTCCTCTGGACCACAACTTCTGTGCGCCGACCCTCGGGAAATTTCTCCCAGGTTTTGCCACGGTAATGCTGGTCTCTTGTTACTCACAGCTGATTTTTCAGCTCCAGCTAACTGGCATCATTGTCCCAGTAAAACAAAGTTTTCTTCCCTTTGAAGCTTCACAAGCTAGGCCTCCATCTCTTTCAGCATGACTGCTCCAAGCTCCAAAGCAACAAACTCTCAGTACTCAGTGACTTTTCCAGCCCACAACACTCCCCAAACACCAGGGTCAGGTCTGTCACATCAGTATCCCATGATCCTGGTACCAATTTCTATCCTAGTTTTCTTCTCCATTGCTGTGACAAAACACTCTGACCGATACCGACTTGAGGAGGAAAGGGTTGATTTTGCTCACGTCCGGGTCACATGGTTCATCAGGGAGCCAAGGTAAGAACTCAGGGCAGGAACCTAGAGGCTGAGCTGCAGCAGGCCATGGAGGAACGCTGCTTAC
Source organism: Eospalax fontanierii (assembly GCA_035773235.1). Classification (NCBI taxonomy): domain Eukaryota; kingdom Metazoa; phylum Chordata; class Mammalia; order Rodentia; family Spalacidae; genus Eospalax; species Eospalax fontanierii. Next base: position 56,205,061 of record CM069526.1, read on the forward strand.
TGGCTTGCTCAGCCTGCTTTCTCATACAACACAGAACAACCTGCCCAGGGGTGGCACCCTCCCACATCACTCAACAACCAAGAAAACAACCCACAGACATGGCCACAGACCAGTCCAATGGAGGCAATGCCCTAATTGAGGCTCCCTCAACCCAGGTGTGTCAAGTTGACACTAAAGCTATCCAGCACAGGCACCCACAGCTGAGTCACACTGTGGCTGATGTCCCCACCTCCCCCACTGCATAGTGTGTTCCATCACTATGAAAACCAGACAGTGGGGAGGGGGCTTCCAACTCGTTCCCAGACTGATTTCTCCATATTGTGCAACCAAAGCATGAGTCTTCAGCAAGTCTTACCATCTAATTCTGACATGTAACCAAGAGCAGTGTCAATAGTCTGTTTGGGGGCCTCAAGGGTCTCTGAGGCAGATAACTCATGGAGAGGTGGCCCATCTCTGGCCCTGGGTTTTTATTCAACAACCCAGTGGATCGTGGGGCGCCCTTGTCCACTCACGCACTGCTCTTTTACTGTTCTTCCAGATGCTTTTACAAATCTATATGACACTCAAAGGTTAGCATTGTGTAATGAAACCATTCTACTGAGGATGGGCAAGATCTCTGAAGGCCCGCTGTCATCTATTCCAGGCAAGTACCGGTTGGTCTTAGGCAGTTAGGGGGATGGTAAAATAAAAGTTAGCTGGGCCCACTATAGCAGGAAATGATCTCATTACATCTATCAATTGTTTCATCAGAAGAGCAAATTGAGTTCAGTGGAGTGGGTGGGAAAGCACCTCATCTAGTCCTCCACAGTCCACATATCTTCCCATGATCCCCAGGCTCTTCACCCTAGGGCACTCCTGCTGCCATGAGGTGCTCTGCATCCCCTCACCCCCCTGATTTCTGTGGGCTTGCTTGACTTAGCTCAGGTCCAACGGGGAGCAGGACCATACTCTTGTGTGCTGTGTCTGCCACTGGAGCTGACTCCCTGGTTCTGATAAACTCCAGGCCAATTGTCAGCTGCACCTGGGTGCTGAAAGGGCCTTGGGCTTACGAGAAACTGGTCTTCACTTTATAATGAAAGCACTGGACACTCAGAGTAGCAAAAGCAAATTGCTGTGTCTTATAACCTAGCAAAGTTGGTGTCAGCCGAGAATGGAAAATGTGCTGAGTGCAGGCAACAACTTAGAAACCCTGACATGACCCTTCCTCCTTCTTTTTTTTTTTTTGACAATCTTATATGTCGTCTAGGTCTTCCTTTCCTTCTGTCACATATATATCTTTGTCTCAACAAAAGCTGTATGGGTTCATCTCTACATTTTATATTCTGTTTATTATAAAACTTACCAGGTGCAGGACTTTGCAGGCAAGCTTGGCTGCAAGTAATTTTCAACTGTAAACTAAGGAGCTTAGCAGAGTTTTGGGGGAAGACAGCTAGATGAGCAGGGTCTGGTGTTTTTGTTCAGTTGTTATTGGACCTAAGCTGGCTCGAGGCACCTTTGGAAATGAACCTTCAGATTTCATTTTTAACAAGCTGGGCAAATAGTCACTACCATCACTGTACGTTTTTTGCAGCAGAGAAATGTGCACTCTGGGATGACTGCCCACCCTGTGTTGAGCTTAATCATCTTACCTGTGCAGCTTTATCATTTGTGTCTGCTATGAGGTGCTGTTCAGGGTATAACCCTTCCAGAAGCTCACTAGTACCACATTCCACTTTCTGTTATTTTTTTTCCCTAGGAACTCAGACTGTGCTGGATAGCTTTAGTGTCAACTTGACACATCTGGGTCGAGGGAGCCTCAATTGAGAAAATTCTCCTTTTGGACTGGTCTGTAAGAAAGCAGACTGAGCACAGGCCAGGGGAGCAAGCCAGCAAGCAGCGTTCCTCCATGGCCTGTGCTTCAGCTCCTGCTTCCAGGTTCCTGCCCTGAGTTCTACCTTGGGCTCCCTAAGTGATTCACTGTGACCTGGGAGATGTGAGCCAAATAAACCCTTCATCCCCAAGTTGGTAATGGTCAGAGTGTTCTGTCACAGCAATGGAGAAGCCCACTAGAACACTGCACGGCACAGATCTTGAGCATTTGCTTTCAGGTGAGCTGGAGAGATGGACAGAACCCTGTGCCTGTGTTACCCTCCCTTGTCCCTTTTCTTTGCTTTTGCACCTCATAAACCTGATTTACATGCTGGCCTGTGTCATTCAGATGGTCTGAGCTTCACCAACCATGAAGATCATGTCCTACCCTGGTGCTCAGCAGGACCACCACACCCCTTTGCGGTCCTGCCAATCACCCTCTTTCTTTAAAAAAAGAAAATATTTATTTTTAATTTTTATTCACGTGTGTGTATCTGCCATGTGAGTTCAGCTGCCTAAGGGGGCCAGAAACAGGTGTTGCATCCCCTAGAGCTGGAGTTACAGACAATTATGAACTACCTCACTTAGTTTCTGGGAACTGAACTTGGATACTTTGGAAGAGAAGTTTGTGCCCTTAACTGCTAAGTGATCTGTCCAGCCCCCCCAGATACACAGTCGTATCTGACCCAGTGACAGCATCACACACTGATTCTCTCAATCTAGTTCTTTCAGTAAGGCCTGTCCTTCCTCTATTGTCTTTTTTTGTTCTTTTGTTTCAGAGCCTTACTGTGTAGTCCCATCTGACCTGGAACTTTATGTAGTCCAGGCTAGGCAAAATCCCACAAAGATCTGCCTGCCTCTGCCTCTTGAGTGCTGGGATTGAAGGCGTGTGCCACCTCACATGGCCTCTATTGTTGTCTCTCAGTCCACAGCATTCCTAGGGACTTAAGCTGGTGATCACCAAGCTTCTGTAATGGCTCCTATGAGCCAGTTCTTCAGGGACTGATTTCTTCATATTGTCTCAGGTTCCTCAGCCTCTTGAGGAGAGATGAGCTACTACTCAGATGTCTGCTTCTGAAGCACTCAGACTGATCCCATTCTCTCTGTGTCCATAGCCTCAAGAGCCAGGCTCTTTCACTGCTTAAGTCTTTTCCAATTCAAGTGGTTCCAGTGCTAAGTTCTCCTCTATTATTATAGTTTGTATTGGGGAATTGTGAAAGCCTCTGTCTGTATACTGAATCCTCCCACAGGTTCCAAGTTTTTGGATTCCAAGAAGGGCTCCTTAGCAGAGATCTAACCTGTACTTCTCTCAACCCCCTTGCCATAAGAAACAGCAAGCTAACACCCCACCTCATCCTCTCTTGTATTCAGTTTACCTGCCACACCAGAGGCTAATGTGGAGGATCTGTCCCGTTCCCACTAAATTTCTCTCTTAAATAAGTTCCAAGGCTGGAGAGATGGCTCAGTGGTTAAGAGCACATACTACTCTTCCAGAGGACCTGCGTTCAATTTCAAGCACCCAACGCCGAAGGGACTTGAGCATCTTTCTGCGATGGGCCTGCCTTTCCACCCACCCTGTGTTCAGCAGATCTACCCAGCTCATCTTCATTACCACCACATGCCACCCCAACCTCAGTGATTCACTTCAGTGTGAGCTTGAGAATGGGCTGCTCCATGTTCTCTGCTCACCTCATTTCTTGTCAAGAGGATAACCAAGAAAAGGAAGGAACTCCCCTCTTTTCTCTTGACATTTTTTGTTGTTGTTATTCATTTTTATTTTAGTGTATGAGTGTTTTGCTACATGTATGTATATAAACGCACCTGCAGTGCTTGCAGAAGCCCAAAGAGGGTGTTGGATCCCTGGAACTGGAGTTACAAATGGTTGTTAGCTACAATGTGGGTGTTGAGGACTGCACCGATGTCCTTTGCAAGAGCAGCCAGTGCTCCTAACTGCTGAGCCATCTCTCCAGCCCCTGTACACTTTTCTTAATGTCCTCGGAGGGTTCTAGAAGACTCCCCACCACTACAGATACATAAATCTAAGGGTGCTTGTGCTGGACCGCTTTGAGTGTCAACTTGACACACCTGTCTAGAGGGAGCCTCATGGGACTGGCCTGTGGCTATGTCTGTGGGGCATTTTCTTGATTGTTGAGTGATGTGGGAGGACCCAGCCCACTGTGGGCGATCTCACCCATAGGCAGTTGGTCCTGTGTTGTGTAAGAAAGCAGGCTGAGCACAGGTCAGGGGAGCAAGCCAGTAAGCAGTGTTCCTCTGTGGTCTGTACTTCAGTTTCACTAGGTTCCTGCCTGAGCTCCTGCCCTGGCTCCTCTTGATGAAGGATTGTAATATAAGCTAAAGTAAACCTTTTCTCCCTGAGTTGATTTGGTCAGTGTTTTTGTCACAGTAATAAAGAAGCAAACTAGGACAGTGTTCAGGTCCCTTAGAGAAGATGATGGATTTGCATAAAACAGGTGCACATCCTCCCATATATTTTAAATCTTCTTTAGATACCTAATACAGTGAAATGCTGCTTGAATTATTAGACTGCATCACGTATGGAATGGTGATAAGAGATGTGGGCATATTTAGAACAGATGCATTTTTAAAATCCATCTAAAAAATGAGATCTTCACAGTCTCATCATGTTGCTCAGCCTAGCCTCTAACTCCTGGGCTTAAGCAATCCTCCTGCCTGTCTCCACAGTAGCTGCAACTCAGGCCTGCACCACAGTACCTTGCGGAATGCAGTGTTTTCTTTTCTCCTGAATATTTTCAGTGTGCTGTTGTCTGAATCATTGATGCAGAACCCAAATCAGATAGCTGCCTCTGTAGTTTCTACTGCTGTTTCAGCCTCGAAGCTGGGCCTCCTCCTCTCCCAATATCCCTTCTAAATCCCTCTCATCCTCAGGTCTCACTACTACAGGGGCTGGCGGCTGACCTGGCAGTGTAACACAAACTTTCCTGAGAGACCTAAGTCGCCATCATGCACACATCATTCTCATTCTGGGATTGCTGTATGCACCTATTAGTTGATAACCACACCTCAGGGTGTTGGTCACAGTGACCCACCTGTATGTTAATCTCTCTCTCTCTCTCTCTCTCTCTCTCTCTCCCACACACACACACATACAGGGACCCCTGTAGCCCCAGCTGGCCTGAAATGTGCTATGTAGACTTGGCTGGCCTCAGTCTCAGAGATCGGCCTGCCTTTGCCTTCCCAGTGCTGACATTAAAAGCGTGTATCATGACAAAACTTACTCCCACTAGTTCAGAAGACAAATTGCAACAGTGGTGAACAGACAGTAGCAAAGAGGCTTGTGACCTGAACAGTAATGTCTACAATGTGCCAGGACCCCCTGAAGAGGACACCCTCCCAGTGAGTGGAACAGCAAGATTCACATGGAAAGGGGGAAGTGTTTATCTTATGCCCTAGGAGGAGATAAAGTCCCGGTTACTGGTTACTAAACACCTTTGCACAGATGAGTCATTCAGCCCCACTGTTTTCAGCATGGCCTGATCAGTGAGTCAGACTCATCCCCGGGCCCTGGGAGGGTGGCATTCCCTGTCCCCTCCAATGGGATCTAGTAGAGAAATTGATGTAGCCAGTAATGTGTTCCTTCCAGGTGCTCTGTCCTGGCTGTTGGTGGCTGCCCCACTGTGGAGAAAACCTTGGCGCTCAGTCCCAGACATTCAATACATTCCTCTTGGCATCTCAGGGAGACAGGTTTTCAAGCTGTTCTCTCTGTATGATGAATCCATAGCAATGCCTGGTGAACTGTAGCAGCCATGCAGGATAGGCTCGCTACCAATCAGTGCTTTCCCAGGCTAGGACCACTGCCTGTTGGGTCTGTAACTGCTCAGCAAGCTAAGCATATCTCTATGGTACCAAACCACCCTGCCCACCCCCCTGCCAGTTGTTGTAAGGCATTTATTTTTATTTTATTTTATTTTAGTGTGTGTCATATGGTTTGCCCATTTGCATGTGTGGGTGCACATGTGTGGAGGCCAGAAGTTGACATCAAGTATCTTCCTTGATGGCTTTTCATTTCATTTACTGAGATCACTGCTCTAGACACTAATGTATCTAGGCAGCTTGCCCCTGGAGCCTCTGTGTCTCCCTCCTGAGGGTTGGATTCCAGATGACCATCTTGCCAGCTTGACTCTTTTGTGTGGGTTCTGGGGATCCAAACTCTGGTCCTTATGCTTGCAGGGCAAGCACTTATCCATAGAGTCATCTTCCCAGTGTCCAAGGATTTGTTTTCATTAGCTAAGACACACAGACACAAAGATAATTGTCATGAAGGACACAGTTTTCACTCATAGTAAAAGACAGCCAAGGGTATGGCAATGTTCGGCTGTGCTGGACAGTGCTGAGGCAGTGAGGGGCAGTAGGAGCAGGGGGTTCTGGGGCAGAAGACCGCACTGTGATTTCCTGCTGGACTAGGGAGGCGAGCCAACAGACTTAGGGTTGTGAATCTGAGTAGTTTCAGCAGTGCCTGGTGGACAGTGTGCGTGCTGAGTGCGGAGAACAGAGGTTAACTTGGGTCTCACTCCTCTGTCCCGCTGGCCTGGGTCTGGTCAGCTCAGCTAGGCTGACTGGCAAGCATCAAGGACCCTCCTGTCTCCACCTCCCAGCCCTGGGGTCATAAGCGTGTGCTACCACAGCTGGCTTTTTACATGGGTGCTGGGGAGTGGAATCAGGTCCTCAAGCACATACCTGACCGAGCCATCTCCCCCGCTTCCTGCACTCTTTTTCTTATTGTTATCTCCTGAAAAAATACAGTATAACAACCATTCACACACGTACATTGTAAATGGTATTGCAAGTCTGCTTTTTCCTTTGCTTGCTCCTTCACTGGTCCTGTGGTCAGCCATCCTACCCAGAAGTTTTTTTCCTAAGATTTATTTTTTTGGTCTTTTTGAGACAGGATCTCCCTGCAGTCCCAGTTGGCCTGGAACTCACTATGTAGGCCAGGCTGGCCTTGAACTCACAGATATCCACCTGCCTCTGCCTTCTGAATGCTGGGATTAAAGGTGTGTGCCATCACCCCTGGCATTAAGGTTTATTTTATTTTTATGTATATGTGTGGGCCTGTCTGTATGTGAGTGCAGGGCCTGAGGAGGCCAGAAGGGGACACATCTCCTGGAACTGGAGTTACAGGTAGTTGTGAGCCGCCTGGTGTGGGTGCTGGGAACTGAATTCGAGCCCTTCTGGAAGGGCAACAAGTGCTCTCTTTGCCTCTGTCTCCTGAGCCTGAGACTACAGTGCCCGGCTCACACCACTGTGCCCGCTCCTCATTTGCCCTCTAAATGAAATTTTGCATCTAAGCAGGCTGAGATACTTATTCTTTCCCCTATATTTAAGTTACATTATTTGATGTGAAGGGGTCGGGGTGTGTGCCACTGTGCACATATGGAGGTCAGAGGACAACTTGTGGGAGTCAGTTCTCTCCTTCGGTCATGTGCGTCCTGGGTAGCCAACTCAGGTCCTTAGGCTTAGTGGCAGGCCCCTTTACCCACTGAGCCATCTCTCTAAGCCCTGCTCCCACATATGACTGTATTTTTTTAAAAATCTTTTTGGTTAAAGACATGCTCTCATGTAGCCAGGTCCCTGTAGCCAAGGATGAGTTTTACCTTCTCATCCTCCTGCCTCTCACTCCTGGATTCTGGAATTATAAATGTAGCCATATCTGGTTGATATGGTCCTGGAGATTGAACCTAGGGCCTTGTGTATGCTAGGTAAGCATTCTCAGTTGAGCTACAACTCCAGCACACACTGTCTGTTTTTAGTATTTTTCTTTTAAAATTACTTTTATTTATTTGTTTGGGGAGGTCAGAGCACAACTTATAGGAGTCAGTTTCTCCTTTTATCATGTGGGTCCTGTGAACTCACTCAGGTCATCAAGCGTAGCCATCTCTCCAACCCCTTCATGTTTTCTCTTAATCATTGTTTTTCAAAATAATGGCCATAATATACCTGGTTTCTTTTTTTAGTGCAATTTAAAACATTTTTAAAATTTTAGCATTCAAAGCAATGGGTTTCATTATGGCATTTTCATATAGCTGTATCATTACACTTTGTTTTAATTCATCACCCTCTCCCACGTGGCCTTTCCACTGCTTCCTGTCCAGCTCTGGCTGGTTCCCTTCCAGCTCCAGCAGCTCCCCTTCCACTGTCATGTCACATGTATTCCACTGCCCTCTGCTTACATCCCTTAACACATCCACATATCCTCCCCTTCCTCCTCTTCCTTCTCCTCGCTCCTCTTCCTCTTAGTCTCTCTCTCTCTCTCTCTCTCTCTCTCTCTCTCTCTTTCTCTCTCTCTCTCATTTTTAAAAAGTAATTCAAAATTGATCAAAGACTTGAAAACTTTGGAACTGCTCGAGGAAAACACAGATAAACTACTCTGAGATATAGGAATGGACTTTGTGAACAGGACTCCAACGGCACAGAAGAGAATCCCCAGAACTCACAAATGGGATTGTATGGAATTGAAGTGCATCTTCACAGTAAAGTAAACAGCCAGAAACAACACACAGAATGGGATAAAATCCATGTCAACTACACATCAGGCAGGAGATTAATACCTAGAATATATAAAGAACTTCAGGGCTGGAGGGATGGCTCAGTTAAGAGCATTGGCTGCTCTTGTAGAGGACCAGGGTTTGGTTCCTAGAATCCAAATGGCAGCTAACAAGTGTTCATAACTCCACTTTCAGGGGATCCTACACCATGTTCTGACCTCCTCAGGCACTGCATGATGAGTGCACTTACAGCCATGCAGGCACAACACTCATACACATAAAATAAAACATTTTAAATGTTGAAAAACTTCAAAAGTTAAACACCCCCCCAAACAATCAGATCAATGAATGTGTTAATGAATGGATTTGACAGTTCTAAAAGGAGAGATACAAATGACCAATAAATATTTGAAAAAATGTTCAACATCCTTAGCCATCAGGGAAGTGCAAATTAAAACTTCTTTGAAAGGGACTGGAGAGGGCTCAGCTGTTAAGAGCACCTGCTGCTTTTGCAGAGGACCTGGGTTTGGTTCCCAGCACCCATGTAAGGTGGCTCCCAACCACCTGTAACTCTAGTTGGAAGGGATCTGATGCCCTCTCATGGTCTTCAGAGGCAACTGCACTCATGTATACACACATAAATCAATCTTTTAGAAAACTTTTGAGATTTCATCTCACCCCAGCTAGAACAGCTATCACGGGAACAAAGGACAACAAATGCTTTTGAGGATGTGGGGAAAGATGAACTCTTATTCACTGATGTTGGGGATATAAACTTGTGTATTTACTATGGAAATCAGTATGAAGGTTCCTTAAAAAGCTAAATATAGAACCATGTGACTCAGCTATGCCAGTTTTAGGTATACCCCTGAAGCATTCTGAGCCAACAAAGCACAAGGACACTTGCACATCCATGTTTATTGCTACACTGTTCACAACAACTAGGCAATGGGACTAGTTAGATGACCATCAACAGATAACTGGGTAAAGAAAATGTGGTCCATATACACAATGGAATTTTTTATTCAGATATGAAGAAAAATGAAACCATGACTTTTGCAGGAAAATGGATACAATTAGAAGTCAAATGAAATAAGCCAGACTTACAAAGACAAATACTTCATGTTTTCTGTTATATATGAAATCTAGATTTAAAATTATATATGTGTGTTTCTATTCACATACTTATTATATGTATATATAAGTTATGAATCTAGAAAGATGGTCATGAGAGAGAAGGAAGAGAGCCCAAGGGAGGTTGGAAGTAGAAAAAGTACTGGGCACATGTGACAGAGAAGGACTAGGGCTGGGGGATGGCTGAGCTGGTAAAGAGCTTGGTGCACAATGCTGGAGAGCTTTTTAGACATCAACTTGATATACCTTGGGAACCTCAGTTGAGGAATTCTCCATTGGGCTGGTCTGTGTCCATGGAGGGGGGGACATTTTCTTGATGGTTGAGTAATGTGGAAGGGCCCAGTCTACTGTAAGGGGTGCCACCCCTGTGTTACATAAGAAAGTAGGCTGAGCATGGGCCAGGGGAGCAAGCCAGTAAGCAGCACTCCTCCATGATCTGTGCTCCAGGTTCCTGCCCTGAGCTCCTGCCTTGGCTTCTCTTGATGATGGACTGTGCTGTAAGCCAAATAAATCCTTTCCTCTCCAAGTTGGTTTGGTCATTGTTTCTATCACAGTAATTGAAAGCAAACTAACACACACAAGCATGAGTTTCTGAGTTTAAGCCTCTAGAATTCACTTAAAAATGCCAGGCAGCTGCTCTTACAAACAACCTAGGTTCATTTCCCAGCACCCACATGGTGTGTAACAGCCGCCAGTAACTCCAGTTCCAGAGGACCCAAAGCCCTCTTCTGATCTCCTTGGGCATTGCAGGGCATGGGTGCACTTACATGCATGCAGGCAATACACTCTGTACACATAAAATAAAAATTCTCCAATGCCAGGCAGCTTTGGGGAAGCAGAGGCAGGAGGGTCCCTGGAGTCTGCCGCCAGCAAGTCTAGCCTAACTGATGAGCTCCAAGCCAATGAAAGACCTTGCCTCTACGGAGGTTGAGAGATTCCTGAGGATGAAGCCTAGGGTTGTCCTCTGGCCTGTACACACATGCATACACACATAGTTATCCACGCACACACATTTTGTGATAGTTAGCATTTGTTGTCAATCTGACAGGATTTTGAATCAGCATGGAAGCAAACTTCTGGCTGTGTCTCTGAGGAACTTTCTAAATTAGGTTACTTGAGGTGGGAAGACTCCTCTGAATGGGGGCAGCACCATTCCATGTTCTTCAGTCTTCTGAAGAAAAGAAGAAAGAAACCTTCACTGTCTGCCTCCTGATGGTGGATGCACCATGACCAGCCACTTCACACCTCCTGCCACACACCTGATATCTTGCTTCTTTTCAGGTATTTTTTTTTTAATCACAGCTGGAATCCAAATCTAGTGTACATAAGCTTCAACAATTAAGGTGAGGGCAGGAGAGATGGCTCAGTAGTTAAGAGCACTGGCTACCCTTGTAGGGTTTGGTTCCCAGTGGCCAACTACCATCCATAACTCCAGTTTCAGGGGATTCTACGTCCTCTTCTGGTTTCCACAGGCATTGCACACACGGGTGCACTTATATGCATCCGGGCAAAACATTCATATTCATACACACACACACACACACACATATATACACAAATAAAATTTGAAAACTTTTTTTTCAGGCAAGTTAAACCTAAGAGAATTTGTTAGAAGACCCCCCAGCCCAAGGGGCAGTGATGCCATAAAGGAAGGGTGAAGGTGCTGGGGATGGTAAATGGAAGATGAAATAGGAAATACTGTTTTGGTCTTGTTGTTGTTGTTTGCTTTCCAAAAGGTAGGGATAGAAGTCCAGGTTTCACACATACACACTAGGCATGTGCTGTACCACTAAGCTCCACTCCCAGCTCCAGAAAACACTCTTTATTCCTAATATTTAAAGCTATGGATGTAGCTCAGTGGTAAGCACATATCTAACATGTATGAGGTCCCAAATTCAATCACCAACACCCTGCAAAAAGTCACAGTGGGACAGTGTAATTTAGGAGGTACAATATTTGTAGAAAATATATAACACTGGTAGGAAAAAGAACAGTAAGGAAAAAAATAGAAGCATAATATTTCATAGATTCATCTATATACATGTGTGTATAGATATATGTATACATATACACACATGTATATATATGTATATATACACATAAATATATACACACACGTATATATGTATAATATTAATTCAAGGTAAACTGGGATAACCCAATGAAACCCATTTCCTAATTAATCATTTAAAAGGCCCCTTGAAAGAAGTGCAGATTGTAATCACTGCGCTGCGCTGCCCTGACCGCCTGAAGTGACACTCCGGGCCTCTGAGTCAGGTTGCTATCGTCTGTCCCAGTCAGCATGCTGTAGTCATGGGGACCCAGGCCCAACAAGGCGCCTTCCCTTCCTTAGCCAAGGCTTGTCCAACTGTCTTTCTCAGTATTGATTTCCTCTGGTGCTGGGTCATAGTCTGGTAGAAGAGTGGACCCTGAGGGTCAAAAGACCATTACTGTTTTGAGACAGTGCATGCAAGGGGGAGGCCTAAACTTCCTGGAGGGAGTGAAATTTGAGTCCACTGGTAGAGGCAGGGAGTGTGCAAGGGCAGGGTCTGTCCCCTGACTGGCAGGAGGGACACACTCAAATTTGTCCTGGAGGTTGTTGGAGTCACCACAGGCTTTCAGCAGAGCATTGCTTCCACTGCTAAAGAATGCTCCTTCCCCATGAGCTGAGAATGGCGAGAGACATTCCAGTATCTGAGCCAGGCCCCCTCAGCCTGCAGCTCCTCTTACCTGCAGAGAATGTATGGAGTTCTAGGGGGACAGCAGACTGTCCCCTGAACCACCTCAAGGGTTAGCATAGAGAGATGCCCTCCTTGTGACCTCTTTCTTACCTCTCATCCAACCCACAAGCTCTATCCCTTGGACCTCAGAGGACACTAGTACCTAACAAACTGCACTGAGATACAGCAGCCAGTTCAGCTACTATGACTACCAAGTGCTGTGGAGCCCCCAAGGCAGTAAAAACCCAGGAGATCTAGGACAGAAGTTCTGAGGCTTCCTGGTGGGGGTGAGGGTGGGGGTGGGACAATGTATTGCTCCTGCCAATCCTGGGCCTGGAAGGTACTTGCTTGAACATTTTCTCAGAGGCACTTGAGGCCTGTTAGTCTGAGTCTGACCCCACATCTTGCCTCTTTCCTGGAAGGTTTTGTCTGCTCTGCCAGAGCCCTGATCTATCTCACAGGGGAGCCTGTGGGGCCAAGCTGACCTTCACCACTCTTTGGCCCTACTGTTTCCCAATTTGAATTGCCATGGTGCTAGGATGAAGCCTAAACTTGTTGCCTGGACTAGAACTCCTTATATAGACCAGGCTGGTCTTGAACTCACAGAAATTTGCCTGACTGTGCTCCTGGGTAATGCTATTAAAGGTAAGTGTCAACATGTCCAGCAGAAGCCAGACCACTGCTTGTGGTCACTCAGTTCCTCTTTCAGCACTTGTCTCACGTACCTTACTCAGTCTTACCTCTGTTGGGAAATTTCCTTGGAGAAAGTCCATCCTGCTCTGAGGTCAGCCGTCTGGGTACCAGATGTCTGTTTGATGGGGTTTGTGTCTTCACTCTATGGGTATTGTCTCTAGTGAAATAAAACTGGAAACATTATCCATGGTGGTGGTACACACCTGTAGTCCCAGCATTTGAGAGATGGAGGAGGAGTATCAGGAGGAGGTCAAGGTTATCTTTGGCTTCATAGTGAGTTTGAGGGCAGTCTGTGCAACATGAGACCTGTTATCAATACCCCCCACCCCAAGGAAACTCATTCTTAAGCTTTGTAAGGGCTTTCTTCTGATATACCTGACTGCAGATGGGAGTCTGAGAAACCATCTACTTGTTCAAAGTCTGCTGGTAACTGCTTTGCTAAATCTTCAGTCATACTGGTTTTGTTTCCGTCTGCCACTTTCAGCCATTCTTTTTGCATATGCTGTGTGTTTGTCTGGAATCTTCTTTCATACATAATATAAATAACACCTTTTCATCCATTTTCTCAGAAGAAAATTTCTCTGACCTCCATGATTATGTCAAAATGCCATTTAAGACATTGTTGTCAGTATTTGTCTTCTTGGGAGGTCCTGCCTATCCTGAAACTCTACTTTGGTGATAATAAATTCTGCTGTCACCCAAATCTGTGAGCTGTGCAGACAGGGACTGTTTTTCCCATAGCTGGGGGCTTCCCCCTTCTCCCTGGCGCCTCCTGATCAACAAAGATTTCCCGGTGATGGGACATGTGAATGGTAGGTGGACAGTCACAGCAGCAACTGCTAGCTGGGCAGCTGATTTGTCTGGCAGAGATTTTTAAGACAGCCTCTGGATTGATGTGTCTGTTTACCTAGCCTATCTTTTTAGTTTCCCCTTCTCTGTTTCCAGCGGACTCTATGCTGCACCCTTTTATTGCGGTTGTTACCTTCCTGACAGATGTGTCTACCTGCGATGGTGCTGCGCCCAGGAGCCACGGAAGGCTAGCAACGTCTTGTTCTAGAAGGGTTCATGGGCCGAGTAAAGCCCCAGCAGCTGTGTTGCAGCGGCGTAGAGCACTGCATAGGCATCAGCTCTGATCCTTCCATAATGCTGTGACAGGGTTCCCAGGTCACACCTAACAGCGACAGGAGAAGTGTCCGCCTGATTCTGTCACTCCAGAACTCAGAGTTAGTTGGTGTGCATTAAAGGTATTCTGGCCTGTCTTGGCAAGCTGTCACCGTAGGTACATTTTCACAGCAACAAACGCCTCCCTGCAGATAAGCAGGGCAGCCAGGAGATTCCCACTCACAACGATGGAAGCCAAGGCCTCGCGACGGCCTCCGAGGGGCAGAGGACAGGAGCACGGCCTAACCACGGGAGCTGAGTGCGCGCCCGCGCCCCTCCACAGGCGCGTGCGCATCGCGGTCTGCTCCCCGCTCGCCTCCGCCCTCATCACCCGGGTTTTCAAATTTGAAACCTGCAGCTTTTCCCGCCCGAATGTGTGGACCAGCCGCGGGAGAGGGCGGGGCCCCGCGACAGCCAACCCCGCCTCGGAGGCTCCACGGCCCGCCCCGAGGATGAGGCCGCGCCGCGCTCACGTGCAGCGGGACCTCGGGGCGCAGTCTGCGGGCTGCGGGGCTCTGAGGGTGGCTGGCAGGACGCCGCACTGGTGCGGAGGCGCCACGGCCCGGCCGGAGCGCGAACCCCAGCACTGGAGTCACCGCCCGGAGCGGGGCGGGGTGGCTGCGGTTCCCAGGCCGCCTCCCAGGGGCGGGGCCGGGGCGGGCCGGGGGCGGGGCGAGCCTTGTGTTTGTTGCTCTGAGTCAGTTACATTGTAACAAAAGTGGTTCAGCGACTGCCAAGCCTAGCATCTCAGGCCCTCTCGCCCTTGGCTGTCGCCGACATGGAACCCGTAGCCAGCAACATCCAGGTCCTGCTGCAGGCGGCGGAGTTCCTGGAGCGTCGCGAGAGAGGTGAGGACGAACTGCGGGGACTTGGCTCCCAACTTGAACGACGGAAGGCTCTAGGGCAACTGGCGCGCTGCCGCCCTCAAATCCAGTGGTGTCAGCGGGCGGGAGAGCAGGGAAGGTTTGGGCAAATGGTGTACGCGCCAAAAAGTCATTCCTTGGTCCTGCAGTGCCAGGGGCTCTGGCTGACGGGCGGGTGGGGGTCCTTTCTCTGGCAGAGGCGGAGCATGGCTACGCGTCCCTGTGTCGGCATTATGGTCCTGGTCCTGTCTACAGGAGGAGGAAGCGACCCCTGCAAGCTCCTGGCTCGCTGGACAGTGGGCGGTGAGGAGGGTTAGGGGCGATGTGGGGAGGAGAGCTGCTCCTTAGTGGGCCCGTTTTTCGCTTCCTTGTTTGCATCTTCCGGGCCTGGTATCCTGCTCCTGGACTAGTACCATCTGCCTTCTCCATTCAAACATGCATGCTTTTCTTCGTTTAAGGACAACCCCTTGAATACATTTGATGTGCCAGGAACTGTAAACAAGACTGTTCTGGGTCCTCCTTATCATGTACCTACACTCCCTCACATATACAGTCTCCTGTTTTTCCATCTGTGCTTCACCCTTAGCATATGCTGTTCCCTTTACATGCTTTCCCCTTACTACCTTCTATAGGAAACGTGTTTTGCTCAGTTCCACTGTCTAGGAAGTCTGTCTTGACTGGCTGTCAGGGGATCTCCTTTGGACCCTACAACCACCTAGGCAGGTGTTTTGTAGCATTTGCCTTTCATCCCTGCCTGAGATTCTTTTGTCCCAGCTAGTACAGGTTCTCACAGGGAACTTATTTGGGATTTTGAGCCACGGGCTGTCCTGGGGCTGAGAATTTGGGCAGTGCCAACTGTCCCTTACTTCATCCTCCTTTGGCATTGGCAGGTCTGTGCACAATGAGCTGGAGAAACGCAGGTAAATCCCAACCCCGCCCCAACGGCACCAGGCCCCAAGGATCGTCTCCCTCAGGTGGTCCCCTGTCGTCCCTCGGGCCAGTGAGATGGGGTTAGCACTGCCCTCCAGACCCCTTCCTCTGCAGGAGGGCCCAGCTGAAGCGGTGCCTGGAGCAGCTAAAGCAGCAGATGCCCCTTGGGGTTGATTGTACTCGATACACTACGCTGAGCCTCCTACGCCGTGCTAGGACACACATCCAGGTATGGAGCTGCCTGTACCCCCAGCTTAATTGTCAGGCTGTATGGAATGGTGTAGTATGGAGTGTCTGACTGGAATATGGGAAAAGGCCACACATAGTCCTTCTGTGTAATTTGGGACAATTCTCTGTGCTCTTAGTTTCTAAATCTGTCAAGTGAGAAGAAAAGCAGACAGTAACAGTGTTGTTCTGAGGAGTTAGCAAGTTCACCTCATAAACGTTCTTTGCTGTTGTCATTCTTATTACTTAGATTCTAGCTGGGAGACTTTGGGCAAGTCAGGTAGTCTGCTTAGACTTATTTCCTGTTTGGTTCAGCAGGGAGGGGATGGCTGTTGAAAAGATTCTAAGTCCTACAATAAGGGTCCTTTGGATTATGCAAGGCCAGTGTCTGTCCCCTCTGACTCTCATCCTTCAAGACCTACTTGGTTTGGGTTCTGATGGCATTGTGGAGGCAGCTGGAGATCAAAAGGGAGGGCAAAGGACTGAGGTGAGTTGAAATAGGAGCTGGTCTTCCAGAGCTTTGCTGCTATTTGGGTGGCGCTGCCCGCCACCTGCTGGACAGGAGTGGGTATGCAGACACCAAGGTGGAGGCTGTGGGTACATTAGATGCTGCCTTGGAAAGAAAAGAGGATTTTTCTTATCCTCCTGGCTCATGTGATGGGAAGAAACAGAGGTATAGCCAGACTGAAGGCACAGCAGATGAGAGGCAGATTGAGGACCAAGGTATCAGTCCCTGACTTGAATTCTCAACAAGTATTTATTAAGAACCTGGGGCTGGAGAGATGGCTCAGTAGTTAAAAGGGTGCTGACTGCTCTTACAGAACAACTGGGTTTGGTTCTAAGAACCCACATGGTGGCTAACAACTGTCTGTAACTCCAGTTCCAGGGGATCGGACATCCTCTTCTGACTTCATGAGCACTGCATGACACGTGTGTACCTATATACGTGCAGGCAATACACTGATATACATAAAATAGTTAAAAATTAATTAAATAATTAAAAACTATTAAGTACCTGTGCCGCTGGGCTCTATTCTAGTCACTGAGGACCACCGCAGAGTCAGATCCATTGCCACTCAGCAAATAACTCATGGCTGCAGGAAGCACTGAGCTGCTGCCCAGGTGCCTGCTGTCACTTTCAGTATTCTGGCTGGTGTGTAGGCTCTGATTTTCCCACGGAGCTTGCTTGGCCTCTTTCTCAATAGATGACATGAGCTTACTCGGGTATCGGCTGGCCTGTGGGCAAAACCTGGGTGTGGCTCTTCCCTTGAGGCCCCATCACCCCTTTTCTGGACAGTTGCTTCCCTCCAGTTGGCCTCTACCAGGCTGCCTTCTATTTGGCTGTGCATGTATCTGCTGAGGCCCAAGCTGAAAACTCTCTCAGAGTTCCTGACAGACACAGCTTCAGTTCTTACTTCTCTTGAAACTCAAGCCTCTCCGCATCCCATGCCTTGCCGTGATGGCTCTTTAGGGCTCCTTCCCCTGCCCACCTCAGAAAAGGCTAGACTCCCAAGCCCCCAGATTCCCTCTGGCTTGATGATAACTGGTTCCACATTTAGTCTAGATAGCTCACTCACCTTTCTACACCCTGTGTGCTCTTGCCCCCACCCCCTTTAAAAAATTTAATACAGGGGGCTCCAACCCTGGGGCCTTGCGCATGCTAGGCAGCTTCCCACTGAGCTGCATCCCTACCTGCTGTCCTTTCTCCTTGAATGACTGAATGCAGGCTTCTGCCCAGGGAGGGCTGTGCATGGCAGAACCCTTGACTTTCCAGACCCTGAGCTTAGAACTGGCAGAACTTGGGGAGGGGAGGAGGAGACTAATGATGAAGCCTTGAATTTCCTGAGGGAGATCCTAAACAGGAGTTACCAACTAGTAGCCTTTTAGTCTGTAGTCAAACAATTGGAATTAGTTGGCAGCACCTGAAAGCACATTTGACATGAAAGATCTGGTTTTCCAGTCTCTTTACCAAACGGGGAGATGAGGCAGTGCTAGATTCATATCCATGTGGCCACCTCCTTTAGCCAGAGTATGTACTTGTCAGGATGCCATAGTCTCCTCCAGTCCCAAAGTTTGAACTGCCATCATATTCCACTCCATTGTATTATATGATTAGACCCTATAGGCATTTGAGATTGGGGTAACCTGCTAGCCACACCATCTGGACAGGTCTATGGGTCTAATAAGGCAGGAAGTAGTGGCTCCTTGGAATATATGAAGCAATTCTCAGGTTGATTTATATGGCTACCTGTCTGGAGTAGGCAAGGGCACTGTGTGGCCATGGCACAACACTGAGTAGCGTAGGAAAGCCCTGGGCAGCTGACCCCAGCTCTGCCTATATGGGCTCTGCAGAAGCTGGAGGAGCAGGAGCAGCGGGCTCAGCAGCTCAAGGAGAAGCTTCGGAGCAAACAGCAGAGCCTGCAGCAGCAGCTGGAGCGGCTCCAGGGACTGCCAGGAACTGGAGAGCGGGACCGGCTGCGCGCTGACAGTCTGGACTCTTCCTGCCTCTCGTCTGAGCGTTCTGATTCTGACCAAGGTGAGTGCCTTGAAGCTGGGAGTGTTGTGGAATGTGTGGATGGCTGGGCTTCTGACCATTCTTCTCTGCAGAAGATCTAGAGGTGGATGTGGAGAGCCTGGTATTTGGGAGTGAGGCCGAGCTGCTCCGGGGCTTCAGCACTGGCCAGGAACACAGCTACTCACACAGCACCGGCGCCTGGCTATGATGTTTGCGGCCCAGAATACTCTTCACTTTCACTGGACTGAGCCTGCGAGGCAGTGGCTCCTGCACAAGTCCTAAAGTCTGCTTAGATCCATCTGTTGGAAACTGACTAAAAGGACCCTTGTGTGGGACAGGACTCTGCTGCACATCTTGGGCCTGGGTCACTCCCAGGCCCTGGGAGTGCATTTTATGTAGCACTTGGCCCTGTTCTGCTGCCCCACAGGTACAGGAAGCCTATAGACCCTCACGTTCCTTCCTGGACAAAGCCCCTGACCTCTGCCCTACATATACTGCACAGTATTTTCATTAAAAGCCTCTTTTGTAAGATCCTCTGGCCATGGTCTTGCCTGATGAAATGGAGGAAGTCCCAGCCACAATTGGAAAACAGGAAGTAAGATCACAGCTGCCAGCAACACTGCCATGTGCCAGGCAGCGCACACCTAATCCTCACAGTGTTGAGGCTGTTCTGTGTCCACTTTGGTAGTGTGACTTGCCTGAGGTCCAGAGCCAGGAAAACAGCGGAGTTTAGATCCAAACCAAAGCTATCTGACTCCAGAGCCGGGGCCAATCAAATCAAATGTTTATTGAGTGCCTGTTATGTGCTAAATATTGTTCCAAGTACTTGGGACACATCAGATAATTAAACAAGGAGCTTGCCCTTGTGGGGCTTACAGTCTATCATTTCTCACCACTTCACCTACACACTGCTTGTGACCTTGGGCAAGTCACTGCACCTGTCACAGCTGTCTAATGGGGGAACAAGCAGGTAAGGCTCAGTGGATACTGAGTCTGGAACACTGTAGATGCTGAACTGGACACCTGCCCCAACCCACCACCCAGACAACAGAGAAGGCTGGAAGTTGATTTTTAATAATAAAGTACATGGGGAGAAGGGAGAGGGAGCTGAGCTGCATTGGCTGGTGGGCTACACGAACTGTTGCTGTTGTTGTTGTTGCTTGTTTGCGGCCTTGTTAGCGAGGTCCTTGGCCTTCTCTGTAGCTGCCAGTGCCGTCTCCTTTGCTTTCTCCTTGGCCTCTTTAGCTGTCTCAACAAGTGTTTTAGAAGGGGCCTCACCTGCAGCAAATGCCAAGAGACTGGCTTCAAATGACGCCTGCAAGGTCTACCCAATCCTAACTCCACGGTAGCTGCTACTGTGTATGGGCCAGGCTCCTTGGGAAAGGAGTCATCATCCTGTTTTCTGCCCCTCCCCCCATCCCATAACCTCACTCCCCAATACAAAGTCTCAGGCTCAGATCCAGCCGGTGACTGGTCCAGTACTTTATCAGTCAAGCTGTTAAGACCAACCTGGCTACTTCTATTGAGGATCTCCCAGCAGTGCCCAAGGCTCTCACCTTGTAGCTTGGCCAAGATGTACTCAAAGCCCTTCATTGTCTTGGTCACATTGCTTTTGAACCGGGCAAGACCAAACTCCTGGCAGGAGAGGGGAAGGATGGGGAGATGGCCAATGACTCACAGCTCAGCCCAGCCCAGAAATCCTAGGCTTCAGAACCACAGCATCCTTTACTATACTACTTACCTGGACAGCTCTGGAGACACCAAATAAGCTAGAGGAGACCCAGGCTTCCCGTCGGATTTCGGTCCAGCCGCTGTTGTCAGAGTTCACACAGTAAACACATCGTTCCTCCACCATCTGTGCAGGGAGTCAGGCAAGCACCTTGCAGGGGTGTGTTTTGCTCTGCCCACTGGCACAGAGATTCAGACCCCATCTGTGCTGTGCTGCCCAGGCTAGCCCCAAATTCCTGCACTCATACTGGTTGATTCCTTGCCTCTTTCACAAGGGGAAGTAATGAAATGAAAATTCTTTCCTTGTTACTGCATGCCTAAATGGCTTTTACAAAGGTCAAAAGAAAAGCCATTTTGTCCTCTACAATCTCTGTTTACCCTTAAAACTAGGGACAAAGTCTCTTAGCATCAGTAGGCATTCCAGTCTGATCCAGGGCTTTGTTTTCTCTAGACTTCTGCATACTTCCCCTTTTGAGTTTCCCGAAGTTCTACATAAAAAATACCAGGTAATCATCACAGCTTTCATTGTCAGAAAAGAAACTATACAGCAGATGCCTTAAAACAATGAACACACCTGTTGCAAACTCCTGTCTTGGAATCTACCAAGCAGAGGCAATGTCTTTCAGTCATCTGAGGTGACCTCAGATAGTGCTGGGCGGGGGAAAGTGTCTACTTACTTAGTGACCTTGAAGGACACAGCTTTCTGAGCCTTATTTTCCTCTGCAATGCAAAACTCGGAGATTTCCATCTCAAAGTTACAGAAGTGGAGAAAGAATTGTCTGAAAACTTGCAGGGTATTCACATATGAAAAGATGCTGTGAAACATTCATTAGACATGGATTTTTTTTCAAGGCTTTGAAGTAAGGGGTCAAAGCTATATGTAATCCATTTCCCCAAAATCTCAGGCAGAAATGAACTGTGGAATTCCGCAAGTGAGAGTGGGGCCAGGGCCCCAGAGCTTCAACTCCTAAGGCACACCCAAGGCATCTTTGGCTTGATAGACTCCCAGATGAAAGTCACTGCCTCCCTTCCTCCTTCAGCATTAGTTATTTCACCCAATCTGTATGTATACCATACACAACCAGAGTGCTTTGTGTGCTCCTGCAACAATTCTGAAAACAAGTGCCTTTCCCCGCCTTTCCCCACCATATACAGTCCAGGAACAGGTCAAGAGGCTTACCAGCTGAAACAACTTTCTAACCTTAGATCTAAGAAACAACTATTTTGGGGGACCAAAGGAGGTCTCACCATCAGCCGTGCATGGTTGATGTTCCAGGTGAAGGTGGTCATGGTCTGATTCTGTGGGTCCACAATAGAGTCCTCCAGGATATATACCGAGTGAGCAACGTTGGCGGGAAACAGTCGCTCTGCCCAACGTGGCATCCTGTTGGTCTTGGTCAGGAGTCTCCGGGACAAAAGCTTCTGGTCAGGGGTCACCTCCCGGTGCACTATGTCTTCAGTTAAGACATGTTTGCTGCAGGTGTCAAAGTAAAGAGCCTTAAAAATCTGCTTCTGACAGGCTGTCTATGGGTTCCCAACTGGCGCCTCCTGGCCATGACTTCCTGCAATCTTATACAGCACCCTGGTTTAGAAGTAAGAGTACCTTGAACCTATCCCAGGGCAAATTCCAACTCGTGCCTCCTCCTAGACCTGGATTCCTGGGCCTTCCAAACAAGCAAAACCTCATTTGTTGTGCCACTAGAGCGCGCCACAGGCAGGTGAGCAGGCAATCTCTGGGGTTTCTAACCCCAAGATACATCCCAACTCCCGAGCTGCCACCCGGAACTACTGAGACGGCAAAACGTAAGACTAGGGCCTTATGTTAATCATTGCACCCAAACCCAGACTTCTCTTAGGGCCCCGAAAGCCAGGCTAGGTCCTTGTCCCGGTAAGGTCTTCGGGCCATAACTATGGCCACAGTTCCGGAGATTCGCCACGTCGGATTCGATGTCAAGTCTTCACTAGCCCCATTACTCAAGGGCAGTCTACATTTCGATCTCCAACTAGTGTGGGAAGGGTGACTTGCTCTACCCATTGCTACGTACCTATAGGGATTCGGGTACCGTTGCCAGAAGGCAGCGAACACTTGGTCCCAGGAACTTCGGAGCACGCTCTGGCCCAGGAAATACTTCACCATCGTCCCGGCCTGGGCGGGCTCAGCACCTACGCAGCATCAGGTGCGGAGCCCGGGGGGCACGTGGCTTGGCGCACGCCCGCCAGGCTCGCAGCTCAGTTACCAGCGCGCCGCGCCCAAGTCGCTGCCGCCGCCATGAGGGACTACAGGGCTGCGCGACACTTCCGGCGCCAGGCACAAGATCCGCCACTTCCGGCGCTCCTGCCACATGACCTAGCGTCCCGCCTCCTGCCGGCGAGTCGCGGTGATACTGTGGGAGTTGGGTTGACTGGACTCCCGAGTTCAGGTGGGGGTCGGGGCCGCACCGGAGCCTGGTCCGAGAGAAAACGGGGGGTGAGCAGCTGCACGGCCCGGCGGCGCCGAGGAGGGCGCTGTGCGCGCTCCCTGCTGCCGCGGCTCAAGGAGACACGGCACGCTGGGGCGAGGAGCCCGGGGGGACTGCGCGGTGCTCGGCCCTTGGGGTCCGGGTCTGAGGCTTGGGCTCTGCCTGCCTGGGCCCCGTGGACCCTGACGTGGGTGCGGCGGCCCGGGAGCATGAGCGGGCAGCGCGTCGACGTCAAGGTGGTAATGCTGGGCAAGGAATACGTGGGCAAAACGAGCCTGGTGGAGCGATACGTGCATGACCGCTTCTTGGTGGGGCCCTATCAGAACGTGAGTGCACCCCTGCGGGCCCCCCAACGGGAGGAAGGGAGCCGGCCTGCACGCTCGGCCCTGATCTCTTCCCCGGTTGCAGACCATTGGGGCTGCCTTTGTGGCTAAAGTGATGTGCGTCGGAGACCGGACAGTGACTCTGGGTATTTGGGTAAGTCCCTTGAGAATATGATCTTGAGGAACCCCATCGAGATTTAATGCTTGCCTCTTAACTAGATGACTGGGGCTTCATAGAGGCCATTTTTTCTTCTCCAGACCCGTTTCCTCATCTAAAAAAAAAAAAGTGGGGGAGGTTCTGGAAAACGTGGACCTAGTTTGTAGTATTGGGAAGGAGCCCACTAACTCCCTCTGCCCTTCAGGACACAGCAGGATCTGAGCGCTACGAGGCAATGAGCAGAATCTATTACCGAGGTGCCAAAGCGGCGATCGTCTGTTATGGTAAGCATGTTTTTCAAGTAAGGGTTGGATCCTAGGAGAGCTCAGAAGAGCTTCTGATATGTGGTTGTGTCTCCTGCATGACACCTACCAAGACCTCACTGACAGCAGCAGTTTTGAGAGAGCAAAGTTCTGGGTGAAGGAGTTGCGCAGTCTAGAAGAGGTAAGTGGATAGACCTCATCAAAAGACCAAGGATTGAGTGAGACTTTTGGTCTGTAGAGATCTTAGCCTTGTCTTTTGCCCTAGGGCTGTCAAATCTACCTGTGTGGCACCAAGAGTGACCTGCTGGAGGAAGACAGGAGGCGCCGACGAGTGGACTTTCATGATGTTCAGGACTATGCAGATAGTAGCTATTTTTAAGCCCATGGGTGGGAGGAGGTAGCTGCTTGACGGGGTTACAGGAGCAGGACGGCCACTGTTGCCATGGCAAGTTCTGCTAGGGCAGCTTTCTGACCTCCTTGAATCTGTGGAGTCTGGAGAACTGCTAGCTACATTGTTTATGTTAACCTGATTCTCAGGAATGAAGCCTTAGTCACTTCTCTTTGCAGATATCAAAGCACAGCTCTTTGAAACATCCAGCAAGACAGGCCAGAGTGTGGGTGAGTGCTGTCTTGGGGCTTGACAGCAAGAAAGACAAGACACCAGAACAATCAGGGCTCCGGACACCTGGAGACCCCTTGGCTGCTGGCACCAGACCCTCACTATTTTTTTGTTTTGTTTTTTTTTTCCAGATGAGCTCTTCCAGAAAGTGGCAGAAGATTACGTCAGTGTGGCTGCTTTCCAGGTGATGACAGGTGTGTACTTTCCCTTCTTTGAGGAGCTTTCTTCCAGGTTCATGGTCTCTAGGCCTGTTAATGACTTACCTGATCCCCCACCATAATAGTGCTGAGCTGCTACCTCTCTCTTTGACAGAGGACAAAGGTGTGGATCTGAACCAGAAGGCAAACCCCTACTTCTACAGCTGTTGTCATCACTGAGTCACGACTCACCTGGCCTGGGAGAATTAAAGAAATTCCCCAGAGGGGCTGGACCCAACTCTTGTCTGGGCTGGAGTGGTAAAGAGTCTGAGCTACTCCAGGTATCCATGACAGCAGAGGTGGCACCTGCCTGTGCTGGCCCGTGGAACAGAGGCAGTATTGGGCTGACTGTGGGCATGAGGAAGACTAAGGGCTGATTTGAATCCCAGGCTTCTGCCCTGGACAGGTCCTGTCCACAGATTATTTAGTGGCTTCTGAACTGTAAATAAAATTAATGCACTGTGACTCATACTCAGCCCCTTCCCTGGTGTTAGGACACCTAGTTTCTTTCTGGGGCCACTCTGGCCTCACTTCTATATGAAGACTTTTCCCATTTGGAAATCAAGTTAACTTTTTCATAGAGCTGTCATCTGTTTTTTGAGGTTTGGAGGCAGTGGTGGTGCTAAATATCAACCCAGGGTTTGAACATGCTAGGCAAGGGTTCTGCTGCTGAATGATACTCCGGCTAGTTCCTTTTTTGTGGGGACAAAGAGAGAAACTAGGGTGAAGCAGTGCAAGGCTCACAACTCTGTAGAGGAAGGAAAAGTATTTTAAGTTCTATCCAGAGATGAAAGGGTCAACCACACTCACCTCAAGACAAGTTGGTTTAGCCAGCTCTACTTCGTATGTCATGTCTGGGCCTGTGGCTCTGGACTATGACTCAAGTCCTGAGCTTCCCAGTGACACCCTGCATGTACGTTAATGACAGGAAGCCATATTTCCAAAAGATCAAAGTCTTATGGACCCAAATTCAGATCCAATTTAGCTGCTAACTAGAAACTTAATCTGGGCATCGTGGCTCACTCCCAGCACTTGGAAGGCAGAGGCAGGGCAGGGCCAGCCAGGGCTACATAGTGATACTGTCTCAAAAAGAGGGAGTGGGAGACTGAAAAGTCTTCAGCTTGAGTTTCTCACCCACCAAATGAGGCATCTGCCAACTTGCTCAAGTCATAAATTCTAAATGAAAGTAACTCCAGTATAAATGTTTTCCTCTCACCCCTCCAAATTTTTTTTTCATTACTGGGGGTCCCAAAGCCCCCCCCCCCCTTAAAAGGCTAGGACAGGAGAGAAGGCAAATGTTCTCTCAAGGTGTGGAATGTCCAAATACTTCTGAAAGGCTAGGTGTTACTGTAAAAAGGCCAACATTTCCTGTTTAAACAGAAGGAAGTGCATTGCAGCCCTTTCCAGTATTGCTATAGGGGTATGTCTCCAGCTAGGAGCATGTTCCCCCTTTGTCTCTGATTTCCTGTTTTGACCTTAGCCAAAGTCCTGCAGGGTGCAGTACCTGCCTTTGAAGAGTTCAGAATGACTGATCTGGTCATACACCCAGAAAACATTTTGGCATCAGGTATAACAAGCAGTGCATTCGGGTGATCTAAGCCACTGCAAAGCTATGGCTGGAGGAAGACAATAATTTGAGGTCATCCTGGACTGCGTAGTGAGAGTTTGTCTCACAAACAAAAAACTTCACTGTATTCCATTCTCATTAAGATAAATTCCTCAAGACCCTTTCTTGATCAGTGAAGGATTCCCTTGAAAGTGACATCAACCACTTCCAAAACAAAGGAAAGATACTTAGGCAGCTAGTGGCACCTGGGAGGAAACCAATGCCATTCCATCAGGTGCTTGGAGGAAGGACTCATGTTGGCTCCTGCTCTTACCCCAAACCAATCCTCTGTCTCCCCAGAGACAATAAAAACACAGGGCAAGGGCTATAGGAGTAAAGTTAAACTTTACTTTACAGTATTTTTTCTCTATATACAAAGAATTACAGTACATGTTTATGGGGACTCCTAGCACAGGGCTCCCCTCTTTCACTAGGAGGTTCACTTCCAGCTGACAATCTGTGGGGTGTGTGTGTGAGAGAGAGAGAGAGAAAGAGAGAGAACACACAGTGATGGACCTTGGCTGAACCCTCTTCCCCATTTCTTAAAAATATAAAGATAGCCCTCTAGCCAGCTTTCTTTGCTAAGACCTAGAAAGCTGTTCTTCCATGAGCTTTTACGTGCTGTACTCACCCAACCCCACACTCAAGGACATACATAGAAGGCAGCACCACCACAGCCTGGGTATCACTTGCTCTGCCCACTCTGAGGCTAGAACACTGGGGTCCTTGGTTTTTGCTCTGTTCCCTGTGTCGGCAATGCTGTGTTAAACTTCCGAGTGCTACCCCTGGAACCCCTTGTCTGATGTTTCAAAGTCACAGGAAGGCAGCTCTAGGGTAAGGACCACAAGAGTTTAATGTGGTATTTTGCTTATGCTGGTAAGGAAACACCTCTTTTGAGGTTGTAGGTGTCTTAATAATTAAAATAAACGATTTCCTTAAGAAATATTATCCTTATTTTTCATAAGCAATTGAGATGCTGCTATGAGAATGGAAGAGGTAGAGAAGCAGACGATAATGGAGGGGGACCCCACACTCACAGCTCTCCTCCAACCTGTCCCCGGCAGGGTGGACAAAGGCTATGGACAAGATGACCTTAGTCCTGAAAAACCCAGTGGCCACCATCATCTGGATATGGGACCTCTTCCACCTCTAGATTGTACTGAACCTCCAGGGTTGGGTTGCATGCTTCACCGAGGCACTGCCTTCTCCCTCTCATAGAGCTTAAAGGAACCTACATGAAATATCTTCTTCCCAAACAGGAATCTGGGTTTCCATGTCACCAGTCCCTCACTCTTGGCAGTGCTTATTTATACCACGAGATTAGCACCATCATTACGTTGTTTTGTGTACAAAGCAATTTGTATTTCAGTTTACACTAAAGCAACTTTTGCACTGGCCTAGGAAGCTCAGCTGAGAGCAAACTGGTCATAGCCAATCAAAGC
Organism: Eospalax fontanierii; assembly: GCA_035773235.1. Classification (NCBI taxonomy): domain Eukaryota; kingdom Metazoa; phylum Chordata; class Mammalia; order Rodentia; family Spalacidae; genus Eospalax; species Eospalax fontanierii. Next base: position 56,232,468 of record CM069526.1, read on the forward strand.
TCCTGCAGCAGTTACCTAGCTTGAAATGGCCTGGGATGTCTAACATGGACACTCAATTTTAACAGCAGGAAATAGTCTTGAGGCAGCTTCTGTCCTGCTGTGATCTTGGAGGTTAGGATGCTGGGCTCTCTTATATAATGAGGAACACCAAGAGGATGACAATAGCCCAAGGAGTCTTGAGAGAACTCTTATTGGAGCTAGGGGTGAAACCCATCAAATTTAGTGCTCTCCTGGTTGCTCTGCATCAAGAAATCCTTCCTGCCCTTTGGTTCTCCTGGAACCACACTAGAGAACCTGGGAGTCTTGCATCAGTGAGCTGACAGTGCAAGCTGCGATGGTTCACTACTACAACTATGTTCTGACTGTAGTGTGGTGGGCACAGAATATGAAGAATAGAATAATTATTTTTGCCAATACCAAAAGGATTTGGTTTAAAAAAAAATTAAGTGATTTAAATCACCTCAAACTAAGTAACTTTAGGGAAGCAGACTTTTTTTTAAAAAAGATATTTTGTAAACAATGTCTGTTTTCTATAAAATGGGTTGGCTCCAGCAGAAGGAACAAATAAGGCTTTGAATGCAAATTTCAGTGACTCCCTTGATTTTTTCCCTAACTTACAAGAGAGGTATTAAGTTACTTATGGAGCATTTCTGCCTTTGGCTTACCCCTTGAAAATACTTCCTAGGGAGATGGCTCATGGGTAGACTCTCTGGAGGTCCTAATTCTAAGCACTTAGCCAAATGCCAGAATACCACCCTGTACAATGGTCAGAAGTTTCTAAAAGATTTCCTTCACTGCAAAGAAAGAGTCTTATTACAGGTTTCAAGAGAAGCCCAGAAGAATTGCAGGGTCACCCTCTTCCTACCTGAATGCAAGTCACTTCTCAGCACTCGTGCTTCTAAATGGATAGTGACTGCTGCTATTATTTTAATACTACTGAGATGCTGGTAGAAGTGGGCCTCTGCTCAAATTCCTAGTTTCCATTCAAAAACCTGAGACTCTTTTCAATAGCCCTGGACAAAAGCTTACTTGTCCATTAGAAGGACTGACCTGCTCTTCCCAACCCCCCACACTCCCTAAATACACAGCTCAGAAGTTGTTTTCTCAGGCAGGTCTGGAATGAAGGCTCCAATGAATGGTGGTGAATGGAAAATTCAAAACAAAACCAAAGCGGCCAATCATGCATGGCCCCCTATTGCTCACTCCCTCCTGTCCTGTGAGACATTTCTAGATAGCTATCAAAGCCAATTACCTACTGAAGCCTACTTTAGAGAAGCTATTTCAAGACCAAACTTCTCCACTTAAAATTTTTACATAGCCTGTACCCCCCGCCCCACCCCCACCCCCAATTCACAGTTTATTTAATGAAACAGAGCTACGGTAGTCAAACACACAACATAGTGAAAGGAGACTTTGACAGTGCAGTGCAGATACCTTTTTCTGATCACAACTACAGATGACAGGAGAGCAAAGGGCACAGGACTGGCACCAAGCAAACCTACTCACACAACCTAAGAAATCAGGGAAAGGGCCTAACTAGCTGCAGTTATATACTTATTCTCACACATGATAAATACTTAATATAGTGAACTTTAATGTTCTGGTTGAATTTCTTTAAAAATATCTTTTTATGGTTTAAAATTCTTTTAAAAGAAAATAAGATGCTTTCTGTTTTCTCTTCCTTTTAAACAAAGAGCTTTTCCACTCTGATGATGTGGGAAGATGATGTGGGAAGAGAGGATGAAAGGGGAGAACTAGGCAGGTGGAATTCACAGAGGAGATACTGAGGTCTCAGTGAAGTGCAGGGATTAGGCCCCCAAACTTGGGACATCCCTGCCTTAGCCTCATCCCTCTGCCTGAGTTCAAGTGTCTCAATCCCAGAGACAGACTTTGGGAAATAAAAGCAGATTCTACTTTTACTTTTTTATAAAGCGCAAATGCTTCTATAACAACTACCGTTCCTTCCTCTTGAGAAGTGATGGGAGTTAACTTCAACAGGAATTTTAGGGAGGAGGAAACTGGGACAAAATACAGAATCCTGTTGAGGGTGAAAAGCTGTAGACAGAAAGGCCAGAAAATGGTGTTTGTTGTCTAAATATACTGGCTAAGTTGGCAAAGCAAACAGGTAAACACATTTGGTCTAAGGACAAAGGGTGTGATGGAACTAGCCAAACAGCACTTCCTGTTGGCATTTGGTGAGCTGGGGAAATGGTAGGGCAGGGTAGCACCAACAGATTTCCTAGCCCTTGGGCCCCAGCTCAGGGCAGCAGTAACAGATAATCAGCAGTTATGAGGAGTCATCCCTTAGACTGGACATTGCTCCCAACACTATGTCTATCCAGTCTTGGTAAAGGGTTCTGGCTTGCTACTGAGCTGTTACCAGCCATGTGCTCTCCATAATAGAAAGTACAGCAATAAAGGGAGGTGAAGAACGCTTCATCCCTTCAGTTTGGAGGGCATAAGACTAGGAGAGAAGTAATTTTCCATCAGGATCTCTCATTTCTTCAAAGTGGTGTGTCTTTCTTGGAGCATGCCAGGATTTTCCTAGGTCCACTGCCCGAGACTGAAATCTGAAAGCACCTGAGTGTTTGAAGAAATGTGGATGGGGTAGGTTCTTGTAAAAGGATAATTGGTAGATAAGAAAGGTAAGCTTGCCAATTGCCCTTGGCCACTTCTGGGACACTAAATTCTCAGATGCCATGCTCCCTCTAACCAGATGCTCCTCCAAGGACAGATCTTTAGACTGCATAACAGGTGGCAGCAGTTGCCTCAGCCAACAGCTTACCTTGGCCTTGATGCAGCACCTTTCCACCTACAGAGAAGAGCTTTGCAGGTACACACATACACATACATGCATGCATGGCTCAACCAGGAGACACTTTGGGGGCCATAAAAAACCATCTGAAAATGAACCTTGAAACCCAGGGCCTCTCGGTACTGCTGTTTCTTGGTCAGAGGTTCCTGAAAACAGCCTGGGAAACCAGTAAGGCAAGCTGGGCTCATACAGATCAGGCTTTATGATTTCTCATCCGTGTCTAGCCTCCTGATCTAGCATAATGCTGGGATCATATCAATGCTCAGGAAATTGCCACTGATTTGAATGAACATCAGATCCTCCTAAAGGTTTAACAGGTGCTCTCAATGGGGCACTGCAGGGCTAGGAAAATAGCTTTGAGAGCCCCCTCTACTTTCAAACTTGACCAGTGGAACTGAATTCCATGCTTGATTCCAGAGTGGACTTTTTATTTTAAGTTGACCATATGTAAAAGTTACGGTAAAGAGACTCAAGTGTGTCTCCTTGACCTGGGGCCCAATGGATTTCCACACATGGTTCACACAACCACAAGTTCCCATGGGCTGGTGTCACCGGAGTTCTGAGTGTTGGGATATAAGAATAACAGTGAAAAGTGTTGGGGTGTGTCTGTTTTTCAAGAAGGAAAAAAAAAGAAGATTCCCCTCTCCAAATGGTACCCTGGGGACAGCTTGTCTGGTTATGTGACATTTACTGATATTATTTCTGTTCTGACTCTGCACATTTGCGACTAGAAGGAGCCTGGTTAAGAGCTTGAAGTGTATTTTGCTCTGGTTTGGGGTCTTGCCCTCTTCCAAGGGACCAGCAAGTTTGTGCCAATGTCTGTGTACCCCCAGCAGACCAGCAAGACTGGGCTAGTGTTTGTCCAGCCACTATGGGCCAGAGCCCTGCCCCTGGTGAGGCTTTCCCCAGGCCCCACGGGCTGTGTTCTGTGGTTGCCAACTTCTTCTCTTCAGTGGGGAGGGAAGCTGAGACCTTCCCGAGAGACCTGAAGGACTGCCCACTCTTGGCAGCAAGTCCAGGTAGTTGGTGGCCTCTAGACATCTGCTTCACCTGTTTAACCAGGCCTGTTACTTGGCTGGGAGGCCCTGGGGTCTGCTCAGCTGCAGGAACTCTTCCTGAGGCTTGAATTGCTGATTCATATAAAAAAGCCTTGGCAGGAGGTGGAGAAAGAAGTCTGGCCTGGGTGAGTGACTTAACAGCTTGCCAAGGGTGTTCGGAAGGGGCTGCTGCTTTTCCAGGTGGCTGGAGAAGGGGATCTGATATACTGCCCTTCTCCATAGCTCGTGGCATATGCCCCACACCTTTGCTGGAAGGCCAGGAACTTGACTCCAGCACTGACATCTTTTCATCAGCCTGTGGGGTGACCTCATGAGGAGAAGGAGCTTGCTCCTTCTGGCGAGGAGTTAGGTCTATGAGATCCATCACCAAAGCAGCTCTGTGTTTGGACTGAGTGTTCTGGTCTACAGGCCTCAGTGCTTTCTCCTTAGCTACCAGGGACTGGACCACAGCTGACAGTACTTTCTCAGGAGGCGGAAGTCTCTGGGACAAAGAGGCATGGGATTTGTCTGGGGGCCTGTCAGAAGTCTGGGGTTTGGGACTGCTAGTGACCAGCAGCCTGTCTGTTGGTGAAAGTCTCAGGCCAGCGGGGACTGGGTTTTTCTCCAGTGACTGGGACCTTGGGCTGGCAGCACCTATGGATTTATCCAGCCTTGGGTCCGTCATTCCCAAAGGTCTTTCCAGTGGCAGGGACCTGACTGAGGGCGAGGAGCTTGGGTTGGTCATCGGAGAGGCTTTGTCAGATAGCTGAGGTCTTGGTCCTTCCATAGCAGGTGGTCTGTCCAATGGCCTCTGGCAGGATACCAAGGACTGGGATTTGGTCCTTGACCCAGCAAGGTCTCTGACCCTATCTAAAAGGTGGGAACTAGAGTCAGTTCTCTCTGGAGGTCTTTCAGGTAGCAATGGCCTCTGACAAGTTCCTGTCAGAGATTTTTTGGAGAGCGGCAGCATCTGGGAGGCATCAGTAGGTGGCTTATCAGACATCTTGGGCCCCTGAGTAGCCATTGCTGATGACTGTTCAGCCAGGTGAGTGCTGGGGCTTGGAGGCAGCGGTACTGGGGGAGGCACATACTCACGGATCTCCCCTGGTTCCAGAGGGTTGGGCCCACAGGGATCATGTTCAGTACAAGACAGGCGCCCATCAAGCTTGGAAATGAAAAGCATCCCTTCTCGATGCTGCTTGCAAAATGAACTTGGGCACATCTCACAGAAAGAGGCTGCTTCCTTTCCACAGACATCACACTGGTGCCAAGGACACTCCCACTTCCCTGAAAAGAAGAGTAAACAAAAGCTTAGGGAAAATAAGTGCATGTAGATGGACCATGGCCCTGGGACTGGTCCACAGGAGTGGCTACAAAGCCTCCTTCAAACTGCCACATTCTTCAGAGAGTTCGTGCCACTCACCTGCCATTACTCCTTCCCCAGAATTTCAGCTTCCTCTTCTGCACAAAACAATATATAAAATAACAGCAAAGAATCAAGGTTGAGTAACTAAGCATTAACTAAATACAACTAAGAGACTTATTTCTAGCAAGAAGGGGTGTACAGTGGGAAAATCATCCAAATAAAACCTAAAGTTCCTTAGATGAAACATTTAGTAACATTTTTAAATTTTTGTAAATTTTGTCTGTTTTAGACAGCCTTTATTTATTATTTAGGTTTTTGGTTTTCTTTGTTTTTTGAGATAGTCTCACTACACAGCCCAGGGATACCTTAACCTAGAGATCCTTCTAAGTGTATCAACATGCCCGGCTTAGGACTGCTTTTAAATATTCCGCCCAGCTTTAGACAGCTTTTAAATATTCAACTCAAAGAGAAAAACCCCAGCTTTTTACATTCTTGCTTATTTTGTTAACAGTAATAAGATATATACAGTTGCAAAAAAGGGTAAGCTGACTCACCTTTGCTGAGTCACCTTTTAAGTCTTGAAACCAGCACAAAATTTTATCTGGATTGTCCATGAAGAATCAGTGGAAAAGACCTACAACTAACTTGAACATGTATCTACATCCCCACTTAATGAAACCAGAGTTTCAACCATGGAAAGTGTTTTCATCTCCAAATAAATTATGCTAGACCTCATAGTGACACAAGTGAGATCATGTTGATCAAATCCTGTGCCATGTGATAGCCCTAGTCACTGATTCTGAAACAATTCCTTATTTCCACTTTCTGGTACTGACAAGACAATGGAATGACTCTACCTTCACTCTACCTGAGTTTTTTTTTTAGTATATTACCATCCTGGAAAATAAAAACTGAAAGAAAGTCAATTCAAGAACATGCTCCCCTGACTTAAGAGTCCAAAGTCTCTACTTTCTGTACTTCTTGGAAGCAGGCTCTTAGTGATATGTAATAACCTTCTCTAGAACAGCTTTTACAACAGCATGTCCAAATGTCTAAACTCCTAAGCTCTAAATCACTGCCCTAAAGATATCAACTTCTCTCATCATAAATTCCCAAGTACTGCATCCAACTGAAGTTTCTCATGTGTAATTGTCATAAGAAAAGGTATTCTGCAAGGTAAGAGATCTCAGTAAAAGTGAGAGGAGTCGGTAAAAGGTTGTCTTTCACCCCATCTTTCACTGACTTGAACAATATAAAGTCTATAACTCTCCCTCATTCTTCCTTTCTCTGTAAAAAGAACATGACTTAGTGGCCCTGGAGTCAGAAAACTTGACTTTCAGTTCAGTTCCTTCAACTATTTGTAACAAGTCCTCAATTTGACTTGCAGTTTCCCCATGTATATTATGGACAGAAAATAAATTTTTAGGGGTTTTTGGAAAGATGAACTCATGTAAATGGAAATAAAGCAACTTTCTGTTCTCTATAAGCTAGGATTCTAAGGCTTTGTTACTTATCGCCAGAATAAGAACATGGATCATGCCCCTCAATAGTGTGCGGGTGCAGATCAAATAAGATTCTCTTTCAAACTGAAGTAAGTGGAATCAGACCCTGAAAATTCTAACAGAAAACAAGGAGTCCTCTGAATGGACGTAGGCACCAACCTGCTGGTCGCTTGGTCAGATTGAGACAGTCTGCATGGTAAACTTTCGGGCAGCCTGGCTTCTTGCAGGAGACGAGCTGACCAGCATCCCCACAGCTGAAACACTCATCCTCTCTCTCTTTTGTGACTTCACCCTGGCTCCTGCGCTTCCCCTGTTGCTTCTTCTTGAATTTCTTTGACTTTTCTTCAGTGACAATGGGTTGATTCTAGAGGTCAGATATTGATCAGTCAACATCCTGTCAACAGTTTAGGTGTGCAATCTTGACTATCTAGGTTAACTATCCTCTCAACCTCAGTTTCTTCTCTGAAACAAAACAGTACTCAAGAGAATGGTGCAAAGGTAAAGAGAAAATGCAGAAAGGCACTTGGGCATATTGGAGATAGCCAATTCATGAGAACATTAATTTTAATCTTAATTATTTTAATGCGGACCTTTGGGATCTCTTTCAATGGCTCTATCTTTGTGTCATACCTCCATCATTGTATATTTTAGCACTGCTTTTTCTATAAATAAAAAATTATTCTGTATTTGCCATGATGTGTTCACTTCAGCAGTACACATACCACAATTGGAACGATACAGAGAAGATTAGCATGGCTCCTGCACAAGAATGACATGCAATCTGCAAAGTGTTCCACATTGTTTAAAAAAGGAGATGGTTAAGATCACATAACAGTAAGTTTTAAAATATTTGAGACAAGCAGGATAAAAATCTGTAAATGAAAAGAAAAACACTAGTGGCTAGAGAGATGACACAGCAGGTAAAGATACTTGCTGTCAAATCTGACAAGCTCTGGAGAGAACCTACTCCCCTGTTGTCCTCTGACTTACACACATACAACATGAATATATGTTAACAACAAAAACAACAAAACCAATCCAGCAAGGTATGGGAGTGCACACATGTAATCCCAGCACTTAGGAGGCAGATGTGAGAGGATAGCTTCAAGTTCAAGGCTATTCTCTACAACATAATGAGACTCTTAAAAAAAAAAAAAAAGTTATAGTATTGAGCCAAGTATGATACACACACCTCAGGAGGCAGAGGCAGATGGATCTCTGTGAGATCAAGGCCAGCTTGGTCTATATAGTTCTAGGCCAGCTATTAGTTCTAGGCCAGCTATGACTACAGGAGTCCTTGTCTCAAAAAGAAAAAATATAGCATTGTAACTCAAAAGTATATATAAACACAGGAAGCCACAATAAAATTTATATTTTGTTATAATGGTAGGACTAAGTGTGTAGACATATACATGTGTATATATATACACAAACATACACTTAGATATACACATACATATTTGGTGGTAATGAGGGCTTTGTACAGGCCAGGAAAACATCCTAGCACTGAGATAATCCTCAGCCTAGTATTCTACTTTTATCTTCAGTAATGTACTGTAATAAATTCAACTGTATTCCCTTTGATTCCTCTAGAAAGAAAGAAAATCAAAGATACCAAGAAGATCTTAGTAGTTTATCAGAAGGTATGAGGAAGATATAGGAAGTAACCTACTTCAGTTTTTGTGACTAGAAAAGGACCATCAGTTAAAACCAGATTGTTCTAAATACTTCAGAAATACCAGCTACACAATGAGAATGCTCACTAAACTGTCCGTGGCACTACTAATAATTTCATTATTTCAAAGAAGCAACTTAAGATGAAGACTAGTTCCTGAGACTGTTAGGAAAGAAGGACTATACAAGTATTCCCAATGTACAATGCTGAAAGGCATTACCTTTGGCCTCACACCCAAGAAGCCACTGCAGTTTGGGGCTCCACATTTGCAAACAGTTTTTCCATTCCCAAGACATTCTAGGTTGTAATTGAAGGTAAGTTCAGTGCCTGTATAAGAGACCACAAAAATATTTTTATCTATGGATACATTATTAATTACAAAGAACATTAACTTCCACAAGAATAATTTTAAAGAGGACAAAAAAAAGGATTTATTAGTTTTAACTTTAATCCTGTATTAATTGTCAGCAAATTCATCTTAATAACCAAGATACTTAAATAGCTTAATACTTAAAATAATCTTTTTCTTTGAGGTACTATCTCATTTTTTCCTATTTCCAAACATTTAGATTAAAAATATAGTAATTCAACAATAAAAGCAAACACACACACACACACACACACACACACACACACACACACACACAAACCTTAATGCCAGAAGGGCAGTATACATCTAAAATTTCAGCATGCAAAGCTAGAGGCAGGAGGATCACTGCAAGTTTGTGGCCAGCCTTGTCTACATTCCACACTAGCACTCAATATAGAGATCATGTCTCAACAAGAACACAACAACAACACTGAGGAAATGCCTCAATGGGTAAATGCACTTGCCAAGTAGGCATGAGGAACTGAGTTAAAATTTCATGATGGCACAGAAGAGACAGATGAGGGTAGAGACTGGAGAGAGAATTACTAGATGCTCATGGGCTAGCTATCTAGGCCTATGCAGGAGAAAAATCAACAAAGAAACCCCGTGTCTAAAGAAGATAGAAGGTAGGGACCAACATTTGCACTTGTCCTTTGACATTTATATGCTCACTGTGGCACATGCACCTGCATGCATATGCATACACACACGCACACACACACAATTTATTCTTTATCAGTGTGCCAGGCATAGACAATTCAAGTATGGAGAACACCTGCCTGTTTGTATCCATGTGAACACATCTTATCTGGAAGCACTCAAGGAAGAGGTGCTTCAGTGCAGAGTAATACTAACACTGGTGATGCATGCCAGTAGGGGGGTCAGAGGACAACCTACAGGAGTTGGTTCTCTCCTTCTACCATTTGAGTTCTGAAAATTGAACTCTCAGGTCATCAGGATTAGCTGGCATGTAGCTTTACCTGCAATGTCATCTGTCCAGTCCTGGAATAAATTCTAACAGTGAGACCAATAAAGACAGTTTTCACCTAATGTTGGAAATCGTTTTCTTTAGCTGAACAAACTATAAAGCTAAGTGATTTATATTTACAGTTCATGTTGCAGGAATAAAACAATTACCTGTAGCCCACTAACAAGTTCAAAACAAACTTACACAAACCAAGACTAATTAACGTAACAGCAAGGTTGTAGCTCCTATCTCCTGCCAGCTACAGAATTACTGGTCTAAACAGTATGGTGCTACTTAAACTAACCTCATGTGAAAAAATTACGAATTACGCCGGTGCCGGTGGCAAAGCACAGTGGAGGAACAAATGCCTGGCATATATGAGTCCCTGAATTTGATCCTAGGCACTACAAATAAAACTAATTTATTAATCTATATTTGTGACAGTGTCTCATATAGCTCATGCTGGTCTCAATTTTGAATTTTCTTGATACATTTATTAACCTATATATGTGGTGTGTGTATGTAACTGAGTGTGTGAATGTGACGGCAAGCAAGATGAGATCAGAGGACAGCTTTCAGGAGACAGTTTGGGTCCTGGAGGCTGAACTCTGGCTATCAGGCTTGGCAGAAAGCACCTTTAGCCACTTAGACAATTAGCTGATTCTCAATCTTGATCTGAGTTTCTTTTTTATTATGCTGAGTTCTTTTGCCTCTATCCCTGAGGTCTAAGATTACAAATCTGTATAATTACACTAGGATCCAATTTAAAATTTTTATTTGGGTGGGAGAAAAGGGTCAGGGTTTAAGAGCACTGGTTGTTCTTGCAAAGGATCTGGGATCTGTTCCCAGCACCCATATGGTGGTGAATAATCATAGCATGCACAGGTGTACTTACATACATCCATGCAAAACATTTATTAAAAGAAAAGAAAATTAAATTTTTATGAAGCGGTTCTTAGACTGAATAGATGGCTCAGCAGTTAAGAATACGTTTTGCTCTTTCAGAGGACCCAGGTTTAGTTCCCAGCATCAACACAGCAGCTCATAATCGTCTATAACTTTAGTTCCAGTGGATTCAATGCCCTCTTCTGACTTCTGTCAGCTCCTGCATTTACATGGTGCACATGTACATACTTAAAGACACACACACACACACACACACACACACACAGAGACACACACACACACACACACACATGCGCGCGCATGTACATACAAACATAATTTAAAAAATAAAGCAGCTCTTCTACACAAAAAAGCATGAGAGCTGACTCCCTGGAACAACTTACTCCTCACTGAAAATCCATTACATAAATAAACAATCACACAAAAGGTTAAACTAAATCCTAAGGAAATGCCTTTGGTGAGGTTGTAGAGCACAATGGGATGTCTTCAGGTTCAGAATTCACAAAGGAATAACAAGGTAATACTGATTGGCCAACTTATGAGGAAGAGAGGTTTGGGATACTTCTGGTAGAGTCAACATTTTAAAAAATGAGTATTAATTTTTAGTCAAGCAGAATGAAGTTTCATATTCAAATCTTGTTATCCTCATTTAATGATTTATAGGCAGAAAATGTAAAACAAAACAAAGGAATTAGTGACTAAATTTCTAAAATCTGCAAATTGTGTGAACTTCTAACATGGCATGTGTTGGGTGCACAAAATTATTAAAACTAAATGAGTAAATTACTGCTGAGCAATATTTACACTGTAAAGATATATAGATTGTGTGTGTCTGTCTGTGTGTGTCTGTGTGCCTGTGTCTGTTTAAGGAACAGAAGCAACACAGATTAAAAACAACAGAGGGCTGGAGAGTTGGCTCAACAATTAAGAGCACTTGCTGGTTTTGAAGAGCAAGTTCAGCTCTTAGCACCCACATCAGGTAGCTCATGACTGCCTATAACTCCACCTCCAGGTGATCCAATGCCCTCTTCTGGCTTCTGCAGGCATTTGCATATACCAACATTGATACATAAACATAAATAAAAACAAATCTAAAATATAAAAACAAAAGAGAATACACACAGAGAACATAGACTGGTCATATTTGCTTTACTTGTCTCTCATTTATGCTCCTTCACACCCCCCCCCCCCCCCCAGAGCTTTACTATATTCCAAGCAGACCTTAAACTTACTATTATTTAGCCCACACTAGCATCAACCTAGGTGCAATCCTTCTGCCTTAGCCTGATGCAAATTACTTTTCTAAAATGCTTCCTGAAGTTAAGTGTAGGGCAAAGGAAAACTGTTTTGTCTGGAACATTCCTGGGACTCCTGTTTTAACACTGAATGGACTGTATTATAAAAACTGCCTAGTGCTAGAGAGATGGCTCAGGGGTTAAAAGCACTTGTTCTTCCAGGGAACCTAAGTTGGTCCCTTAACACCCATACAGCTGGCCTGTAACATTAATTCCAGAGGAAATGATACCCTCTTCTGGCCTCTGCATTCACATGTCATAAACACATACGTTTATATAAACATAAATAAAAGTAAAAATTTAAATCTTAAAAAAAAAAAAAAAAAACACCTAAGGATATGCATATAGTGCACACTTTTAATCCTAGCACTCAAAGTGGCAGAGGTAGGCAGATATCTGTGAGATGGATGCCAGCCTCTCTAGACAGTGAGTTCCAGGCCAGCTGGTGCTACAAGAGCCTGTTTCAAAAAACACCAGAACAAACAACACACACACACACACCAAACAATCAAACCAAAAAACCAAGCAACCAAACAAAAAAAACCTGCCTAGGCTAGTCTGATCTCAAGTTTGAATAAAAGGGAGTAAACTTTTGCTCACCCCAATGGCAAAATTCATTTTGAAAAATCTGTATTTTTGTACTTTTAAACTTCTTTTACTTATTTTATGTGTATGAATGTTTTGTCTGCAGGTATGTGGGTGAACCACGTGTCTGCAATGCCAAAGGTCAGAAGAGAGGGGTAAGATCTTCTGGAACCAGAGTTACATATGGTTATTAGACCTTTTTAAAAAACATTTTGTTTATTATTTTTATTTTATATGTATGCACTTATTGTCTGTAGAGGTCAGAAGAGGGCATCACATCTCATGGAACTGGAGTTACAGATGGTTGTTAGCCACCATGTGGGTGCTGGGAATTGAACTGGGTCTTCTGCAAGAGCAGCTAGTGCTCTTAACCATAGTCATCTTTCCAGCTCCCCAGAACCCCTTTTTGTACATTTAAAATCTACTACAAAAGTGACCACAGAGTGAATACCATCAACCACAATCCCAAATAAATATACACCTCCAAACACTTTAAGTTACTGTCATACAATAAAACCAAACTGACTGGGGATCATGTTCATCATATAAATATTCTATCGAACTACTCAATCAGATCAGATTTACTCACAATTCAAATAAACTTATTTTTTAAAAGACAGGTTTCTCTGTAGGCTCAGCTGTCCTGGAACTCTCTATGCAAACCAGGTTTGACTCGAACTCACAGAGATCAGCCTGAGTCTGCCTTTGAGTGATACATTTAAGGCAAGTGCCACCTCACTAGGTTTTCAAATAAGCATCTTTCTTTTTTTTCTTTCTGAGTGCCTGCATATGTGTTAGTTCACCCATATTATGATACTGCACAATGCTCACTGAGGTCAAAAAAGGCATTGAATTCTGCTCGAACTGGAGTTACGGATAACTGTTAAACACCTCACGTGGGTGCAGGGAATCAAACTTGGGTCCTTTGGAAGAGCAGCCAGTGCTCTTCACTGTGGAGCCACCTCTCCAGTTAATCAAATAAACATCTTAATACTTGTTCTGGTTACAATTAAGTACTTACAAGTAAGTACTCCTGCATTAGTATTGAGACATAGGGTACCAAGGCAGACATGAGAGAGCTGGGCAGTCTCCAAACCACCAGTTCTTAGGTATCTCAGCAATGAGAGTTAAAAAACAACAACAACAACAAAAAAAACCATAACCTTGGAGGTGAGGAGAGTACTTGCCTAATATACAACACAACAAAATGGGGGAAACAGGTAATCAGATATGGATGATTAAGAGATGAATCTTTAGTAGTAGTAATAATGACATTATGGCAAATGTGGAAAGCAAGATGGAAAGGAAGAATTGGGAGAGGGTTGTATTAAAGTTCAAGGTCTAGATGGGGCTTGGAGAGATGGCTCAGTGCTTAACAGCATTGGGTACTCTTGCAGATGACCCAAGTTCAGTTCCCAGTACTCACAGGGTGGCTGACAGCTACCTCTAACTCCAGTTACAGGGGATCTGACACCCTCTTCTGACCTCCCAAGGCACCGCATACCCAGGTATGTGTTAGCTAATAACTATTCACAACCCCAGTTCCAACACTCTTTTCTGGCCTCTGTGGGCACTCTACAACACAGGTACACATAAACACATGCATCACAACACTTATACACATAAGATAAAAATAAATTTTAAAATTCTTTTAAAAAGTTAAAGGCCTAGAAAATTTGTTTTCTTAAGCCTATTTACATTCAATCTTAAAGACATTATGCTACACATGAAATGAACTGATCACAAAAGGGCAGTTTTTAAAAAATTATTTTTATTGTATGTATGCGAGTACTATGCCTGCATGTATATAAGTGTACCATGTCATGCAATGTCCTCAGAGGTGAGAAGAGGGTGTTGGATTCCCTGTAACTGGAGTTATGAATGGTTGTTAGCTAACATGTGGGTGCTGGGAATTGACCTGGGTCCTCTACAAGAGCAGCCAGTGCTCTTAACCATCGAACCAACTTTCCAGCCTCTCACCCATACAGGCACTATGATTCTATTTGTGTAAAATTTCTCACCACAAATTCAAAGATAGAATTTGGTGATTAGGAGAGGACATGGGGACAGAAGAGAACACTTTTAGAACCGCATAGCTAAAATGGTTAAAATCACAACTTTTATGTCTATTTTATTAAATCAAAAAAAAACCCAAAATGAAACAAACAATAAAAAGTATGTCCATGTATCACATAGAAAACTTCACATGTTTCTATGTCCTTAGAAATTGGGAGAGTTCCCTTTGAGTGGAGGGCATGTAAGAATTTTACATAGGACTATATGAAATTCTTAAAGAATTGATAAAAACACTAACAATATTTTTTAGATGGCAAATTTAAAAACTGAAATTCAAATTGTAACTCCAAAGTCTTTAAATGACTCTTACCTGCTTTAATGTCACTCAAGGCAAAAAGGCCAACACGGGTATCTCCATTGACAGACCACTTCTGTGTTTCACAGTTGGGTTGGCAACAATGATTCATGAATCGAGCATAGTTTCCTTTGGGACCAGCATCAATAATTCGATCCTAGAATTCAAAGAAATGTTTCTTGTCAGACTTTCTGTGACCTCTGCTGTTATAGGAAACTGGATTGTTCTTTCGAGTAAGATTAAGTAAATATTTAAAATTTTTAAGTTTCTCAGAGCAGTGGTTCTAAATGTGCCTCCCATGGACTAGTAGTACCAATTGGATTTGCAAGGTTATTTTAAATTTGAATTCTTGTGTTGTGTTTGAGGTCTATTACAGTAGAAATTCTCTACTGGGGCTTATAATGTGTCATAACAAGTGAACTAAGGGATTTTGATATATAACCAAGTTGAAGAAACCCTGCCCTAGAAGCAGCAGCTTGTTGTACTTCCTAATTACAAAGTGTTTAAACCCGATGCACATTAGAAATCGTCTAGTGAAATTTAACTACTTATGCTGATTCTCTGTCCCAAACTATAATCAGAATGTCTGATGGTAAGGGCTTGTCAACACAAGAGTACAATATAAGAAAGATTTTCAATTATGTCAGGAAAGAAATTTTAGTGTAAACATATGGGCACATATGTAATTCCAATTACTGAGAAGGTAGAGAAAAGAAAATGGTAAACTTCCAGCCTAGGTAATTTAGTAAGATCCTAATTTAAATTTCTAATTAAATAATTAATAAACAAATAACCTAAAATAACATAACACAGCATAAAATAAATAAAATAAGCTAAAAAAATAGGCTGGAGATGTAGTTCACTGGCAAAGTGCCTAGCGTGCATGAAATTCTAGGTTCAATTCTCATACTTGGGGATGAAAAACCTCAAAATTAATATACAGGGAAAAAATTTACTGGAACCTAATATTCAAGCACAAAGAACTGTGGATACATAGAAAATAGATACACTAGTATAGCATATTAGAAAATAACTTCCAAAATATAACTCTCAGCAATGAAATAAAACATCAAAACATTTTTCTAACTGGAACAGGGGCTTGATTTTTGAGTTTTACAAATTATATAACCCTCATTGCATTAGTTAAATGTTACCAAATTATTGTCCTAATTTTTAAAAGGGAGAAGATTACTTACTTTTGTGACTTTTTCATGTATTTCTAAAAGATAAATACCAAACTTATATGAGAACATTAAAAAAGAAGAGTAAAAAATAGTTTTTTTTCCTTTTGCTGGTTGAAGAGTCAAAAATGAGTAAGTAGTCTAACCCTCTCCAGAATCCAGATCAAGAAAATTTTCATGGATATGGACAGAGTAAACCTTGGGCCTGGGACAAATATATATGCAAACATGGGCTGAGAAGACATAAATTTTACCATCTCATTACCATAGCAGAAACAAGATGTTGCATTACTTACTTTATCTAGAGTGAGCATATAGAAATTAGTGATATCGTGTTCTTGTGCATAACGGATTCGAGCCCTGCATTCTTCTTCATCTATTAGTTCACCCACATACTCATTCACAAATTCACCCTAAAATAAGCAATAGTTCATTAACTTATGGCAAAAGCACATTGCTTTTTCACATGTACAAATTGCATTTTAAAAATTAAAACTTTATATTGTATTTAAGTCTCAGAATTTTGATAAAAATACAAAAGCAAAAAACAATAAAAACACAAGACTCTCCAAAGTAGATTATATGCATGAAATTAATTAAATATGATGGCTTCATTATTTAAGAAATAAAACCACTCTCCCCGACTCCCAACAGAAAGGCCCTAGGATGCAGGGCATGCCAAAGATTCACTGGAATGGAAGACTGATGAGTAATAGTGAAGGCACACTCGATTGCATCACCTTAGTAAACTATTTTGTGTCTCCTGGCACTTGATCTGACACTATCCTTCCCCATTTCACACTAATGTCCACTCTACTCCCTAGGTTATGAGTATACTGGCTTTCACAAATGGTGTGTGGTCAATTTCAAGTCTTTACTCCTACCCCTGCCTGATCTACTTATCTTCCAAGTCTCATCTGAAAATATCAGGTCCAATGGGATCCCACACTGGGTAATTCTTTTTGCTGTATCTCACCCCCTCTAGAATATGAACTTTATGAAAGGATTGAATGTTTTCCTTGACTGCTGCACCATAACCACAAAGTCTGGCAAACAGAAGGCAATTACTTGACTATTATTTTTTTTTAAGTTATTTATTTTATGTGTATGAGTATTGTGCCTGTACATATGTAAGTGCACCCAGGTCATGCAATGCCTGCAGAGGTCAGAAGAGGGCGTCTGATCCCCTAGAACTGGGGTTACAGATAGTTGTTACTTGCCATGTGAATGTGGGGAACTGAACCCAGGTCCTCTGTAAGAGCAGACAGTGCTCTTAACTGCTGAGCCACTGTATCAGCACCCTATTTGGTATATTACTAAACAAAGCAGACTACATTCACTGTGCTTCCTAGATTGTTTTCTCTCCAAGAGGCTAAAATTAATACTCAGAAATTCTTCTGAAATCATGAGAAGGCTTATTTTATTAAACTGTCAAATAAAATTTTTATTTTACAACAAAAATGTACAATATTATCTTTGGTTAGAAACTTGAAGAACCTGGCAACTCCAATCTTTCTTTCTTAAAAATATTTTACTATCTTTACTTTATGTGTATGAATGTATTGCCTACATGTGTATAAGTGCACTCATGTCTTACAATGTCCATGGAGGCCAGACGAAGGGGTCAGATCAGTGGAACTGGAATTACAAACAGCTGTTAGCCGCTGTGTGGGTGCTGGGAATCAAACCTGGGTCCTCTGCAAGAGCAGCCAGTGCTCTTAGCCACTGAACCATCTCTCCAATCCCACGATTCAAATTTTTGAGAAGCCTACACCCATATTATTGGGAATGTCTTACTTTCTTCCTGAACACCTTAATTCCTCCTAATTCAAGTACTTAAAAGATCTGTGTTAAAGCCAGGTGTCGTAGCGTAGGCCTTTTTTTTTTTTTAAATCCTAGGAATTGGAAGGCAGATGCAGGCAGATCTTTGTGATCTGGTCTACATAGGGCTCCAGGCCAGCTGGTGATACAGGGAGACACTGAGTCAAAAAGAACATCATCAACAACAAAATCTATTACTAAAAATCTCTTAATAAACTGCAACTCAGTTTAAAAATAAAAAGAATCCTGAAGAACTTGTCAAATTTTAAGTCGAAGCTGTCACTGCATTGTCACTGGAATAAGTTAACTGTTAACCCAAATTTCCCATCTAAATGTTACTAAAAACTGATAACCATCTCTGTCTCATCTCTTAACTACTGACTTGAGAACTATTTTCACAAAATAGTAAATGACCCCAAAACATCTCTAGAAATTTCTCCATTTTTTGTATGTGATGAGGTAAACATGATCAATGTAAGGATTTTGGACAATGATTAAACCATCCATTCACAAGCCTCTGAACTCTGGAGGTTTATATAATTCCTATCTAAGTACCCTCTATTGAAGTTTCTCATATTCATAAAGAACCAGTTATCTCAAGCAATTTAAAAAAGAAAAAATGTCTTATAATTAAGAGTTTTCTTCACCTTTTTAATATCTGTTTTGGTCCGTAGACCCCAACCCCTCTGTAATGTGCGGAAAATTTCAACCTCTGGATATTGGCGCTTGCTGAAGCACTGGTTCTGACAACGTCCCCCAGCAGGACATACTGTGGGATGGCACTCATAGAGCAACATTCGGTTGATACACTCAGAGTCTATCCCACAGGGGTTCTCATCAGTAGCTTTACAGTTGCAACGGGGAATTTCTGACAAGTCTGCAGTGAAGATCTGTACCCGGCCAATAGGACGGTTCACCTGGAAAAACAAATAGTATTATATATCAGGTAAGTCAACATAAGGCAATTCAGGGTCCTTTAACGAACAAATACCATTTCTTTTAAGGTGTATGACATATTTTCCATGATTTTAAGAAATCAAGACTAAGGCAGTTTCATAGAAAAATAAAGCCACAATTGATACATGAAATGTAAATCAATCCCAAAACCTTACATCAATTTGGGGGTGGAAGGGATGTTATATGTCTTTAATCCTAACTACTTGGGAGGCAGAGATAGGAGATCTCAAGTTAAAGGCCAGCCTGTGTAACTGAGACCTTATCTCCAAATGTAAAAGGAGAGTGGTTGGGGACTGTAGCTCAGTATTTCAGTGGAACCCGTCAAATTGAACAGGAAAAGATAGCTAATTAATAAACTGTGACTATGCCAGGACTGTAATTTGTGGGAGTGGAGGAGTGTATGTGTGTCTGTGCAGATGTGTAAGCCAGAGGTCAATCTTGGGTGTTGTTCCTTGAGAGCTAACCACCTCGTTTTTTGTTGTTGTTACTGTTGTTTGTTTCAAGTAAGACACAATCTCTCACTAGCCTGGAACTCACTAAGCAAGCTACACAGGCTGGCCATTGAACGTTATGGATTTGTCTGCCCAACACTGAGATTATAAACATGTACCAGAGCACCCAGCTTTTGTATATGGTTTCTGCAGGTGGAAGTACTTGTTGACTAAACCCTCATTTCTAGCTCATGAGACTTCATCTCAAAAAATAAAACAAAATAAGGCAGAGTAAAGAGAGAGGTCTCCAGCTCAACACTCAGAACTAGGTTCAATTCCCAGCACCCACACTGTGGCTAACAACAGTCTGTAACTCCAGGTCTAGGGAAATTTGATGCCCTCTTGTGACCTCCATGGGCACTGCAAGACACGGATGTACTTACATATATGCAGGCAATACATATTCATACACATAAAAGTAATAAAATATTTTTTAAAAAGAAAAGCCTCTAAATTCTGGGATAAGATCAACCAGGAAGTTATTTCTCCATTGTAGGACTTAGTTTGGTTGATTTTTTAAAAACATATTCATTTATTAAAAATTTTTTGCACTTTTGCTTGCATGTATGCAAAAGTGAACCCATGTTGTACAATGTCCACAGAATCCAGAAGAGGTTATCAGATCCCCTGGTACTAGAGTTCCAAACAGTTGTTAAGTTGCCATGTGGGTGCTAGGAACTGAACTCAAGTCCTTTGCAAGATCGGCCACTGCTCTTAACCACTAAGCTATCTCCAGCTCTTCATCTGCTACTCTTAAATGACTACCTTGCTGTGATCTTGACAACTAGGACTAAGTGAACAGAATTTTTACCCATTTTTGAGATCTAACTACACTTTGATATACTATCTTTAAATACAATAACTTCATTAACTTCTCAGTGGATGGACAGGATCCATTTAGGCACGATAATAGGTTAAGTTTCTTTCCTTAAGCAAACAATTACTTATAAGGACTGATCTTTTATGACTATTTTTTCCTTCTTAGAGGTCCTCCTATTCAAAAAGATTAACTCCCTAACTCCAGTTCCAGGGATTCCAACACCCTCTTCTGAATTCCAAGGGAACTGCACAACACAGGTGAACTTACATAAACTCATACACATAAAAAAGCAGTAAAATATATTTTTTTAAAGGTTAGAATTTATTTTGTGTTATTTTAATTTAATTTTAGTTGGGATTTTGAGACAGAAACTCATATGCAGTACTGGCTGGCATGGAATTCACTATGTAGACAAGGCTGGTCTTGAACTAAAGAGATTCATCTGCCTCTGACTCCGAAGTGCTGAGATTAAAGGCATGTACTACTATACCTGACCTATATGAACTTTTAAAAACCATGTTATAGATTGAATGTGAAATGTCACCCACAGGCTCTTATAGGTGCACATTTGGTTATCTGCTGGAGACCTTATTTTGAGAGGCCTTGAAACCTTTTGGACATGGATTGAGCTGGCACATGTGGTTGATACGGGTAGGCTAGGAGTACAGCACAGCTAGGCTTCCCTGAGCTCTCTGCTTCCTGATCTGTAGACACATGAGCAAGCCACCTTATTCTTCACGACCAGACAGGAACCACTATTGGTATCAAAATGCTGCCAAGCCTTCCCTACTGTAGTATAATATATCCTTTCAAACTGAGCCAAAATAAACCTGTCTTTCTTCTTTTAAATTGTATGTGTCATGTATTTTGGTCACAGCGACAAAAAAAAAAAAAACAAACAAACAAACAAAAAAAAACCCAAAAACAAAACTACTATCTACCCTTTTATAAATTTAAGATATAGAATAATTGTGTTATTTTTCCTTATACCTTTAGAATCTTACTATTTCTTTTTGTTGTTGTTGTTGTTTTTTTAAATTTTAATGTGTCTGAGTGTTATGCCTGTATGTTATATAAATACACATGTGTCGTGCAATACCCAAGGAGGGAAAAAAGAGGGCACTAGAACTCCTGGAACTGGAGTTACAGACAGTTGTTAGCCACCATATGGGTCCTGGGATTTGAACCCAGGTCTTCTGCAAGAGCTTCAAGAACAGCCAGTGCTTTTAGCCACTGAGTTGTCTCTCCAGCTCATAATCTTACTACTTCATCATTACAACATTGCTCATCAATGATTCCCAACTGTGGGTAAAAAAAATAAAATAAAATAAAGCTAATAGAAGGTGCTGGAGAGATGGAACAGCACTTAAAGAGTGTGTGTTGCTTTTGAAAAAGATGAAAGTTTAGTTTCCAGCACCCATGTCAATAGGAAGGTTCACAATAGCCCTCTTCTGGCTACTGTAGGCACCTGCACTCATGTGCACTTACCCACCATCCCATATCCATAATTAAAAAAAATAATGTCAATAGTGAGAAAATTAAAGAGAACTGGTGTGAGATGGTCAGTGGTTAGGGGAGTTTGGGGCCAAGTCCCAAGAGCTGAGTTCCCTAGAACCCAAAGAGTAGAGAAAACTACCTCCTACCAGTTATCCTTTGATGACTACCACATACAAAATATGATAAAATAGTGCAATCAAATCTTATTATGGTTTTACTACTAAGTTGCCAATGTTCTGTAGTCTCTTTCAAAAAAAAAATGACAGGGCTAGAGAGATGGCTCAGCAGTTAAGAGCACTGGCTACTTTTGCAGAGGACACAGATTCAGTTCCCAGCATCCACATGGTGGCTAGTAATTGTTCCCAAATCCAGTTCCAGGTATGATATACCCTCTTCTAACCAACATGGGCAATGCAAAACAGGGGTGCACTTACATACATGCAGAAAATATGTTCATTTACGTAAAATTAAAAATATTTTTTAGAAGAACAAATGTATGACATTTGAGTTTTTATTAAAACTTTATTTACAACTCACTTGTATTGGATAAATTAATGCTGATGTTTAGATGTTCTAAAATATGGAAAACTGTTATTCCTGCAAGCAAAATGGAGTCACACTGATTCCTTCTTCCTTGCTCAGAACCCTGTGTCTTTTCTATCTTCAGAAATGAATTGTGAGGTCTAGAGAGATGGCTCAGGCACTAAGAGCACTGGATGCTCTTGCAGAGGACTTGGGTTTGATTATCACCATCCACATGGTGGCTAATAACCACTCATAACTCTGTTCCAGGGAGAATCCAACATTCTCTTCTGACCTTCTGGGGCACTGCACAGCATTAGTGTACATGCACACACATACACAGCACACACATAAAGTATTTTTAAAAAGTGAATTATGAATAGCACATGCTTATAATTCTAGCTTTTACATGAGTTCTCAGGAATCAGACTCAGGTCCTCAAGCTTGCCAAGCAAATATGTTACTCATCCTCTAGCCCAGGAGTCAGACATTTTAATATCTTCTGAATCAGCCACCATGAAGCAGAACTGTCATATTTACAGTATCTTAGGGTCATTTACCAGATTATTATTTTATTTTTGCTTTTATTTTATGTGTACATGTGTATTTCGTTCATGTATGAAAGTGCACCTGTGTCCTACAATCCCATTACCAATGGTTGTTAGTCACTATGTGGGTACTGGGATTTGAACCTGGGTCTTCTACAAGAATGCTCTTCCCAGCATTGACTGGGCCATCTTCCCAGTTACTTATTATTTTTTATCTTATATCTATGAGTGTATTGCGTGCATATATTTAAGTGTACTCATGTCATACAATCTCCGAGAAGGTAAGAAGAAGGCACTGATCCCATGGAACATAAGTTGTGGGCAATTGGTAGACGGCATGTGGGTGTTAGGAACTGACCCATGTCTTCTGCAAGAGCACACAATGCTCTTAACTGATGAGCCATCTCTCTGTCACTTTTTATTTTTTTAATTTTAGGTGTATGAGTATTTTGTTAGCATGTATGTAAGAACATCATGTGTGGGGAATGTCTGCAAAGGCCAGAAGAGGGCATGGATTCCTCTGGAATGGGATTTACAGATGACTGTTAGTCGCCAACTGGGTGCTGGCAACCGAACCCAGATTCTCTGCAAGAACAACAGTGCTTTTAACCACTAAGTCATCTTTCCAGCCCTTGCACTACTAATTTTTTTAAAGTACATGCACAGCTGGAAATGACAATCAAGACACTTTCTCCCTCATTTATGCTCCCACCACTCAAAGCAACATTTCTCAGTATTACTCAGTTTCATGAAAAGCAGAGTGGAACGAGGGAGAGCTATGTAGTGTCATGATTAGTCTCTGAAGTTGGGGCAGGGGGCAGGAGTTGGCTCACCTTTATATGTTTATAAGGTGGTGGTTTCTTGTCATTTTTTCTATCTTCCTGTAGTTGTCTTAGCTCTTTTTGGGCTTTTAACTCTTCAAACCTTGCAGCAGCTTCCTGAAGAGCTGGGAGAACACAAAAAAAGTCACTTAAATTTCTAGGTGTATTTATCTTTTTACACCTTTTGAGTTAAAGAAAATGTTGGCAAAAAATAAAAAATAAAAATAATAAAAATTGGCATTATGTGAAAATCCCCAAACATCTGATATGTATTTTTAAAATGGGTTATGAAAATCTCCAAAGTACTCAGACATGGTATTAAGATAAAACACAATCCATAAGCAAATGTAAAATACAGAATACCACTATCAGAGAATACAAAATCGAATAAAATGAAAAAGCCTACTGATATTAGCTCCTAACAAATAGATTTTATGTGCTTCACTTGTGACTTTGGTCATCTGTGTTTAAGATTATTTCTTTACTTGTTCCGAAACCTCTACTTCCTTCCAGGGATACTATTCTTTTCTAAGTACTGTGGGTAATGTGCTCATTATACTCAGTGAGAATTTGTAAGCTGAAGTAATCCTCTTCTGACCTATTCTCTAGATCATCTGACTCATTCTAATACACACAATGAAAATATTCACTATGGGATTCTAACAACATATAGGCCTTCATACCTAAATTTACTCTGTGCTTAATGATTGTATATAGAAAAATTCAACAAATCTTAACTTTTCTTAACTGTAAAACTGTTAATTCATTGGTCTTCAAACAGGATGAAAATTCTGAGAATTCTAATCTTTCCCCCTTCATGTAATTTTTTTCGCCTCTACATTCTGTGATTCCATTAAAGAACATTTCTCCTCTGACCAATAATGGAGTCTGTAAAACCACCCTAGAACATATCCTTCACTCATGCTATTATTCGGCATGTTCTGTTCTGTCTTTCTCCAGAAGTCTATTATCTTCTTTATCCATAAACAATCAATTTTTTGTTACAGTCTAATATCTTCTTAAAACTACAAAAACCAGTGTTTTCACTGATCTCCCTAGACAGAGGCTCTCATGAGAAACTGTCTCAAAAATGAGAAAACAACACAAAACAAAACTGGAATCTCATCCTAACTATCAGAGCCTAAAATCTTTCTAAACTACTTACCGAGCAACAGAAACCTTAGGCAGTAATATAATGTTTATTATGTCCAATTCTGTACCTGTAAAACCAAGATGGTACCTATCTCATAACTTAAAGAACTTAAAATGGGTTAGAGAGATGGCTCAGCAGTTAAGAGTGCTGGCACTCTTGTAGAGGACCCATGTTCGATTCCCAGCATCCACATGGTGGCTAAGAATTTTAACTCCAGTTCCAGAGGGATCCAATGCCTTCTTCTGACCTCCATGTGCATACACAAGTGCACTCACACACATACAGGCAATACACTCATATATATAACATAAAAATAACAAATAAGGGGGCTAGAGAGATGGGTGAGCAGTTAAAAGCACTGGATGTTCTTACAGGAGACCAGGGTTTGAATCTCAGCACCCTCATGGTGGTTAACAACTGTCTGTAACTCCAGGTCCAAGGACCCTCCTCTGTCCTCCATGGGCACTGCACAACATGGGTGCACTTACATACATGGAGGCATAACATACATTAAATAAATACTTTAAATATTTTTTAAAAGGAGCTAAACAATTAAATACTGCACAGACCTGGAAAACAATAAATAGCAGCAATTACTATGGTTTCTTCAAAGCATCACTGAACCAAGCCATCCACTTTAATAGTCACTGAATGGCATTTTCAACTGTTAAAACCTATGTTAGATCATCCACAAAAGGTGTTCCTGGAAGGCTATTAAGCCAGCTCCTGGTCTAGGAATACAATGACAAAATCCCAAAGCTCCAGCTGGCTTACGCATGTTTTTCCTACACCTTACCTTCTCTGCTAGTCTCAACTGTGGCCAGTTCTGTGCAGGCCAAGAGTTGGTTGTATAGTTATTGACCATCTAAATTACTATATTCAATACTAGAATTCTTAAATCATTAGTACTAATAATCCATGTCTTTCCAAAGAAACCATACTGCAAACAGGGAAGTAACCACCAAACTAACAATATATCATTAACAGAACATTTGGTAAGCTAAATTATGGTCAGTACTTTCACTGTGCTTAGTGTCACCTGCTTAGAATCACCTTACTAGCAAGCTTCCATTCTTTAAAATAAAGTGCCTTTTCATCTCATCCTGTAGACAAAATCTGAAAAATTTCAATATCCATTTAGCAAGAAACATATTGCCTTTCAAAGGACAGTTGGAGGAAGGTTATTATCCCTGAGGAAACACCAACTAAGTGCCCTGCAGGTTGACTTTATCATATATTAAGTTATCAGAGGAACCTTTTCCCACTAAATTCTAAGGGAGAGACAAAGCTTAAAGCCAACTCAACCACCTGGTAAGCAGTAAAGCCAACTGTGTTAATATCAGCCTCAAGGGCCCCTACTGGCTTCAGTGCTTAAGAGCACTGTTCTTGCAAAAGACTCAGGTTTAAATCTCAGCCCCCACGTAGTAGCTAACCACCACCTGTAACTCCAGTTCTAGGGGATCCAAAGCCCTCGTCTATCCTCCATGGGAACTGAATGACATAGGTTCACTTACACACACGTGCAAGGATAATACTCATATATAATATAGATAAATAAAAGTCTTTATTTATTGTCCTGCCATTTTGCTTTTATAATTTTTGTGAGAAGATTTTCAAAAAATGTTTTAAAAAAACAAAAACAAATAAAAAATACTCATCAGAGCAAAGGTTCCTCTGGTGAATTTGAGACCCTGTAGATCAAACTGAAGTGTTTGTTGTATCAAGTAGTCACATAGCTCCATTACACAATGAGATACCATATGTAGAAGTACAGAGACAGACAGACAAATCTTTTCTCAAGGTAACTGTATTGAAGGTTAGCTTTAAAACTCTAAATTATGTGGTACTACTTCACAAAATCCAAGTGTGCTGTTATCATGCAAAGTCCACAGAGATCCCCTCTTGTACTGTAGTCACAGATCATTCCCAGCTACCATATAGGTTCCATATAGCTAGGAATCAAATATGGGTCCTCTGCAAGAGCAGTCAGTGTTTTTTAACTGCTGAGTCATCTCTCTAGCCCCATTTTGGTTTCTTAAGACAGAATCTCATATGGGACAGGCTGGTCTAAAACTTGGGCTGGTCCTTGGACTTGAGAATCCCTGGCTCCATCAACCAAGAGCTGGAATTACAGATGTGTCAAGACATCCAGCTTCATTTTTCTTTTTGTAACAGTTTAACTATATAGCCCAAATCAACCCGAAACTCACTACGCAAACCAGGAACTCGAAATTCTTTTGCCCCATTCTCTGAATGCTGGGATTACAGGTGGGCACCATCATACTTGAAACATCTCCAGCCATTTTAAGAATTTTAACAGAGAGCAGATAATCAGGCAAAGCTTTGCTTTCCTAAGAAATAAGAAGGGTAAAGTTACCTTTTTTATATGTTCCATCTACTCCTTTGCCCATCTTATCTTTGCTGCTCACATCTCCTTCCATGTAAGGGAAGACTCGGGCCTGATGAGTCCACAGATAGTCATTAGACCCAAAGAAGAGAACAGGGAACTCTCCCACATCATGTCTCATTTTATCAATGTTAGAGGGAACAGCTCGAGGATGGCAGATCTCAGCTGGCCACCACCTAAAAAGGGCATAAACAAGAGAAAAAAAAACCTCTACAAGGTTGCAGGGCACTAGGAAAGGAATCTTCTTAAGACAGCAATAAAGAATATTAATGTTATTATGATCATACTAGCTCTTTTTTTTTTTTCCGGCCAGTGTATATGTAACATGTGTTTCCATCTGTGTGGCCCCCATGTATGTGTAGGCCATAAGCTGATATCAGGTATCTCTCTCCACTCTTACTTTCTAAGGCAGGGTCTCAAGCTGAACTTGGAGCTCACCAATTCTGGCTGGTCTGGCTAGCTAGCCTCCCTTAGGGATTCTCTGCCTTGAGGATCCTTTATCTCTGCCTCCCAAGCGCTGAGAGTACAGGTGGGTCACCAAACCTGCCTGAGTGCTAGGATCAGAACTCTAGTCCTCAAACATGTGACAAGTATCTTGCCGATTCAATCATGGCCTTAGTTCCCAACCCATGACATTTTTACAAGCTAAGTATCATACAAACAAGTAATGTGTAATGGGAACCTGAAACAACTGGTCTCACCCATAAAAAAACAAGTAATCTCTTAGACTCTGTTATTTTACTTCAAGGAAACAGAGACACAAATTTTTTGTTGTTGCTGCTTTTGGTCTTTTTGAGACAGGTTATCCTGGTAATCCCAGTTGGCCTGGAACTCCTAAAAAGATCCGCCTACTTCTGCCTCCTGAGTAATGGAATTAAAGGCATGTACCACCACACCTGGCTGATGCATGGTCGCTTTATATAGCCAGAGCTGCCCATCAAGTTGCGATCCTTCTGCCGCAGGCTTCCAAGTGCTAGGAATAGGGGGAACACCACCACTCATGGCTTCCCTTCAAGTTCTTTAAAGAATATATCATAAACTGATGTGAACTACATGTTATTATTTATATTCTTCTGCACACTGCAAATTCAGTAGCAACTTCCAAATCCAGAACAAGATAAACAACTGAATATGGGTATAAACTATAGAAACAGCAGGAAGGCCAGGAAGGGCATTATTGTGCATGTCCACAAGTAAATATTTTGAAATATTAACAATGGGTTTTCCCTGTTTTCAGAGATTAAATGAATTTATTTAACTTCAGTATGGAATTTGCTATATAGTACATACTATTCCTATGACTATGAGTCATATTGATAATTTTTCTTATAAAGAAAAACTGATGGGGCTGAGAATACTAAGCCTAATCTTGAAGGTCGTTTTTAAAAATTTAATTATCTGACAGAGCCCCAAAAAGAGAGGATGATAAAATAAGTGCAATTCTTTGTCATGCATACTCACCTGTATCTTCCCACTTTTACCCAGACAATCTCCCTGTAGTGTGGTTTTTTGCCAGCCTTACAATCATTGCAATACCAGTTTCCTTCAGGAATATCAATATTTAGGCATTCACGATGAAAAGCAGCAGGGCAAGAATCACAGCACAGAAGGCTGCCTCCTGAGGAATAAAAAAATCTGGCACTCAGATCACAAGGTGTAAAGTCCTAGTAGAAAAGACTTTAAAATAATAAGTAACTCGTCCAGAAAGACTTTTCTGCAACAATACACTGTAGCTAATATTCCTAAACTCCTGCCTCATATCAAAGTTTTTCAGATTCACAGGTAGGAAAAATGACATTTGGCAAAATTAGTTAAAGCTATGAGGTGACAAGTAAACCTCTGAAATTTATGTATGTGTATAAAAATATCCATAAGCATTTTCCTTCCCTTTACTAGAAGTCAAAATACTAAAGAAAATTACAGCACACAATGAATATTGTATAAAAACACTAGTTTTTTTCCCATGTATATGTGGCATATATGAGCATGTATGCATGTATGTGTATGTGCACGTACAAGCCAAAGGTTGATGTTGGATACATTTCTTGATTGACCTCCACCTTATTTTTTGAGACAAGTTCTCTCATGAACCTGGAGTTCATGAACATAGGAAGCTAGTGAGCTTAAGGCACCGGCCTGTCTGTATATATAGGTCTGGGGTTTGCCCCCAGGTCATCCTACTTGTGTGGTAGGAAATTTACCTAAGTCATCTCCCCAGCCCTGAAATACAAGTTTTAATAGTTGACAGGTGGGGCTAAAAGTCAAGCTCTAAGATTATTTGGGAATTTACTTTCTTTGTTCAGATGTAATTCTTAAGTATGAACAATAAACCTATCTTATTTGAGAATTAATTCAGCTAACAATCACCTAATAGTGTGTAATACGGAAGTAATATCTCCACACAGTTAGCTTTCACTTAAAAAAAAAAAAAAAAAACCCAAGATATTTTGCTTTATCTTTTGATATTTTACATGGATTAGTACTTGGTGTGCATATAAGTATGCTATAGAGGCTAGGAGAGGGCATCAGACCCTCTGGAACTGAAGTTAAGGATGGTTGCTAGGTTCGATGTAGGTGTTGGGAACCAACTTGGGTCCTCTGCAAGTGCAGCCAGTGCTCTTAACCACTAACCCACCTCTCCTGTTCCCTATATTTTTATTGCAAAATAGTCACATCAAATGAACAACTCTATTACATAATTTTCTACCCAAAGCAGGGTGATTCTTGTTAATTTGTTACCTGAGTTCCTGGGTTTATCATTCAGAATATAGGATCTCTATTCCCTAACAGTCATTTTAATAGCTTAAACTAAATATAATATGATTAGAACCCTAGCACAATGAGAAATTTTTTTTTTAATTTAAAATTTTTATTTTATGCATATAAACATCATGCCGGCCTATATGTAAGTACACCCATGTTAGCAGTGCCCGAGGAGGACAGAAGAGGGTGTTATATCTCCTAGAACTGGAATTACACACAGTTGTTAGCCACCATAAGGATGCTGGGATTTGAACCTGGGTCTTCTGAAAGAACAGCTAGTGTTCTTAAAGACTGAGCCATCTCTTCTGCTCCACACAATAAGAAAGTTTTAGGTGATAGCTAGATGTTTTCACTTTTATATAGGACTAAAAATACAAAGCGCTGCATTTTCTTCTAAAACTTTCATTATTAATTGTAGTTAAATATCTTGTGCCTGTGATACAAAGTCTGACAAATACAATTTAAAAACTAAGGATTTACTTTACCTCACAGTTTCAGAGGGTTCAGTCTACCAAGGCAGGAGGGCATAGCAGAGAATAAAGTGTACAACATGGTAGACCAGAAAAAGAAAGAGGCCAGGGCAAGATATAGACTCCAGTGACCTACTTCCTACAACTAGGCCCACCCTCCTATCCTTTATTGCCTTCATATGATGACCTCATATTATAAATCTAATTAAGAGATTCATCAATTTGCCAGGCATGGAGGTGCATGCCTTCAATCCCAGCACTTTGGAGGCAGAGTCAGGTAGATCTCTGTGAGTTTAATACAAGCTTGGTCTACATAGCAATTTCCAGGCCAGGTGAGAATACAGTGATTAACTCAAAAAAAAAAAAAAAAAATTAAAAGCTTCAGCTGACTCATTTCTAGGTAGCAATTTAATTGGCACACACCTTTAATCCCAGCACTCAAGAGGCAAACACAAACAACATAAACACACCCAGAGTGTGCTTTACTATCTCCTAGACATCTCTGAATCCAGTCAAAAGAAAACTTTCCTTAACTGTGATATACTATTTTTTTTCCTACAATAGTTTTTTCTAGTCACAGAGCTAGTCTAAATTACCTGTAGGACTCAAGAATTCTACTTGCTACTCTGAGTGGAGAATATATTACCTCATTTAAACAATTTGAGATACTAGATCATGTTTCAAAGAGCCTTGTTCATATTAGGCAAGAGCTCTACATCCTCAACCTTTATGATGGAATCTTGCTATGTAGCTGCAGCTGGCCTTAAAATGGTGATTTTTTTTTTTGGCCTCCTCTTCTCTAGGAAGGAAGTGAGGGAGTGAGGAACGTACATACCCCAATAACACTGTAAAGGACTTGGGCCTTATGACATTTACCTGTAACACCATCACTTAAGAGGCAGTGGCAGGTGAGTTCCAGGCCAGTCAGGGATAAATAGGGAGTCCCTATCTTTAAAAAATAAAATAAAATAAAATAAATAAATAAAAATAAGAACGAGCAAGGGGATGGAGATGGCTTAGACTCTGTGGTAAACAACACCTGATGAACTTGCAAAGGACTCAGGTTTGCTTCCCAGCACCTATAATGGTAGTTCTAACTCTAGTTTCTTGGGATCCAATACCCTCTTCTTGAGTCTGGAGGCATGGCATGAACATGGTAGGTACACTTAGAAAGCCTGTAAAAAAACTCTTCTCAATTAACATTTTAAAATTTTGCTAAGATATATAAAATGATCCTTCTGTTAATACGTCAAAAGAATTTGTCAGGGTTCTTTTTTCTTCACACATATCAATGAGTATAAAGATAAAAAATAAATTTCAAAACTGAAAGGAATTCAACAATTTGCTGCCTGTTTGTTTTGTGGTTTTGTTTTGATGGTACTAGAAACAGAGCCTAAAGCCTTGCACAATCTATGCAAGTGCAGTGCCACTAAGGTATACCCCCTTATTTTCTTATTCTTCATTTTTGCACATGCCACTTTCTCCATCTTTTTTAGGACGAGGGGAGGTCTTTAATGGTCCCCATAGTTTTCCCTGTTACCTGTCTTCCTCATTCTCCAATATATCCTCTAACTCCTCCTAGATATACTTTTTAGATATGCTCACCTTTTACCCACTTACGTAGACTCATCCAGTAGATTTCCTCCCTTATGTTCTCCCCCCAGATCATGCTCCATTTTGGCCTCGTCTATAAAATGGATGTATTTGCCTTCATTTCCCTCATCTCTTTGATAGCTGGCCTTTTAATCACTGTTTTTCCTTCTATGTAGAGTCTACAAAAAAAGTTTTCTGTAATTTAAACTACTTTAATATGACTGTATGATAGGAAATGGGAGACACTATACTATACATGATAAACCAAGGCATTCCATGCCTCCCACAGTGATTTGCCAAAGGATAGAAGGCAGAATTCAAACCTGGGTTTTCACATACCAAGTGTAATGTTCATTTCATTACATGGGTTGATACTTTATTAAATTAGTCCCTCAGAATGTCAGCTAAATTTTTCTAATCAACAAACAAGTATTAAATAATGGGAAATTGTGTAACTATTTGCATTTCAAACTACTAAAAACCAAAATTAACAAAATTAATTAACAAAAAGCTAATATGAAAAAACAAAGATGTTAGGGACCAGAGAGATGGCTCAGGGGTTAGAAGTACTTGCTGCCCATGCAAAGGTTCCAGGTTTGGTTCCCAGAACCCACATGATGGCTCAAAACTGTTTGTTTATAACTTTGGTTCTAGGGGATCTGATGTTGTCTTCTGGCTTCTGTATCCACTACATCCATGTGGCACACATACTCACATACAAGTCAAACACTCAAACACATAAAAGTCAATCAATCAATTTATTTATTAAAAATATTCTAGATAACAGAACTAGTGCCACCCCACACCAGAAAATAGTGGGGCAATATAATATGCACAATAATTTTAAATTCTTGAGTTTTATGGCAATCTAAGATACTTCTAGGACCACTAGCAAATGATTCTTCAAGCAAAGAAATATATCCTTCAACGTTTTTCAAGTTGGTTCAGATAAGAGAAAAACTGAAGAAAAGAATTCAAACTAACAAGTATCTTGGTTAACAGACAAACTAGTTGAATACTAAATCTTTTCTTTAATATTAAAAAAACAAGCAATAATAGGAAAAAGAAGTAAAGAGTATATGTGTGAGAGGGCTAATAATGACTCTTTTAAAGAGAAATAAACTACTACTGAGACAGGACCTCATGAATCCTAGGTTGGCCTTGAATTCCCTATGTGTTAAATGATGACCTTGAACTTCTGATCTTCCTAACTCTACCTCCTGAGTGCTGTGACTAGAGATTTATACCACCACATAAGATTTACTTTACCACTCAAGATTTATATCAATTCCAGGGTTTTGTGCATGCTATGCAAACATTAAACCTACTGAGCTATATTCCCACCTCCAGGCTAGCTTAGCTGCATAAGCTAGGGGATCTTAGTTAGGACCTCCAGTACCATGAAAATAGACAAGACTTTGTGAATGGATCATAACCTCAGCACTGAGGAACTGAGACAAGCAGATCCCAAAGGGCTCACAGGCATATACCAGTTGAGCCAAAACAGCAAGCTTCAGGTTCACTGGGAGATCCTATCTCAGGGCCAGAGAGATGGGCCAAGCATGATGACCCCTGACTCCAACAATGTGCCCACATAGGCAAGTACACCAGCATATCATATAACACGTTTTAAACATGCATATATACACATAACACACATTTTAAATATGCATATATATATATATATATATATATATATATATATATCTCACAGACACAGAAGACAGAAAAAATATGCAATTTAATTTTCCTTCACTTTTCTGAAGCAACCTCATTCCTGCACAATACTGAGGCTACAGGTACAGGTGAGAGGATACTAAACTTACTGTAAGTATGTAAGAATACAAACGTCTTCATAATTGCACAGCAAGGGCTGTTAACCACTGAGGTATCTCCCCAGCCCTCATTTGACACAATCATTTCAGGACGAATAATATAGTGAAAAATTACCCAAATCTTTTACTTTCACTATTTTTCTCTTAAATTCATTTCAAATTTATATTTAAAACAATTATGCTAAGCTGGTCAAGGTAGTACCTTGCTAGAGTCCCCAGTCCCAGAGACGAGCTCACTCAGTTAGAGGGGCCTATTTGAGCCTCCTACAGTTTTAAACTAGGACACACAGTGAGGCCCTCATCTCAAAAAACAGTAACAAAAATATCATGAAGCCAGATGTGGTAGCTCACATGTATTACTGATGGTGAGGCAATAGAACTAGGAGGTCACGGTCAGTCTCTGCCTCAAGATTTTGAGGCCAGCCTGGCCTACATGACTGTCTCAAAAAGATGAAGAAAGGGAGAGGAAGTGATGATACCACCAGCTAGAATTCTTTTTATATAGCCATTTACTCTTCTATTTGTGAATATGTATAAATGTCTAGAGGAATATCACTCAATATTAATACATAGGGCTTTTTTTCATGATGATAGGATATGGGTCCCCCAATCCCTGTACTGAATTAGTTATAATTTTATTTTTTCATGTGTACATGTGTATTGTATGTGTCTGTGTGCATGCATCTATGTGGTCACAAGTGAATACATGTGCACATGGAGGCCCAAGGTTAATTTCAGAAATCATAAGAAATCACTATTCCATCTTCTTAATAAAGCAGGGTCTCTTAATCAAACACAGAGCTCCTAAATGTTGCTAGTTTGACTTGCCAGAGTACTACTCTGGAGATCCTACCTCTGCCTTCAGGGGTTGGAATTACAGGCAAGCTACCATTCCCACTGGCATTTATGTGGACTCTGGAGATCCAAACTCTGGTCCTTATGCTTACAAGGCAGGACCCTTAACTACTGAGCCATTAACACAGCTCCTGAGTTATAAAATAAATTTTAACAAAAATAAAGATATTATTCAAAATACAACTAAAACACCCATATTAAACAATAAATCAACATTTCTTTTTTTGTTTTCCTTGAGGGTCTCACTGGGTAGCATTGGCTGACCTCAAACTGGAGACAATCTTCCTGCTTCAGCATTCAAATGCTAGTATTACAGGCAAGCACTAATACACCAGGTTCTTTTGCTTTTTGAAACAGGGTCTCACTATGTATCCTAGCATGGTCCAAAACTATGTATCTCAGGCTGGCCTTGAAAACATAATCTTACCTAAGGCTCCCAAGCATTGGGGTTATAGATATGTACCACTATGCCTGGCTGAAAACTAAGTTATAAAAGTTCTGCTATGTTATTATTTACTCAAGACATCACTTTTTAATATTTCTTCCAGTGGCAATGTGAAGAAAACACTGTATATTAATCCCTTTGAAATAACCCACAACGAAAAGTCAGGTCTTACCTTCCGAGCACACAAAACACCAGCTGACATTAACATGCTCATGATTTCGGCAGCCCCGCCTAGGGGTAAAGTGATTAGGGCAGATGATACTATTAGATGCAAGAATTTTTGACCCAGCAGCAAGACAAAAGTCATTGGCGTGGTATGCCACAGGACAGCGGACACAGCGCATCAGACGACCTGCATGTATTTAAAGCAGAGAAAACAGGGAGAAGCAAAATAAATAGGAGAGTACACAGAGAAACAATGTGAGTCATTCAAGTTTATTTGTGGCATGGATAACTGATGAGAAGCAGAAGGACTACCTGAAAAAAAGGATCTTAATTATGTAATCCAGGGGCAGGACACATGGCTCCGCAGTTAAGAACACTTGCTGTTCTTCCAGAGGACCCAGGTTCAATTCCCAGCACCCACATGGAAGCTAACAACCATCTGTAACTCCAGTTCCAGGAATTCCAACGCCCTCTTCTGGCCTCTCTTGGCACTGTACATATGTGGTGCATTTACATATATACAGGTAAAACAAAAAAAATTAACAAAATATGTAATCTATCACAAAAAGTAATGGGGTGAGCTATGTATCAGTATCAGACCAAAAGTAAGGGAGGAATGGAACACCGTTTGCCAAGTACTCTATGAATCTTATTCTTGCAGATGAAATATATCTCTTAATAAACTGTACCAACTAAAAACCATTATCAAGCTATCTAGATGCAATTTATATAGTAATTAAAAAGAGTTTAACACACACTGAATAGAAAACTTTTTAAAACTAAATCACACCTAAATAATCCAAATATTTAAAACTATCAGTCAGTGTTGCACAAAAGACAAAATGATGAGAGGATCTACTCCATTACTCTACTATTCAAAAGTGTTACTTTGCCTAATTGACAAGTGAATCTAAGAGATATATTCCAGAATGCATTTGAAAATAATTGCCAATAAGGGATGGGTGTGGTGGTGACACCTTTAATCCCAGCACTCAGAAGGCAGAGGCAGGCAGATCAAGGCCTACCTGGTCTACATAGGGTTCTAGGTCAGCAGGGGCTATAGGGAAACCCTGTCTGAAAAAGAGAAAAAAAAAAAGAAAGAAAGAAAAGAATTGTAATTGCCAATGAAACTGAAGCCTTACAATAAGATTGGACCACATAAAAACTCCATACCTTTAGAAGCAGAGACATTGGCTGGATTAGCAGCATGGCAGGTTATACAGATGTGGAGGGAGCACCGGAAGCCCTTGTTCTGCATGACAGTTGGTGGGTACTTCTGGACACACTCTTCATGGTAAAACTTTCCACACAAGGGTAGAAGGCACCTTTTGACATCTTCCCCACTCTGCTTACATACAAAACAGGTATGGATTCCTTGGAAAGGAAAAAACAGAAACCAATTACTATTACTTCAAGAATCTACCACAATACTAAATCATTAGTATAAAAAGACATATTTAGTTTTTATGTGAGCATTTTTCACCTGCATGTATGTGTAGCACGTGGAGGACAGAAGAGGGCAACAGATCCCCAGGAACTGGAGTTGAGATGGTTGTTAGCTACCATATGGGAAATGAACCGGAGTGCTCTAAAAGATTAACCACTGCTCCTAACCACTGACCTGCCTCACTAATTCTGGTGAAGATTTTTTAAAAAAATTTTATGTGTTTGAGTGTATTGCTTGCATGTATGTAAATGCATCTGTGTCGTACATGCACATAGAGGTCAGAAGAGGGTGTCAAATTCCCCTGGAACTGGAGTTATAAATGATTGTTAGCCATTAAGTAGGTGCTAGGAACCAAACTCCTGTCCTCTGCCAAGAGCAGCCAGTGTTATTAACTGGGGAGCTACTTCTCCAGCCCCATGTGAAGAGCTTTTTAAACCTATCAAGCTGACAAAATTTAAACCCAATGAAGAACATCTTAGCACCTCTACAAATTGATGAACTGACATGATGCAAGAAGACATGCACTTTATTATTCTGTCTACAAAGTATTCCTATCTAAAGAGAATTTCAATCTTAATGAAATCTAACCTCTAGATCCAACTATAATATTATAGGAAATACAGAAAACAGGAAAAAGGGGATGGCAAGATGGCTCACTGGGTAAAGGTGTCTATTACAAAGGTCGGCAACCTGAGTTCAATCCCCAGGACCTATATAGTGGAAAGAATGGATTCCCAAGAGTAGTCCTATGACTTCCATACTGATGCTGGGGCATATGTATACATACATGTGCTCATGCTAATTAAATGGAATATTTCTTTAAAAGAAAACATAGGAATGAGTTAAAGGGACACATCAAGCATACAACTAAGTAAATCTAGAGAGCAGAAAATTCAATAGGACAAACAGTCCTAGCTTCAACAAATAAATGACTAAAAAGGGTAGGAAGAGGAATATAAATGCCACTTAAGAGAAAAAATTTAAGACCTTCAAAAAATACAATATGGGGATTTTATTTGGATCTTATTTGTCTTATTTTATAATTAAAAAATTAATTTGTGGAGCTGGAAGATGGCTTAGTGGTTATGAGTACTGACTGCTTTGGAGAGGACTGGGCTCAATTCTCAGCACCCACATTGACGGCTAACAACCATCTGTAACTCTAGTTTCCAAGGATCCAACACCCTCTTCTGATCTCCCTGAGCAATGCACAACCCAGATACACCTACCACACATGAAGATGATGCACTCATACACAAGGAATCAAAAATAATTAAAATATTTTTTTAAAACTAATTTATTTTATGTGTATGAGTGTTTGCCTACATGTCTGCAGGTGTACTATGTTCAAACAACGCCCCTGGAGGCCAGAGGAGGTCATCAGATGCCCTGGAACTGGACTTAAGGTCAGTCATTATGAACCAAACCTGTGGGGTCTGCAAGAGCATTAGCTAGTATACTTAACTGTCAGCCTTCTCTGCAGACACTGTTTTTGTTGTTGTTGTTATTGGTTTTGTTTTGTTTTGTTTTGAGACAGGTCTCATTAAGCCTAGACTGGCATACATACAACTTAATAGTAACAGAAGATGACCTTGAACTCTTGATCTTCCTGCTAGGATTACAGAAATACTCAATCACACCAGGCTTTGAAGCATGATTTAAAACACTATAAAAAGACATCTCTGGTCTAGGTAAGAATAAGGATCTGTCCACAGCACCAAGTATGGGGCATAAGTTTATGATCCTGGTATTGTAGGGCAGAAAACAAGGTCTCTGGAGCATGGGCGCCAACCAGCCTAGACTAACAGGCTCAAAAAGTATGAACTAAGGAAGATAACTTCTGATCTATACATGTACCTAGAAAAAGGAGTTAATAATTAATATATTAGTATTTCTGGGTGCTGTGACAAAAATATCCCGAAAAGGCAACTTATGGGACCAAAGGATTTATTTTAGCTCACAATTCCAGCTTCCATTCTACTATTGCAGGGAAGCCAAGGTGGCAAAAATTCAAACACATTCATAGTCAAGAGCAGAGAAGAATTTGCACGTATATCCACACTCAATTTTCCCACTTATAAATGCTTCAGGACAGAAACATAGGGAATGGTTTTAGAGTGGATTTATCTATGTCAATTAACCTAAGGCAGACATACTCACAGGTTACTCTGATCTAAACAACTCTTTGTGGTTTTGCTTAAAAAACAAACAAGCAAAAATTCTGATTCTGTAGACCTAGTTGTCCTGGAACTCACACAGATCTGCCTGGCTCTGCAAGGATTAAAGGCATGTGCTATTGCAATAGCACACTTCTTTACTAAGACCCCCTTCTCAGATAATTCCACAATACGTCAAGATAACAAAATTATCCAGGACAAGGCTGGAGAAATCACTCAGTGGTTAAGATCACCCTGTGCTCTTGCAGAGGACCTAGGTTCAGCTCTCAGCAGACACATGGTGGGTAACAACTGTCTGTAATTCCAGTTTCAAGGGATCCAAGGCCCTCTTCTGTCCTCCATGGATATTATATGACATGAGCGTGTTTACACACATGCAGGCAGTGCACTCATACACATAATTTTTTTAAATGTAGAATTATCCATGACAATCAGAAACAAATGAAAAATGAAGACACTCAAAGACAAATGAAAAATCCAGAAAATTAACTGAATAGATGATACATATAAGTTACTTAAAACTCTCAAAAACACACTGCATCTGTTTTTCTGGAGCTGGAGAGATGGCTCAGTGGTTAAGAGCACTGGCTGCTCTTGCAGAAGACTGGGGTTCAATTCCTAGCACCCACCTGATGGGGGTAACAACTGTCTATCAACTCCAATTTCAGGGGATTCAATGCCTTCTTCTAACTTCCATGTGCACTGCACAATATGGGTGTACTTACAAACATGTAGACAATACATTCATACACTTAAGTGAAAATAATAAAAATATTTTTAAACCACATTGGATGTGTTTTTTTTTTTAATGTTCAGTTTATTTACTTCAAGTGCGTGTGGGCAATACCTACTGAGACTCAATAATGAATACATGTAGACTTTGTATGTTTGTGTGTATACACTTGTGTGCATGGAGATTAGAAATTGACACAAGATATTAAGAGCATTCTGCTCTTGCCAAGGACCCGGGTTCAGTTCCCAGTACCTACATGGTGGCTAAGAACAACAGTCTGTAACTCTAGTTCCACCGGATCTGACAACCTTTTCTGGTCTCTGCAAGCACCAGAAAGAAACGTAGTGCATTTACATGCATTCAGACAAATAGTTATACATATAAAATAAAAATAAATAAATCTAAAACAATAAAGAAACTCCTAAAACCACCTAAAAAGAAAGTGTGAACACAGGGAACATAAAATGTAATGAATGGAATAAAGTATTTGTGAAATATCTAACAAAGGAATAGTATTAAAAATACATAAAGAACCCAAGATAGAGTTAGCACTGGTGGTCATAATGGGAAGGTAGCATGAGGGGAGGAAGTTGTAGGGTAAAAGAGAAGAGAGGGAGGGAAAAAGATTCCATGGATCCCAGCTAGAACTGCTTGCTATTTAGGTTATAGAAGTGCTAGCAGTTGACAGTCTCCTGCTTTCTTGCTACTGCTTCGAGTTTTCCAGTTCAAACACCACGTCTACTTCACTCCCCTCACTAGTCTCCCAGATATGGATACTCAGAATGCTATGTCCTGCCACTAATCCTCAACTAGCAAAGAACAGAACACAACAGCATGGCTAGTAACAGCAGAAGCAGCAGGCAAAGAGGAAGATGGTGGATGGCTGCCTGACTATGTAGTGAATTAGCATGGGTTATTCAAAACTAAGATATGCTAGAAATGCAAAACCACAGTTAATAATCACCTTCTGAATTGCTATTAAGGAGTCAAGCCAAAGTGGAGAATCAAGATCAAATGAGGCAATGAAGCACCAGAAAAACACATGCAACAAGGTAGCCAATCTCCACAGGACTTGATGAAAAGGTTATAAAGCAATATTTAACAGAATACAAAGATCATTATTTTCTTTTGACCTAACTTCACAGAAGACTCCACGAAAAACAAAAGGGAATATACAGGTGAAACCATATTAGAATCTTTCAATGTTCCAGGCTTACACACTGCTGCGCAGGCTGCTCTTAACCTTATCTCTATCTCCTGGACCTAAAGACAAGGCCAAACACTGACTGGTAAGGTAATAAGATAATGGAGACTATGTTATTCACATAATTTTTATTGCCTAAGATATATATTTGACAACTATATGAAGTACATTCCAACTACAGGAAAAGACTGAATTTTGTTCAACAATTGCTGAGAGAGTATGATATAGGAATTCCTCCATAAAAATCCCTGGAAACTGTTAAGGCAATAAAGGACTACAAGTGATAGTTTTGTCTGTCTGAACTCTGGAGAAGTGTTACCAAGTGTGACACAGGTGGGTCAGAGTAGATTGAACACTACACTTGAATCAACACAATCTCAAAGAACTTTCCACTGGGTTAATTATAAGAGATTCTTGGAATCTGAAATCTATTTTTCATACATAGTTTGCTAATCTATATTTCATACACCCTATCTCCAAAACTGTACATGAAGGAATTCAGAATTGCTCTACTTATGGCAGACTTCCTCTCTACAAGAGTACTGTCCTCTCTGGAGACTCAAACATATTCAAAGACTTTGGAAATACCTTGCAAAGAGATTTGTAAAGAACTATAGGGTCACGTTAAAATTAAAGTGAGGAACTGAATAGAAGTAGATCAAAGCTCAAGTCTATTGATATACAATGTATTATTAGACACATACAGTGGTGTCCAGCTTACTCTGAAGGATCAATGCTAGCCTGCATTTTACCAAATATGAACACCAAATGATTCTGAAGAAACTGGACAGCATTTGTCATCATAATCCAGGGCTTTGGAGGCCATGTTTTAAAACTGACTTAATGGTTACAGGAGTTAAGAAAATGAAAAAAGGCATTATCTCTGATTGTTATATCTGTATGGTTGGTCTTGAATTTTGAATTTTTTTGTTTTCTTTTGATTTCTGAGGCAGGGTCTCATGTAGTAAAGTGAGGCCTTAAGCTCAACTATGTAGCTGAGGATGACCATGAATTGATCCTCTTGTCTCTTCCTTGTGAGTACTGGAATCAGAGGCCTGAGCCACAACACTGCATGAGGTCCTAAACCAGTCCAGCCAGGCATAATAGCTTAGACTGATAGTCCCAGCACTGAGGCTAAAGGCAGGAGGACTGCTGGGAATCCAAGGCCAGTCTGAGTTATGTCACAGACTGAAGCCAACTGGGGTTACAGAGGAAAGACCTTATCTCAAATAAACAACAAAAAATTCAAAAGAAACAAATAAAAACCATACACATAGGAAAATTTCAATACATTTATCAACATGGAAGATAGAAAAAAAGAGCCAAAATTTTTCTCTTTACTGATGATTTGAATTTGTGTTTTGAGACAATGTTTCACTATGTATCTCAGAGTGACCTCAAACTTGTGGCAATTCTCTTGCCTCAGTCCCTAAAGTAATGGAATAACAAGAATGCACTACCACAACTGGCTCTGAAATTTTCAATCTTATGTTAAACAAAAAAATGTAGATTTTAGTTTTTTTCTGATATTTAATGGGATTTATATGTTTATATAAATTTATATATTATATACACAATGCTGGAGTTGTACATTACTAAGTATGCAATACAAGAGACTGGCTTTCGTACTTTTCATACTGAGGAACAATAAACAGAAAAACTGTACTATATGAGGGGGGAAAAGTGATCAAGGAATAAACTAAACCCTCACAGTTTCCCCCACCACCCCAAAGTGGCAGACCAGGCCAATCAGATGGCTCAGCAAGTAAAGGCCTTTGCGACCAAGCCTGACCACAAGCATTTCATGCCTAGGACCCACATAATGGAGGGAGAGAACCACTCCATCAAGTTGTTTTTTGATCTTCAAAGGTACACTGTGGCATGCACAGTCACACACACATACACACTACTGTAACTTTTAAAAATTAAAAAGAAAAAGAACCTGGCAGGTTGGCAAGATGGCTCAGTAGATAAAAGTGCTTGCCACGTAAATCTGACCATATCAGTTTGAGTCCTGTAACCTACTATAGAATGAGCCAACCAACTCTCCAAAGTTATTCTCTAATCTCCAGTATTCTCGCTCTCTCTCTGTCTCATGCACACACACACAAATTTAAAAACAGCCTGATACTGACCATTCATAGCCCTGAGATTCCAGTAATGAATTTCACTTCCCCTACATCCCACCAATGGCTTTCTTTGCACCTGCTTTAGGAAATAAGAAGCTAACATCTTGGATTAATTGATGTCTGAATGATTTTCTGATTGCTTGCATTCTGTTTCTTGCATTAAAAGAAAAGTCTGCTGTAGTTCTGTAGTGTCACTTTTCACATAAACAAATAATAATTTGAAGGCAAAACTGTTCTATTTAATGCTTAAAAGCAAAATTTCTCTTAAAATCAAGTGATAGGGAGGTAGCTCATTTGGTAGAGGATTTGCCTATCATGAAGTTAAGTCCTGGATTTGACCCCATGACTACATAAACCAGGCATGGTGGCTCAAGCCTATAATCTCAGCATTTAGAAAGTAGAGGCAGGATGAATAACTGTCAGTTACACGGCAAATTTAAGACTGGCCTGGGCTAAGTGAGACCCTATCTCAAAACAGCCTAAATATGAAGCCATCTAAGTGTCTACTAATGAATGAGTAATTATAAGGAATGTATAGAAATGCTATTCAGACATAAAAAGGGGGAAATAGGAGGAGAAGAGAGGGTTTTGTGGTTAAGAGAACTGGCAGCTCTTGTAAGACTCAGGTTTGTTTCTGAGCATCCACCCTCAGCTCCAGACCATGGGATCTGATGCCCTCTTCTGGCCTCTGTGGGCACTGCATACATGTGGTTGTATAACAGTTTCTTATAAATACCTTCCATCTTGGAAGGAAGTTGGGTAACCAACAAAATATTCTAAAGAATGGCAAACAATAGAACATCTAAAGGGGAGCTAAGATGGTCATAGGACTTAAAAAAATAAGGGTAGGATAAAGCACAACATGTTTAATCAGGTAGTACTGCTAAGCTTTCTGGCAAAAATATGGCCTAAAGTCCTTCCTTCTGCATGTTTCAGGATTAAAATGCCAGGCAAGATGTGCCAGTTGGTGGACAAGAGGTTATGAACAGAAGTAATTTTTTGATTGGAATTAAGGCCCACTTTACAGAGGGAAATTCACATCTGGTACTG
Source organism: Eospalax fontanierii (assembly GCA_035773235.1). Taxonomy (NCBI): domain Eukaryota; kingdom Metazoa; phylum Chordata; class Mammalia; order Rodentia; family Spalacidae; genus Eospalax; species Eospalax fontanierii. Next base: position 56,276,441 of record CM069526.1, read on the forward strand.
GGAACTTAAAACCTATGGTCAAGGAAGTCATAAGCCCCCAGTAGAAAAACAGTTGCAAGTGCTTTGATAAATGAAAGAGACATATGAGTTAAGAGGCCTCCCAACATTTGTATTTATGAAATGGCTCACTACTGCTGTCAGTTTTTGCCTTTTTCTAACTTGAGTTTTATAGCTAAAAAGAAGAGGGCTGAGAATCACCACCAGTCATCTTTGGAAACAAAAATAAATGAAAAGTTACAAAGATTCAGTACCTTAGAAGACTTAGAGGATCACAGTGTTCTGTCATCCCCTCCAAGGCTCAAGGATGGACAAAAAACTAACAAATACACATAATTCAATACTACCCCAGTAATGAAAAAACTGAACTATTAATATATGCAACAATGTTGCCACTTTCAGGAATTATGCTGAATTATGATTTCTAAAGGATTTGTATATATGCACCAATGTACACATCACAATTTATCAAATTGTATACTTTATCTTTCATTAATTTTATTCATTTTTTGTTGGTAGGTGGATACATATGCCACAATGCATGGGTGGAGGATAGAGGCCAAACTTTTAGAAGGAAGTCAAGATCTTCAGGCTCAGCACTGAGTCATCTCATGAGGCCTATCTAGTTTTTGTTTTTATAGATAGAATCTATGTATGTGGACCCACTCATGATCTTCGTGCTTACAGGCATGTGCCATACTTTAATACTTTATGATGCATCAACTATATCTCAATAAAGTTGTTTTAAGCAATGAGCCAGGTAGGCCTGGTGGTTTATAAATACAATCCTAGCATGCAGGAAACTTGTTAGAAGTTCAAGGAAATTTACAATGAGTGACAGAGAGAGAATATAGGGGAGAGTAGGAAATATGAAGGGAGGGAGAGAAGACTATCTACTGGTATAGTCATTCAAATAGATGAAATCTCAGGGCCAGAGAGATGGCTCAGCAGTTAAGAACACTGGCTGTTTTTACAGAAGACCCAGGTTCAAATCCCAGCACCCACATGGCAGCTAACTGTCCTTAACTCCAGTTCCAGGGGAATCTAACACCTTTTTCTGTTCTCTGTGGGCACTGCATGAGATGGGTGCACTTACATACATGCAAGCATAATACTCAGATACATAAAATAAATATTTTAAAAAAGATATACACACAGAAAACTACAAAAATATTAAGGGAATAAATCATGAACAGCCATAAAGAGAACATGCTTATGGAGTTACCACCCAGCTAAAGAAATTAAAAAGTATAAGCTACCACTCAGACATTTTGCTAGTTATTACCTAACACTCTGAACTGAAATATGCTAACCTCTAAAACACCAATATATACTCCATATTCATCATATATTTCATATACTTTACATACTGGATCTTGTGCCTCTGTCCTACCTATGTAAATATATTATGTTGTTGTTTATTTGAAACTGTCTCATAAACTAGCCTTGATCTAGATGTGTGGATCAGACTGGCCTAACTCAATCCTCCTACTTCCTCCCAAGTGTTAGAATTACAGGTGTGTACCAACATGTCCAACCTGCCATAGCAAGTTTTCTTTCTTTCTTATAACCACATTCAAAGAATTTCCTTTATGGCATTAGCTCATCTTTGATCATACTATCTTTTGCACTATTGTTATACTATTCTTAAGTTTTTCACATATGATTTTCTGAAGGCTGGGACCTAATATATCTAACATTTACATGTGTAGCAACAAGCTCAGTCTCCCCAGAAAATATTATCTTAATTATTTCTTCCTGCAAAATTAAAAATTCCAATGTATGAATTGTAAGAGTTTATTTACTTTACCTGTGCGACACTCATTGCAGATAAATTTTCCTCGAGGCATCTCAGTTAAGCCAAGGCACTCCAGATGGAAAGCCCCACAGCACTGGGCCTCACATAACAGCAGCTCACCCAATTTCTCACAATTCTGTTAAGGGAAAAAAACAGATGTGTCTATAGAAAGATTTTTTAAAAATACCAAATGAAAAGCCCTCATGAGCCCCAAAAGTTAAGAAATATATTTGAAAACAACAAACAAACATGAAATCTCATCATTCCCTCAAATTAATATTAAACAATTACCTCCCAGGTATCAGGCACAATTAACAAATTCTCTGGCTTTTATAGGGATAAATTTTATAAACAAGTGACTTAAAATAAAAAAGTTGTCATAGTTACTTTACCTGTTGCTGTGATAAAATACCCTGACAAAACTTAAGGTGGAAAGAGTTTATTTGGCTCACATTTCAAGGGTACAGTATACCACAGCAAGGTCAAGCTAGCAAGAGCTTGAAATAGCTGGTTACAGATATCCACTATCAGGAGTCAGATAGCAATGAAAGTCAGTTCATTTTTTCCTTTTTATTCCATCTGAGATTCCAGCCCAGGTAACTGTACCATCCAAAGTAGGCAAATCTTCCCACTTTTATTAGCCTAATCAAGATAAGCCCTAACAGGCATGCCTTGAGGATAAATAATCTCTCCTACATGTGCCTGAAGGCTTATCTCCTAGGCAATTCCAGGTTATGTCAGGTTAACAATTAGCACTAATAGACAAATGTGGAAAATATCTGACAATGATTAATGAGTATTAGGTAGAACATTCAAGTTCCTAATTTGGCTTTGAAATTGAGGGATGACCTCTCAGACTATGTTCTGAATGTTCAAATTGACCATGTGAAGATCTAAGGAAGGTAGCAAGCACAAAAGTTCACAGATAGAAGAAAAGGCCATGTCATGTTTGAATTTACAAGAAAGACACTATCATTACACTCAAGTGAAGAAGAGACAAAGGTCTTTAATTTTAGATTTTATTCTAATCACAAAGGTGTACCATTGGAGAGCTTTGGCAACTGAAGGCAAAACTTGGGTATTTGTAAAAAGGTCTCTGTTAATTGGAAATGAACTGGAGAATAAGGTTAAGAAGAGGTAAACTAGGGGCTGGAGAGATGGCTTGCAGAGGACCCAGGTTCCATTCCTAGCACCCACATGGTGGCTGACAACAGTTTGTAACTCCAGTTCCAGGGAAATCTGAAGCTCTCTTCTGATCCTGACCAGCACTTACATAGATATAGGCAATATACTCATACACATAAAATAAATATTTGAGAGAGAGAGAGAGAGAGAGAGAGAGAGAGAGAGAGAGAGAGAGACTAGAAGATTATGTACAGATGGGTTCAAGCAGTATCAGCCAACTAGATCTGGGTACTAATAGTACCACCAAAAGAAATCCCAGCAATAGAATTTCCTATCTTTTTCCTCCACTTCCTCTCCCTCTCTCTTTACTCCCCTATGTCCCTTTCTCTCACTGGAAATATCACACACACACACACACACACACACACACACACACACACACTCCCAACACCTGAACTTTTATCATTCTAAACCCCTAGTTCGTATATACATACTGATTAATAACAAAATACGAAAACACCCTCAAACCAAAGTCTGTAAATATTTAAGTTCTTCACAGAAAATGACATAGCAAATCACATATAATCTGCACATATCTTTTTGTCTACCTTAGAATATCTCTAGATTACTTATAATACCTTTTACAATATACATGCTATGTGAATCGTTGTTATACTGTATTTTTCAGAGATAACAAGAAAAAGTCTCTATGAGGCTGGGGAGATATCTCAGACACTAAAGTGCTTGCTGTACAAGCATGAGGACTTAAGTTTGATTCCCAGAATCCATATAAAAAAGTGTACACATCTAGGCATGGTGGTGTACAGTTGTAAACCCAGTGCCAGGGAGGCAGAGATGGACAGATCCCCCGAGTTCAATGGCCAGCCAGCCTACTCTCAACAGCAAGCGGTAGGACCTTGTCTTAAGAACAAAGGTGGACAGAGCTCCCGAATAATGACACTCTAGGTTGACTCCTGGCCTCTATATTTTATGTGTGTATACACATAAAAACATGCACAAATGTACATATGCACATGAAAACATCAAAAAACCTCTGTACATGCTCAGAATAGACCCAACCATACAGTACACATTGGGAACTATATAAACAATTTTCTCCCCAAATACTTTCCAGCCACAATTGATTAAATACACAGACTTCAAAACTTTACTTTTTACTTCACTTATTGTATAAAACACAAAAGGCAGAAGGTCTATTATCTATAAGAAATGAAAGAAACAACAGGTCTTGGTCACTTAAGGAAGAAAAACAGCCAGATGTGGTAGCTTAGGCTTTTAAACCCTGCACTTGGAAGGCAACTGAGTTTCTGTGAGATCAAGGTCAGCCTGGTCTACAAAGCCAAAGTCCAGGACAACAGGGGCTATAGGGAGACTCTGTCTCAAAAATAAATAAATAAATAAAAACAACCAACCAAACAAAATCCTTAAAGAAGGAAAGGTTTTAGGGGGAAAGGCCAGGAAGGTGAGCCTAGGGTTTTAATCAACATGTAATGGAAATTATTCTCAAGTCTTGGGACTCTCCTTTTATCCACTATTCACAAATGAAACTGAAACATTCCATTTTATATATTCTTGCATATTTCTAAGTGTTAATGACATCATTTTCACATTGGTAAACAAATGTGAATTCACAGCTTAAATGGGAAAATTGCTTCTTCTCTTCTTTTCTTTTTGGTTGTTGTTATTTTGAAACAGGGTCTCATTGTAGCCCTGGCTGGTCTAGAACTTGCTATGTAGATTAAACTTGACCTCAAACTCAAAGTCTCCTGCCTCTGCCTACTGGGGTTAAAGGCATGCAACATCACAACTGGCATAAAAATTTTAATTATAGTACAAACTAAACTTTTCAAGTTAACTACATGTTTTACACAAACTGGTTGGTTGGATGACATTATCAGTTACTTTTAAACTGGAGCACTTGAGAAAAGAGGTGCTACAGATGAACTGTATCAGGACAACAAACTTATACATATCCAGTAAATCTCAGATCACAGTACTACCCTGTGCCTGCTTTGGAAATTGGGTCTCTCCCTACAAAAGCCCCTTAACTTGTGATCATCATGCCTCTACCTACCAAGTGATGGAATTAAACAAATGTGCCAGCATGCTCAGTTTGAATACTCTTTTTAAAAATAATCTTTGTAAAATATATTTATATTCTGACTTACCAATAAATAATGAACATAATTGCATTTTAAGATTAACTCTGTTTCTAGAAACTTCCAAATATGGTAAACATCCCTAATGTAACAGAAATAATGAATCTGCAAAGACAATGGGATAAAATTATATTGGTCACAGTATATAGGTGGGACCTGGATTTACCTTTTAGTTGTTTTAATCAAGAACAGAGTCAAAACTTAGTAAAGAGCTTCCTTTGCAAACATGGAAACTGAGTTCAAATCCTCAGAACATATACAAAGCTGAGTAATCAGTATGCCTATAGAATCTCAAGTAATGGTGAGATGTACCAGAGACAGGCAGAATACTTGAGCTATAAGTGTATCCTGGCCTATGTGACAACTGAGTATCCAACAAAAGGAAGGAGAATCCTGACAACCCTCACTAAAAGCTATCCTCTGACCTCCACACATGTTATCCATGAATGTACGTGCATGCACACACATACAGAGAGGCACACACACGCACCCTTACACGCAAATATCAAGTTTTCATATTGCGAGACTTGAAGAATTTATATAGGGGCTAGAGAGATGGCTGATTGCAGAGGACTTGAGTTCAGTTCCCAGGACCCACATGGCAGCTAACAAACAACCATTCATCGCTCTAGTTTCATGGGATCCCAATGCTGTCTTCTGTGAACACTGCATGCATGGGTGCACTTAAATACATGAAGGCAAAACACTCATGCATACACACACACATACACACAAATAATAATTATATAATTAGAAAAAATGATTTACATACATAAACTTAAGAACTGATAGGCATGATGGTTCAAGCCTTTACTCCCAGCACTCAGGAGACAGAAATAGGAAGATCTCTGTGAGTACAAACCAGTCAGGGCTACATAGTCATACCCTGTCCCTAAAGCAAACTGATAACTCAAAAAGTCACATAAAAGCTTTTTAAATAGGGTCTAGAGAGATGGCTCAGTGATTAAGAGGAGTAACTGATCTTGGAGAAAGGACCCAAGTTCTGTTGCCAGTACCCACATTCAGTGGCTCACAACTACGTGTAACTGCAGCTCCAGAGGTCTGACATCTTCTGGCATTCACAGGCATGCAAGTGCGCTCGCGCACGCCAAATATGTGGTGCATACCTTTAATTCCAGCACTGGGAAGTAAGAGGCGGGCAGACCTCTGTAAGTTCAAGGCCTGCTCCTTCTACATAATGCAGTACATGCTAATCATAGCTACACAGTAAGACACTGTCTGAATAAAGGACTTCTAAAGTTACTACTATGTTAAAGGAAAAGAAAAATCTCAAGGCCAAAATACCCTTGAAACATTCCTAAGAAATGGAAATTCATTGGGTATGGTAATAAATGCCTTTAATTCTAGCACTTGAGAGGTAAAAGCAGAAGGAAGTTCAAAGTCATCCTTGGCTACATTCCAAGTTCAAGGTTAGCCTGAGCTATGTGAAACTGTCTCAACAAACACAAAAAGAAAGACAAAGAGTCACACTAGAAGGTACAGGACAGGAAAACTATTTTTTCATTAAGTATATAGATGTGCATATCTCATCCTACTTCAGAGACACAAGGGCAGGTTGTTATAATACTAAAATACTTTTTTCTTTTTCATAGAGGACGATACTGGAATCATCTACAAGCATTTTTTTTTAAACCAACCATAAAAAGATCTTTAAGAGATAAAGAGAGCTTTTCAAAAAATAACCATGAGGAGTTGGGTGTGGCAGTGCATGCCTTTAATTACAGCACTTGGGAGGCTGATCTCTGTGAATTCAAGGGCAGCCTGGTCTACAGAGTGAGTTTCAGGATACCTGGGGGTTACAGGGTGACCCTGTCTCAAAAAAAAAAAAAAAAAAGGACAAAACAAAACCCATGAAATGAAAATACAAAGGAAAAACATTCCATACCTGACAAACATTCTCCTTTAGTGCTGCTCCTCCACCTCGCTCACCCTGCAATTTTTTGGATGCAGATATCCCAGAATCATGTTCTACACCATCTTCAAGAATTTCCTTGGGGCTGGCAGCAGTCCTGTGAATCACCAGTTCTCCCTTGCAAAGAAAAAATAACATCCCATATCTGTATCATTGATGTCTCCTTCATCTGACCCCCTCCTCCCTCTGGGCTGCTATTTGTCTAGCCATTAAGCACTTACAGATGTTCAGCCAATCACTCGAGCGGACTGCATGCAATGTTAGTTCTAACCCTGCTGTGATTGGGCGGGTAGTGGGCGCCTCATGCCCTGCCACTAACTGCTCTGAGGCTGTTCCACTGGAACTTTTTGAGCTGTTCCATTTAAAGGTTTCACTAAGGGAGAGAAAACATTCTTAAGTTTATTTGATTACGTATTTGTCCTTCCACGATCAGTGTTTCCTAAATAATGCCTCCCTTGGGCATTCTATTCAAATTAGAAAGAAAACACTCAGCATCATGGTATGTGATGCTCACTTGGCTGATTCTATTTTAACTTCAATTCAAAAGCCAGAGATAGCACCAGTGACTGCAATGATGCTCTGTAAAGACATTGTTCTAGTGTTTCTCAAAAACTGATGCTTATGAATACTCCAATTTAAGCAACAGGTGGTCAAGAAATAAGCATATGAATTTTCCTCCCAATGCAGCTGTCTGAGCTAAATTCATTTAAATCATATGGATATTTATCCTATAATCTCTGGGATTAGAACAAGCTTACCTAATAAGTAACAATTACATATATTTCTTCTGTTATCTACAGTGCAGAATGTGATCTTTTTAAAGGGTCATATCCAGAGTTACAGTATGTGCCTCCTTTTGCTCTCCTAAATCAAGATTTCTTATACCTAATTAATCATTTCCATAGAACACTATCCTTAAACTCAAGGGAGAGGGATTGTGACTTCTAAAAGTGAAAAGTAGGTTTTGTTTGGAAGGTCCAAAGGTAAAGAACTGATAATACCTCTGAGCTTGGAGTCTCTTTTGACGAGTTCTCATTTTTCACTTTTTTACAATGCACTTTGGCTGTAACATGCCTCTGTCGCTTTCGCTTCCTTGGTTTATCAAATATCTTGGTAGTGCCTATGACAGGAAAAAAAAAATGTTACCTAATAGCTATTCACACACATGTGCAGCAACTTTTACCCTTACATAAAGCATCTTCACAAAATTAAGGCAGATTAAAGCAAGACCTTAAAACTTAAAAAAATTTTTAAAATCCAAAATTCACTTATACCTGAAATGTATGGGAGATTTAAACAGTTAAAGTACTGACTTGTCATTATTTTAGGGCATACAACTAAAAGATATTTAATATTTGTATATATTAATGTTTTGGGGACTTTTTGATAGGAACTAACAGCATCCCCAGCTGGTATGGAACTTGCTACGTTGACCAGGCAGGCTGGCTTCTGCCTTCTGAGTGCTAAGATTAAAAGTGTTTGCCACCATGACCGGCTAAAAGCTACTACTTTTCAATAATCATAACTATGGTTTCATTGTAACTGAATCACTTAGCAGAATAGTCCCAGAAAGGAAGAAATATCATTTGAATATAAGGAGAATGACTCTCTTGTGCTTTATAAAATACTGCAGGTAAACACTGATGTTAGAAATACTTCAACTGAAAGTATTTTTAAATAAACTATCTTCTAATCCAACATGTAAGAATAAAAGTTTTCTGTAGGGTGAAAAAAATTTAAAAAACAGAACACTTAATTCTCTGGTTTCACAATTTAATAAAAGAGAAAAAAAGCGACTTACCCAAGATGATAATAACTAGTACAGGAAATTAGGTGAGCCTCATATAAATTAAACAGTAAACATATAGGCTATAAAACAAAACAATGGAAAGCTGGAAAAATGGCTCAGTGGTTAAGAGCACTGATTGCTCTTGTAGAGAACCCAGATTTGATTACTAGAACCCACATGGCAGCTAATAACCACCCCTAATTCCAGATCCAGGAGACTTGACACTCTCTTCTGAGCACTGCATGACACGAGTGCACTTACATACATAGGGGCAATAGACTCATAAGATTAAAATAATAAAATATTTTTTCAAAAAACCAGTGGCCAGAGAAATGACTCAACACACAAAAAGACATCTGCCTTCAAACCCAACAACCTGAGTTTGAACCCAGGGACCAACAAGATACTTGCCTTCAAACTTAACCACCTCAGTTCAAAACTGAAGACCAACATAGTAGGACAAAATCGATACCCACTAGTTATCATCTGACCCACACACATATATGCACAAATGCATGTAAATAGTGTAAAAAAATTCATATGTTTTATAATTATTAAAGCAATTTCAAGTAACTCATGGTAGCGCATACCCTGTAATCCCAAGATTTGGGAGACAGAAGCAGACAGCTCAGGACTTGAAAAGTCATCCTCAGCTACTTAGTGGAGGAAAGCATGGAATACGTTAGCCTTTTCTTTAAAAAAGGTTTATGAAGGAATGATATTTATATAGTTTTTCAAAGAATTTTAATACCATATAGATGTAGAGGAAATGTTACTTGGTAGGAGTTTACAATTCCCAGATTCCAAGATTAAAGAAAACTAATTATATATTACTGGGTATTTAGGAATTAAAATGAGGCTGGGCATGGTGGTATATACCTTTAATCCCCAGCACATGAAAGCAGATAGATCTCTGTGAGTTCCAGGCCAGCCTCAGCTCTACAGTGAGTTCTAGGCTAACTAGGAATATATAATGATACCCTGTCTCAAAAATTTTTTTAAGAATTAAGATTGGAGGGGTGGGTGCAAGAGGAATATCTCGGATTGTAAAATGCCTACTTTGCAAGTACAAGGACCTGAGTTCAATCCCCAGAACTCACATAAAAAATTCTAGGTATGGAGCTGGAGAGCTGGTTCAACGGTTAAGAGCACAGGCTGCTCTTGCAGAGGGCTGGGGTTCAATTCCTAGCACCCATGGCAGCTAAGAACTGTCCAAAATTCCACTTCCAGGGGAATCTGATACCTCTTCTGACCTCCATGGGTGCATTGCATGAAACAGGTGCACTTACATACATGTAGGCAGTACTCTCATACACATAAAAATAATTTTTAAAACATTTTAAATAATTTTTTTAAGCTAGATATGAAGGAATGCATTAATCCTAGTGCCGAGGAGGCGGAGACAGAAAATGGATTCTTTGAGGCTCATAGTCCGGAAAGCCTAGCCTACTAGGTAAACTCTAGGCCAGAAAGGCAGCTTTACTCACAAAGGAACACATACATGCACACACACACACATATGCATGCATACATACACATACACACACAGAGTTAAGATGGGAGCAAGGCATGATAATTTATACATGTAACCCCAGCACTCAGAGAGGCTAAGGCAGAAAGATTGCTGTAGGTCTGCAAGTCAGTCTTGGCTACATAGTGAGTTCCAGACTAATCTGGGCTATAGTGTAAAATTCTGTCACAAACAAAATTTAAACAAATAAAAATAATTAGAGTGGAAATAGATTTCTAATGATCTGGTTCATGACAGTGAAAAGATGTCCTGAATACATTTTATAGCCTAAATCAGGATCATTAATAGGTGGTAGTATATTCTTCAACATTATACATTCAACAATATACAATCAAAGTACAATCTCAGAAAAACAAAACAAAATCTAATTCCTCACTTAAATCCTTTGTTATAGACACACCAAGCACAACATAAAGAGGTATTATAAAATGTTCCATGATACGTACCAAATGAGGTACAACTCCAGCTCATGAAATCACTTTTCTAACATTAACTCAACAGACACTTAACCGGTCTTATTTGTAACAGTCCTTTACACTGTAGGGTCACAAAATCTAAGTGCATGAAGTGTGGCTAGGATTATTGCCTAAATTTACTGTTGTTCTTGTCTATACAATTCCTGCATAGCATTTTGAAGCAGTAGTCAGTGGTATCTTGCTCAGTTTTAACTCATAGTACTATCTATGTATAACTCAAATATGTTTCACATATGCTAAATGTTTTCTGTGACACTACTGGTGCAAATATAAACAATAGAATTTTCTCTTATAATTGGTTCCAAAGTTGTCTTAGGAAGCAGAGTCTTACATTTAGTTTTATTCTTGCCTCCTCCATTAGTCTGTCAAGGCCTACCTCATTGGGGAAACAAATGTCCCTATTGCCTGGGGCTTACTTAAGGACATCTCCCTGATATCAGTCAGGGCTTCAAGGGCTTCTGAAGGGTCAATCGGGATTCCTGAAAGACAGTTTGAGCCCTAGATCTGGTTATCTTCAGATAATATAGCCAGCTTCTACATATCCAGCTTTGGTACATTCATATTCTGGAATATTTCCATATTTTATCATTTTTAATTAAAAATTGTTTAATTGCCTGTGTATGAATGTTCTGCCTGTATGTATGTAGGTACACTCATGTCATGCAATGCCCATGGAGGCCAGGAAGAGGCTCCTACATACACATGGCTTAAAAAACTCACACAAGCATTCACACGTAAATACAAAAATAAATCTAACAACGTACTGGAAACTTTAAATTAATTTGTGTATTTGTGTGTAAGTGCATGCTTGTCATGGCATATATGTAGAGGTCAGAGATAAGTTCGAACTGAGGTCATCAGGAGTAGTAGCCTTTATCCAATGAGCCATCTTGCCTGCTCTTGATCTGCAATTATAATTCATTTAAAACATTTTACACTTCAAAAAGAATGAGTATATGGACTGGACAGATGGCTTAGTGGTTGAGAGCCTGGCTGCCCTTGCAGAGAACCTTAGTTTGGCTCCAAACACCCACCTGACAGCTAACAACTGTCCATAATGCCAATTCCAAGGGACCCAACACTTTCTTCTGGCCTCTACTGGCACTGAATGCATATGATACATATATATACATATATACATATACACAACCAAGTCTCAAACTATAATTTTACTGGTTCTGTTTATATATGAGGGGACTTTCCTAGTCAATAAAGTACTTTAAATTTATGTCTGTTTTACATCTTCTCAGTCTCAGAAATACTCACCTCCACCAAACTCTTTCAAATGAGATGCAGCACATGAGTTGTTAATGCCATTCTCCAAGCGACCAGCTTCAAAGCACTACAAATAAGTAAAAAATAACAGGATTTACTAGGGTACAGAAAACAAATTGCTTATCTTATACTCCAAAATCAAAATTGGTTTTTGCCTTATTACCAAATCTTGGGTTATTTAAGCAAGTTCAAGAACAGTTTAATAATTTAAGAACTTGGGAGGTCGAGGCAGGAAGATCACAAATTGAAGCTGGAGGCAACTTAGGCTGTGTAACAAGACTCTCAAAGAAAACAAAGATCATGTTCATGTGGGGTGTGGTGGTGTATGCACTTAAGATATAGCAGGAATTTAAGGCCATCGTCTGCTACATAAAAAATTATAGGCCAATCTGGGCTACATGAGACCCTGTCTCAATTCTGCTTTTATGCCATACATACATATATAAAGTTAGATTCCACATGAAAAACAAATACAGAACACTTGATGAATGTACATATCATCATTATACAAAGGGCCTGTATGTTCCAATTTCGGTGTTGTTTAAATGAGCACCATAACAATAGAGTTGACAAGTTTCATAAACAATGAATACCAAACAGCAAACATTTCTAAAGCATAGAATATCTTTATAAATTAAATCACTACAGATTAATGAAACATTAAACCTCAAAAATGAAGAGGGGCGGGAGGGGGCCATACAGGAAAAGGAGGGGAACCAATCAAAGAGGACGGGGGCAATGGAAGTAAAGGATGGGTAGGGTTAGGGTTATGCTAAACCTAAATATTAAATTAGAGAAAGGAAATAAAGTACAGTACTTGGCTTAGCGTCTTCTAATACATAATAACTTATTAAGAGAAAAATAAACACTCAAAATGAGACTGATTTTCTGGGTATAACATGGCTGTTATACTCATGAACTCATATACTAAGTGTGGCTCAGTGGCAAAGTGCCTGCTTAAAGCATGAATGAGGGCCTAAGTTCAGTCCCCAGCACTGCTTTCCCCCAAAAAATCTCAAGAGTATGGAGGCACATGCCTATAATTCCAGCACTAGAGGCTGGGGTGGAAAGAGAGGACAGACATATGACCCATTAGGAGACCTAGTTCGGTTAAGGGTACATAATGCATCTCAAAAACAAAGAAACAAAACCCCTAAAAACCTGTATCTTTTATATATTCACCAATGCTTATACAAATTAGTTCTATCCTGAGAAAATGTCTTCATCTCCTATAAGAACAACAATCATTTTAACTATACAACAACATTAACAACTACAAAAAGCCAACATAATGGAAAACATTCTTGTACCATGAAAAATGTACTCAGTGGTGCAATAATAGACACATGGCAGTTATGGAAGTAACCACATGCTTTGGGGTTGGAGCTCAGGCTTGCTCCACAGGAAGGAATTTGTACTTGTTAACTACAAACTTGCTCAAACGCCCATGGATGGGGTGGGAACAAGCCCTGTGGAGAACTTTCTACTGTTGTTTTTATCCATAGATAAGAGCTACTGATCTCAACTTTGGTCAGCATAGCTCCTTTTTAAGCGGAAAAACTTAATGCTAAGATCCATAAAGTGGTCAAAGGTACATTATGTATCGAGAATAAGTTAACTATTGAGTACTCAGTCCTAAATGGAAAATTGCTATCCCCATACCCCAAGACTTAGGGAACATTGTGAAAAAGGAAACAGAAAGAATAAAGCCAGAAGATAGGAAGGAATGTTGAGAAGCTATTGACAGTTGACACCACTAGGAGAGAGGAACTCTCTATTTTGTTCAAGGATATGGCCACTGATAGGTTATCCATGCTCTGATAGTTGGCTCGACACCCATGCACTTATGAGCAATACGAACTGGACTCAGTAGGTTACCAAATAAATAAATAAATAAAGACCTGGAGGTAGGGGTGAGTATGAGGAGGGAGTTTAATGTGGGTATGATCAAAATACATCACATATGTATATGAAATTTTCAAAAAAATAAAACTTTCTTAAAAAATAAGTAACATTTCCAAAGTTTCAGATTTTAACAAGAGAAAATTCAGCTGAGAACTCTAGAATACTTACTAAAATACAGTAATAAATTGTAATATAATCATTTTCATGTTCAGTATACATCAATGCCTGACCAAGTCCAATAAATGAAAGGGTAAAGAATCCTAGACAAAAATCACAAATAGACATACTTAATAATTTAAGGGAAAACAAAATCTGTATTATTTTTTGAATTTATTTTATTGCTTTATGTTAATGAATGTTATGCCAACATGCATGTAAGTGTCCCCATGTCATGCAATGCCTACAGAGATCAGAAAAGGGCATCAGATTCCCTGGAAGTGGAGTTATGGATAGTTGTAGTGAGTGTTGGGAACAAAATCCAGGTCCTTAACCAATGAGCCATCTCTCCAGCACATTTTTGTATTTGTTAGAAAAAGGATCTCCCTGTAGCTCCAGCTTGCCTTGATTTCAGAGATCCACCTGCCTCTGCTTCCCAAGTGCTGGAATTATAAGCATGTGCCACCACATCAAGGGGAATCTGTATTATTTAGGTAATCAGTTTAGAGATCATTGGTTTTAAAGATAAGTCATCATTATTTTAATTCAAAATAGATAATTACTTTATGTGCATAAGTGATTTGTCTGCATATCTATAAGGGCACCAGTCTAATTCTCTTAGACATCCCAAAGAAAATTAATAGGAAAGTCTTAGGATGCAATGCCTGCAGAGACCAGAAGAGGTTGTGAAATCTCATGAAAATGTAGTTATGGACAATTGTTAGCTGCCACCTGGGTGCTGGGATTAGAACTCAGGTCCTCTGCAAGACCAGCCAATGCACTTAACTTCTGAGTCATCTTTCTAGCCCCCAGAGCTCATTGTTAAACACTCAAAAGCTGTTGGGAGAAAATACCTAAAATGTTCTTAAAAAAAATATTCAAAGAAAAATAAGAGTAGTCCATACTTTTAATTGCATCAAATTTATAAACTAGAAATGGTTGTATTCACAATAAAAACAAAATCACACACAAAAATCCATCTGTTCTGATTAGAACAAAAATCAACACAGAACTTTGTGACTTTGAAGATATGTGGTAGTCATTTACTTTGTATGTTACTCTTCTATGGAAACATATTAAAACGGATATACTGCCTTAAAAAAATAAGACCTCTCTAAACCTACTATTAATCCATGGTTTCAATCTTATGCTAAAAATGCCTCAAAGTGACCAGGACCTCCATGATAAAAAACAATAGTCAGGTGGGGTGTGGTAGGGCAGGCCTTTAATACTAGCACCTGTGAGGTAGAGGGAGGAAGTTTTCTGTGAGTTCAAGGCCATCCTGGTCTATATAGTGAGTTCCAGAGCAGCTACAGGGAAACCCTGTCGCAAAAAGACACCCCACCCACCCCCGCAAAAAAAAAAAAAAAAAGAAAATGACTAATTAGATGGCAAAACTGACTCTCAGGATAGACTAAGGCCGCTTTTCTGCAGAGTCTGATACTAGCTGTGACCATTAATCCTTGTTGTCTTTCTTGCTCTAATGCCAGGGTTAATGTCACCACCACCCCATATACACACAAAAAAATTCAACAGTGACAGAAGTGAAAACAAATCAAGGGATCACGACAGTGTGGGAGATTATTTTGGAAGTATATACTCGTTTTAGCAAAATTAACTTTAAAACTACACTCAAATATTCAACATGGAACAAAGACCTGTATGTGAAAATTTAAACGACATAGCCCCTACAAGGAAACACACTAACTTCTTTGTGTGTTCACAATGTGGCAATGATTTCTTGAATAAGAAATATGAAGTTATTGATCAGAAATACAAAGAAAAACATTTACATTTATTTTCCTATGAGAAGACATCACTAGGAAAGCTTTAGGATGGGAAAAAATATTCCTAGTATACATCTGACAAAAGGTATATATATATCTGGGCTAGTGAGATGACTCAACAGGTAAAGGCACTCGCCACCAGTACTGCCAAAAAGAAAATAGAAAAAAAAATCTGAATCCAGTTCATATTAAGTCTATGCAATTCCAACAGGTTTTAATATAGGATCTCAGATCATGAATTCACAGATAGTCTGGAATTTCAACATACAGTAATCAACCCCACCCCCCGTCCATCTTACCCAAAAGAGAAATATTTGAATACTTTCATTTGTATGCTTGAAAATACAAAATACTACAAAACTGTATTTTCTATATATATAACATATGATAAAGTCCAATTTTTAAATTAGGCAAAATAAATCACTGACAACTAATAGTAAAACAGCAAAATTACCACACATGGTGGTAAGTTACATGACAGCAGTTGCCTTCTCTATCTTAAAACATCCTGTTGTACTTTACTCACCAGGGTTCATTTGTCTACTCATGTTTTGTGCCCTGGTCCTTCCTTTGCACATTTATGAATGTATTTTTTATTGCACTTCCTCCTCTATGAATGCACATTTTCATCACAATTAAGACTTGCTTTATATAGTTTCACTTCTCCTAAATCAACTTCTCCCACTTTGCTGGAGAAGTGGCCAGCTTCTTCATCTGTAGACACTGCCTCTCCAGTAATTTTTAGTTATTTCAGGCAAACCTATCCCTGAATCTGTATAGGTATGCTTTATTCATAATAATGACTTTATGTTATTAAGTTTTTATAATAGCTCAATTCATTGTGGCAAACCACCATTCCACTAACTGGAATGTATTTTCTGATTCATGTCTTGTGCCCACAAATGCAATGTCTTTTCCATTTTAACTGAGAGCTTATCACATACTCGATTTTGAGATGTGACATGGAAAGCTACACAAATTTCTTTTTCCTTCATAACTTCATGAACAGAGGATTCATTCTTACTATAGTTCTCAGTATGACCAAAATATAATTTTTTTCTTATCTCAAGAACATTTACCTTTCCATTTAAAGGAAGCACTTGCCAACTTTTTTGCATATCTAATTTGCTAATATCACTTTCCTTACTCTTTGAAACTATTATTAAGTCAAATAAAGGTCACTTGAACACAAGCACTGTAATACCAAAACATCAGATTCAATACTACAGCTACAAAGATGGAAAGCCTGGACAAAAGGATGAATCACATGAATGACATGATACTATATCAAACACATTTCAAAAAGTATGTATTTTAAACATGAATTGTGTACTTCTTGAATCTGCATTTCATATTACTTGGAACTCTGGAAAGTGAAACCACAAATAAGAAAGGATAACTCTTGGGTCTAGAAAGATGGCTCAGTGGTTCAGAGAATTGACTACCCTTACAGAGGACTTGGGTTTGATTCTCAGCACCCACAGGACAGCTAACAACCATCGTAACTCTAGTTCCAGGAGATCCAATGCCTTCTGACTTCCTCAGGCACTTACATACACACAGGCAATAAAATTTAAAAAAAAAAAAAAAAAGTAAAATAAGTATTTTTTTAAAAGGATGACTCTAGATGCACATCAATGATACAAATATTATTAAAACATTTATTTTGTCTAATCATATATATTAGAATTGACAAAAACAACATACCTTTCTAGAAAAGCCAAGATCTCCCTTCTTGGGCATAAATCCAGGGTCTAAATCATTAGATTCAAGAAGTTTCTTAGTTGGTTTCCTTTGACGTTTACTTTCGTAATTTCCTGCAATGCATATAATTTTCCTTAGATGACAAACTGAGAACAGCCTAACTTAAAAAATAAACAAAATCTGTAAAATACAAAGAATAACAACCTTGTTTGCATTTTTTTCATCATGTTATAAAAGGGGCAAAAAGGAATATATTTATTCTAAAATATTGCTTAATGAGAAAAGTAGTTCTAAATTAAGATACAAACTAATATAAAGATAATTTCGGGTGTGTGTGTGCCAGTGAATGCAAATCATAGAATAAAGGCAAAATCAAAAGGGCTAAACTGCATTTACAGCAATTAATTAATAAATAGTAAAAACAAAGGACGGAAAAGTACAGTCTGGATTCTTGGCATAAATGAACCAGAACCATAATATTTATTCTGCCTCTAAAAGTACCTAAGTACCTTAAGAGACTGCTCTTAAAAACTACATCAGCCAGGGGATGGCGGCACATGCCTTTAATTCCAGCACTTGGAAGGAAGAGACAGGCAGATCACTGTGATTTCAAGGCCATCTGGTCTACATAGTGAGATCCAAGCCAGCTGGGGTTACAGGTAGACCCAGTCTCAACAAAACAAAACAAAACAAAACAAAACAAAACAAAACAAAACAAAACAAAACAAAAAAACCCCCAAAGCATTAGAGAGTTGAACGTGATATAACCAACTACCCATGGACTCTTAGCATTTTCGAGGCTGAGGAAGGAGAATCATGACTTTTAAGAGAATCAGAATTGCATAGTTGAGAGACTATCTCCAAATGGGTAGCTGATTTAATATAGCTTATGGTCACAAGAGAATCTGTGGTACTCTCTGAAGAAGACATTTTTAAAAAAAATATTTTATTTATTACTTTTATTTTATATGTATGACTGTATTGCCTGCATGGGTATAAGTGTACTTGTGTCATGAAATAACTGCAAAGGTCAGAAGGCGGCAATGGATTCCCCTGGAACTGAAGTTACAGACAGCTGTTAGCCACCATGTAGGTGCTGGAAATCAAACCTAGGTCCTCTGTAAGAGCAGTCAGCACTCCCAATTGCTGAGCCATCTCTCAAGTCTCTAAAGAAGCTATTTTTAAAAACTGCCTTACTTGCTTTCTTGTTCCATTATATGAATATTGACCAATTACTGTGTAAACAAGCAAGCAAGAAAACAGTTTGGGTAGGAGATCTGCACACTAGTGGAATAAATCACTTGATACCTGTTTTACCTACTAACTACCTATTCATGTGTTCCTTGGGTATAATCTGTTTAATCTCTCAACTTGTTTCATCATGTATAAACTGGAGAAAATTAGGGCTGGAGAAACAGCTCAGTCATTAAAGTGCTTGCTATGCAACCAGGAGGACCTAAGTTTGATCACAGTATCCATGTAAATATATCTGGCATGGTGGTGCATGTTTGTAACCTTATTGCTGGGGAGACAGAGACTGGATCCCTGCTGCTTGTAAGACAGCCTAGCCTAACTGGTGAGCTCATGGCCACAGTGAGAGAGAGTGACTCGACTCAGAAACTGCTCCTGGAGAGCAGTATGTGAAGTTGACTTCTGGCCTCCATACACAGGTGCAAAACACATGCTTATGTACCTGAATACATGCACATACATACACACACACAAAAAAACCACCAGAAATAATAATGTATAATGTTACAATGGTGAATAAATAGTAAATATCTAATAAGCTTAAATATCTCACCTGGGAAGAATTAAATTTAAATTTACTATCAATCTCATCTTTTAGTTATTAGATATTACAACTATTTTTACATTTCCAACAATAGTTTCTGTTATTTTTCCTTTAAGAAAAAAAATCCTAGCTATGCTTACTCTAATAAAGCAGAATATAAAGATTTTAATTAATTTTATTTTTGCTGAGAAGGTGCCTAACTACTGAGCTACAGCTCCAATCCTGAAAGATTTTTTGAAGTACCTTTTAAAAATTTGTTTTTGGGTTTGCTTTATGTGAGATACAATCTTGCTATGTAGTCTTGGCAGGCCTTGATCTTACAGAGATCCTCTTGTCTCCCCCTGCTAGGATTAAAGGCATGTGCCACCATGTCTGGCCTTTTTTCAGTACATTTTTATGTGTGGGTATGTACCTCTGTATACGTACATATACACATCTCATAATTCATGAGTACAGGTCAAAGACAAATCACAGGAGTCAACATTTTCTTCCACCACCTCAAGTCCCAGGGATTGAACTGAGGTCATCAGGCTTGACAAAAAATGCCTTTACATAATGAACCCAAAAGATTTTTTTAAACAAGAGAAAAGATACTTATTTGACTTTTTTTCCTAGAACAAAAATGGGTAGTTTTTAATACATAATCAAAAAAGGTGCATGCCTTTAATCCCAGAGGAAGGCAAATCTCTGTGAGACTGAGGCCAGCCTGGTCTACACAGTTAATTCTAGGCTATATGGCTTCCAAGGAGAACCTGTCTCAAAAATAAACAAACAAAAAGTAAGCTGTAGGACAAAACATAGTAGAAATTTACTGCTCTATCGAATAATATTTGCTTATACACTGAGAACCCATCCCCACCTTACCTGGTGTTTTAACAAGCAATTCCTCAGACTCAAGGGAAGGTCGCAGAGAGACTTCTGGAGCCACAGGTACAGACAAGGTAAGCTGTGGCAGCTCAGCATGTCCACCTCCAAGATCTGACGGAGCCAAAGGCCCTTCCAAAAATGGAGCCTCTCTTTCAAGAACTGGAGGTTCTTCTTTGGTTGAAATCAATGAATTCTCATCCACCTGCTTGTTCTGAGCACTAGATCGACATCGGGCTAGAAGGCTTTCTTCTTCACAGCGGGAACTTACCTAAAAACAATAAAAACAAATAGAAGACAAAGAACACAATGTTTACAATTTGTTTAAAAAATAATAGCTCATCAATTAAGGGAACTGGCTATTCTTACAGATGACTGGGGGTTCGAATCCCAGTACCCACATGGTAGTTAACAACCATCTGTTAACTCCACTTCCAGGGAATCTGATGCCCTCTTTGTCCTCAACATAGGAACACTTACACACATGCAGGCATAACACTCATACACACAAAAATTAATGATGCACTTAAAAATAAATGAGATTCTAGTACTTGCTATGTATGATATAGATAAAGCGTAAGGACATTATGGTAGCTAAGGGAAATAAGCCAAATACAAAATTAAATATTGAATGACTTCACTATGCTGAGTCACCTAAAAAGAATAAAATTACAAAGTTGAAAAATATAAAATACTGGTTGTCAGGGACTGAGAGAGAAAAGAAAATTATTTGGTCACCTGGCACAGCATGGTTATACTTAGTGTCACAGAACTGTACATTCAGAACAGTTACTATGACAGACTTTGTGATATATCCTACCAAAATTTAGAAAGAAAAAAATGCATGATGGATACATGGATAAAAATTCTTCAATAAGCCAAAGAAAGAAGAAAATGAAACTTTCTCCCAATGTTACTAATTAAAACTAACCAATTCCCTGATTAAAATTAGCGTTAAAAAAAAAAAAGGCATTTATTTGCTTTTACAGGATTTCAGAGTTTAGTTAATGAAAAAGATGGCCCGCTAAAAGTAGAAGAAATAGGGGCTGGAGAGATGCTCAGCAGTTAAGAGTACTGGCTGCTCTTGGCAGCTAACAATTGTCCGTAACTCCAGTTCCAGGTGATCCAACACTCTCTTCTGACCTCCACAGGTAATGCACAGAATGGGTGAACTTACATACATGCAGACAATACACTCATACACATAAAATGAAAATAATAAGGGGGCTGGAGAGATGACTCAGTGGTTAAGAAGACTGGCTGCTCTTGTAAGGACCCGGGTTTAATTCCCAGCATCCACATGGCGACTAACAATCACCTGTCACTCCAATTACAGGGCATTTGATACCCTCTTCTGACCTATGAGGGCACCGCACAACACGGTGCAACTACCTACAGGCAATACAAACATACACATAAAATAAAAATAATAAATAAAATAAAATATTATACTAAAAAAATATTTAAAAGTAGAAGAAATGAAAAAAAAATCTCAGTAGGGCTAATGTGTCACAGGACATTCCCTTGAAACCAAAATAATTAAGACACATATAGCTTATTCACATAAAGGGGTAACATAAAGAGACGACCAGTTAGCACTATGATAAATGGAGTTGGAGATGGGAACATTCCAGGGAGCCCCTGGAACAGTTAGCCTAGTATATACAATGCGGGGGGGAACACTCCAAAAGACTCTTCAAAGAAAGCAGAGGGTGCTCTCACCTCCACTGTGACATGTGCACCATGGTCTGCTCAGAATAGCCTGCCTGCACTCACACATTCAAATATGAGTATACAGCAAAACAAACACAAAAAATTAAGATAAAGCAACTATCCCTTTTCGAAGTCTAAACTCATTCTATCAGGTGTGCTTCCATCTCCAGGAAGACCCTTCTCTCTGCTTGTAATAAATACAACTTTACTTCATTAAAAAAAGTTAGAATGCTGGTGTATGCCTTTAGTCCCAACACTTGGGAGGCAGAGGCAGGCGGATCTCTTTTCAGGCCTGCCTAGTCTATATAGTGAGTTCCAGACCAGCTGGGGCTACAGGGACACCCTGTCTCAAAAAGCAAAAAAAAAAAAAGGATAAAATTACATGATTTTATCTTATGATCTGTTCATTTAAAAAAGATTTTATTTTTGATTATGTGTATGGGTATGGGTATATGAATGTGAATGGAGATGCCCAGAGTAGAAGAGGGTATTAGAACTAGAATTACATGCAATTGTGGTTTGCCTGACGTGGGTGCTGGGAACTGAATCTGAGTCCTCTGAAAAAGCAATAAATTCTCTTTAACACTAGCTGAGCCATCTATCTATCCAGGCCCCGACCTGTCTCTTAGTGCTGCATCATAACATTTCTAAGCACTTAATACCCTTCAAAAGCAAAGGGATCAGTAATACAAGGTAGGTACCATACTAGAAGCTAATGATTTTTTTTTTTTAAAAAGGCAAGGTTCCAGTTAAGGAAACAATTGTTTTGAGGATAAAATAGAATACTGAAGGTAAAGTTGTCGTCTTCTAAAACACTGACACTTACCTTATGCACTTGTTCCTGTACCTTCTTTTGTTTCTTCTTAGGAGCAAATATCTGATCATATTCTTCTGTATATTCCAGGAGCCACTTGCTTGGCTTTCTAAGGCGTTTCTTCTCTGATCGAATAGCTTTAAGGAAAAGTAGTTTCACTATTAAATAATTAATTCAATCAATTACTTAAATCCAGTTTCATGAAACCAACCCCACACTCCTGAAAGCAAATTCCTGCCTACTAAGCAATAAAGAAGCTCAAAATGACATAAAAAGAGGCCGGAGAGACAGTTCAGGAGGTTAAGAGCCCTTGCTGTTCTTCCAGAGGACCTGAGTTCAACTCCCAGCAACCACATGGCCGAGCTCTGACTGTCATTCTCTTCTGGCCTTTGAGGTCACTACACACACCCGTAAACATACCAGCCATCAAAACATTTATACAAAAAACAAAAAGAAAAGAAAAAAAAGAGATATTAAAAGATTCTGGCTTACATGGAAAATGCTTTAAATCATTTGCTTTGGTTTACCACAAACAAAAGTTGGGAGAAGGGCTTTTGTTATTCTATACATTCCGCATATGCACAATTCCTCTAATCTTTAGGAAAGCAGCAAGATGAAACTCATTCTGTATGTTAGTGCAAACAAGACTAACATATATCTAAATAAAATACAGAGTACACAGTACTAAACAAGTAAACTAGAAAAAATATCAGACCATATTCTGAATAAGAAACACCTAATAATTGGGCATGGTGGCTGAGGCAAAAGAACTGCTATGAATTCAAAGCCAGCATGGGCCACTCATACCTGAGTTCCAGGTCAGCCTGGATTGAAGAGTGAAACTCTTTCAAAAAACAAACAAAACAACATCAAAGAAACGACTTACAGAGGCAACATATGGCTTCTAGAAGAATATACAAAAAACAATTAAGTATTTGTTCCAGTTCTCACACTTAGGTACACACCTCCAGCCTACTTTGTCTCTGTTTTAAAACACTTAATAGGTTAGTCATTTTATCACACTGAAGTCCAAAGGAACAGAAGCTAACACCTACGTAATATAAGCTATAGTCTATCAAGAAGCTAGAGGTATCTGACAAACTACATGACAACCTCACAGCAAGCTGTTTCTGCCTCAGCTGTAAGTGGTAATGTTGCTTTTCTCTCAACAAGGAAAATAATTAGCTCAAGAATTTGAAAGCCAGACCAAAGAACAGAACTTGACCCCATTTCAAAAACAAAAAAGGGGGGAGGAAGAGGCAAAACATTAACAGACTAAAATAGGTGTCAAAACTATATGCCTCGAGCGAGAGATGGTTCTGCAGTTAAGAACATTTGCTGTTCATTCTTCCAGAGGACCTAGGTTTGACTTCCAGCACCCACATGGTGGGTAACAACCATCTGTAACTCTAGTTCCAAGGGAATCCAACAGCCTCTTCTGGTCTCTACAAAATGAGATGTGTTTACATAGATAGAAGCAAAAGACTCATACACATAAAATAATAAAATATTTTCTAAAACTATATGCCTCTATTGTTACCTATATAATTATACTTAAAATACAAAACACCAATGGAATTTTCCTAACTATTCCATGTGAGATAATAAATCTACAAATGAATTGTTACCTATATAATTATACTTAAAATACAAAACACCAATGGAATTTTCCTAACTATTCCATGTGAGATAATAAATCTACAAGTGACCCAAAAGAGAACTTTTCCCACACAATATTGCAAAATAAATTAAAACAATAGATTCCTATCTCTTTGCTTCCTGATGTGGATGCTATATGACAAGCTGCCTTAAGCTCCTGCCACAACTTCCTTGCCACACAGACTGTACCCTTTAACTGTAAACCAAAATAAGCCCTTCCTTTTTTCTTCCTTTAAAACAAACAAACAAACACAGAGGCTGGACAGATGACTCAATGGTTAAGAGCACTAGACTACTATGCAGAGGACCAGGCTTTGATTCCCAGCACCCACATGGCAGCTAACAATTATCCCTAACTCCAGTTCCAGGAGACCGGAGATCTTCTTCTGACCTTCACAAGCATTACACAAGGTACACTTACACAAATGCAGGCAATACACTCATACACTAAAATAAAAAGCCTATCTTGGTAGAAAATAAGCCAAAATATAGCTTTGGAATAAATAAGCATTTATATCAATTCATAAATGAAAATAACTTTATGCTCTGAGGTAACTATAATAGATTATACTTTAGGGTCTGGAGAGATGATTCAGACATAAAGTGCACTGTTTATTCTTGCAGAGGACTGGGATTCAGCTCCCAGCACCCATATGGAAGCTAACTACGGGTCCGTTATTCCAATTTCAGGGGATCCGACGTCCTCTTTGACCTCCATGAATACTGCACAACATGGGGGCACATACATACACACAGGAAATACACTCATACATAAAAAAAAAATAAAAAATAGATTATACTTTAGTAAATTCCCACTAGACATTCCACTCAAGTTTTCAAATACCAGTAACATTCTAATGGACAGATACCAAACAAATGATAAGAAATAACAGGAATTCACTATTACCAGGGCAATGTACAGTAACATAACTCAAGTATCTCTAATTTTTAGAGCTTAGAAAACTATCAATGAGAGTGGTTTTTGTTGTTTAAATAAAGGTTTATAGGAATACAGTTGCTTTCTACTTTTAAATTAATTTTATTTATTTAAAGATAAGGTTTATTTATTTATTAATTTATTTTAAGATAAAGTCTCTTTATATGGACCTGGCTAGTTTGGAACCTGCTCAGTAGACCCAGCTGTTCTCAAATTCAGTGATCTTTTTCCTTCCTCTGCCTCCAGAATGCAGGCATACACTCTATGGCTTTTGTATTACAGAGGTAGAGTTTAGTACTTAAGGCCATATATCTTTTAAAACTTAAAACATTTACTATCTGACACTTTTAAGAAAAAAATTCATCAGAACTTTCCTTAAATGAACAATAGTGTAACAAACTGAAAAATAAAAATATCTTAATCATATCACTTTTTTTTTTCCCTAATTAGACAGGGTGTCTCACTATGTAGTCCTAGCTTGCCTAGAACTGCATATGCAGACCATGCTGGCCTCAAATTCGAAGAGATCCACCTGCTTCTGCCTCTGGCCTAAAGGCAGAAGTCACCAAACCTGGCAGTCACTGCACAGAGTGGGGAGAATTCACCTAATCCATTTCCTGTTCCAAATACACATTAGAACAAAAATATGATTTGGCAAGCTAAAGCAAAGAACAAATCAGGAACAAGAAGACTAGAATGTTTGAATAATGGAGGGCAATAGTAAGGGCCAGGGAACGACAAGCAAATGAACAGAGGAGCAAATTATGCAAGCCACATAACAGGCTGAGCAGCAAACAGTGAACAAAGCAGGAGCCAAAGAAAGTAGTCACAAGTTTGAAGCAAAGACACAGTGTCTTATTCCTATTCTACAACTACAAAGTTTCAAGAAAGTAAACACTGTATTGTGTAGAATGGAGATAAATTGCTTATATGGTAAGCTAGCCAACATCTTTACAGCTTAGAGTGTACACACATCAGCTAAAATAATAAAACAGCCCAAAACTCAAAACAATCCAAATGGCAATCAACTGCTGAATGAATAAATAAAATGTGGTATTTATACCTATACTGACTACTATCCAGCAGTGAAAAGAAACTACTGCTATATGTCACATCATAACATATTATCACAAAAACATTATGCTAGCGAGTGGGGTGATGTGAACAAAACATGACAGCTGAAAAAAGCAAAACACAGGAGAGCAGATATAAAAATCCATTAATATGAAATGACTGGGGCTGGAGAGGTAGCTCAGTAGTTAGGAGCACTTGCTGCTTTAAGAGGACTGGAATTTGCTTTTTCCAGAGGGCCAGAGTTCAGTTCCCAGCACCCACATTGGGTAACTCACAACTGCCTATAACTCCAAGAACAGGGATCCAATGCCTTGTTCTAGCCTCTACAGACATACACACACATATTTATACACATGAGTTTTTTTTAAGTTTTAAGTATGAGATGACTAGAAAAGCAAATCTTTTGCAACAGAAAACAGATTAATAGTTGTCTGAGACTAGGGGAAGAAAATATGAAGTGAAGATAGGCTAGGGAGCTCTTCTAAAGCAAGTTTATGGGAATGATTGTACACCTCACTGATTTTACTAAATTCAATCCTTACCATAAAAATTTTATAGCATGTGAACTGTTATTCTGAATAAAGTTAATTTTTAAAAAGCTTTTTTAAAGGGGAGAGGGGCTGGAAAGGTGGCTCAGCAGTTAGGAGCATTGACTACAAAAGACCCAGGTTCAGTTTCTAGCACCCAACACATGGTGGCCACCATGTGGCTAACAACAGTCCTGAACTCCACTTCTGGGGATCCAATGCCCTCTTTTGGTTTCTGTAGACACTGCATACACATGGTACATTTACTTACATGCAAGCAAAACATACACATAAAAGTAACTTTTTAAAAAATTAATTAAAAAAAAAATACCAAGAACAGGTGGCAGCACTTGAAATTCCTGAAAATTTTTCACCTATCTAAGATGAATATTTATCCTCTTTATTAGCCTAACTTTTCCCTTCATCTCTTTGAAACCAATCTATAAAGTCCAGACTCCATAGGCTTGAGAAATTGATTTGGAGTTTTATCTCCCACTTCTCTTTTGGGTCAAGAAGTTTCTGTCCCTGATTGAAGGGAATGGAGAAGATCTCCTTCCATCAAAGATGAATTCATTTTCTACTTTCATCCAAATGGTGATTCTCCCCATAGTATTGGAGTACTATTTACCAGTATCAGTCCTCCCATACCTATCAGCCCTCGTTTGTATGTCTACCTCCCCTAGTGCTGGAATCTCAAAGTAAAAGACAGTTTTTAAAAAAGAGCCACAAGACAAAGCGTCCTTCCTCATAACAACAAGCTAAAATAGTTACATTTTCAGTTTGAAAACAAAAAAGTCACTTTTTTTTTTGTTATTAGAGATAGGATCTCACCAGATAGCCTAGCTGCCTCAAACTCAAAGTGATCCACTGCCTCTGTTTCTGGAGTACTGGGATTAAAGGTGTATATCACCAGGTACAGCCCAAAAAAGCACTGACAAATTTGTAAACAATAATTTCACAATACAGGGGGAAAAGTAATAATACAGAGAAACAGAAAACTGAAACCTGAGAAGATTTCAACCTGAGAGCTTTAGGATAGATAGAAGTTTAAAGAAACTAGAATCTCTAAGTGGCTCTTTTCTCAGAGAAAAGATGAAGCCAAGTACAGGTGAGAAGTAGGTAAACCAAGTCTTCTAGATGTTATAGTCACAGGCTGACCCTGCAGTGAACTTGCAGAAAACCACAATTCTCAAGGTATCTGACAAAAACAAATATGCTCTCACTCTAAGGACTAGGTCTAAAAACTTTACAACGGTATCAAACAATATCCATTTATAATTTTTGAGAAGCAGCTCTCAGTTAATAAAACAAATACAAAAGAAGGTAACATAAGTGAAAGGCAGCAGATATTTCTCAGATAAGGACATGGATGGATCACTCTCTTGGGTCTTTGGTACAAGATCACAATCATGGCCAAGCCTAGCTTGAACTCTATTTAAACCCTATTTAAATTTGAACTCTCTAGCATTGCTTTTATAGCTTAGCACAGTGATACACACATTTGATATCAGCACTCAGGAGGGAGAGGTAGGTGGATCTCTTTAAGTTCAAGAGCAGCCTGGTATACATAGGGAGTTGTAGGCCACCCAGGGATGTGTAGTAAAGTCCTACCTCAAAAAACAACAACAAAAAAAACCCCAGCATTTATAACCTTATTAATGGCTGCTAATGTCAAAGAGGTTATAGGCAACTATTATAAGCCTCCTGCAAAAAGGGAAGATTGGAGAGATGGTTCGGATTAAGAGCACTGCTACTATTGCAGAGGACCAGGGTTTGGTTCCCAGCACCCAATGGTGAGTGACAATGATCTGAAATTCCAGTTCTAGGGGATCCAGCACCCTGCCCACTTCTGGCCTCCATAGGCATTGCACATACATATGCACTTACATACACACAAAACACACAAAAATTTAAAAACAAAACAAAAAAAGGCCACGCATGGTGATACACACCTTTAATCCCAACACTCAGGAAGCAGGTGGATCTCTATGAAGCCTGCTGGGGTTACAGGGAGACCCTGTCTTTTTCTTTTCTTTTTTTAGGGAAATAAGGAAATAGGTAGGAAAAAAAACTACATGAAATAAAATGAAGAAGCAGAAGAAATATAGCAGAAATACAGAAGACAGGAGAATATACTAAATTATATATCAGAGATATAGACAATTCATCTACAAAATGACTCAACAAAAAATCACAGGGGGATTTTTTGCTTTCTATTTATCCTACCCGCTCATGTGTTAAGATTCTAAAAATTTGAATTTTTAGTTCCAAAATTAATAGTGTTACCCTACTCAACAGTACAGAAAAATAACTTACCCATCCCAAATTTTACATTATTTTGACAATTAATGTTATGTACACCACCCAGATATTTAGCAATGTCTTTGCTCTTAAATTTCTATTATAAAAGAGCAAACACATGGCACATACCTGCAAATCCAGCCACTCTGGAGGTTAAGGCAGGAGGCCAGCCTAGACTACATAGCAAGTTTAAGATCAGCTTGGGCAACTGAGTGAGACCTTAACTCAAAAAGAAATTTTTTGATTAAAAAATTTAAAAGGGCTGTGCATATAGCTCAGTGATAGCATTTGCCTAGTGGAGCAAGTAGAGGTTGTGGAGTCAAGTTCAATCCCAGGAAACACTACAATGATTCTCACCATTAATTTATCCTTTGGAATCAACTATAAATTTATGGCCAGTCTTATTTCATCTACACCGTTTACACTTCTAAGTTATTTCAACTTTCTTTTTTTGGTGTGGGAGAAGTTCTAGTCATATCACAACTAACTAGGGTGTGGTAGCACATGTCTTTAATCCCAGCACTCAGGAGGCAGAGGCAGGTGGACCCCTGTGAGAACAAGGTCAGTCTGGTCTACATAGTGAGTTCCAGGCCAGCTAGGACTACAGGGAGACCCTGTCTCAAAAACAGAAACAAACAAACAAAAAAACCCAACCAAACAAAAAGCACCTTAAGGGAGGAAAGGATTTATTTAGCTTACACTTACACAGTCACAGTCCACTTCTGAAGGAAGTCAGGGTAGAAACTCAAGGCAAGAATCTGAAGCAGAAACCATGGATGAATGCTGCTTCCATGTTTTGCATGTGTAAGGCCTTGTGCTTAGTTCCAAGCTACATCCAAAAAAGTAACACAAACCAGCCAACAAAAATGAGCCTAATTGGCACATATTGCAGATAAAAGGGAACCTCCTTATCAAGGTCACCTACTAAAGCAATGTCAAGAATGTCTGCTATGTGGGCTGGAGATTGCTCAGCGGTTAAGAGCTCTGGCTGCTCTAGCAAAGAACCTGGATTTGGTTCCCAGCACCCACATGGTAGCTAACAACTATCTCTAACTCTAGTTCCAGGGGATCCAGTGCCATGTACTGGTGTCTTGAGCAATGCACAACACGTATGCACTTACATACCTGCAGGCAATACACTCATATACATTAAATAAAAATAAAATATTTTAAAAAACTGTTAAAGATGTTCATTAGAAAATGCTCTCTTTCAACATCTATGTAACATCCTGGGAGATTCTAGCCAAAATAATTAGACAAGAAGAAAACAAAGGAAACCCAGATAAGAGAGCATAAAGTAAAACATTTGCAGATGACATAGTCATATACCCACAAAATCTGAAAATAAAAACTATTTGAGCTAATGAGCAAATTTTAAAATCTATTTTATGTACTTATAAGTGAACAATCTGAGAATGAAATCTGAAAAAAAAAAACTTCATTTCATAGAATAAAAAAATCTAGGGGTCAGCAAGATGGTTCAGTGGGTAAGTGAGTAAAGGCACTTGCCATCAAGTCTGACAGCATGAGTTCAATCATTGGAGCCTACATGGTGGAAGGAGAGAACAAATTCCCACGAGTTGTTCTACAACTCCTGTGCATTCATACATATACTCACATAAACAATATATAAATAAGTAAATGTAAAAAATTTTAGGCTGGGCATGGTGGTACATGCCTTTAGACCCAACACTGAAGAGGCCAAGACAGGAAAATTTCTTTAAGTTCAAGGCCAGCCTGATCTATATGGCAAGTTCCAGACCAGCCAGGGCTGCATAGTGAGACTTTGTCTCAAAAAAACAAAAACAAAACAAAAAATAGATTAAAAAAATTTTTCACCTTAAGGAGATTTAGCAGGGTTAGGTAGCACGTGCCTTTAGTTCCAGGCAGAGGCAGGCTACATAGGGAGTTCTATGTCAGCTGGAGCTACAGGGAGACCGCTGTCTCAAAAAGACAAAAAAAAGAAAAAAGAAAAGGAAAAATTTAACAAAAGTATAGGACATTCATACAATGAAAACCAAAAAACAATATTGAAAGAAATTAAAACTGGGGAGTTTGGGTTCTCAATACCTACATGCTAGCTCAAAACCATCCTTAATGCAGTTTTAGGAGATTCGACGCCTTCTTACCTCTGGCAGAAATGCATGTATGGGTACACTTACATACATGCAAGCAGAACACTTATACGTATATATTTTTACAAATTATTTAATAAATTGCAAAATATAGTCCCAATCCTTTTTTTGCTCAGAAATGGTGAATTAGCAAGAATCTCTGGGTCAAAACACCTTCATGAGAACTCTAAAAACCAGTTGACATTGCAATTCTAAGTCAAGACAAGAGCCACCATAATAAAACGGTAAGAAGACCCCTTTTACTTTCATAGTAACTGCCCTGTCACCAAAACAGTAGAGCTCAAAGCAATTTCTCTCTGTGAGATGGGCAAGAGGAGAGAGAGCTGGAGGATGGAGGTTGGAATATGACCCAATAAAAAGGGGTAACAAAATCACTACAAATCACCTCCATGGAAACAGGTATCTATGAATAACCTAATGAAGAACTCAAATATGTTGTCTAATAAGCTTAATTATATGTAACATGCACAACTAAATGAAATTAAGAAATCAATGCATGAACAATATGAAAATAAAATCTACCATAGGGAAAACTTTAAAACAAAAAGATCTGACTCTGAAGAACAGAACTGAACTGAAAATTGTAACTTAGAGGAATTCAACAGCAAATCTAAACAAGCAGAGGTAAAGAAAACCAGCAATCTCAAGAGATAATTTGAAGGGCTATGGTCTGGCTCTGTGACAGAGTGCTTACTTAACAAACAAGAGGCCCAGGGTTCAATCCCCAGCACCTGCTCACATTCCATGTCTGTGTTTCTTTTCTCATTGCTATGACAAAAGCAACTTAGGAAAAAAAAGGTTTTAACTTACAATTCAAGGCAGAACCTGAAGCAGCTAGTCACATTACATCCACAATCAGAAGAGATCAGTGAATGAATGCATGCTAGTGCCGCTTGCTTTCTCAATATGGCCCAGCTCCCACCCACAATTAAACCTTCCCTTTTCAATTAACATAATCAGGAAAATCCCCAATACGCATAGTCAGAGGTCCATCTTCCCAGATGATTCCAGACTGGATCAATTGACAGTAATCATCAAACCTTCCCAAAAAAGGCAGGTAATTTGAAATTATGTAATCAAGGGAATAGAAAAGGCCAGGTATGGTGACACAGGCCTTTAATTCCAGTACTCAGAAGGCAGAGGCAGGTGGATCTCTGTGAGATCAAGGCCAGCCTGGTCTACATAGGGGAGCTCCAGGCCAGGTGGTGCTATAGGAAGACCATGTCTCAAAGAAAAAAGAAGGGGGGGGGGGTGGGAAACAATAGAAAGAAAGGGAAAACAAAGCTGGAAGAAAACATAGGGAAAAGACATCATTAAGTGTACCAATATACTACACAGTATATTTCAAAAAGAAAAAGAGATAGGAACTGAAAATTTGCTCAAAAACATCCCAAATCTAAAGAAAGGCACATCGAAAGTAAAGTTTAAACAACTCCAAATAGACTGGGGCACATACCTCAGTGGTAGAGTGTACTACTATAAAGGTCCTGGGAATGATATGCAGAACTACAGAGGGCATGAGGAAAAGACTCCAACAAGAATGCCAAGAAGACTATGCAGTCAGTGATACATCACAACTGAATTGTTGAAAATCAAAGAAAGCAGGTGAAGACTAAAGAAAGAATATTGAAAGCAACAAGAAAAGCAACCTGTCATACATAAGGGAGCTCATGTTAAATTTTCAATGTATTTCTTAATCTTACTAGCCAGAAAATATTAGAATATATTCAAAGTACTGAAAGAGGAAATATTGCAAGTCAAGAATAGTATATCCAGCAAAGTAACCCTTCAAAATAGAAGGAAAGTAGACTTTTCCATACCAACAAAATTGAGGGAGTTTATTGCCTTAAGATGCTAAAGTGAAGCTGGGTGTGGTGGTAGAAGCCTTTAATCCCAGCACTCGGGAGGCAGACGGATCTCAGTGAGTTCAGGTCTAGCCTGGTCTACATAGAGAGTTCTGGGATAACTGGGGCTACAGGGAGACCCTGTCTCAAAAAGACTGAGAAAAAATAAAAAGATGCTAAAGGGAGTTCTGAAAGTTGAACTAAAAAGACTCCAGACAGCAACAGAATGCATACAACATAAAAGCTAGCTGGAAAAGGTAAATATGTATGCACTGAATACTGTAAAGTTACAACAATAGTACATAATACACTTCTAATTCTGGTAAAGAATGTAATAGACAAAATTATAAAAAATAACTAGATCAGCCACATGTCACAGTGACACAAGTTCAAGATTTTGAGTTCTGAGTTCTAGGGGAGGCCGAGGCTACAAAGTACTGAAATACACACACACACACACTTGACAAGGACCTAGCTATATTCGTGGAAAAAAAAAAAAATCACAAAACATTTGAGTAAAACTAAAGCACAAACAGAAAAGTATCCTGTATTCATGAACTAGAAAACAATACTATAGACAACTATAGTACACAAAGCAAACTATAGATTCATTTATAATCCTTAACAAAATCCCAGTAACAACCAGACACATGGATGCACCTCTAGTCCCAGTTACTCAAGAGGCAGAGAGGCCTAAAATTGCTTAAGCCAGTTCAGGGTCAATCTAGCAGAACAGAGAGAGAATCCATCTCAAAAAGTAAAATAAATAAATAAATAAATAATAAATAAATAAATAAAAGATGCCAGATATGTTGAGGTCTGCCTACAAACCCAGTACTAAGGAGAAAGTGAAAGCAAGAGATTCCCAATTCATATGGAATCTCAAAAAACCATTAAATAATCTTTAGGAGAAAGGTAGAGGTCTTATACTTACTGACTTCAAAACATGTTATAAAGCTGTGGTAATTAAAACAGTATGGTAACAACATAAACGCATGCATACAAACTAAAAGAATAGACTATTGAGACTGGAAATAACCATAAAAGGTCAGATGATCCTCAATAAGGCTACACAACAAAACCATACAACAGGAAAAGTATAGCTTCTTCAACAAATAAGGATAGGAAAACTGCATTTCCACATCAAAAGACTGAAGAACCTTTACCTTCTACCATATGAAAAAAAAATGAAAAAAAATGGGTACAAAACTTGAAAGTATAAAGCTCTTAAAACATCAGGGAATAATTTTATAGCACTGTCACAGATAGTGACTTCTTGGCCGTGAAACCCAAAAAAAAGTATCAAAAGCAAAAATAGTACAACAGCATTCCACCAAACTTTAAAATTTCTCTCCCAAAACATTAACACATAACAGAGTAAAAAGACAACATATGGGACTAAATTTCTTACCACATCTCTTTTGTCTAAATAAATATCTTAAGTTGTCAACAAAGGAAGCCTAATTTCCAATAAAGTCTATTTTGTTACTTTTAAAAAAACATTTTACGTATTATTTTTATTTTATGTGTGTGAGTATATTGCCTGCATGTGTGTACATACACCTGTGTCACGCATTGCTGAGGACAGAAGAGGGCATCAATCCCCTGAAACTAGAGTTATGGACGGTTGTTAGCTGCCATGTAGAGCTGGGATTCGAATCCAGGTCCTCTGCAAGATCAGCCAGGGTTCCCAACCACTGAGCCATCTCCCCAACACCCTTTTTTGCTACTTATACACTAACATCTGTACTTGAATTTTAGGCCTACAGTCTCTCAATTACCTACAAAGTCCCAAAATGTCAGTCTATTTTATAATGTAGAAAATTGGGAACAGGGGGCTAGAGTATTACTCAGTGGCTGCTCTTACAGAGGACCAGGATCCTAGTTTGGTTCCCAGCACCCATATCATAGCTCACAACCATCTTTAACTCTAGTTCCAAGGAATCTAATGCCCTGTTCTGGCTTTTGCAGGCACTGCACAATATGGGTATACTTACATGCAGGCAACAGACACACAAAATAAAAAATAAATTAAATTTTAAAAAAATTTGGGTGGAAACAGAAACAAAAATATTAAGACTATTAAGACTTACAAAAAGGAAAGAAAAAAAAAACATGATAAAAAAAAAGTCTAAACTGCTGGGCAATGTAACTCACTTGACTGGTATGCATGAAGTCCTAGGTTCAATCCTCAGAAGTGGACAAAAGGTCTGAAAATACACAGAAAC
Source organism: Eospalax fontanierii (assembly GCA_035773235.1). NCBI lineage: Eukaryota > Metazoa > Chordata > Mammalia > Rodentia > Spalacidae > Eospalax > Eospalax fontanierii. Next base: position 56,311,988 of record CM069526.1, read on the forward strand.
CTGATCTTCAAATTTCACTCTCCTCTCCTCTCCAAATTAATAACCTTCCTCTCGAAATGTGTAACTCACTTTGCCATTAAAACAGACCAACTCCAGAAAAGCAACACTACCAGCAATTTCTCCAATCTCTTTCTACCATAGACATTACTTCTTACCTGGTTCAGGGAGCTTGGCCTGTGGTATTAAACTGGGAATTCCTGTCTCCTTTTCCACACTGTCCATACTGACAATGGATTTATCACAAGCATTCTCCATTCCAGCACTGGATTTATCACAAACATTCAAACGTGGCCCAGATGAATCTGAGTGGCTGACATGATTGGGATCCGTTGAGTCCTCAAGTACGCTTGTAGGAGGAGTTCTCTGCTCAAAGTAATCATCCCTCCCCTTGTGTACAGGATCACCAGGAAGCAAGACTCCAAAGGCACCCTCAGAATTTTCTTTCTCCCTAAATCTGTTAGTGCGTTTTCCAGGTTTAGGGCGCTTTTGGTTTAATCGCTGCCACCGCTTTTTAGGCACCACTTGATTTACACCATGGAGTCCATCCTTCTCGGTCTTCATTTCAGAAGCCAGCTCTGGGCCTTTTCTGTTCTCAAAAGGAGGTCCTTTTTCAGGAATTTTATCAGGGTCAGACTGTTTAACTTTGCTATCAAAATGTATATGGGAAAAATGGGCGTCTTCACCTGTTAATTCAAGAGGCTCTTTTTTACCAGGATCTTCTGCCTGACCCCTTGATGGACCATTCACTGAGCCTCCAATTTCTTTGTCTCCCAGCAGAGCAGCAGTCACAGCTGGAAGGCGGTTCAATTTTCTTTTGCGCTCTGTCTTTAAGGCTTTCCGGTTCACTGTGGTTTTTGCCATCTGGGCTTCTCTTAATTTGGATGAAGGTTTTCCTCTACCACAGTTGCGCCTAGTAATACAGTTTGAGCGACTTTTGCCATAAGCAGGGAGGTCTCTTCTGTTAGAAGCCAAGCCAGGTAGGGAGGAAGGCAACTCCCCAGACAACGCAGAGTCACCTCCACTAGGGCTAGGGCGGACAGGGTCCTGAGGGCCATCTCCAGTTTTATCAGAATTGTGGGTGGAGCCTCCTAAAACCAAAACCTTAGTAGCCCCTACAGGACTGCTGGTAGAAGAGTCCCCTCGATCAGGACTCCGGTAGGAGGTCAGGTTTTGAGCAGTCATCAACCTTTGCTCCTTGGTCTTACTATCATGCATATCTTTCAACATCATTAGCAATGTACTAAATTTGTAATCTGGTTCAATAGGTATGTGATTCTGACTGGAAGAAGAAAATAGTAATGGTTTTGATGGTTTTGATGTTCCAGAGTCACTGACATCCTCACTCAAAGATCTGTAAGAGAGTTCCTTTAATTCTGACAGAACATGCTTCACCACAGCTGTTTCTATATCACTTGAATCTCTGGTTTTCTCATGCATATTGTTCAGTAGTTTTAGCCCATCTGCTTTCCCACTTTTGGATATGCTGGCCAAAGGGGAGCTTTTGGTATCAGAAGAGGAGCATTTCAAACTGTGGTCCTCATTCATAACTGTGGATTCTACAACTGCTGGGTTTTCTTTATGTTTGCATTTTATACTTCGGAACTTGGGCTGTTTGCTCTTCAATGGTAACAAAGCTTGATTTATAGGCCCACTCTTCATTAGGGTAGAGCTTTCACTAGAAATGCCTGATGGCGGGTTGAATTTTGGAGAGAGACCATCATTTCTAAATTCTGATTGGGATTTGGGGACAGGAATACAGACTTTAAGATCAGAGAGATTAACCTGAGAGATCTCAACAGTTCCAGGCTCCACTGTCTTTGCAGAATCCATTAAGTGGTCTGAATGTGAATTAGTAATGAGAGACTTAGATTTTTCTTTTATCCTACTATTTGCGGTAGGATATCTAGAATACTTTGTTTCATTTTTGTGCGTGGATAACACACTCTCTGTTCTATCAAAAGCTTCTGTAATTTCGAGGACACTGTTATCAGACTCTGAGCTGTGTTCTATAGGATCCAGATCACTGCTCCCATCATCAGAAGTGGTACATATACTAATGGAATCACTTCGCTTTTCCTCATCATCAGCTCCAATATAGCAGAGCTGCACTTTTGAACTGCATACCAGGTCTGACTGGGGTTTTCTTTTCTCCCCAGAATGTTTAGAAATCAAAGTCCCTTCAGACAAGCCCAATAAAGAATCACAATTCGAAGTCTCAAATTCTGTTTTTGCAGTGCTTTGTCCACATGAAGAAAAAAGGAAACTTCCTGGAGCAGTGCTAGTCCCTGTGAGGCTGTTCGCTATCCTGGAAAGTTCATTAGAAGCCTGTTTATCAGAGACATCCCCAGAGATAAAGTTTAGGCCAAGGTCCTCTGAAATGTTTTCCCTCCGTTCCTCTTTATGTGCTTCAAATGACATGAGGCCCCTTTTGACACTAGTCCTTTTTAGGTTATCAGAGCTCTTTCTAGTGAGAGTCTTGGCACAAGACTTTTCTTTCTCATGCGCAGAATGCTCAGAATCAAAAGCCAGAGACTTCAAGCAGCCATTAAACAATAGGTCATGTTCTGATTCAGGATCATTTGTACAGTCCTCAAATGGCATATCCTCTTCACTGTCCAACTTGATTGAACTGGTGACACATTTTTGGTTCTTAGAACCTTTGGGAACATCATACTGCTCAGCAAGACCAACACTGGCTTCCCATTTACTCAAAATTTTCTGAGGAACCTTAAAAAGACAAAAAGAATATCATTTACAAGAGAACAGGAAGAAAAATAAGCACCTTTCAAATCAGAAGCTCTCAAAAATCTTTTTGTAGTTATTCAAAGCCTCCTTTTTCTTGTTGAGACAGGATTTCAGCAGAGGTTAGTCTTAGACCTGCAATCACTCTGCTTCAGTTGGGATCACATGTATGCACCACAATGCCTGGCTCTTCAATGCCTTTTTATGGAATAACTCAAGCACTAAGGATGAGTTTACCATAGTTTATCTATAAGAGACTTCCAACTTGACTACTAACAATATAACCTATCATTACTAGAAGAAATAGTTTCATAAATATCTCTGTCCACCTGGCATTTATTAGAACAAAAGAGTGAACCATTAACTTACTGTAAGTGGAAACATGACATTTCTAAAGCAAGACCCATTTTAAAGACTCAGACTCTCCATATTTACCCCTCTACACCTTATTAAGAAAGAGCACAGACATACACAGAACCAATTGCATAAAAAGAGAAAGCAGTTGGCCAGTATTAACACCAGCACTACAGAGGCAGAAGTAGGCAGATCTCTGTAAATCCGAGGCCAACTTGGTCTACATAGTAAGTTCCAGGCCAGCCCAAGCTACACAGTGAGACCCTGTCTCCCAAAAAAAGCAGGTTCAGAGAAGATAAATAAGGAAAAACAAATCAGAAAGAATGAATATATCAGATGTATCTATCATGTACACAGCCTGAAATCTGAAGGTCTAGTTATCACTAGGGCACCTAATTAATCAGAGCTCTTTCACACATGCTACATCTAACCTGGATTATAACCAAGTTATCTGCAAGGCATAATTATGTAATACTGAAATGCAAAGCTAAAACTGGGTATTCAAAAATACATTTTAAGGTCTTCTCTAAATTCCTCGTGGATGAGGACATTGAGACTCTATAATTACTCCTAATTTTCCAGACCCTTCCCACCTTAGGTCTATCTACACACTGGTATTTGGCAAGGTTCTTTCTACTAAGTACTAGTCACAAACAGATTAATACTTAGAAGGTTCCAAAGTAGCCTCTAGTCCTTTTTATAGACGAACACATCATTACTCATGTTGATAGTCAGAGTAAATCAAGGCTTCCAAACAGGAAAGCCCAAGTGAACGCTTCTAAAAAGAGAGTAGATAAATCTACATAGCTAGAACTTAAGCCAAGACGGATACTTCCCCACTATGAAGCAACCAGAACACAAAAAAGGATACAATTAACTCTTCCATCCTAACTACTGCATACACTAATGCTTTTAGACTATCAACCTTGACATATATTTCATAACTCTAAACAGAATATTTATTGCTATACTAGTTTTAGAGATGAAGTCTCAGATACTTGTTATAAATGGCAGCTGTAATTTACCACTAATTAATTATGCAAATTTTATGATTTGTTTAAAGTCTAAAAACAGTAATACATATGGGAGTAATAAATATTAATTTAAGGAGAATGGTCCCTTTTGTGGCATGTCTTATTTATGCCCTTTGTTTGTTTTTTTGAGTCTTGTTGGGTACCCTGGCCAGGGCCTAGAAATCACTAAATAGACCATTATATAGCTGGCCTCAGAGTTGCACTAATCCTCCTGACTATGCTTTCTAAGTGTTGGAATTACAAGCAAAAACCAACACACCCAGTTCTAAATACCTATTTCTTTTAAAAAACTTTTATTTTCTCTGTATGACTGCTTTTCCTTCATCTTTGTAAGTACAATGCCTACAGAGGCCAGAAGAGGGCCTCAGATCTCCTGAAACCGGAGTTGCAGAAGGTGGTTTGTCCCCCTTTAAGTCCTGGGATCTGAACTGGGGTCCTCTGTAAGAACAGTCAGTACTTTAACCACTAAACAATCTCTCCAGCCAAGAACTATTATTTATAGAATTTATTATAAAAGCAGGGCAAGGTTTTGCATGGGTATAGCCCTAGCTATTCAGGAGGCTAAAACAAAAAGATCTCTTGAACCTAAGAGATAAAGGTTAGCTGGGGCAAAATAGTAAGAGCCTATCTTGACAAAACAACAAAATTATTAACTATAAAAGAATATGAAATCACAGTAACCGAGAATGGTGAATTACCAGGAGCTGGTAGAAAGAGAACTAAGAAGTTATCGTTTAAGGGAGGAGAGATTCTGTTTTACAAAATGAAGAGTAACAAGAGCTGGTAATGTAGCTCCTCAGCTCCTCAATAGAGCTCTTTTCCAAAGGTTCTCTCTCTTTCTCTCTCTCTGAGAGATTAATTACCATTTAGTTTTATGTTACCTATATTTCAACGAAAGGAAAAAAATTACTTAATAAATGCCTAGAGGAAATTGATCAGCCTGGGCTACATAGCAAGACTGTCTTAAATATGCAAGCATGTACACATACATTTTTGGCAAAAGAACCCAAATTTTCTTCTCAGGAAACTGTAACACAATTTCAAGCCAAAGAATAAATATTCATAAGCCAGGTGTGGTGGCACATGCCTGTAATCTCAGCAGTCTTAGATACTATAGCAAAACTGCCAAAAGTCTGAGGCCTGCCTGGGCTATATAACCAGTCTTTAAAATAAAGACCACTGGTTGTGGTAGTGCATGGCTTTAGTCCAGGCACTGGTGAGGCAGAAGCAAGATCTCTGTGTACCTGAGGCCTATATGGTTTACATAGTAAGTTCCAGGACAGGGATTACAGACAGACCCTGTCTCAAAATGCTCTCCCCCAAATAAGAGTGCTTGCTGCTCTTGCAGGACTCGATTTCATTCATTTCGCATTACACAACTCAGACGGCTCACAATAGCTTGTAAGATCAGCTCCAGGAGATCCAATGCCCTCATCTGGACTCTTTGGAGACCTATACTCACATGCACATACCCCAAAAGACATATATGAATACACATAATTAAAAATAAAAATAAATATTTGAAAATTCTCATGTTCCCTGTTACGACTCACAGATTTTTTTTTTTTTTAATTTTTGAAATATACAGAAAATTTCAATTTGTTCTTGAGGAAAAAATTACATCACCAATTAAAAAATTTGTTAAGCAAAAAGACAACCAAAGAAACTACCTTGCTTCACAATTTGTACATTAAAAATTTTCTTATGGATATTTTTGTATGTGAAGAATCCTAAGGACTTTTATGAATGTTCTTTTTAACACAATTCTTTATTTGTAAACTAATATATAATATCAACTGGAGTCAAAAATAAAAATAAAAATTCCCCACGAAAGTACTCTGCATACAAACCAGAATCACATGAAATAAATTCTTGTTTTTGTTTCTGTTTGAGATAGGGTCTCCTGGTAGCCCCAGTTGGCCTGGAACTTATCATATAGACCAGGCTGGCCTCAATCTCACAGAGATCTACCTGCCTCTGCCTCCCAAGTGCTGGGATTAAAGGCGTGTGCCACCATGCCTGCCAGGAAATAAAACTTTTAAGTGGGGTGAAAAAAAGTGTGTTTCACAACTATAATACTATTTCTTCATTATATATTTCATTATATATTTCTTCACCAAACCACAGGTAGACAGAGTTCTTTTTATTAAGACTGTTTTTACCTTATGCCTATATCCTTTTTCTTTCTGTTTCCCTCTTTTCCTAAGAACAGGTAGTTCTTCAAATTGATGCCTGCCTTCAAACATGACGATTGCTTTTCCAGCCACCCAGGCTTTTTCGGAAGGGTCTCCAAAAGCCTCCACGTAGTACTCTCTATAGGGTCTCCTGTTGGCAACTGGGAAGGTTAAAAAAAAAAAACAAAACTGTTATTACATCATCAAAATACCAGTCAATTCCTCTTGTCAAAGAAGCTTCTGGTTAGTGAGCCAACTCTGTACATATACCCACATATACGTAATTAAAAATCTAAAAAAACCTCAGATATAATTCAGTAACACAGTGAGGGGTTGGCAAGATGGCTCAGTGGTTAAAAGCACTTTCTATTCTTCCAGAGGACCCACGTTCAGTTCTAGTTCATAACTACCTATAACTCCAGCTCCAGGGAATCCAATGCCCTCTTTTGACTTCTGTGCGGACCCATACATACAGTGCACATGTGTGCACACAAATTAATATTTTTAAATTAGTAAAATTTAAAAATCATTTTCTTAACTTTTAAAATTTTTTTTCATTTTATGTGTATTAATGTTTGGCCTGCATGTAGGTAGTGCATGTAATGGTCAAGGAAGCCAGAAGAGGGTAACATATCCCCTAGAACTGGAAGTTACAGCTGGTTGTTAGGTGCCATGTCAGTGCTGGGAACTCTTCCTGGGTCCTCTGTAAGAATAGCCAGTGCTCTTAAGCCCTGAGCAATCTCTCCAGTCCCTCAAAATTAAAAATCTTAAAAAAAAAAAAAGAAAAATTAGTTAATCACGAAACAAAGACAGTAGTTAACTTTTTTCATCATTCCTTTATAAAGTGCTATAGAGAGAACATCCGATAAAAGAGTAGACAAATAGCAAGTTGCAGCAATATAATAAAATTTTTAAGAAAGGAAACCTCCAAAAACATTATGACTGGCAGACCTGAAGATGCATACCTGTAATCTCAGCACTGAGAAAGTCAAGACAGGAGAATGGAGAATTTAAGGTCAGTCTGATATATAATAAGACCCTATATCTCAAACACAGGTATGGTGGTACAATTCTGTAATCCCAGCACTTGGGAAGTAAAGGAAAGAGTATCAGGGGTTAGAGGTTACCTTTCACTACACATCAGGTTCAAGACCTACTTGAGCTACACAAGACCAAAGTCTGAAAAATAAAATATGAGGAGGAAGAACTCTTTCCCGTATTTCCATATTTCAAGCTACAATGGATTCACATTTATAGAGTAGATATCTGAGTTTTGCATGATGCTAGATGATTTGTATAGATTCCTTACAACAACATGGCCTGGAAATAAATAGTCTGATCCAAATTTTAAAGACATATGGAAGTCCAATGACTTCAGAGAGAACAAATTTATGAACAATGCTTTTGCAGAAAGAAATAAAATTATTATTTTGAAACAGGAACACCTTAAAATGAAAGTAAAAATCCCAACAGCAATAAAGAAAAATTCAAACTCCTAAGTCTATGATTACCAAAAATAATAAAGAGCAGGGAATAGTGGTCCACAGCATTCATTCTAGTACCCAGGAGGCAGAGGCAGACAGATCTTTGTAAGATTGAGGCTAACCTGATCTATATAGTGAGGCTAGGTAGGCCCTGTCTCAAATCAAAAAAATGGATTAGTGGTTTAGAGCACTTGCTGCTCTTGCAAAGGATCCAAGTTTAGTTCCTATGACCCACATGGTAGCTAAGAATGGTCTGGAACTCCAAGTTCCACAGAATCTGAAGCCCTCTTTTGACCTCCGCAGCCATTACAAACACAAGTACATATATGCGGGCAAAACATTTATACGCATAAAAGATAAATAAGGGACTAGAGCTGGCTCAGCGGTTAAGAGAACTGGTTGGTGGCTCTAGCAGAGGGCCCAGGAAAGAATCCTAGCACCTATATGGTGGCTGACAACCATCTGTAACTCCAGTTCCAAGGGATCTGACACCCTCTTTTGACCTCCACAGACACTGCATGACATGGGTTCACTTACATACATGGAGGCAATACAGTTATACACATAAAATAAAAATAATATTTTTAAAAGACAAATTAACATTTAAAATAGTAGCAGTAGTAATAAATACAAAGAATATAAATCTTCTTTAGAAAAGATACAACTCAATGTCTTGAAATTCAAGGCCAAGCAAGGCTATAAATATCAAGACCTTATCAGAAAGAGAAGAGAACTTGGACACATAGTTCAGTGGTAGACACACCTTTCCAAGGCCCTGGCACAAATTCCCAGGACTGGAACAAAAGAAAAAATGAAAAGACTAAAAGAGGAGGCAGAAAGGGTAAAAGGGAGGGAAGAGGAAAAGCCTACTATCTTCAAAACACAACATAAAAAAGAAAGGAGAAGCTTTAAAACCGAGCTATAAAGTGGGGTACTGATGGCCCATACCTGCTATAATATCAGCACTTGAGAGCACTTCCTAATACATGGAAAGTACAAAGCAGGAGGAGAAGTCAAGCGCACTTTACACCTACATAGTGAGCTGGAAGGAAGACTGCCTTAAAAAACCCAAACAAGCAAAAAATGTGGGCTTAGCAGATAAAGTCTGATGACTAGACCCCCATGGTAAAAGGAGAGGATCAATTCCTGCAAGTTGTTCTCTGACTTCTGCAATCATGGGATGACATACAGGTGACACATACATGCACACATGCACATATAAAAATAAAGAATATGTTTTAAAAAGAAAATTTAAGTGGCAGAGGAAATATTTATACAATTTACAGAAGCATTATTCACAATAGCCAATAGGTGAAAATAATCTAAATGTACACTGGTGAGAAAATAGCTAAACAAACTGTTATAAAATGGATTATTCTGGGTTAGGAATGTAGATGAGCGATAGAGCACTCATCTAGCATGCAAAAGGCCCTGTGTTCAATCCACTGCACCACAATAGTTAATATGAATTAACAAATAATAGATTAAAAATCGATTTGTTCAGCCATTTTAAAAACATTTTTGATTTTTATGTGTATTAATGTTTTGCCTGCATGTACCTATGTGCACATGTGTCATACAATACCCCCAGAGGCCAAAAGAGGGCATCAGATATCCTGGAATTGGAGTATAGATGGCAGATGGCTGCCATGCAGATGACAGTAACCAAACCCAGGTCCTCTGCAAGAACAACAGTGCTCTTAATAGCCGAGTCATCTCTCCAGCCCATACTCAGTCTTTTTAAAAATGAAAATTCTGTAGCTGGGCGTGGTGGCCTTTAATCCCAGCACTCAGGAGGCAGAAGAGAGGGATCTCTTGAGTTCAAGGTTAACCTGGTCTACACAGTGAATTCCAGGCCAGCTGGGGTTATAGAGAGATCCTGTTTCAAAAGGACCAAAAGAAAAAGAAATTCTGATGCCTGCTATAATTAATAGTATATCATGATAAGTAAAATAACACAAACACAAAAAGACAAATACTGTATCATGCCACTTAATGAGGTACTTTGGTTATGCAAATTCACAAATTAAGTAGACTAGCAGTAAGGTGTTGCTATTAAAAGACTACAGTTTGAGCAGGGCTTAGTGGCACACACCCTTAATCCCAGCTCTTTAGAGGCAGAAGCAGGCAGGTACTCTGATTTCTAGGCCAGTTTGGTCTACACATTGAGTTCCAGAACTACACAGTGAAACCCTATTTCAAAAAACAACAACAACAAAAAAAAACCAAACAGGGCTGGAGAGATGGTTCAATGGTTGAGAGCACTGCCTGCTCTTGCAAAGGACCTGGGTTCAATTCCCAGCCACATGGTGGCTAACAACCATCCATATTCCAGTTCCAGGGAATCCAACATCCTCTTCTGACCTCCTCACACATCGTGTGACACAGTGAACTCACACATGCAGACAACACACTCATACACATAAAATAAAATAAAATTTTTAACAATATAAAATGGGTCAGCAACTGTAAAACTGTCTAAAGGAACCCCCAAAATGAGTTACCATTCAATCTGCAATTCCACTCCAAGTCACAATCCTTTTTAAAAATATTTTTAAATTATTTTTTGTATAAGTATGCGTATACTGCCTACATGTAGAGGGTACATCCACTGCCCACGGAGAGTCCAATCTGATACATAGATCATACAGAGCCATATCAATATTTCCTTTAACAACCAAAAGATGAAAACAATCCAAATGTCTATCAATTGGTTATAAATAAACAGAATGTGGTACAATCATATAATAAAACATTTTTGCCCTAAAGAAACAAAAGAATGGAGAGATGGCTCAATGATTAAGAGCACTGGGGGCTCTCAGAGAGGACCAGGGTTCAGTTCCCAGCACCCACATGGTAGGTAACACCCTCTTCTGGCCTCCTCAGGCAATATACACACATGGGTGAACTTGCATACATGCAGACAAAACATTCATGCACATAAAAATAAATAAAATTCTCTAAGAAACACTTTGTGATATGCAATATAGTACAAAAAAAGAAAAAGAAACAGCTGTTGACAATGGTGCACACCTGTGCTCGGCTACACACAGCTCCTCAGGGCTAAAGCAGGAATATGCTGAGTTCAAGGAGAGCCAAGACAAAAGAATAAAACCCACTCACCCCAACTCCCTCCCCACCCTCAAAATGCTAGTCATGGTGGTGATTGCCTATAATTCCAGCAGTCAAGAGGCAGAGGCAGAATAATTACCAATGGAGGTTGTTCTACATAGCAAGTTCCAGGTTACCAGAGATACATAGTAAGAACGGGGCAGGGGTATTCACAAATGGATAAATCTTGAAAATATCATGGAAAGGAATCCATTCACAATGACTACCTGCTACGATTCTATATAGGAAATGTCCACAATAGGCAAATCTATCAAGAGCTTTTAAAAATGATAGGTTAACGTAAGATGGTGGAAAGATACTGAGGAGGAGCGGGAAACATCACAAAGGGGATGGAGGGTTTGGGTTTTGGTTGATACAGGCTAACTCTACTACTGGTGTTTTATCTGAGTTGATAAATACATTTTAAGACTGATGTCCTGTGACTAGTGGTAGCATACAGAACCATAGCTTGAGAAAACACAAATGCTATGGAGATTTAGTTTACTAATGATAATTTAAATTTAAAAGTCAGTAAGAATGCCACTCAAGGGTTAGGAAGATGACTCGAGGTCATCTGAGCCTGATGACCTAATTTCTATTCCCAGAATCTACATGGTGAAGAAGAGAAATGATTCCTCAAAGTTGTCCTTCATTTATACACACAGTAGAAGGTAGGCATAGGCGTACACACACAACAAATAAATCCAATTTTCAAAAGAAGAGGAATGTCACTCAAGATGGACAAAGACCTTGGTGTGGTAGTACTATACTCACAGAACTCCAAAGGCAAGAGGACTGCTCTAAATTCAAAGGCAACCTGTCCTACATAGCAAATTTCAAGCCAATCAAGGCTACATACCAAAACCCTGTCTCAAAAACAAAACAAAAGAAAACGGAAGTCTCAGTGGATAAAGGTACCTGCCACCAAGCCTAACAACCTGAGTTCAAACTCACACAGTAGGAGAAAATCCACTCCCACAAGTTGTCCTCTGGCCTTCACATGTGTGATATGGCATGCACATACACCCCCATACAAAATAAAATTTTATAATGTGATTTAAAATAATAAAATAAACTAAAAGAAAAAAATAGGGAAAAAAAGATGAACCAAAAAGGGTTGTTATGGACTAAATGTTTGGATACGCAAACTTCATTTGTTGAAGCTTTAATGCACATGTGATTAGGTTTAGATGGGGTCAAGAAGGTGAGGTACTTGTGACTGGACCAATGTCCTTATAAAAATAACATAGATACTGGATGTGATAACATGCCTTTAGTATCAGAACTCAAGAGGCAGATGTAAATCTCTGTGAACTCCAGGCCAACTGGTCTGCATAGTGTGTTCCAGGCCAGCCAGGGCTACACAGTCAGACAAGCAAATAAATGTAAATAAGTAAATAAAGTAACCTGGAGCTCAGAAGGTGGTTCCTTTGGTAAAATGCTTGCCACAAAAGCATGATGACCCGAATTCAGATCCCCAGCACACACATTAAAAAAAGAAGAAAAAAAGCCAGGCACAGCAGGCAAAGACGAGGACTCCCTGGGGCTTACTAGCTGAAATCAGTGGAGAATGACTGAAGAAGACTAAGAATCCCAACACTGGCCTCTGGCCTCGACATGCAGGCACACACAGGAACAAGTGTACATCCACATACACAGGAGGGTGGGAGAAATAACAAAAATTATAAGGATTGAAGAAGTAAATAAGACTCAAAGATAGGACTTCTTCAAAATGATGAAAATGACAAATTATCACATAAAACTTATCGCACAGAAAGCATAAAAACTAGCAGTTCTGGCCAGGCATAGTGGCATACATCTTTAATCCCAACACTTGGGAAAGAGGCAGATAGTGAGATGGAAGCCAGTCTGGACTACATAGTGAGTTCCAGGACAGCTGGGACTATGGGGAGACCTTGTCTCAAAGACAAAACAAAAAATTAACAGAACACTGTGTCTACTGTCAGCCTTATCTGTTTCCATACAAATGAGTACTTTGTTATCATTTAACCCTTTTGTTTCTATTTTCTCCTCTACTTTTCCCTTTTTTAATTTTGTAGCATGTTCTTTTATATTCATAATGCATTTTATAATAAAATACCATTTTGCTAAAAAAACACCAAACATACTTTTATTTTTTTTAAGGTTAGGGCTGGAGAGATGACTAGCAGTTAAGAGCACATGCTGTTCTTACAAGAGGACCAAAATTTGGTTCAACTCAATACCTACATCAGGCATCTCTCAATGCCTATAACTCCAGTTCCAAGAGATATGATGCCCCCTTCTGACTTCTGCAAGCACCTGCACACAAACAAGCAGATACATGCACATAACTAAAACTTTAAATAAAAACAAAAAACGTGGGGCTGGAGAGGTAGTTCAATGGTTAAGAGCACCGGCTGCTCTTGCAGAGGACTCAGGTTTGGTTCCCAGCATTCACCTGGCAGCTAACAACTGTCTGTAACTCCAGTTCCAGGGAACTGGATGCCCTCTTTGGACCTCTACAGGCAATGCATGATATGGTGCACTTACATACAGACAAGCAAAACACTCATACCCATAAAATAAAAATAAATCTTTTTTAAAAAATTAATTAAAAAAAAACACAACAGAACATTTGTGAAGGCAAAAAGAGCAAGTAAGGAGGAGACAATTCTACTTGGCTCAACAGTGTATACTGTTATAACACATATACCCAGACCTACATGAGGGCTCAGCAGGTAAAGATGGCTGCCATCAAACCTGATAATCTAAGTTCAAACTCAGGAACCTACACAGTAAAGAGAAGCAAATCCCACAAACTGTGCTTCATTGAACACACCACCCTGCCACAAATAAATATATAAAAAAACTAAATAAGTAACACATACACTGAATTCCTAAACAAAATTGTAGCACAAGGAATACAGTAGAGTGACTAAGCTGGAATGAGAAGTGGAATTCAAAACAAGAATGAAAAACGATTAGCCCTAACTGAGATTATAGCTCAGAACACTTGTCTAGCCTTCATAAAGCCCAATATTCAATCCCCAATATTATACACACAAACAAAAAGTTATGATGGGCTGGAAATGTAGGTGGCAGAATGCTTACCTAGTAAGCAGAAAGTCCTCCAATCCCCAGGACCATATAACTGCTGTATTTTGGAGGTAAAGCAGTATTGCCATGAGTTGGAAACCAGCTTGCATTACATGATATCCTGTCTTAAAGGGAGGGAACTGAGATGCCTCAGTTAATAAAGGTACCTACTATCAAGCCTGACGACCTGAGCTCAATCCCAGGACCCACATAATGAAAAGAATCATCTTGTACAAGTTGTCTTCTGATTTCCACACACATACTGTTTAAACCCATATATATACAAACAAAATGAATAAAAACTAAAATTTAAAAAAAAAAAAAAAAAAAAAGACTAACCCACAACTTTTCTTTTTCTGAGGAAGGGTCTTCCTATTTTGACCTAGACATGTCTTGAAAGTCCTCTTGGCTTGGTCTCCAAATTACTGGAATGATAGGTATAGGTATCTCTCAAAGAAGTGCATACTAACCACTATCCATACCCAGAACTCACAATTTCTATAGAGAGAATAACCCAATAATAATTTAAAGATTCAGCTGAGATGGGCATGTGGGTATATGCCAGCCTGGTTCTACATAGTGAGTTCTGGGTCTGCCAAGACTACATAATAAATCCCTGTCCAAAAAAAAAAAAGGTTTCAGCTGAGAAAGGCATGGTGGGTCATGCCTCTAATCCCAGCACTCAGGACTGCTGTGCTCTATCGAGACCCTGTCTCAAAAAAAGTAAAACAATTTTTTTTAAAAGTCCCAAACCATTAATCCCAGTACCAAGGAGACAGAGGTGGATCTCTGAGTTCAAGACTGGCCTGACCTACATAATTAAGTTCCAAGCCAAGAAAAACAAAAACAAAACCAAAAACTCTACAACACAACAGACAAGAACTTTCTATTCATAGAATTTAAATGTCCAAATACCCCAGGCATGGTGTCTCACACATTTATACCTTTGGTCCCAGCACTCTAGAGGCAGAGGCAGGCAGATCTCTGTGAGATCCAGGCTGGTGTAGACTACAAAGGGAGTTCCAGGTCAGCTAGAGCTACAGGGAAATCTTAAATTCAAATATAGCAAACCAAGTAAGAAAAACAATTACAATAATTAAAGTAAATATTCCAAATCAAGATTTTGTCTGGGGCTGGAGATGGTTCATTGTTTAAAGGAACTTGCTCTTATGGAGGACCTAGGTTCAGTTCCCAGCACCCACATGGTGCTAACAGTCCATAACACCAGTTCCAGAAGATTCTATGCCCTTTGTAGGCACTGCAGTCATGATGTGCACTTACATCACGCAAGTAAAGCATTCATACATATAAAATAAAATCTATTTTAAAAGATTTTGCTATTCTTTTTTGCTTTGGGTTTTGTTTTGTCCTTTTTGAAAAAGGGTCTGTGACCCCAGGTGGTCTGGAACTCACTACGTAGACCAAGCTGGCCTCAATCTGACAGAAATCCACCCCCATCTGCCTCCTGAGTGCTGGGACTAAAGGATGTACCACCATAGCCTGCTATCTTTTTGGTTTTTTGAGACAGAGTCATGCAGCCCAGACTAGTCTCAAACTCACTATGCTAGCAAGGGTGATCTAGAAATCCTTGACCCTCCCTCTTCTACTTTTCAACTGCTGTGAAATCAGGCATGCACCACTACACCCAGGAAGTTCTTAAAATAACTTGTGAGCAATATTTACTTGTTTCATCCTTTAAATGACCAAACATGATACAATATTTGATGGCTGAGGTAAAAACACATATACATATTGAAAAGTGATTTACTGTATGTATGTATGGGGGGGCATGCACATACCGATGTACATATATAGACTTCAGAAAACAACTTGCAATAGTCAGTTTTTTCCTTCCACCACATGGGTCCAAAAGACCGACCTCAGGTCATCAGGCTTGCATTCCAAGTACTTTTAACACACCTCTACCCCATCCCTCCTACCCACAGCCATCTCTGTGGTTGAGGGAAATGTAAACTTTTAATTAAATAGTATAGAGTCTGGGATGGAGCCCAATTGGTAGAGCGCACAAAGTCGTGGGCTAGATCCCCAGCACCACATAAACTGGACCTAATGGCAAATACCTTTAATCCCAGCACAAGAAAAGTAGAGGAAAGAGAATCAGAAGATTCAAGGCCCGCCTGGACTACAACAGACCCTGTCTCAAAAACACAGGGGGGCTGTGAATATACCTCAGGTGGTAAAGAAATTAAATAGTCTTAACATTTTCTATTTTTTGCTGTACATATATACAGTGAGAATTTTTATTTAATACATGGTCTCACTATGAGGCTGTCCTGTGAACTCATGATTCTCCTGCATCAGTCTCTCAAATGCTGCATTATAGGCAAGCAATAACTTTCAAATCTTGGAGTAAAATAAACTTAAAAAAAAGATGAAATGTGATAATAATTCATAAAATTTTCAAAAAAGAAACAATGAATTATTGTTAAGGCAACAAAAACCAGGGTATACTAAAAGCAGTATCAAGTTTACAATGAATTTCATCACAAATAATAAACTGCAAGTCATTACCTTTCATTTTTGAGTGGGTATTAATCAATGGATCAGAACAAATCCTACAGGGCCACCAAGGGCGTCTCTTGAATTTTGCCCAAATGAGATCTCCAACTTCATATTTCAGTGGTGTAGACTTTTTCTTCGGTTGACACTTTAAACAGACAAAACATACGAATCAGTAAGAATTAAAACACACACACATATATACACACACACACACATTTGAAGCATTATTATCTTCCTATTAAAATTTTGAAAAGCTAATGCCAAAAAAATTCAAAATGAAAGCAAAACTGTCCAGGACCAGTAAGATGGCACAGGAAGTATGGGTAAGGGAACCTGTCACCAAGTCTGATAACCTAATTTCAATTCCCAGGACTGACGTAGTATTACGTACATGTACATGTGTACGTACACACACACACACACACACACACACACATTTTTTAACATTAAAAAAAAAGAAAGAGGGCTGAAGAAATGGTTCAGATGTCAAGAGCACTTGCTGCTCTTGCAGAGGACCTGAGTTCAGTTCCCAGTACCTACATGGTAGTTAAGAATTGTCTGTAACTCAGGCTCCAGGGGATCCAACACCCACTGTAGGACATAGGTTCACTTACAAACATGTAGGCAAAACTTTCATACACATGAAATAAAAAGGAGGGCCTAGTGAGATGGCTCAGCAGGTAAAGGCACTTGCCACTAAGCCTGACAACCTGAGTTCAAGCCTCAGGACCTACATAGAGAAAGGAAGAATGCACTCCTGCAAGTCATCTTCTGACCTTCACATACATAAACACACACACACACACACAAATATACAAATACGTATGTAAGGAAAAAACTTTAAAGTAAAATATAGATAAGGGCTAGAGGGATGGTTCAGTTGGTAACATACCTGCTGACCTGAGTTTGGATCTCTAACACTCACATAAAAGCTAGATGTGATGGCACACATCTTTAACAGTAGCACTAGGGAAGCACAAACAGAAAAATCCCAGAGCTTACTAACAGTCAGCCAGTGAAAGCAAGGCAAACACTAACACCAGAGGTTGTCCGATGACATGGGCACTTACACACATGAGCATAAACATACATATACATAACACACACATACAATCACACAAGATAAAACAAAAAATTTTAAATGAAATAAATTAGGTAAAGAGCAATTGAAGAAGACACCAGACACCTTTGGCCTCCAAACACATGCACAATCATGTACACACATATACACACCACTACATACATAAACACATATATACACATACACACACACAAAAAAAAAACCCACACACAAAAAAAGATACATAAATAAACAGATAAATAACTGAGTGTTGAATGTTGTGGCACATGCCTTCAATCCCAGCACTTGGGAAGTAAAGGCAAGAGGATCAAGGCCAGGCTCAGCTACAATACGCAAGCAAGTTTGAGGCAATCCTAGGGAACATTGAACCTCTACCTCAAAAAATGATGATCCAGGTGTGGTGGCACATGCCTTTAATCGCAGTACTCTGGAGGCAAAGGCAGGCAGAACTCTGTGAGATCAAGACCAGCCTAGTCTACATAGGAAGTTCCATGCCAGCTGGGGCTACAGGAAGACCCTGACTCAAAAACACCAATAAATAGATTGAATAAGAAACTAAAACAAATAAAATGAAGAAGCAAGGGGTGACTGATCCTCCTTATGCTTCATGAGTGCTGGGTTTACAAAAAGAAACCTAAACAAAAGAATATTCAGAGACTACAGTTTCAAAATAACAAAATCATCAAACTCAAATATGTTACAGATCATTTTACTTTTAAGCCAGTTTAAATGTAAACTAGACTTACATCATGTCATACCATATTATATTATATTACATATATTATGTTATATTACATTGTATTGTATTGTATTGTATTGTATTGTATTGTATTGTATTGTATTTAAAAATAAACTGAGCTAAGTGTGGTAGTACAATCAGGAAGCAGAAGGAGAATGAATCACCCCATGCAGGAGATCATTCTGGTCTATAGTGAGTTCCAAGCCAGCCAGGGCTATATAGTGAGACCCAGTCCCAAAAGTAGACAAAGAGAGAGAGAAAAAAATTGTACTACCACACCAACCACAGAACAAAGAAATCAACTAATCCCATTAATCCTTACTACCTGAGATCCTTAACCTCCTTAATTTGCTAACATCTACAGAAAAAAAAAAAAAAAAAAAAAAAAAAAAGAGGATCTGGAATCCAGTTAGGCAAATCTAGGAAGAAATGGTTAGAGAGGGTCTCTGAAAGCATTACAACTTTAACACCTGGCAATTTAAGCATTAAAAAGTGAGCAAAAGTTAAATGTTACAAAACAGAAATGCCCCTCTTACTGACTAGATCCCATCAACAACAAAACCCTAGACAATAAATCAAATGGAACCAACCATCAAAGACTTGGAAAATATAGCAAAGGAAAAGCAGGTAAAGTTAGAAAGCAGAACAGCTGCTTCTCAGAAACACTGAGAAGGCCATCAAGGAAAGCCTGGATCATAATGTGCAAAATAGCATACTATTATCCTATTAATAGTAGTTTGTTTTACTAGTACAAACCATGGAGTAGGAGGCATGCCTTCTTCTTTGGTTATACATTACAAATTCTGATTCCTAAAGTAAAACAGGTTCAACAATAATGCAGAGAACAGGTCTAAACTGTAAGCCCAGGAGATTTAAAGAATGGTAAGAGGTATGCATGTCCTTAAAAGGAAGGAAGGAAATGCTTTTCTGTTATATTTAAATTCAGTAATTAAAAACAAGTTGGGGTCTCCCTTGTCTCTTAATGTGGGGTACTTCACAATACTGACCAGCCATTTTCTCTACAATAAAAACCCCTAGAATCAAAATCATTCTAGTACAGATCAATTTTATTTAAATCAATAAATTTTTCTCCCAACATCTGAGAATCTACTTTGTACCAGTAAGCGTCATTATCCTTTAGTCTATGCCTTACACAATTTTGTTTCTATATGCTACAGGAAGATCAATGGTTCTGAACCTGGCTGTGTATTATAGCCAACTAAGGAATTTCATAAACTAAAATAACTGCAGTCAATATCTTTACAGGCCCAGTGTAGTGGGTACATAGCTTTAATCTCCATACTCCACAAGATGTGAGTGCTGAGAACCAAGCTCAAGTTCTCTACAGGGCAGTACATCCTCTTAACCACTAAGTCATCTCTCCAGTCTACATTTTGTTATCTTTATGTACTCAATCAAAAAGAATTCTGAACCCAACATGATGATTCACATGTATTTGATTGGTTGGTTGGTTGGCTGGCTGGTTTGAGACAGGATCTCATTTATCACAGACTAACCTTGAATTCAATCTTACTGAGTAGCCAAGGGTGACCTTGAACTTTTGATCCTCCTGCTTCCATCTCAAGTGTTGCATTACAAGTATGTACCACTACTCCTGGAACCCAGGACTTAGTGCAGGTTAGGTTAAGCACATACCAATTACAGCGGTAAATTTAGTTGAACTAAATTCCCAAACCATTTATTTGTTTTTGATGGAATTCTCTTATGAACCTAATTATAATAACCTGCAAAAAAATTACTTTTATTCACTCAACATTTCCAGACTAGTTTAGGCCCTAAGCTAGAAATACATTTGAAACACACAATTTCTCTCTCAAAAACTAAGCCAGTAAAGTTCAGCAGGTAAAGGTGCCAAGTCTGACCACCTCAGTCTGATCCCTGGAACCCGTATGGTGAAAAGACAGAACCAAATCCCCAAGCTGTCCCCTGACTTACATGAGCTCTGCAATGTGCACACACTAAGTAACTTTTTGAAGACTGAGGCCAGGCATGGTGGAACATACCTTTAATCCCAGCACTTGAGAGACAGAAGTAGAGGCACATGGATCTTTTTGAGTTCCAAGTCACCATGGTCTACATAGCAAGTTCCAGGCCAGTCAGAGCTACACAGCAAGACCCTTCCTTTAAAAAAAAAGGAATTCTAGTGTGGTACAGCATACTTATAATCCTGGCACTTAGGACGTAGAAACAAAAGAATCAAGAGTTTCAGGCCAACTGAGGGCTACACAGTAAGACCTCATCTCAACTAGGTATGGTGATCCAACCATACCTATAATCCCAACCCTCCAGAGGGTTGCTTGGCGTTCAAGGCCACTCTGGGTTATATAGTAACTCTGTTGAGAGACAGAGAGACACAGAAAGAGAGAGAGAGAAACACCACATATTCCTTACAGGGACTGGGGATATAATTCAGTTAGTACAGTGCTTGGCTATCATATATGAAGCCCTGAGTTAAATCCTAAACACCACACAAAATAGCATGGAGGTACATGCATGTACTCTCAGTACTTCAGAAGCCTGAAAATATATGACACCCTGACTCAGGGAAGAGCGGGAAGAGGGAGGGAGGAAACTGTCAACCAGGCATAGTGGTTCATGCCTGTAATCTCAGCACACTTGGAAGACTAAGTAAGGCAAGACAGAATCAAGTTCAAGGCTAGCCTGGGCTAGGTCTCAAAAACAAGAAAGAATACCAAAGCTATCTACTCAAATATAAGCAAATGAATATATTTACCACTAATAGCTAATTCAGCTTATAACTGACAACACATCTTACTTTGTCAACCACCTCAAGATATAAAGTATTTATAATTATTAATATACTTCAGAATAAGAATATAGTTTAAAAAGTGTGATCAAGGACTGGGGATGTAGTTCAGTGATAGAGGGCTTGCTTGGGGCATGTGCAGGAAAGCTGGGTTTGATCCCTAGCATTAAAAAAAAATACATCAAGAGCCAGTAAGCTACCTCAGCAGATAAAAGCACTTGTCACACAAACCTGAGTTCAATCCCCAAAACCTCAGTAGAAAGAAAGAGCAAAGTTTTACTCCAGCTTTCATATTTGGACTACATTGTACACTACACAGACACACAAGAATTTTTTTTAATGTTTAAGATCAACATAACCACAACTGATGGCTCACACTTATCATCTCAGTTACTTAGGATGCTAAGGCAGAAGAATCATAAATTCAGTTCAATGCCAGTCTTACCTACAGACAATTCAGTTCCAAGAAGCATGTCTTTGGTTCTACCTTGATACATTGATACATTACTCCATAAACATTAAGATGGGAGATAGTAGTACACACCTTTAATCCCAGCCGGTGGATCTCTGTGATCCAGTTTGGTCTACATAACAAGTTCCAGGCCAACTAGGGTTAGAGACACTATGTCTCAAAAAAAAAAACCCAACAATAAACCCCCAAACAACTTTATAAACATTAGCACCTATTACCAACTCAAAAAACCATGTGCTTAACTTAATACTACCATGGTCAAACTTAAAAGACAATTCAAGTGTATGCAGTAGCTGCTCAGCTCTTACCTAATATCCTTACAGATGATCCTAGGTTCAATTATCTGTAACACACACACACATATACACACACACGCACACACACACAATCCAAAAGGATTTTTAAAATTTTGTGTATGTATTATACCTACATGTATGTAAGTACACCTGTGTTGTGCAATGCCCATAGAAGCCAAAAGAGGGTGTCAGATGCCCTGGAACTGGAGTTATGGACAATTGTTAGCTGCCATGTGAGTGCTGGGAACCCAAACTAGCTCCTCTCCAAGAGCAGCCAGTACTCTTAACCACTGAGCCTCTCCAGCTCCTCAAAAGGATTTCTTAAAGGAAACTAGTACTTTCTAAAAAACTTTTTAATATATTTATTTATTTTATAAGTGTAAAACCTGCATGTAAGTGCACCCATGTCCTGCAATGCCCAAGGAGGTCAGAAGAAGGTGTCAGATCCCCTGAAACTGTAGTTGTTAGCCACCATGTGGATGCTGGGAATCAAATCTAGGTCCTCTGCCAGTGCTCTTAACCACTGAACCATCTCTCCAATCCCATTGTTTGTCACTTTTACTGCTGTTATTGTTTGCTCAGAGATTTTTTTTTCCTTTACATTTACTGTATATGTATGTTGCTCTCTCCTTTCACCATGTAGATCCCAGGTACTTCAAGTCATCAGGTTTGGTGGTAAGCACTTTTACCCTAACTCAGCTATTTTGCTGGACTTGTTTTTAATTTATTAACATAGGGTCTCCCGTGTATAACACACACTGGCCTGGAGCTCAACATATACAACCAAGAATGGTCTCAAACTCAAAATTCCCCAAGCATACAGTACCATACCTAGCTTGTTTTTTGAAGTAGGATGTATGTAGTCCAGGTTGGTCTTAACCCTCTATATCCTCTTGCTGGGTTGTATTACAATATCCAGAACAAATATTTTATCCTTACATGTTTAACCATGCAATGAGATACATACACTTATTACAGTACTTAGGAACATCAGCAGAACACTAGAAACAAACTCAACACTAACCAATAATGACAAGTTATTAATTGTTGTACAGCCAAACAATTATCTATTCTGCAGTTATAAAAAATGAGTAAGGCGATTCCTTTGTTTTTCTTTATGGGGAAGGAAGGGGTTTAGTTTTGAGACAGGGTCTTTGTATAGCCCCAGCTGGCCTGGAACTCACTATACAGACTAGGCTGGCCTCCATCTCATAGAGATCGACTTGCCACACCTCTGCCTCCCACATGCTAGGACTAAAGACATGTGCTACCATGCCTGGCTGGCAATTCCTTTTGTGTTTAGATTTGTATTTGTGTGTGTGTGTGTGTGTGTGTGTGTGTGTGTTTGCAAGTGTGTATCAACTTCAAAGGACAATGTTTGAGAGTTGGTTCTCTCTCTCTCTCCAACTGAACTCAAGTCATCAGACATGAAGGCAAGCACCTTTATCCACTTAGCTAACTCACCAGACGATGTTTTGAGACAGTCTTATGTGCCCAGGCTGGCCTCCAATTCACAATGTAGTCAAAAGTGACCTTGAATTCCAGGTCCTGCCTTCACTTCTCAACTGTTGGAATTATTGGCATGCACCACCACACCTAACTAGCCAATTCTTTATGTATATACATAATATGGCATACCAGATACAACAGGTAAAATATAACAAAGTACAGAGACTACAGCTATCATTGTATTTTTAAAAATTGTGTACTTTAGTGTATAGGCAGTGATATGTTCCCAAGGTAGAAGGGTTAGGCAAGAGAATCACTTGAGCACAAGGGTTTGATGTGTACCTGGGCAACACAGGAAGGCCCTGTCTCAAAAACCAAGACAAATACAAACAAACAAAAAACAAACAAACAAAAAAACCCGAATGTGGTGATACATGCCTTTAAACCCAGGATATGAGAGACACAGGCAAAGGGGTCCAAGATAGAGGCCAGTCTGGTCTACATAGTGAGTTCCAGGCCAGCAGGGGTTACAGAGAGACCCTGTTTCAATAAAACAAACAACAACAATAACAAAAAGAACAAGACAAAAAGTTTAATAAAATATTGCATGTGAATTGTTTTATGAGACACGGTTTCACTCTGCAGTGTTGCCTGGCCCAGAACTACTATGTCAGTGGTTTCCATGCCAAAGAGATACGGGCATGTCTCTGACTTCCTAGTGCTGGGATAAAAGGCATGAGCTACCTATGAAAATTTTTATCTTATATTTCCTCTTCTTGAAACATAAAGCAACTTTAAATTTATGTAGGAGGTAAAACAGTATCAGAGTTATACAGGTCTTGACGACAAAGTTACAAAGTATCTGAAGTCTTATACGTACTGGGGACAAGGAAGTTTGCTGAGAATGAAATAAGTACAAAAGAGCCTTTGAGGAAAAACACTATTAAGTAGGAAGGTTGCAGCAGGTTAAACGCCAGTCTGGTCTACATAGCAAGACCTTGTCTGAAAAATCCCAGCAACAACAAAAATCCTTAGATCACCAGAGGATTTTTGCAAAATACGAAATCAAGTTGTCATAAGCTCCTCCAAAACAATGTACACCTTATAGAAATGAATCTTTCTAGATTGTAACTACACCAATAATCAGAGAAATTAATGACAAAAGTCTATTTTAAATATCTCTGATAAATGGGAACTATATAAATATATACTGAATATATTTGAATTGTATATTGAATATACAATTGTTAAAAATATTCAAATAAATTTTCCCTTCAATTAATCTTTCAATTTCAAACACTGAAATTAAAGCTGAATTTATAAATATACTTTGCAACAAAATGCAAGCAAAGATAGCACTTGACATCCTTGGAATTTTTTTTTATATACCCCCCTATCCCCCAGACAGGGTCTCCTTGTAGCCTCAGTTGGCCTGGAACTCACTATGTAGACCAGGCTGGCCTTGAACTCACTAGAGATTCACCTGCCTCTGTCTCCCAAGTGTTGGGATTAAATGCTTGTGCCACCACACAGGGCTCCCTTGGAATTTTTGTGAAACTTTTGCCTTGTATGTGACTATTTTAAATGACATAAAAAGTAGCACTTTCCAAGTGGCTTAAATTATGTATCGCATTATAGTCAAAACTGTGTTATTAACTGCCAGGCCAATTATATACTTTTGTTTTTGTTATTTTTGAGTACTGTCTCACTATATAGCCCTGGCTGGCTTGGAACTTGTTATATAGGCAAGGCCAGACTTCAACTCACAGAGATCCACGTGTGTTAGGATTAAAGGCCTGGCCGAACTCTGTATACTCTCAAAATGATGTGTTTTTAACATGTGCAGCATTCAATTTCCTTCAGTCATCACTTAAAAATATTTAAGAAAATTAAATTGTATTTGGGTGACATCTACCCAACAAAATCACTAAGACAATAAATAAATAAATAAATAAATAAATAAGGACAAGTTACACATTGATGACTTCAAAGGCAGACAAGTCTTTAGGGCAATGACACCTTAATTTTAACACTTTCTCCAAATGACTTAGTCTTTGACAAAATCCTGCTTGTTTCTAATATTACTTATTTCATTTATTTATTTTTGAGACAAGGTCCCAGTACATAACACTGGCTGTCTCAGAATTTACTAGGTATACCAGGCTAGCCTCAAACTCACAGAGATCCAAGTCTGGTTTATACAATGTTAGGGATTGAACCCAGGGCACCCTGCATGCTAGACAACCATTCTCCCAACTAATCTACATACCCAGAAATATTTACTTTTCTAAAATATAAATCTAGTCAGGCCCAGAAGTGCATGCCTGTGATTTCAGGGGGCTAAATTTAAAGATTAGAATATGCATAACAAATTAAGTGAAAACAGAATTTAAAGTGTACATAATCTGCTGAAGCAGTGGGAAGGCACAGGAACTGCAGATGTTAACTAACCAGGCTTAGCACCGGAGTTATTTCACTGATAATCTTTTTAACTTTCCCATAAACGTCTATTCAAAATTTCAATCTGAGGGCTGGCAAGATGGCTCATCAGGTAAAAGCACTTGTCAATTCTGATGATCTGAGCTTGATTCATAGGACCCACAAAGTAGAAGGAAAAACTGACTCTGGAAGTTGATGTCTGACCTCCACACATTCACTATGGTCACATACAGACACAAAATAAACGTTTAAAAATTTTTCAATTTAGAGGGGACTGGAAAATGGTTCAGAGATTAAAAGTGCTTGCTGCTTTTGTAGAGAACCTGGTTCAGTTCCCAGTACCCACAAAGCCACTAACAACTGTCCATAACTTCAGCTCCAGGGAAATACCCTCTTTTTGCCTCTGTGGGCAATGCATACACATTGTGCACTTACATACCTATAGGCAAAACACTTGTATACATAAAACACAAACTTTTTTTTTTTTTCAATTTAATTTCAATTTGAAGACACTACCAGAAGGATCACCAATGCTGGAAGACAGTCTAGACTTCATAGTGAGGTTCAGGCCAGAGTGAGCTACATAGTTAAGACAAACAACTCAAAGTAATTAATTGAGATGAAGATGTAGCTCAGTTGGTAGAGTACTTGCTTAGCATGCATGAAGCTCAGAATTCCACCCTAGCACCACATAAACTGGGTGTTGGTGGTATATACTTATAATCCCAGCAATCTGTATGTAGCTAGAAGCAAGAAGACCAGAAGCTCAAGGTCATCCTCAGCAAAACAGCAAGCTCAAAGTCCACTTGGGAAACATGAAATTATGTTTCAAAAAAGAGAAAGAGAAAAGAAATACCAATGATATCAAAGTTGTAGGGCAAATGCTAGACTCACAGACTACATACAACTTTAAGATTTTTTTTTGCTGGGTGTGGTAGCATATACCTTTGAATGCCAGCACTCTCAGGAGAAAGGCAGGTGGCTCTCTGTGAATTCCAGACCAGCCTGGTCTACATGAGTTCCAGGTCAGCCAGAGTTACATAGTGAGAGACCTATCTCAAAAACAAAACAAAAAACAAACAAACAAACAAAAAAAAACTTTCCAGATCCCTGGAACTGGAGTTACAAATGTTGTTAACCACCATATGTATGCTATGAACTGAATCCTGGTCCTCTGAAAGAGCAGTCAGTGCTCTTAACTGCTGAGCCATCATCTCCCATTCCCAGATTTTTTTTTTCTTTCCTTTTTTTAAAAATATGTACGTGTGTTGGTGCTCACTGAAACCAGATGAAGGTATCATATCCTCTAAGCTAAAGTTTCAGAGCTGCCAGGCATGGGTACTATGAATCAAACGCCCTAAGCCATCGCTCTACCCCCTGAATTGGTACAATTCTTTATGGAATGATACAGATGTAAGCCTATTAAAAACCATAAAAATTTATCTCTGCCCTGATAATTCTTCCAGTAGTTTAATCTTAGGAAATAATTCCTCATGTAACTATAGAATTGACTATAAAATTGATAAGGTATCTATCTATTAGGACTTCACTTACAGGTGGTCCATAGTGGCTCCTACTATAATCCCAGCACTTGAAAGGCTGGGAGTGTCATTAGTTTGAGGTAAACCTGGGTTAGAGTAAGATCCTGTCTCAAAAAACAAACAAACAAAAAAAAAAAAAAATGAGTTTACTTACAACCTTTATACTATCTCTAACAAAAATCTGATGACAGAAGCTTAATTACCTGTTATTATACTAAAACACTTCTATCTTTAAACTATTTCAAAAACACTTTAAGCCAATCATGATGGGACATATCTTTAATCTGAGCACTCAGATGAGGTAGAAGGATCTAGTTCTAACGTAAGTTTACGCTACATGTCCAGGCTATTTCAAACAAATAAAAATCACTTTAAGTAAAGAACTTTATTATCCCTTAATAATTGTCCTGCAATTCTTTATAGATCATGGCATGGTGGACATGCTATTCTCTAACATGCTAATTATAAACAACAAAGACAAAAGATATAGTGTAGTAGCAGAGGGCTTACCTAACATGAACAAGGTCCTGGGTTCAATCCCCAGTAAGGCAAAAATTAATAATTTTTTTTTTTTTTGGGGGGGGACACCTTGAAGCAGGGTCTCACTCTATTACAGGCTGTCCTGTAACTGAAACTATGCTTACAGGCTTCAGCCATTACCATGCCCAACTTTTGTTTTGGTTTTTTGAGATAGGATCTGACTATGTATCTCAGTGGTGCTACTGAAGCCTCCTCATTACTATGATTACACACATGCCACAACACCCGGGTCTTTAATACATTTCTTATATAGAACTACAGATTGTCAGGGCTGGAGAGGGGGCTCATAGGTTATGAGCACTGTCTGTTCTCGTAGAACACCCAGGTTTGAATCCCAGCACCCACATGGCAGCTCGCAACCATATAGAACTCTGATTCTAAGGAATCCGACACCCTCTTCTGTCCTCTGTGGGCACTGCATGACACGGGTGCACTCACATACATGCAGGCAATACATTCATACACATAAAATAAAAATTAATTTAAAAAACAACTATAGATTGTCAATCTGAAATTGACAAAGGAAAAAAAACATTGGGGCCAGGCAAAGATTTCAGCAAGTAGAAATGCTTACTGCCAAGCCTGAGCACCTGAGTTCAAATCCAAGGACTCACAAGGTGGAAAGAAAGAACTCCCACAAGTTGTCCTCTAATCTCCACATGTGTACTGTGGCATGGGGATACAGGCATTTTTTTTTTTTTTTTTTTTTTAAAGACAAAGTCTTGTTATGCAGCCCTGGCTAACCTGGTATGCATTAGGTAGACTAGTCTGATCTCAAACTGAGATCCACCTGCCTCTATCTCCCAGGTGCTGGTATTAAAGGTATGTCCCACCAAACCTGACTATAAAGTTTTAAAGATATTAAAAAAAAATGCTTTGGAGTATAAAATTCCAACGACAATTAGTGTAGCATCAATATGTTCTTACACCTGAGAATTACAACAGCTCCAATTACAGCATCAAGAGAAATTAGAGGTGACATGGGGAATAAGTCCTCATAATTTACAAAGAGACTACCTTTAGACTGTTCCTGATTTGTGAGGGGATATCACATAACCAGTAATTATTTTTAATTTAATCTAATATATAAAAACTGTTCATCCTCCAAAATATATTTTATTCTTCTGGCATTCTTTTAAGAGTATTGAGGACTCAGTTGATAGACTTCTTGCCTAGCATACACAAAACTCTAGGTTCTATTCTCCAGTACTCACATAAACTAAGTGTGATAGCACATGTTTGAAATTCCAGCACTGGAGAGGTGGAGGCCAGGGTATCAGAAGGTCATGGCCATCCTCTGGTACAGTGAGTTCAGGGCTAGCTTTGGAGACTGTCTTCAAAAGGAGAGAGATTTTTGGTATTTTACATAAGGGGTCACTGAAATATGGAAACAAAACTTTTTAAAAATTACATTTATTTATTAGCATGTGTGCGTGCATGTGGAGGACAGAGGACAAAATTTGCAAGAATCAGTTCTCTCCTACCATATCCAGGAATTGACCTCAGGTCATCCATCAAGCTTGGACTGGCAAGTGCCTTTACCCACTGAGTCATCTCACCAGCCAGGAATATGCACAAAGACCTTTAAAGGCTTTAACAACTTCACCTAGCAGCAGCAAACATAAAACTCTGATGTGGTTTATTATGGGTATACCATTAGTATGTACTATATTACTGGTTCTAACAAAAATTCTAAAAATAGAAACTTAAAAAATTTTTGAGGCAGTGCTGGCCTGGAACTCACTATGTAGATGAGGCTGGCCTTGATCTCAGAGATCTGCCTGCCTCTGCTTCCCAAGTGCTGGGATTAAAGGCCTGCACAACTATATCTATTGCAGAAACAGTATTTTTAAATTATGCATTAAAAACAAACAAAAAAAAGTGGCCAAACTGGGTGTTCCATGCCTATAATCCGAGCACTTGGGAGACAGAGAAAGGAGCATCAGCAATTCAAGGTCATCCTTGCCTACACAGTGCCTTTGAAAACAGCCTGGGCTCTATGACACCCTGTCCCCAAACAAAGAAAAAAAGGGTAAAATAGGGGCTGAAGAAATGGGTCTGAGGTTAAAGAGCAATGGCTGTTCTTGCAGGGGACCTGGGTTCGACTCCCAGCACCCACAGGCAGCTAACAACTGTCTGTAACTCCAGGTCCAGGAGATATAATGTCCTCTTCTAACCTCGGTGGGCACTGCATGGCACAAATACACTTACATACATACATGCAGGCAATACACTCATACACATAAAATAAAAATACTTAAAAAAAAAAAAGGTAAAATAAAACAATGGCTTATCCATAGCCTTTACAAATAATGAAAGCATCCAGAACACAACATAAAAAATTCTTGTGGCACAGGACTGTAATCCTGCTACTCAGGAGGCTGAGGCAGGAGGACAGCAAATTCAGGTTCAGCCTAGGCAATCTAGCAAAACCTTACCTCAAAATAAAGCATAAAGAAAGGATATAGCCCAGTGGTAGAACTATCCAGCATGTACGGAGGGCCTAAATGCATACCTCACATTAAGTTCCCACCACCCTCTGCCCGTTTAAAAAAACCTCTAAAAATTCAGGTGTCTCTGCACTTGGAAGGCTGAGGCAGGAGGATGGAGAATTCAATCATACCTAGGCTATCGTAAATAATCATTATCACCACCACCAATACTACCATCATCACCACATAATCCAATGTGAAAATAGACAAAAGATATTAATATATTTCACCAAAGGCAAAAGACAAATAACAAATAAACATGCATTACCTATCAGCAAAGTACAAATTAAAACCACAATAAAGATGAGACTGAGGAGATGGTTCAGTGGGTAAAAGCTCTATCTATTCAAGTCTGACTACCCAAGTTCAATCCCCAAAATCCCCAAAAAGTCAGATTTAGTGGTGTGCATTTCTAATTCCAGCACTAAGGCAAGATAGGAAGGCACAGACAAGAGAACCATCTGGAATCTTGTGGGCCAACTAGATTGGAATACAGAGCAGAAACAAAAGACCATGCCTTGAGAAATGAATACAGAAAGTTGTCCTCTGACCTCCACATGAACACTATGGCATGCATACCAGCACTTACTTACATACATAACACACAAAATATAAACAAATAAACAATTCAAGGAACACATAGGGGCTGACAAGCCTAGACTCACTTGATGAACTGAGTTCTATCTCCAGGACCTACATGGTAGAAGAACCCACTCCCCGAAGTTGTCCACTGACCTCCCCACATGAAAATATACACACACAGGAAATAGATGTTTGGTTTGGCAATAAAAGAGTTAAGCTCAAATTGCTAATACTGTCCTTTTATGTTTGTTTGTTTTATTTTGTTTTATGGTAGTAGGGATAGAACCCGGGGCCCATGCATGCTAGGCAAGGACTCTACTACTGAGCCACAATCCCAGCCACTATTTTATGTTTGGATTTTTTTGTGTGAGAGGGTCTTACTATAGACCCCAGGCTGCTATCAAACTATGTAACCCAGACTGGCCTAGAACTTTGTATCCTCCTACCTCAGCCTTCATGATGCTGGGATTACAGGCATGTGCCACTACATCCCACTCTATATTGACGTTTTTGGTTTTATTTTTATTTTAAATTATGTATATGTATATCTATGTTTGGGTATGTGCACCTTAGTACATGCAACAACAGAAGCCTGTCTCTGCCTCCTAAGTACTGCTGAGATTTCAGGTATGTGCTACCACACCTACCATTTAATTTTATTTTGGCTTTGATTTATTTTGTTTTTAGTTTTTGAGACAGCATCTTACTGTGTAAGCCCTGGCTCCCTGGTTGGCCTGGAACTCCCTATGTAGACCAGGCTGGCCTCAGTATCACAGAGATCCATCTGCCTCTGCCTCCAGAGAGGTGGATCAAAGTTATGCACCACTGCTCCCTGCTTGTTCTATTTATTATTGTGTATGGGTTCTGGAAATTTAACTCAGGTTACCAGGTTTGCATGGCAAGTGCCTTTATCTGATGAGCCATCTCCCCAGACAAAAATCTCATTCTGTAGCACAGACTGGCCTCAAACTCAAATCCTTCTGCCTA
This sequence comes from Eospalax fontanierii, assembly GCA_035773235.1. Classification (NCBI taxonomy): domain Eukaryota; kingdom Metazoa; phylum Chordata; class Mammalia; order Rodentia; family Spalacidae; genus Eospalax; species Eospalax fontanierii. The sequence goes on from CM069526.1 coordinate 56,343,894, forward strand.
GACCTCCCAAGTATTGGGATTACCACCAGCTGTGCCATGACACCCAGTTTAATATTACATCTCAAAAGACTAGGCAAGTTCAAGATTAATCTATTTAAGATACATGTGACCCTGTCTCCAAAACAACAACAACAACAAAAAAATCTCCATTTTCTTAGTATTGGCTCTGCTCAAGTCTAAATCTAAATCACTAAAACAAGTGTCTCCAGTCTCCCACTGAAGTTCTCCATACACCGATCTGTTATATACCACGACTGCAAAAATCAGTCATTGGTTCCTAATTTTATCACATCACATCAGTATCAATCCCACAGTCTGGATTTCTGGTCACTATACCCATCCTACCCAAGCAATTCCCAACAAATACCCTATGAAAATGCTATACTGCACAGTTAAATTTTCCAAAACAAAAACATCTTTTTTATCCAGAGTAGTGATCCATGTTTGCAATCCCAATCTCAAGCAGCGAAGGTAGGAGAATCAGTTCAAGAACAGCCTCAGCTACATCATCCTAAACTCAAAGCCAAGGCTACAGAAAACCCTGTCTCAAAAATATATACACAGGATCAATGAAATGGCTCAACAGATAAAGGTGCCTGCCACCAAGCCTGAGAAGCTGAGATCAATCCCTAGAACCAACATGGTAGAAGAGAGAACTTGACTCCCTAGCATCATCCTCTGATGTGTGTTGTGGCATTATTATGAATGTGTATGTGCACACACACTAATTAATGTAATAAAAACCTTAAATATATGATTTATAATATATACAAGACATAATTCACAACAAATCTGCAAAGAAAATCAGGAGTTACTGCAAAGGAGACTTTCAGAAGTCACTAAAGAAAGTTAATATTCTGTTAATTTCAATTTCAAGAGTTTTTGTTTTGACTGAAATGTTCTCAAGTACCATGAAAATCAACTTGCATTTTGTTTGTTTTTTTGAAACAGGGTCTCATACTGTAGCCCAGGCCAGCCTCAAACTTGAGGCAACTGTCCTGCCTCAGTCTAGAATGCTAAGATACAGGTATGAGATCCCATATCCAGCTTTGACCTAAGTCTTCTATCACATGCCTTTTTACTACAGTGCTATGAAAACCCAAAGAGACAGTAGACTCATGCAGTTAATAAGAAGCTACTGTCTGTTCAAACCATGAGATCAAGTCTTCCTTCAAGATTTTGTCAAACACCTGGAATGTACAATGCATAAGGGTTTGTACCCTAGGAGAAAAGCAAGTAACAAAAATCTTTTGTTTACACAAATTTGCTAACTACCATGTTAGATGTATAACATTCTCCCAATATTTCTTTTTTTGGAGGGTGACTGGTTTTTTGAGACAGGGTCTTATTCTGTAGACCAGGCTGGCTTCCAACTTACTATATAGCCCAGACTGGCCTCAAACTCCTCCTTCAGTCTCTAGAATGCTGGGATTATAGGCATAAGCTACTAGGCCCAGCTCTCATTTGTTTTTAACAGAACCAATAGTAAACTAATATATGTTTGATGAGGACTAGACAGGATTAGATTTCTATTTGTATGCTTCTGAATCATGTCTCCACCTTCAAATCTAAATTTATATATATGCGAAAACAAAGACAAAACGACATATATGTATAGTAACTATTCACACGAACCTAAAAACAAGAATTATTGGTGCTGCCAATAGGTTTTCAAAGCAAACCACCCATCCTAATATATGTCCAGGATGATACAAACTCAAGATAACCACCACAGCAATTTTTAAAAATCTGTAACTGACAAGCTAAGAAACCAGAGTATTAAAGCATATCAAGATATCAATCAACAGAAACAAAGGTGATACACTCACATTCTAATTTTACATATCATCAGAGATGTAAGGTAAAAATCAATGTTCAATGCACTCGAAAGAATCATACTGCAAAATTTTTTTATACTGAAATCTTTTTCAGGCATTTATGCGCCTCTCAACAACAAAAACAATTCTATTTGGTGACATTATCTGTGGCCATGACAGTTATTTATTCAAGCAGAAACAAAATCAGAATCAAATACATAAAGCTGAAAGTAATCTTTCAGAATCAAGTTTTTTTTTAATTTTAGAAGTGATCCACCAGGGCTAAGAGAAGTCAACTGGTCATGAAATTCTGCCTAAGTTCTAAAAAGAACCTTATAATTTACCACTCTCTAGCAATACACACAGCACTAATAAAAAGACTGAGACGCTCTCCATTTCTCTACACAAGTGCCTGCTTATACACACATACATACACATTTAAAACTAGAGATTAACAAGCCTAACTTGATGGTGGCAGCTATCAAAAGCATGGCTGCTGTAACTTTACAAGTAGTTCAGAAAAATTAAGCCTAAGTTTTGAGTGATAGCTAACAAAGCTTTCTCATTGAAGTCAACTTTATTTTGTGCTTAAAATGTACTTCAATCTGCAGCAAGACTAACCCAAGAAGAAATGAGCCATGCTTTATTCAGAAACAAGACTCCAAGGCACATACTGGTTCACCTGCACTAATGACACCAGTAGGTCAAAAGATTTTGGTTTGGGGGTATATGGTTTTTTCTGTTGTTTTGGTTTTTTTTTTCTGAGACAGGGTCCCACTATGTAGTGCTGGCTATCCTGAAGCTCACTATAGACTTGGCTGGCCTTGAACTCAGAGACCTACCTGCCTTGGCCTCCCAAAGTGTGCACCTCAGCCAGTTTGTTTGTTTTTGGAAAACTAATCAAATGTATACCTGTATCTTGAAAATTTAAACATGACCTCAGTCAAATGCCCTTATAGAAGTTTCAACACTTAACCCAATCCCCAATGGAATCATTTGGAGAAAACGTTTAAAAAGCAAAACTTACACAACACAGATAAATTTTAAAAATCAAAGTAAAATTTCCTCCCAAAAGTTCATCATTAGCTTCCAGCTACAAACTTATTGAAAAGCAACCAAGAACAAATTAGTTAAGTTTCCCTTTAAGTGGCCTGTATATATACATTCAAGTATATATTTAATTGTACCAAAAACTGCTTACAAATGGCAATTCCTGTGAAGTAGATGATGATGAAGTTCCAGGTAATTCTAGCATGTTTCCTAATGTACTGGTACTGGAGTCTGGATCATCCTGAAAAGATAAATTTATTGAGTTAAATTGCTCTTCTATGGTAATGTTTGTATCTCCTAGTGAAAGGGGGGTTGGGTGAAGGGCTGTTTTCTCATTGCTTCCGTCCACTTCACTTCTTTGTTTACTTTTCTGCGTTTCAGTTTGAGGAGCTAATGGCAAGAATGGCGGTTTGACTGCACCATGTCTACTCTCTGGTGTGCTGTCTTGTTCATTTCCCATGGCCATTTCTATATCATTTTCTGATTTAGGCTCATAATTGCAGGTGGCATTGGTCTGAGTCTCCTCAAAGATCTCCTCTATACTCTCATCCTCTGTGACTGGCTGTTCTGGGTCCATCTCAGAATCTACATCTGCATCGTCCACATGACGAGTAAAATTCTCAAAGTGCAGAAAGCCATTCTTGATCGTCTTTGTTACTTTTAACTGGAGTTCAGGGGAGTTATTACAAGAGGGTTCCTGTTTGAAATTCATAGCAAGTGCTGTTGGACCACCAGGACACAAGGAAGTGCAAACAATTGGCGACTGAGCTCTTGAATCACTTTTTGCAGGGCCTTGAAAGGATTCTGATCCATCAGCAGACCCACTTAAATACTCTACATTGATCATGGAGGCCAGATCCTGTAGTCTCCGCAGTGGAATGTAACAAGATGGAGAATCTTGTCCAAAAGCATTTTGGGATGTTCCACTGGCAGTCGGTAACTGCATAGTACACCCATTAAGTGGTTCAGAAAAATTGGATTGACCATTACCGAAAGGGCTGTCCTTGTCTTCAGGGGCATCTAAATTCACTGGGTTAGAAAAGGACAGCAGATAATTTCTTCTAGATAGTTCACAGGACTGATCCATACTGGGCCAACATCAACCTGGAATCCAAAAACACAGCAATTAATTTGAGTTAACAGACCATCGGACTCATCTCTTCAAAATGGCAGCCACTTCTCTAGGCCTAGTGGCCTCTTTGCTGCACTTCCAAAGACTGAAAAAGTTCTTCAGGCTGACGACGGAAAAATGGCCTCAGTGAGTCTCCGCGAACTACATCTTCCCGAAGCTGGGCAAATCCTGCCACATGGAAGCAGCCGGTTCCTTTTCCCTGCACTGCAAACTGGTGGGCACCGGGACTGAACTAAAATTAAACCTCTTTGGCAGATAAAATTCCCAAATCTCAAACTGGAATCCTCCTCCCGACGCCAAAGGTCCCGGGACCAAATCTCGTAAAGGGAAGGGGCTGCGGGTTTCGAGGGGAGCTTCTGGACGCTGCACAAAAAGGTACCCCTCCTCCTCCTCCTCAGCAAGCTGGGCGCAGCGGTCACAATAGCGCTGCACCCTGCGCCCAGTCGGCGCCGGAGCCTTTCTAACGACCGTGCCTGCACAGGCCTAAGCGAGTGGGCCGAGGCGGGTGTACCCAGGAGCTCGCCGTCCTGACTGCAAGCCTGCTGGGTCTGCAGCTGCGGGACCGAGAGATCCGGACACGGCCAGGAGAGAAACCCAGGCGGCCGGCAAAGCCGAGTCAGGGTAGCAGCAGCTGCTACAGCTTGACAAACATGGCTGCTGCCGACGCCGACGCCGCCTGCCCGGGGCCGCGCTCCTTTCCGCAGCCGCGGCAGCACCTCCCGGCAGTGCGGCTGGCACTCATCAACATTCACCAGCAAGCAAAGTTTGCTGCGAGAGGGCAGCCGCCCCCGCGCCCCCCAGCCGGCTACCTGAGGGGAAACAGAGGCCGAGGTGCGCGCGGGTGGACGGCCGGCGGCGCACGGGCCGCGCTGGAAGGAAGTTCGCGGCAGCCCCGCCAGCTAGGCCTGAGCCCGGCTGGTAGTGATGGAGAAGGGGGAGGGGGTCGCAGCGGCAGCGCCGCCCGCCACCAAGCCCGCTCCACGACCGGCCCTCCACCGAGTCCCTCACCTCACGGCCACCACCATCTTCCCGGCCCGGCCGCCTCCTCCCTCCCACTCGCGCCAGTCTCCCACCCCAGCGCACTAGTTACCGTGCCCCGCGCCCCCTCCCGGGCCAGCTGGGGGGAGGGGGTGACCCTCATTACACTGGGGCGCGAGCAGAGCGGAGGACAAGAGAGAGGAGCCGCTCGCCGCACCCCCCTCCCCCCGCGTTTCTCTTCAGGCGAGAAGGCAGCAAACGCGACCTGCCCCGGCCTATTCCGCCGCCGCCGCCACCACCGCCTCCTCCTCCTCCTCACACCCCCACCGCGCGCGCCCCCGCGGCGCGAGCGACAGAGCGCCTCGCGCTGGCCCGCGTGCGACAGGAGCCGCGGGTGCGCGCGCACTCCCTCCCCCACCCTGCGCGCGCTCCCATGCCTCACTCTTCGGGGTTCAGGGCGGGTGAAGTCGGGCTCGCGAGCGCGCTGCCCAATCAGCGGAGCTGCCGCTGCCGCCCCCTCCCCTCCCCTGGTACGCCGGCTCACGGCCGGGGCCTACGGGCCGGCCCGGCGGTCCGGGCGGGGCCTGCAGCAGGCTCCCTGGGGGCCTCGCGCGCCTCCGGGGAGTGTCGGGGCCTGCGGGCGTCGTGGGTGGCATTCCGATCCCTTCACCTACCTCGGGGCGCTGCGCCAGCCACTGGCTACACACGGTTACCGCACCCTACCCCAGCCTGAACCCCAACCCCGGCGACACCTGGCCGGGCCGAGGCCTGTCCTAGAGCCCCGCCGGCCCTGCTCTGGCCCGCGTCAGTCCCGGCCTCCATCTTAGGTTACAGCTCGGGCTCCCCATCCACTGGGCACCTGCCCTCAGCCCGCTCGTTTCGGCCCGAGGCCAAGTCAACCCCCCTCTTGCCGCAGGGCTCACCTGGGGGCTTGGGATGGGGTCTTCGAGGCCTCAAGCCCCGAGCAGACGTGGCCGCAGGTGAACCCCCTGCCCGGCCGCACCCCAAACCCACACCACCACCACCACAGACCAAGCTGAACAGGAAACAAAATGGAGGCAGCAGCTCGGGTCTGCCTCCCCGAGCCAAGCCTGTGCAGCCCTAGGGCTCCCTTCAGCCGCAGGCTCGACGCCTGCTAGGCTGGGGGCTGGCTCCTCCCGGGAGCCTCGGGCAGCCTCCCTAGAGCAGCGCAGGCGGGCCGGGGACTCGGCCCTACGGTTCCCACACCCCCTCACCCCCCACCCCTTCCCTTCCCCCTTCCCTCATTCCTCTCCCCCGTGCCGGGCCGTGCGGGATGAGCGGCTCTCGGAATCAAGTCATGTTACCCGCCCGGGCACTGGTCGCAGGGCCGTGGCCTCGGCGGAGGGATAAGGCCGAGAGACCCCAGCGCTAAGCCCACGCCCCGCACCCCAACCGGGCTCTAGTCTAACAGCGCGTCCGCACCTCGGCCTGCCGTTGTGCGGCCCCCGCCCAGTGAGGTCGAGTTCCTAACCCGGGCACCGCAGGGACGAAGCTCCCGCGCCACCTTCGAGCCCAGGGGTCCTCTTGCCTCGGGCGGGGCGAGGGGATCTTGGGGGGGAGGGGTCCACTAATCCCTGCACCGCCTCCCGCGCCTAGGCTGGGTCTGGGCCTGGCACAGCGGCCCGGGCTGCGGGCGCTGGCGGGCTTGGGTAGGTGCGGGCGCCCGAGGATGGGGGCCGGGAGGGGCAGTGCCTCGCACTGCGAACGCTGCAGTTCCCCGCACCCAGGCAGATGGCCCTCTCGAGCGCGCCTCACCCCTGCGGCCCAGGCATCAGGACCCCAGCCGAACTGCATGGGGAGAGCGGACAGTCTAACTGGCCGGGCCAAGCGTGCAGTGACAACCGGTAGCTTAGGGACGCTCGATTCTTGGGCGCCAGGGACACTGGTGGCGTGTACCCAGCACCCGGGCCCCGCAGCACCGACCTAGTACTGTGGCGTGTCCATTCCTCAAAGAGAGTGGAAGGATAGGTCAGGGAATCCTAGGCAGGCCTGGACCAGCGATTCCAGTCCCCGCAGGCTCTTCTCCCTGCCCGGACCCCGTCGCTTCCTGGGCTTGCTTCCCAGCATGAAGCTCACCTCAGGAGTGACTAGGTCCCTAGAGCATTAAGCGCATCTTTGTTGAGGGAAAGCCACATGGACCGCCATAGAGTTTCCGCCTCTTCCAGAAAGCCTTCGGTGATTAGGAGTTCATTTCAAAGCTGAGGGCGCCGCCCTCGAGGGCCACGTGACCACCATTCCTCCTGGGGCTTAGTAAATGTGCATAGTTATTGCCCCAGAAGAGTATTTACCGGGGCCCTCTGTTAACTAGACCCCACTAGAGAGAAGAGCCACTTTTGGCTTTCTCCTGCTAAGTGTCAGTGCTGGGCTAGCTAAATTCTATCCTCCCACCTCCCTTCACCTGGTCCCTGACCCCACCCAGCAGGCAGCTCAGGATGTTTCCAGCTGTTTGCTGTCCAGTACCCACAATCTATTAAAGGAGGCTCAAAAATAAACAAGCCTTTAGCACACCTTGACTAAGTGCTGGAAATCCAGCCCTGCCAAGAGGGTAAATGGGTTTCGTTAGAGAAAGTGCCTGTGAATCAGAGCAATGTGGGTGCTCAGAGAGGTTTCTTCTGTTGGAAGAAGTACTTAGGTTTCCAGATGCAAAGCTGACTGATAATTTTCTTTGTGCTAGAACTGGTCAGAGAAGGGGGCGCCCTGTCCCATAGGAGCCAGCCTTTTGTTCTACCAAGGAGTAGCTTCTGCTAACCCCATCAGGAAAGCTCTAACTGGTTCCTTTTTCACACCTAATAATTTGAGCCAATCATTTCTGACTGTTACTCCCTCTGCCAATCACCCCAGTCATCAAGGCTCTTCCAGGTGGTGCCATTGAGGACCTCAGAACTGCCACTGGATAGCCTTGAAGAAATTGTTTTTCAGCCTCAGTTTCCTTACCAGTGGCCTGCAAGACACAGGCAACTGAGAGGCTCCTGTGACAGTCTACCAATCTACACTTAACACTTAATTACAGACTGAGCATGTGAAGAATGCTGAAATTAATTCATTGCTTCCTTCAGCAACCATTTCCTGCATTCTAGGCAATGTACTACTAGGCACTAGGGAAGCAAAATACAAATCTTGCCAGAGAACCTGTGGCCTCAGGAAAAGATGTTAAATAAAAATGCTGAGGTGGGAAGAGCAGTTGGCTGACTTCTGCACACTATTGCCCTGAAGGAACCCCTCTTCCTGACCTCTGTCCTTCCACCTCCAGTGGAAGCCAGAGGAGGACTATCAAATGAGGATGACCTGGTTTACTGACAAATCTGGAGAAGACTGGAAGCCCAGAGAAAAATCTCTCTGACTTCTCTGGGTAACACCTGAGGGCCCTCTCTCCCTCTTACAGTAGAATTGTCTGGACAGTCTTCAACCACAGTTGCCCACCCGCATTGCCTGGTCAAGTATTTCATGCATATGGGAGCTGAGCTGAAAAGCTGCACAGGACCATATATTCTCACAAGGATCCTGAAGCAGGGGACAAGACTGTATCCCTGTTCTGGGATGTAGATCCAACTGTTCTCTGACGTGTCACAGTTCAGGAACCTATTCTGGACCTATACTTCTCATCTTGTGACAGATAAGAATCAGTGCTTGCTGAATGTGTACTATGCATTAGACACTACTGATTACTTGACACACATCAGTTCCTTTAAACCCTTTACTAACCTGTGAAGAATTAAGGGCTAGGAGGTGGAGCCCTTCATGTAAGATCTGAGAACCATGATTCTCACCTGTGTGGAGGGCCTCCTAATCTTTGCTTTAGCCTACATACCCAACAGATGCTACAAAAAGTCCAGCATGTCTGACACACATGAAGGGATTTGGATGCCAGGCCAGGTGAGATTGCCTTAGCCTCCATTCCTTATCTGTAAACCAAGGTTACTTTATCCTGATTCCTACCCTGCTGAGAGGTACCTGTTGGGATTCTTGGTCATCTCTTTTTTTCTTAGAGCTGTTCCCTTTTAATTCATTAATTTAGCAAACATTTGTTGGGGATGATCAGAGTCTGTGGAGAAGGTAGAGTGTTGGGTGCTAAGGAAGAAACCAGAGATGCTTGGAAAGCACCCAGCAGAAGACAGAAAAGTCACTGAAAAAGGACACTTAGAGAGAAAAAGAGTTCTAAAGGATATAGCCAGAAAAGGAGGGCAAGAAGTAGAGATTCCAGCAAAGGGCCCAAAGAAACACCAGACTGTGGAAGAACTAACACGGTTGACATGGCCAGAAACTAGTGCCTATGACCCAGGAGGTAGAAGTATAGTAAGAGGCTGAAGCAAAGATGGGAACACCTTCAGGAGTCTGATCATGCAGGACCTTTTTGGTCAAAAGAAAGAATGTAGGGTTTAGGGGCTGGAGAGATGACTCAGCAGTTAAGAGTACTGGTTGTCCTTGCAGAGGACTTGAGTTCAGTTCCCACCACCCACATGCAGCTAACAGTTATCCATAACTCCAATTCCTTGGGATCAGATGCCTTCTTCTGGCCTCTGCAGACATTGTATGACTTGGATGCACTTACGTACATGTAGGAAAAACACTCGTACACAGAAAATAACTTTTTTAAAGAGTTTGTAAGGTTTATCTGGAAGAACTAGGATTCCATGAAAGATTAAAGAGCAGGGTAAGGGCATGATTTTGCCTGTACAGTAAAAAGTTTACTCTGTCAATATCTGAAAGAAATTGGTTCCTTCCTTGGAAACACAACCCCAGTGAGGACCCTGCCTCTAGACTGTGTCATAATTGTCCCATGCAACAAACAGTAGTGGCTTTATCACTTAACCCTCGAAGAAGGACTCTATTGCTATTTCCATATTTCGGAAATGAAGCATGACTTGCCCAGAGCCAAACTTCCAACCATAACTCTGTTCAAACTCTTTGTGTTCAGAAAGGGCTTTGAGGAGACATGGAGGCCTTGGACACTTCATCCCAGATGTAGGTGGTGAACACTATGACCGTCCTTTCTGGTAGGTATAGTAGCTGCTTCCTCCTATCTCCAACCAGGGGTTTTTCCAGTGCTAAATCAAGGCAGGCCTGACCACATCAGTGGTCAGACAGCCCCTCCAGCAAAGATGCTTTCCTGCCCCAAACACCAGGTTTCTGTTACTAACCTGTCTCATTATCTACAGTCCCAACCTCAAAGAATCAAGCTTCCATTGACAGATTTTCTTCACCTCAAATATTCTCTTTGCAAAGCCTGGTGTGTGGTGGCCACTGTTCTCCACCTGTCTTCATCATCACTTACCCTAACTACCTGTGTCAAGATAGGCCACGTTCTATCAGGCTTGTACTGATACTGGTCCCTCAGCCTTTTCTCCATTCATGTTTCAACAACCAGTTTAAAAGATGCCTCCTCTTGAAAGTCTTCTCTGACTCAGTCCTAAAGACAAGTATTTCTGTTCCCCGCCCAGGCTGCAAAATATGATCCCTTGCAGTAACTACTGGATTCTCAATCTGGTCCCAGCCAATTGGAGCTCTCCTACAACAAGGCATAAGGCACATTATTCTCTGACCTCCAATGACTAAGTTGGGATGAGTGAGGACCAAAGAATGTTGTCAGAAAACAATCCCTGATTTCTGATACTTGCTTCCCCCACCCCAAACCTGTAGCTTATCAATGTTCTGAAAGTTTTCTAGTGTTAGTATATATTAGTTGCATAAAAATTAAGGAACCAAAAGAAAGATCAAAACAAAAAACTAGAGTAGAGTGTGCTTAGTGGCACATCATACCTATAATCTTAGCACTTGAGAGTTAGAAGCAAAAGGATCAGGAGTTGAAGGCCATCCTGGGATACATAGAAAGTTGAAGGCCAGCCTGAGCTACGTGAGCAGCAGACTGGAGAAATGACTCAGTGGTTAAGAGCACTGGCTGCTTTTTGCAGAGGATCTGGTTTCAGTTCCCAGTATCCACATGGCAGCTAGCAACTCCCGTTCCAGGGAATACAACACACTCTTCTGGCCTCTGCAGGCAATGCACACATGTGGCACACTTATGTTTTTTGTTGTTATTTTATTTTGTTTTGCTTTTGGTCTTTTTGAGACAGAGTTTCCCTGTACCCTCAGCTGACCTGGAACTCACTATGTAGACTAGGCTGCCCTTGAACTCACAGAGATCCCCCTGCATTATCGGGGATAATTTTACAGACAAAATGAGAAACAGGTCCGTGGGCAGCAGCTGCAGCTAGATGTGTCTGTCCACCATCCAAAACAGCTCCTTCTCCACACCTATGATTTTTTGAATGCATCCCTGACATGATTCCAGGGGACTGAGGGGAAGGTGGGAGAATGCCAGGCTTGAGCAGTTGAAGATAGGGTCAAGCAAAGGGAAAGGCCCACAACCTGCTTCCAAGAGCCAGGAAATGGCAGTCCCCTCTGTCTGCAATAAGAGTTGCCCTTTACAACTCACCCATCCACCATCTCCATTCAGCAGGAGATCCTATTTGACAGATTCACAGGTTGTGAAGCTGCTGGCAGAATGGCCTACTCTGGCAAGTGGTACAAAGGCATCCTTTACAAGAGAAGTTGCTCAATAAATACTAAAAGAAGGTGGGGTAAGATAAATTGATTAGGCTCTGCATGAGTTCAAGGATTAAAGGCATGCACCAACAGCCGATTTATCTATTTTTGAGACAAGATATCACACTATATCCCAGATTGGCTTCAAATTCTCCATCACTTACTTCAGCCTCTAGTATGCTGGTATTCTAAGCATCTCCATTAAAACTTCAGAGCTATGGCAAAGCCAGGCCCCATCTGCAAGTCCCTCAGTCATCTAGACTGACATTCAGTCAGAAAAGAGTAGACACCATACTCAATTAAAACTAGATGTTGCTCAGTAATAGAAAGCTTGCCTAGCATGCATGAGGCCCTGAGTTCTATCCTCAACAACACACAGGCACATACACAAACACAAAATACCAAAAGACAGGTTAATTTGCCTTCCCATGAGGACCAGTACCCTCCTGATTCTAGTTGTGGGACAGACAGACAAGGTCAGGGCCTCTGGGAGTATGCTCGTGGCTCTCCCATCACACTTCCTCCTGAGGAGCTCTTTCCCAACTTTTGAACAATATGTTTCTGTTCTCTTATGAGTGAGAAGGCACCAGAGAGAGGCTCCAGGAGAGTCTATGGAAGACAAAGTTCTGCAAACTTGTTCTATTAGCAGTGGCCACACTCAGAACAATCTTTAGCTTCCCTAGGTAAAGACCTCAGGCAAATCAGGATTAGGCAAGAGAAGTGAAAAACAAAGGCGGCAGTCTTCAAAGATGGGGCTAATGAAAGCAGACAAGGGAAGGATGGGAATATAGCTCAGCAGTTGAGCTCTTGGCCTAGTATATCTAAGACACAAAAGTTCAATTCCCAGCACTGTAAAATTCTTTAAGAGACAAGAGAAACAGTGTTGTTTCCCTTTCCTTCCTTCCTTCTTTCCTTCCTTCCTTCCTTCCCTTCTTTCCTTCCTTCCTTTTTGTTCTCCTCCTTCTTAAAATTTTTTTGAGACATGGTCTCATGTAGTTCAGGCTAGACTCAGACTTTCTTGTAGCTCAGGATGACCTTGAACTCCTAATCTTCCTATCTCTACCTCCTGAGCACTGAGATTACAAGGATGAGTCAATGAAAGTGCATTTTTAAAAAATTTTATGTGTATGAGTGTTATTGTCTGCATGTATATAAGTGCACGCATGTCATGCAATCCCTGCAGAGTTCAGAAAAGGGCATCAGATCCTCTGGAACTGGAGTTAGAGATGGTTGTTAGCTGCCATGTGGGTGCTGGGAACCAAACATGCATCCTCTGCAAGAGCAACCAGTCCTCTTAACCACTGAGCCTCTGGGCAGCCCCACGTATATTTTTTTATTGATATATAATTACTATATTGTAAAATTCACCGTCTTGAGTTATATGTATAATCCAGTAGTTTTCAGGTTGGCAAAATGGTTCAAAGGGAAAGGATACTTGCTGCCGAGCTTGACAACCTGAGTTTGATCCCTGGGACCCACATGGTAGAAGGAGAGAGCCAACTCCTGCAAGTTGTCCTCTGGCCTCCACATGTGTCCCATGGCACTTGTGTGCACGTATGCACATATATACGTGTGCACACACATACAAAATAAGTAAATTAAGCTGTAATAATTGTTTTTAAATCCAGGGGTTTTTAGTGTTTTCACATCACTGAAAAACAAGCAGTCAGTCTCCATCCCTTTCCTTCCTCTAACACTTAGCACCTACTAAGCCAATCTTTGCCATTATGGATTTGTCTGTTTGGGGCAATTCATAGAAATGGAAACATAGGAGTCTGGGGAGTCAGTAAAGTGCTTGCTCTGCAAGCATGAAGACCTGAGTTTGATCCCCAACATTCACATGAAAAGCCAGGTAGTACAGAGCTTTCCTGCAGTCCCAATGCTGGGAAAACAGAGACAGGAGGCTTCCTAGAGTCTATGGACCAGCCATCCAGCCAAATCTACAAGCTCCAGGTTCAGTGAGAAACCCTATCTCAAAAAATAAGATTTGGGGGTTGGAGAGATGACTCAACAGTTAAGAGCCCTGGCTGCCCTTACAGAGGAACCATTAGGTTCCTAGCATCAACATGGCACCTCACAACCATCTGTAACTACAATTTCAGGGGATCCAGTGCCCTTTTCTTGCCTCCACAGGTATTGCAAATATGTGGGTACACCTATTTGCAGGCCTCTACCTTATGAGCAATGGGATTACAAGCATTTGACCATTTTCCCTGACCTTCTGAAGCAGGTGCTTCCTTACTGAGGCTTAAGTATGACAAGACTTTTCCTTTTGTAATTACATTTGCCTTACTATCTTTTATCTATCTATCTATCTATCTATCTATCTATCTATCCATTTATTTAGTGTGTGTGTGTGTGTGTGTGTGTATATACACTTGTATGCAGCAGCATGGGTGCGGAAATCAGAGGACAATTTGTGAGAGTCAGTTCTCTCCTTCCACCAAGTGAGTTCCAAGGAATTAAACTCAGGTCACCAGACTTGGTGGCAAGTGCTTTTACCTGCTGAGCTGTCTTACCCACCCACAATGGGACCTTTCTCAGCTCAGTTGTTTTTGGTACATGGTCCCAAAGTGCTGGACACTCATTGGTAACCAAAAGTGAACCTGAGTCAATGGCTCCAAATTATTGACACACACTAATGAAAATTAAAAATGCAGACTCTCAGTTCCGGGTGTGGTGGCACATGCCTTTAATTCCAGCACTTGGGAGGCAGAGGCAGGTGAATCTCTGTGAGTTCAAGGCCAGCCTAGTCTACATAGCAAGTTCCAGGCTTGGCAGGGCTACATAGTGAGAAACCCTGTCTCAAAACAAACAAAAAAGTGAAAGTGTGCTTTATGGAATTACAGAAAAGTGAGAAACTGAGGAAAAGTAATTGAAATGCCTGAGAGTGAGAAAGGTTTCAAAGAGAGGAAAATGTTGAACAGGGATATGGCAGAAACTGAACAAAGACTAAGGTAATTATAGTATTGGTTGGCCTATCAGGAGCCACCAAGCCAATCAAGGGCCCACATGTATTATACATGTCCCTCTGGCTCAACCAGGGAGAAGATCATTCACTGGTCACATGCTGCCTACCTACTTAGGAATGGTTGCACCCTCCTCTGGCCATCTCTGACTCCCATTTTGTTAGCTATTGACCTTGACAGTCTGCTAGATGTTAGTAACTTGGTCAGTGTTTCTAGCCTCTGACCTTGCTGGTATCTCCAGTGCTGTTAATTATACTAAACTCTCTTTGTTCTCACAGATACCAAGAAGCAACTGCAGTGTTTGTGGTTATCTCTTTGTGTACAGGATGGTCTGAGGTCTCTTTCCTGAAATGAGGGCTTATTAGAAGCCATCCTTCCTTTAAAATTTAGTATACAAGCTGCATTAGATGCAAGAATAATATGTGCAAGTGGTTTACACGTGTTCCTCAAGGGCTCTGAGAGGAGTTATCAGGCAGTCCCTCATCACTGGTCTAGTACTCTCTCCCTCCTCTTTCTGGTCATATCAGCCACAAGCCCTCTTACTCATCTTCCTCAGGGCTTCAGACTATGCTGTTTTAACCCTAATCTTCCTTTTAACCGTAGCCTTTGTTTTCACTGCAACCTGCAGCTTTTCAATGGACCCTCATCCCCACTACCTACAGAAAGCTTGCTTTGCTCCTGTGTCATTGCTGCATTTGCACTGGAGTGACCCAGGCAGACCCTTCGTCTGCTTTACCCTTCTTTAATCCCCTCTTGAATGTTTTATCACTGTTATGAACCTGATTTATCTGTCTGTCTCTCAAATCCACCAAAGCCTCTCCTACCTCATAAAGATTATATGCCACCACTGGGCTCAACAAAGCCACTAAAGTCCCTTATCAGTTTCACTTACTCAATCAAGATCCTTGCTAAATCAACCTTTTCCTCAAATTTTTTTATCACATCTATTGATTGATTGAGTCTGTCTATCTATCTATCTATCTATCTATCTATCTATCTATCTATCTATCTCTGTATGTATGTGGAGATCAGAAGACAATTCTCAGCTGTCAGTTCTCTCTTCTGCCATGTGGGTCCTGGGGATTGATCTCAGAACCTCAGGCTTGGTGACCAACACTTTTTTCCACTGAGCAGCTCTTCAACCCCTCAACCTGTGGTGCTGTCAGCATGGATCTTGGAGAGAAAAGAACTTCTGTTTTTTTTTAATGTATTTTAAAAATAATATTTCATTTATCATGTTTATTTTATGTCTAGAGTGTATTGTCCATGTGTGTAAGTTACCTGTGTTGTACAATGCCCAAAGAGGTCAAAAGAAGGCACTGAATTCCCCTGAAACTGGAGTTATAGACAGCAGTTTGCCACCATGTGGGTGCTGGGAATCTAACCAGGGTCTTCTACAAGAACAGCCAATGCACTTAACCACTGAGCCATCTCTCCAGCCCTTGTTTTTTAATGAATTAAAGCCAAGAATGGTACATGCGTTTAATCCTAGCACTTAGAAGGCAGAGGCAGGTGAGTCTCCATGAGATCAAGGCCAGTCTGGTCTATATAGAAAGTTCCAGGCCTGCTGGGGCCACAAGGCAACCCTGTCTTAAAGAAACTAAAGACAACAAACTTATTTTTATTTATTTGTTTGTTTATTTAGTGTGCATGGAGTGCAAGTGTGGGTGTGGGCCAGCTCATGCTATGGTGCTGTTGTGGAGGTGGGGGTATAATTTGCAGGAGTCAATTCTCTTTTTCTACTGTGTGGGTTCCAGGAGTTGAACTCAGGTTGTTAGGTTTGGAGCAAGTGCCCTTATCTGCTTAGTCATAAGTCCTGTTTTATAGAAGGCGATCCTAAGGTTCAAAAAACTAAATAAATCCCTTCCCTAGGTCATAGGATGGGCAAATGATTTCAACCTAGTGTGTCTGCCTTGAACTCTCCTAAAATGTAACGTTTATTTACTTTTATGTGTAGAAGTGTCTGCCTGCACATATGTATATGGACCACCTGTGTGCCTATGATGGAAGTCAGAAGAGGGCATTGGATCCCCTGGAACCGGAATTAGTGGTAATCCTGAGTCACCATGTGCTTCCTGGGATCTGAACACGTCTTCTGCAAGAGTAGTAAGTGCTATTAACTATGGAGTCATCTTTCCAGGCCCCATTTATTTACTTTTTATAGTGCTGGCAATCATAAATGCTAGATCGCTGAACCATATCCCAGACCTAAAACACTACCTTTTATTCTTAGATTTATTTTTATGTGTATAAGTGGTTTGCCCGCATGTATGTAAGTGCACCGTGTATGTGCACAGCCTTCAGGACAGAAGAGGGCATCAGATTCCCTGGAACTAGAATTACAGATGGTTGTGAGTTGCCCTGTGGGTGCTGGGAACTGAACCCCAGTCCTCTGGAAGAGCAGTCGGTGTTCTTAACCACTATCCAGCCCAATTCTACTGTTTAAAAAATAAATTTGATTTATCATGATTATTATTTGTGTGGGGTATGAAGGTGCAAGTGCAGACCAGAGGTCAGCCCCATGTCACTCCTCAGAAGCCATTCACCCTGCTTTCTAGATAGTCTCACTGGGACCTGGGTCTCACTAATTCGAATAGGCTGTTTGGCAGGCCAGTGAGCTCCAGAGATTCTCTTGTTTTTACCTCCCCAGGGCTGGTATTACAAGCTGGTGCCACCACACTTTGCTTTTTAGGTGGGTGCTACGACTGGAATTCAGGTCTTCAGGCTTGCCTGGCAAGCCCTTCACCATACCAACTGAGCTATTCGCCCCGCCCCAAAGTACTACTTCTCTCCCTCCTTTCTTCCTGTTCCCTCTCCTCCTCCTCCTCCTCCTTTTTTTTTTTTTTTTTTTTTTTTAAGTCTTGGTACTGGGTCTGGAGATTGGGCACAGGGGTTAAGAGCACATATTACTCTTGCAGAGGACCAGAGTATGATTCCCAGCACTCACATCCGAGGCTCACTACTGCCTGTAACTCCAGCTTCAGGGGTATACAACGCCTTTGGCCTCTGAGGACCCCTGCACTCATGTGCACCCCCTCTATGCACATAATTAAGAATACATAATTTTTTTTAAAAGTCTCAAACTGTGTTGTCCATGCTGGCCTTGAAATTGTGATTCTTGTAATTCTGGTACTACAGGCATGAGACACCACACCCGGGTTAAAACACCACTTTGGATCAGTGGAGAGGTTGTAACTGCCAGAGAAGGGAGAGGGAACAGAGAGACTTAGCATAGGACATGATGTCCTGACACCAGATTTGAGGGCCGTTTGCTTCTGCAGGACGGTGAGAGGCTGGGCCTCAGCTTCCCAGTTCCTTGCCCTCCGAACCCGGGAGCACGTAGGTGACACCGGGGGCCCGCCCTGCCTCAAGCCGGCCTTCCGCAGTGGGCCGCACGTGGGACCGCATTCCGGAACTGCGGCTCTGATTTGCTGCCTTGGTCAGGTGGCTGCTATGGACGAATCGGCGGCGGCCTGAACTAAGGCCGTGCAGTTGGAGTGGTGTAGGATCACCTTGGAAAAGGTGATCTCTGCCTTGTGGGCGGAGCAGGAAAAGGACTTCCAATTCTTGTTATTGTCCAGCATGCTCCAGATCCAGCAGGCTCTTGATGCCCATTTATCTGGATTTGCTATTAACCCTGCTTTAATGCGGAGGAGAGGAGCAGTGCGGGACGGGGCCAACCCTCCAAGCATCTTGGTGGGCTCCCGCCTGCCCTCCTGCCTCCTCAGGCTTTAATGCCTTTGACCCATACAAAGTGCCAACCCTTACCTGTCTTCTGGCAGCCCACACAAACGACATTCGTCAGCCCCTCCCCTCCTCTTTCCAGTTCTACCTCAGAAGAGAAAAATAGCTGTCACCAGGCTCAGCCTCTCTTCTCCTTCCCTCCCTTCAATCCCTCCTTGTTCCTATTGTTATTTGTCTTCAGATCCCTGGCAGTGCCACTAAGGTGAATCTGGTGGTTAGAATCACCGCTTCTCCACTGGCAGGCACATTGACTTTGCTTAGCTTTGGAAGCAGGGAGGTGTTTCTTTTTGTGTGCCCACCCCCACCGGGCTTCCCAGTATCCTCTTGTCTCCTCCAACCTCAATCACAACTGCTTTGCTTGTTTTGAAGTAATGGGCATGCCTTCGTGCCCACCCTATGCTTTTGCCATCCAGAGGTGTCCTACGGCCCCATCTGAGGCACAGCGTGCTTATCATCTGCTCACCTCCCTGAGGGATCTCATCTACACTTGCACCTTCCAAACACTAGCAGTACCAGAACTCAATCTCTAGGCCAGATTTGTCTCAGAACTCCAAATGCAATGCCCACATGTTTCACAGGTACAGGCCAATTGCAAACCGCTTTAATAAATATATGTGGGGCTAGGAATGAGGTTCAGCAGTAGCTTAGCACACTTGCCTAGCTAGCACACTCTAGGCCCTGTGTTCCATTCAGTTCTTTAAAAAGAGCAAGCTGTGTTTAATTTATAATAATATATACATAAATATTTATGATTCTTGCTAGACACTTGAGTACTTTGGCCTCTTATAACCAGCACAGTGGTGATTAAAGACATGTAGAAAGAATGCTTGAAACACTGGTTGTATCTAGTTGGTACAGCATATGCTTAGCATGTTCCCAGCACCTAAATAATAAGACAAAAAAAGAAAAATTAGCATAGTGCTTGGAAAAGGGTTCAGTCAGTTTACTCCCTCTATTTTTTGTTTGTTGGTTGGCTGGTTGACTGGTTTTTGTTTTTAATATTTTATTTATTTAATGTGTATGAGTATATTACCTGCATGTATGTAAGTACTCCTGTGTTGTGCAAAGCCAGTGGAGGTCAGAAGAGGATTTGAGATTTTCTGGAATTGGAGTTATGGATGATTGTTAGCTACCATGTGGGTGCTGGGACCTGAATCCCTGTCTTATAGAAAAACAGCCACTGCTCTTAATCACTGAGCCATCTCTCTAGTCCTGATTAACTGTTTTTTTTTTGGTTTTTTTTTTTTTTTTTTGAGACAGAGTTTCACTATGTAGTCCTGGCTGTTGTGGAACCTGCTATGTAGACTAGGCTGGCCTCAGATTCACAGAGATCCACCTGCTTCTACCTCCTAAGTGCTGGGATTAAAGCCCTTTGCCGCCACACCCAGTGCTCTATTTTTTGAAACTCAAAGAACCTGGGAGTTTCGTGTCTAGAGCTGGTCTAGAAGGAGAAAGAGGAGGAAGAGCTGTCCCTCAGACCAACCTTTCACTCCAGAGGTACCGATGGTCTAATCACCTCATCACTTTTGCAAGTAGTACATAAATGTCCTAAAAAAAAACAACCTTTGTCTTCCCTAGTATTTCATCCCCCAAACTGAGTACTAGTCTAGGACGGGGAGCTGCTGTAGCCAGATTGGGAGATACACTGACCAGGGTTCAAACCCTGGCTAGGTAGTCTTGGGTGAGCAACCTGACTTCTCTGAACCATCATTTCTGTGTGTCAGTTGGGGGATATGAACTGACTTTCCCTCATAAGGCTGTGGTAAGGATTCTCAGCAGATCTCCAAGTCAGCTAAAGCTACTACTACTTAGCTTTTTTGAAAAAAAAAATACATTTATTTTATTTTGGGTGTCTATATGTGTGAGCACACACACTACAGCACATGTGTGGAAGTCAAAGGACAATTTTCAGGAGTCAGTTGTTGTTCTACAACATGGGTTCCAGGAATCGAACTCATGTCAACAGGGTTAGCAGCAATTGCCTTTACCTACTGGGCCCTTTAACTCACCCCTACTTGGTTTTTATTTTGGCTGAAAGACAAAGTGGGAAGCAGAGGTTTTGTGGTGCAATATCACCACCCTGTGTCCAGTAGGGGGATTACACAGAGGAAGTCCTCACCCAGGAAAGCATTGGTTGGATTCTGGAGTCCATTAGAGCCCAAGTATGACCTTGCTTATTGCCAATATTCTTCTCTGCTGTCTAGTGTTTTCTGGGTACCCAAAGCCAGAGCTGCCATCTTAGAGAAGAGAGTAGCTCACTTCCAGGCACAGAGCACTAGTTGTGTGACTTTTCAGACTCTTGAACCTTTGGAGGATCCTTAGTATAATATCCAAAGTCCCTCATAAAAACTAGGTTTAGGGACCAAAGAGATAGCTCAGTGGTTAAGAGCACTGACAGCTCTTGCAGAAGACTGGGTTCAATTCCCAGTACTCATACTGTGGCTAACAACTTCCCTTAACACCAGTTCCATGGAGTCCAATGCTCTCTTCAGGCCTCCACGGGCACTGCATGAAACTTACATGCAGGCATAACTCTCATACACATAAAATAAAAATAATAAATAATTAAAAAAATAGGTTTGGTAGTACATACCTGTAGCTTGTTGCTGGGGCTATAGAATATCAGAAGTTCAAGGTTGGGCATGGTGGTTAAATGGTACGTCTTTATTCCCATACTTGGGAGACAGAGGAATTCAGCTCTTTGTGAGTTCCAGGCTTGTCAGGGCTACAGTGAGAACTTGTCTCAAAAAGGAGGAAAAGGGGCTGGAGAGATAGCTCAGTGGTTAAGAGCACTGACTGAATCCCAGCACCTAGATGACAGCTAACAACCATCCATAAAAGGGGATCCTATGCCTTCTTCTGATCTCCTTTGGCATTGCATGACACTGGTACACCTACACACACTCAGGCAATACACACATACACATAAAATGAAAATAATAACTAAATATTTTTTTAAAAGGAAGAGGAAGAGAAAAGGGGGACGGACGAGGAGGAGGAAGTAGTGATCATTGTTCAAGGTCATCCTCTGCTATATTGTGAATTCAAGGCCAGCCTGTGCTATACAAAACTCTATTTCAAAAACAAACAAAACAAAAAAAACCTCATGTCTGGTTCAAGGCCAGCCTGGCTTACATAGTGAATTCTAGGTCAGCCAGGGCTACATAGTGAGACCCTGTCAAAAAAAAAATCTCCTGCTGCTCAGACAGTTGCTCTGTGCTTGGAAGTCACCATGATTTAGTTCCAGCCCTTCCCCAAGATTCTGCTTTCTCTTCTCTTCCAAGAGTCACTTGTGAATATGTAAAGCTCTTGGAACATTTCTGTGCACAGCAACCATTTATTGAGTGACACCTGTGCCATCCTATTCTATATGGGTATTCATTCCACATATGCTTCACAAATACTACTGTGCAGGTTATTATGATTGTCCCCTGTGCTGGTTAATCCTCACTGTCAACTTGACTGGAAACAATCTGTAGGTTTCCAGAACTGAGGAGGGAGACCCATCTTGAATGGGCTCCAGGCCCACACTGAACAAAAAGAAAGTGAGCTGAGCACCAGCATCCATCACCCAATGCAGATGTGAACAGCTGTCAATGCTCCTTCAACCACGCCTCCTCACAGTGATGGACTGTCTCAACCTGTGAGCCAAAATAAACCCTTCCTTTCTTGTTTTTGTTCGGTATTTTGTCACAGTGATGAGAAAAAGTAACAACATCTCCCATCTTGCAGAAAAGAACTCTGGGTCAACAAAAGAAGAGGTCATCTTCAGTCAGCACAAGGTAAAATCACTCACCTAACATCACACAGTTGGGTAATAGAGCCCTGTAACTGCTTGACCACCCGGAACAGTGGGAGGGCATATAGACACTGGCTCAAATCTCATCCTTTCCTCTCTTATCTGATTCCCCAACTTTATACCTAAGGTTCCTCTGTGAAATGAGGTGGCAGCTCCCACAAGCCACAAGTTTGGCTTCCCAGCAGAGGTTAGGAAGGCAGGTGTTGGGAGGTTTGGCATAAAAGGCAACCAGAGCTGAAATAGCAATCACTAGAGTAAGTTATGGTCCGCTCAGAGATGTCAGGCAGAGACATGGGTCTGGCATTCTGCAGGCCTATTTTGTGCCCAGGAAAGCTAGAGCTAAAGATTGGGAGCCCCATTTGAAGGATCTGACCAGCTTGATACAGGGTCCCTAGAGTCCAAGCCTCCATCCTCTGTCTCCCATGCTACCATCACATGTTCTACCTAAACTCACTCTTGTGTTTTGCACTGAGCAGCCTTATGGGAATCTTTCCAAACACATGTGACCATGTCCTTTGTTGCTGGAGATCTTCCACTCTTCATCAGAAACCAACCCCTCACTGGGCCCATAACATCTGTTGGTACATCCCTGCCAACCTACCTCTATCTCCTTGAAAGCACCTTGGACCTTTGTACCTGCTGTTCCCACTGTGTGAGACACTTTTCCCTACCTTTGGCTATTGTACAGGTACTGGATGATCTCTGAGAATGGAATTTAAGACTAGGAGAATAAGAGCCCAGAGAATCAAAGGGAGGGAGAGAGTATTCTAGAAATATCCTGTTCTTGGGTGGAGGCAGACATGTGGAGTATCCATGCAGGGGAGTGCAATGATGAAGGGAGAGACCTTGCAGGCCTTGGTTATGTTAAGATTGGACCCAATTCTAAAGTCAGTGGAGGGCTTTGAATAAGAGCAATTACCCACAATTCCCTTGGGTAAAGTGGAATGTGAATTAGCAACTTCATTCTGAAGAATACCGTTCTCCAGGAATGACTCTATGGCCACCAAGCAGACCAAGATGTGTTTTCCAGGTCCCCATCACACCACCTGACCAGGCCAAAACAGGAGGCTGCACTTTCCAAGGATACCAGCAGGTGGCATCAACATCCCAGTATGTCACCCTCAACCGGGTAGCCTCTGATATGCCTCATAAACCTAGAGATTGAAGAGAAAAAAAAGAAGGGGTGAAAAGCCAGAGATGAGTGGGACAGGGGCTGGGGGTGGTTGGGGTACAAAGCACAGGATAGTGGAACTGACTTCGTTACTTTTTTTAGGGTCAAGCAAAGCATATTGATCTGACTTCTGTTTTCATTATCATGGGCCCTGCAGCCCATCCTCAGGCCCCTGAAACACTCACCCTGCCTTGAGTTTGGCAGGTCTGTAGCAGTGAACTACCCTAGGGTTCCATCTCTGAGTTTTCAGCCTTCCCCTACTTCCCTCTACCCCAAGTCCATTAGCAAGTACTTCAGCATCTCACCTGCTACTGCCTCCAGGTCCAAGCTGGGAGCCTCAAAATGCATGGTGGCGCTGGACCCAGGCCAGGGGATGGGAATCCAAATGAGTAGCTGTGAATACTCTGTGGCTCCTTGCCTCTGTCCCACAGGAAGCCATGTCCCAGTTCCCACCTCGATCTCTAATCACAATAACCTCACCTGGCTCTCCACATCCCACTGACCCTGACTCTCTGGTCTCTTCACTGGTTTTAGGATGAAATCACCTTCTACAAGGCTAACTGAAGACTGGCTTCCTCTGAAACCATGCTCTTCTTCACTCTGGATGTGTCTGTCCTTTTATGTCTGTTCTGGAGCTTCTCAATCTCCTCACCCCCTGCCTGCTTTGTCTAGGCCTTTGCAGAGCCTGTTCCCTCTCCTTGAGATGCTCTTTTTCCCACTCATTGAAAGGCACTGTCCTGCCATTCAGGCTCTTTCCTGAGCCTGGCCAAAATCAGTCCTGGTAAGACTGTCTAACCAGGGGCTGGAGAGATGACTCAGCAGTTAAGAGCACTAGCTGTACTTGCAGAAGACCGGGGTTCCAATCCCATCACCCACATGGCAGCTAACTCCAGTTCCAGGGGATCTGACCTCCTCTTCTGTCCTCCGTAGGCTCTGCATGATATAGGTGCACTTATATACATATAGGCATAAAGTTTATACACTAAAAATAAGTAAAAATTTTAAAATACTTAAAAAAAAGATTGTATAAGCAGTTGATCTTCAGAGTTATGTGTTTAATCAAAATCAGCATTTTCTTGTATGTTTATTTAATTTGAAACTTTGAGGAGCAAGGACCAGGCAGAGCTTCCTCCCTGGATACCCAGTGACTGAAAGAACCCCTGACTGATAGCAGGTGCTCAGGAGGTGTCTGGTTCACTCACCCACACACGTACATTCGCCTCTGTCTATTTAGCTTTTCATCCTTTAGGATGGTCATGAGGTCACTTCCTGGAGGTATCACTGACCAGGTTTTTCTTTCCTTTTGTTTTAGAGATATAGTCTTACTCTTTAGCCCAGGCTATCCTAAAACTCACTTTGAAGTTCAGACTAGCCTTCAATCACAGTGATCTTCCTGTCTCAGCCTCATAAATATTGCGGACATAGGTACAAGCCACCATCCTCAGTTTTGATTTACGTTTTCTTAGACAGGATTTTTTTCCCTTTAATTAAAAAAATTATTTAAAATTTGAAATTGCACTTATTTGTGTGTGTGTATGTGTGTGTGTGTGTGTGTGTGTGTGTGCATATGTGCCACAGTACACATGTGGAGGTCAGAGGACAACTTGTGGGAGTCAGCTATCTCCTTCTACTATGTGGGTTCCAGAGAATCGAACTCAGGTCAACAGGCTTGGCAGCAAGCACTTTTACTTGCTGAATTATCTCTCTTGCCTGAGACAGGGTCTTTTGTAGCTCAGGCTAGCCTTAAACTGCCGCTCCTCTTTCTCAGCCTCTGAAGTGCAAGGATTATAGATATGAGCCACCACACTGACCTTCACCTCTTCCCCTTTGGGCTTGTTTTTAGTTTCCTTCTTTCTTTTTATTTTATGTATATGAGTGTTATGCCTGCATGTGTGTTAAGTGTACCTGTGTCGTACAGTGCTTGAGAAGGACAGAAGAGGGCATCGGATCCCCTGGAACTGGAGTTACAGACGGTTGTTAGCACCATGCAGGTGCTGGGATTTGAACCCAGGTCTTCTGCAAGAATAACTAGTGCTTAACTGCTGAGCCATCTCTCCAGTCCCTACTTTTAGTTCTTTTGAAACAGGGTCTCATTCTGTCACCCAGCCTTGTCCTGGATTTCACAGTAATATACCTACCTTAGCCTCCTGAGTGTTGGGATTACAAGAAGGAAACCACCATGTCTGGCTTTGTTTGGGTTTTTTTGTTTTGTTTTGTTGTTTTTTCTTTTGAGACAGGGTCTCCTTGTAGGTCCAACTGGCTTGAAACTCGCTAAGTAGACCAGGCTGGCCTTTGTCTCCTGAGTGCTGGGATTAAAAGCTTGTGCCACCATGCCTGGTTTTGTTTTTGTTTTTTTGAGTCAAGTTAGAGACTCAAGTAGCCCAGGCTTCCTTTGAACTTGCTGTGTAGTGCAGAGGATGACCTTGAACTTGAACTTCTGGTCCTCCTGTTCTTAGCTTCCAAGTGCTGGGGCTACAGGTGTGTAGCACCAGGCTTGGTGATGGGATAGGATGCAGGACCTCCCTGAGCACAAGCTCTAGCACTGAGTCACACACCTAGTCTCCCACTGTAGATGGTTGAGGTATCTTTGTGCACAAGGCAAGCCTCTGGGTTCTCAGAGGTCACCCTCTAGAGAGGTAGCAATCAGTAAGGACTGAACAAACAAACAAGGGACTAAAATGGAGACTAACAGAGGAGGACTTCAGCCAAGGTGGAGAGGACCTTTGTTCTGAGAGCAAACCAGAAGACCCTGGGGAATAGTATGACAGGCAGTGTGGCTTGCCAGTACAAAGGCCCTGAGGTGCATGGGAGCTTGGAATGGTAAAACAACAAAAACAAACAAAAAAGGAGGAGGAGGAGGAGGCGTAGGAGGAGGAGGAGAAGGAGGAGGAGGAGGAGGTGGAGGAGGAGAAGGAGGAGGAGGAGGAGGAGGAAGAGGAGACTACTGGAGAGGTGACTCAGCAGTTAAGAGCACAGGCAGAGGACTCAGGTTCTGTTCCCAGCACCCATATGGCAGCTACCAACTGTAACTCCAGTTCCAGGGAATCTGACGTCCTTGTTTGGCCTCCACAGGCACTGCACAAACGGTGCACTTACATATGTGCAGGCAAAGCACTCATATACATTAGTTAAAAATAAATAAAGCAAAGCAATTAAAAAACAAAAACCAGGAAGAAGGTCATGGTGACCTCAGTGGGAAGGGTAAGCAAGGCCTTTTGGGAGTGGTTAGGGGCCAGTTCAAGCTGCAGTCAGTGAGGTTTTTTTCTAGCATGAATGTGTAAAATGGATAGGTGGCAGTTTGGCTTTAGGCTGTGACTTGCTTTGTTGAGTACTAGCCCTAAAATTCCAGAAACTGGCTATGGGCTGTTCTAGGTTTCCAGCTAGGCAGCTTTGGAAATATGTGTACACAGGAAATAGGGATCTTTAATATTTTTCTTTTCTTTTCATTTTTAATTAATTATTTTTTTTTGAGACAGGGTCTCCCTATAGCTCAGCTGGCCTGGAACTTGCTATGTAGACCAGGCTGGCCTTGAACTCAGAGATCCACCTGCCTCTGTCTCCTGAGTGCTGGAATTAAAGGTGTATTGAACCATGCCCAGTTGACTTTTTTCTTTTTTAAAAAAGTTTTTTATAGAGATGGAGAGGTCACTCAGTTGGGGGTCTAGGATCTCATGTAGCTATAGCCTCAGCCCCTTCAAAAATATTTCTTAGTTCAAGTAGTAGTGTGTTTGCCTAGCATGCACAAGGCCTTAGGTTGACTCTCCAGCACTGCATAAAACAAAGTGTGGTGGCACAAATTTGGAATCCCAGCACTTAGGAGGTAGAGGCAGGAGGATCAGAAATTCTAAGTTATCCTTGGCTACATAGGGAGTTTGAGGTGAGCCTTGGTTGGAGACTCTGACCACCAACCTCCCTCACCCAAAAAAGAACCCATAGTAATGCACACCCATAATCTAAGCACTCAGAAGATAGAGGCGGAAGGATTAGGCTTTCAAGCCCAGCCTTTGCTACACAGAGTTCCAGGTCATGGGTAGGGATGTAGTCTTACACATACTGTGGGAGTGCTGTACCACTGAGTTAGTTATACTAGAAATACCAGCCCTAGAAATACTTGCAATTTTTATGACTAGATCACATGTGTACCAGATATCAAAATCAAAAGAAACAGACACATATAATGGAAGATTCTCTACCTCTAGTCACATAGTTTCTTTCCTGGAAGGACGCAACCACTGTCATTAGCTACTTAGTATTCCCAAGCTAAAGGCTTCTTGCAAACCTAGGTGTGCATTACACACTGATACAAGCATACTGTACACTACTGTTATCTTGAATTGTTTTTTTTTTCTTTGTTTTTTCCACTTGAGTGCTGGGATTACAGGCTTATGCCTCTGTCCATGTGGTGATGGGGATCAAACCCATGCCTTTGTACATACTGGGCAAGCACTCTATCAACTGAGATATGTATTCCCAGCCCTTGAATTGTGCACTCTGAAGTGGAAGACTGGGTATCAGTACAATAAAATTTTCTTCCCTGTCTCCCTTCATTTCTTTCTTTTGTGACAGAAATTGAACCAAGGGCTTGTGAATGCTAAACCGTATTCCCAACCCCTATGAAATAAAAACAGTGAAGTTTTAAAAAATATGTATTGGACTGGGTGTGGTGGCACATATCTTTAATCCCAGCTCTTGGGAGGCAGAAGCAGGTAGATCTCTGTGAGTTTGAGCCAGCATGGTCTATATAGGGAGTTCCAGGTCAGCCAGAGCTATAAAATGAGACCACTCTCAAAAAATTATTACAATTGTGTGTGTGTGTGTGTGTGTGTTCGTGCCACAGCATGCATTTGGAAGCCAGAGGACAACTTTATGGAGTTGACTTTCTCCTTCTACTTTTATGTGGGTTCCAGGGATCAAATTCAGGTTGTCGGGCTTGCATGGCAAGTACCTTTACGCACTAAGCCATCTTGCTGACCCTTTTAGCCTCTATTTGAAATTTTTTGTTTCGTTTTTGTTTTTTGGAAACAAGTTCTCATGACCCTCAGGCTAGCCACCAGCTTGCCAAGTAGCTGTGGTTGGCCTAAAACTCCTAATTTTCCTGGCTCTCCTTTCCAAGCGCTAGGATCACAGGTGTACACCAGCATGCCCAGCTTCCAGGCCCTGTTTTGAATGCTTTAGAGTCATGCTGTCCATTATGAATCTTGCTGTCTTAGTCCTGCCAGTTGACCGTCCTGTCCTGCCTCCGAGGAGGACCTTTGATTTCCTAGGAGCCTTAACTATTGAAGGACGGAGTCTGCCCCAAAAATCTCCCTGGCAGGAGTTTCATTTTCCCCTTTGCCAGGTCATTTGAAAAACCTCAGGGTGGTCTGCTTTGCACTAGGTCTGAGCTCACAGATGTAGGTCCCATGAGGTGCCTGCTTTGGGTGAAACAGACATCAGTGGGTCATTGTAGCTATGTACAGAGGTGGAATGCCTAGGTTATGCTGTGAGGTCAGGAAGGGTATGTTTCTTAGTGGGAGGGAACAACTGAGATGAGCCCTGAAGTGTGTAAGGGTAGCCAGGAGGTTCCAGAACTACAAGGAACTCAAGCCATAGGCCTCAGAAACAGGTGGTGAGGTCAGTAGGGCCAGGTCAAGCTGGTCCCAGAGCACTGTTCCAAGAACAATGTAGCCTGGCACTAGGAGACCTGGAAAGAGCTGGTGCTGTGGAATGTGAACAGGGATGGAGTTGGAAAGGATGTGGGGAAAGCTGGTTGAATTCAGCTGTTGGTGATTTCACGCCCCATCCTCAGTCACTTTGTGGGGACAGGCTCCAGCGATGGAGCCCAGGTGCTGATGAAGGTCAGATTTCAGTAGTAAGAGAATAAAAAGATTTCTTCTAGAGGGGAGAGCTGCAGCTGCCTCACACACATACTCCCAGATTAGGCCAAATCCCACAGCAGGTGAAGAGGGGTCTCCCACTTAGGACCCCAGGAGTGTGGGAAGCCGTGAGCAATGGGGGAACTGAGTATATACAAGCTTTCCCGTATACACCTGACTATGCGTAGACCTGGGAGCCAGTGATTTATGTTCTTCCTTCAGCACACTACATTGTGCTCCAGTTCTGCCATGTGTGCCCTAGGTTTTGGGGTGGGAGTAAGAATGGTAACAGCTAAACCAGGTCAAGAGCTATGTGAGCATGTGATGGAGTATAGGGTTTGCCAGAAGACTCAGAAAATGGGGTGAGTGAGAGGATGGGAGGAAGACATGTTTTTTTTTCCATTGAAAACTTGGACTGTTGCAATCATACACCGGGCCTTGCATAGACTGAGCAACTGCTCCATCTCTTATTCCCAGCCTTTGACTGTTTTTTGGGGGGCGGCGGGGTTTGCATGCCCATGTGTGCACCCATGCACGTGCTTGTGGAGTCCCAAGATATCCTGCTTTATTACTCTCCTTATTCTTTTTAGGCAAGTTCTCTCACTGAATCTGGAGCTACACTTGGCAGCCTGCAAGTCCAAGCGATCTTCTTGTCTCTCTCTGTTCACCACAGTGCTAGGGTTACAGGCATGCCAGACCATGCCTGACTTTCTACATGCAGGGATTTGAACTTGGGTTCTCTTCCTTGCGTAGCAAGCACTTTACTCACTGAGCCATCTCTTTAGACCCTTTCTCCCTTTTTGAGATATGGCTTCATATAGCCCAGACTGGCCTTCAACTCATTATGTAGGCAAGAATAACCTTGAACTTCTGATCCTTCTGCTTTATCTCCCACCAAGTGTTGGGATTACTGGTGCCATCAGGCCTGGTTTGAAATATTTAAACAATTTTTTGTACATGTAGTGACTTAGAAACTGTATTTCCCCCAAAAGCAAGTCCCTACCTCTCCAGTACCATTTCTATGATGGACTCCAGCAATCCAAACTCTCTACATAATTGTAACATATGCTAAAATTTCAGAATAACTGCTTCAGAACATTAAGAAGAGGCTAGAGAGATGGCTCAGCAAGATAGCTCAGCAGGTAAGGGCACATTCCTCTGAACTCAATCCCTGGGACCCACATGGCAGAAGGAGAGACCTGATTCCTGCAAGTTGTCCTCTGACCTCCACTTGTGTGTCATGGCAGATGCATGCCATGCTAACAAATGAATAGATAAAAACTATATTAAAGAGTTTTGGATGTAGCTCAGTGTTAGGGTGCTTGCTTAGATTGTACAGGGTGTAATTTCCAGCCAATAAAAGTTAGAAGAAGAAGAAGAAGAAGAAGAAGAAGAAGAAGAAGAAGGAGGAGGAGGAGGAGGAGGAGGAGGAGGAGGAGGAGGAGGAGGAGGAGGAGGAGGAGGAGAGGAGGGAGAGGAGGGAGAGGACGGGGGAGAGGAGGGAGAGGAGGATGGGGGAGGAGGGGATGGAGAGGAGTTGGGGAGAACAAAAAACAAAGAACCCCAAACACTCTCTAAGCAGTGATCACTTCTTTGTGAGTAGTTTGGGGAAATCCACCCTCCACATCCTTTTGTTTTTTGAAGCAAGGTCTGATTTGGTAGCCTAGGCTGACTTGGAACTCACTATATAGCCCAGGTCATGGCAATCCTCTTACCTTAGCTTCCCAAGTGCTGGAATTAGAAGAGAGCATTACCATGCCAGGGTTAGGCATTGCTGGGGATGGAATCCAGGACCTCAGCATATTAGACAAGTACTCTACCAACTGAGCTATACCCTCAACCTAGGGAATCCCTTCTTTATAACAGTGAAAGTCCCTGAGTGGAGAGAACTCAACTTTAGGCTGAGTAACAGTAGAGAGAGGACATGGGAGGCTACTTGAGTACTGAGATCCAAGTGTCTGAGTGAGCCTTTTTTTTTCCATTCAGACCATGTCTCATGTAACTTGAGCTGACCTCAAACATGGTAGGTATGTAGCTGAGGATGACCTTGAACTTCTGATCCGTCTGCCTCTACCTCCTGAGTGATGGCATTACAGTTGTGTACTATGATACCTGGTTTATGTGGGGATCTAACCCAGGGCTTCATGAATACAAGGCAAGCACTTTACCAAGTGAACTACATTCCCAGCTCTTGTGTGAGCTCTTAAGGGCGACTTGGGCTTGGCCAGGTGAAAGGTGGGAGGAAAAGTATTCCCTAGGAAGAGAAGCCCAGGCGAGGCTCTTAGGTGGCAGACACTGGGTCACAGGACTACAGCCAAAGCAATGAGTTCGGGCTCAGATGTGCTTCAGCATAGTGGTTTCCATTCACATTTGGCCAACAGACGTCTCTGTTTTGAGCCTCCTTAGAGCCTCCTGGATCCTTGGAAATGCTGAGCCACCTGCAGTCAGGGAACAGGGCACCTTGCCTAAATAGCAGGTTTCCTATTTTTCCCCATATGACCTGAGTCGGTTACTTCCTCCTTCTGAACTTCAGTGTACTCTGTGACTTAGAAGAATGCCTTCGTGGAAGGGCTGCCCTGAGAAGGGAATGAGCTCACTGCTTCTCCACTGCTCCTCCGCAGCACAGCACCCTGCCCTGCAGGCCATGTCCTAATCGCCATGCAGTAACAGCTGTTGTTTATTTAGCACTCTAGCCCTGTTTGGCAGGTGTCATCATTCATTCCTGCATTACAGACAGGAAAACAGAGGCTCAGAGAGGGTAAGTGGCCACGATACTGTCCCTCCCACCCTGTGTATGAACTGACCCTTCTTTCCAGCTGCCCATTTCATTGCTATCAGCCTCTGGAGCTTCCCAGATCAGAGTGTTGTCTATCTGTTGCTCCCACCAGAGCCGTCAGTGGTATTCTGGAGATGGCCTTGGTGCTTCGAAGGCTTAAAAGCTGCTCAGAACCGAGGCAGGCCAAGGGGGCCAGTGCCCCAGCTGCTGCCATGCCGCCCAGAGGCAGCTGGGGAGGGCAGGCTAGATGGAGCAGCAAAGCTTACCCAGGGGAATTAGCAGCATCTGTCTGCTGACATGGGACGTCAGGAATGTGAAACAGCCCTAGCAACTGTGTGCTTGCCAGGGACACTGGCAGGGAGGGGGCATGGGGCGGGCCCCTGAGTCCCTCCTGGCCCCCCGAAATTACCAGGCAGCAGCTGTCCCTATCACTCTGAGCAAGGGTGTCAATCCAGCTCCTTTATGGAACCCCACTTTTTTGTTGTTGTTTTGCCTTGTTTTGTTTTGTCTTTACAGTGCTGGTAATCAAACCCAAGTTCTTTTTGTGTGTTTCTTGTTTTATTTTTGGTTCTGAGATAGGATCTTACTAGCCTTGGCTAGCTTGAAACTCACTCTGTAGAGCATGCTGGCCTCAAACTGAATTGCAGGCATATGCCACAATGCCTGGTTTTGTTTATTTATTTATTTTAAAGACAGGTTCTCACCCTGCAGCTCAGGCTTATTTGGAACTAGCTATATCTGACAGGCTGGACTCACAGTTGAGATCTTCTTGCCTTAGCAAGTGTGGGGACTACTACAGGCATGAGCCACCTGGTTTGTTTCCTTCTTTTGAGACATATCTGTCTTTATAGCCCAGACTGGTCTCTACCTCCAGGTGATCCTCCTGCCTTAGCTGTCTGAGTTCCTTTTTCTTTCTTTCTTTCTTTCTTTCTTTCTTTCTTTCTTTCTTTCTTTCTTTCTTTCTTTCTTTCTTTCTTTCTCTTTCTTTCTTTCTTTCTTTCTTTCTTTCTTTCTTTCTTTCTTTCTTTCTTTCTTTCGAAGAGTCTCACTATACAGCCCAGGTTGGTTTCAAACTCCTGAATTTTTTTTAGCTTAAAATTTTTTTATTGCATTTTTATACCCCCTCCCCCAAGATTTATTTTTAATTATGTGTATGTGTCTATGTGTAGGTATGTGTACCCAAGAGCAGTACGAATGAACTCTTAACTACGGAGCCATATCTCTTCAGCTGAACTTCTTTTTTTTGTTTTTTATTGTTGAGACAGGATCTCCCTGTAGCCCCAGCTGGCCAGTAATTTACTGTGCAGACTAGGCTGGCCTCAATCTCATAGAGATCTGCCTGCCTCTGCCTCCTAAAGTGCTGAGATTAAAGGTATGTGCCACCCATGCTTGGCCTGCAGCTGAACTTCTGAATTTAAGAGAGTTCTCTACTTCAATCAAATAGCTTGGACTAAAGTTATAAGATACTATACCAGGTACATCCGTTGGTTTCCCCATTAAAGAGAAATCATAGTCTATGTGGTAAGGCTGTGCTGAGGGAGAGCAGTTGGTGGCTTGAGCCTAGCGATGGGCCAAGCGTGGAAGTACGGCTAATGGGGCGCTCTTATTCTACATCCCTGGTCCTTACATGCTATTTCAACCTTCTGATCTTTCCTGCCCCAGGTAAGTCCAAGAAATTTGCCTCAAAAAGTGATTGGCTGGACTGGTGAAGGACTCAACCGGGACTAGTAACCTCTAATGAAAGACTAAGTTTGGAACCAGGGCTCAGTCAGAATGTTTGGGGGTTTGGAACTCCAATGTTGCAGGTAGGTAGTGGTACTTATAATGAAAGTTTGGACATTCTAGGAAGCACAGAAAAGAGAATAAAGGGCCATCATTGCTTTGGAATGCTGCCTCTGGAGCCATCTGTAGGAGAACAGAACCGAGAAAAACAGAAAGCAGTGTTGGTAACCTTGGCTAGGAAGGGAGACACCCTAGAGACCTAGTTCTCAGTAAAATACTACAGCGTAACCATGTGCACTACACGCCAGTCTATCCCCAATAATAAGTACATTCAAGTAATGGGGGTTAGACAGGGCAGTGACACCCCACTCATCTTGGTGAACAGTGTCCACCAGAGCAATGATAGTGCTGGACTCGGTATCTCAATGGGATGCTATAAGCAGCAGGGTTTGAACCTGGCCCCATGTCCAGTGTTCTTTACATCTCACTAAGAATATGGCTCCCGGGGGAAAGAGGATGAGCAGGATGAACTCTTGGTTGTTTTTTCCTTCTGGTGTCCCCTCTGGGATGGGGTGCCCTGGAGGAAGTGCAGCTTTGGGGTAAAGATGAGTACTGCAGTTTGGGATATGGTCAGCCAGAGATTGTATGATGGTAACCCAGAACAGTGAGAAAAGCTATTCCCTTTGTGAACTGTGGCTGTCTTCCAGGGCAGCCCCGGGCCAAGGACCCATCCTTAAATTCTTATACCAGTCCCTGGGATCCTAAGAATATTTTCAACCATTCACTGGGAATCTATGGGAACAAGCCAGATGGAGTCCGTAAAGGGTGTCCTGACTGGGTTGTCCATATAGACCTAGGGCCTGCAGAACCAGGCAGCAGAGTACCAAGCATTGGGTCAAATACCCAACTTTGACTTCCCCGTGGCCCACCCTGAGGTGCAGGGGTGGGGAGCATGAGTAACTGCCAAGATGAAATAAGTTTCTAGGCTCAGAGCTCTGGGAAGTAGATTCCTTTGAGGCAGGGGTGGGAGGATTGGGTGGGAGGAGTCGGGGGTGTGAGAGCAGAGCTGCCACAGCTTCCTCCATAGAGAATCATGCAGTCAGGGACAGCTGCGGCCCAGCCAGGCGGCAACCAGCTGCTGCCTGGGAGACAGGCACAGCCCCCACAAACCCTAAGCTTGAGCTGGCAGATCGTGGGAGCAGGCAGTGGCTGGAGGCCTGGTTTCAAGTTTTCATGCTGTGTTAACGGTCAGCTTGGTTAATGCTAAGCAGATGGGGGAGGGGGTGGCCAGTTCCCTTGGGGACAGCTGTGGGCCAAGCACGCACACATGCGCATATGCAAAAGATACAAGGGCCCCATCCTACAGATGATGCAGTGTGAGCTCCTATGCCCAGGACCACTCAGTTACACAATTGTATACACAGGTGATTCTGGTAAGAGGGACGGACAAAGGCAGGGGTGCACTTTGGCTCCTAGGACTGCCCTGGCACAGCTAGAGGTGAATGTGCACTGGAGGCCTGGCATACAGCCCTTAGTCTATGTCACCCAGGCAGAATTCCCAGCCTGGGGAGTCCTTCCACCCTACTTCCCACCCCTTAGGGGAGATACCAGCCACACAGAGGTTTATTTCAAAAAAATAATTTATAAAATGCCATTTGCTCCTGTATTTTTCCACAGGCTTCTTTCAGTCTCTCAGGGACCCCAGAGCCAATGCTCTTTCCACCAAGATGCCGGAACAAGCAATGGGGGTAAGGTCTGGGGGTTGGGGACAATGAGGTGCAGAGGCCTCTAACCTTTCGGTTAGTTTTGGAAAGTGGGAGGTTTAGGACAACAGCTCTGCTGCCAGGCCTAGCCAAGGCCCTGAGATGGGGACTTAGTGTCAAAGCTCGGGAGGTGGAGCCCTAACGGGCTCTCTGAACACAAGTCCAAGGGCAAGGTCAGGACCTGAGACAAGTGTTGAACTCTGGGCTGGGAACGTAAGGCTAGAGCACCAGGCCTTAACTATGAACCCCAGGACCAAGAATGGGCCCCCGCAAAGCAAGGCCTGAGATCTGGGACAGCACCCTCAGGTCAGAGGCCTGGAGCTGCCAAAGTCAAATGTTGTGTTAGGTTGTGGCTAACAAGCCTACTTGCCCACACAACCCTGTGCTTCTGCTCATGTCTGCACTCCAGGGAAGGGGAAGGGGCTCGCCTCCAGTGGCAGGGGGTCGTGGCTGAAAACAGAGTCGCTGGAGGAGCAGGTGCTGGTGGCGTCCCCACTGGAGGGGGAGTAGGGTCCAAAGGTCAAGCGAAGGTCAAGGTACTGTAAGGAACAGAGCTGGTCAGCTTCCAGAGCCTGTGACAGAATGCTGCATATCCATGTCCTCAGGCTGAGAGGGCTTGGAATAGGAGGGGCAGTACCTCTTCAGAAACAGCCAGCAGGACCTTGTCCAGTGCTTCCACTAGCTGCTTGAAAGTGGGCCTCTGAGAGGGAGCTGCATGCCAACACTCCCTCATAAGCCCGTACCTGGGAGTGGATCAAAGACACCTCAGGCCTGGGGCCAGGGGAGGACTGTGGGCTCCTTGGGGTTGGGCCTCAGGGACCGTGAAGGGTTAGGTGGGGCCATTCAGTGGAAGAGAGTAGAAACAAGGCCAGAACTCCAGGCAGGGCAATGGCAGCCAAGAAGAGGAAGAGGAGGGAGGGCAGGTGAGTTAGTGCTGCTTGATGGATAAGGTCAAATCATGAGGCCAACATTAAGGGAGAGGATGAGGTCTGGAAAGTGGGGCAAGGGTAGAGCAGTCTTACAACTCTGGGGGACAGTTTGGAGGTCTGTCCATCCTGTGCCCCTCTCGTAGCAGTGAGAACAGCTCTTCCACAGGTATGCCAGGATATGGGGAGCCCCCAAGGGTGAAGATTTCCCAGAGCAGGATCCCAAATGACCACCTAGAAGCAGAACCAGGCTCAGCAGGGCCCAACTTCCCTCCCTATCCCTTGGGGTTGGGGTGGGAGCCACTGCAGTTGTGATCCACCCCTGGGGATGAGGACCAGATTCTTTTTAGAGTCTGGGCCTACACAGGTGCCAGGCCTAATCAGAGGACCTCTTGAGTACAAAACTCCAAAGATCTTGTGACTCTGCCAAGTGCCTTGCCCTTTTAGAGGAGTAGGACAGTGGTCACTGGCAGACATCAGAGACCCCAGCTCCCAGGACTCACACATCACTCTGGTGTGTATACACTCGGTCAAACAAGGCCTCAGGAGCCATCCACTTGACTGGCAGGCGGCCCTGGAGGAAGCAGGTGGGGCAGTGATGCTGAGTTCCACAGGCCCTTTGCCTGCCATAGTAGGCCCAGCTCCTCCCCACTCCCCAGTTCCGCCCTGCCCCTCACATTGCTTGTTTTCTTGTAGTAATCAATGTGGTGGACACCTCGGGCTAGCCCAAAGTCAGCAATCTTCATCACATCGTCCTCAGTCACCAGCACATTTCGGGCAGCCAGATCACGGTGGATGCACTGGGGGCAGGCAGGGGACAGAAAGAGAACTTAGATATATTAGGACACACGTCTGGGAGCTGCACATCTCATGATAAGCCCGGTAGCTAGGATCATTCACCCACTGTACAGATGAGAAGTGAAGTAGGCAAAGGCCTGCCACCAGAAGAAAGAGAAAGAAATGTGTAGCTTCAGGGCCCACACTTGCACCACAGCTTCCCTTGCCTGGCCTGTCATTAAGACTAGGTGAGGAACAAATGCAGACATGCAATGTTAGCTGCACGTGGACAGCAGCAGCGTATAAAGGACAGGGCAAAGGGAGAGAAGGAAAGAGGGAGCGATTGAGGGCATTTAGTGCCACCAGCGGGAAAGTACGGAGATGGAGGAGTTAGAGCGGTATAGAACACTGCTGTTCACACCTTCCGGGACTCCAGATATTGCATGCCTCGGGCCACCTGGTAGGCACAGGAGACCAGAGCTGGGAAAGACAGTGGCCCATCACTGCTGCGAGGCCCATCAGGGCTGAGGTCAGGGCCTGGGGGGCGCCGGGCACGGAGGAATTCCCGAAGGTTTCCCCTAGCAGCATATTCCACAATCACATAGAGGGGCCCTGCAGGGAATAGGCAGGGGCCAGCGATGGGGAGGTTGCCAGGGCTGTGCTTCTGTGCTCCAAGTGCTCCGCCCCATCCTGCCCTCTGCCCCACCTTCCTGGGTGCAGACACCCAGCAGGTTGATGATGTTCTTGTGTCGTCCTATTAGCTTCATCACCTCCATCTCAGAGACCAAGTCTGCCAAATCCTTGTCAGAGGCGTTATCTACAAAGCCAATAGCTGGGGTAAAGAGGTTGCCCCTCAACTCCACGAGTGCAGAATGGGGTCAGGGACAGATCAAGCACTGCAGCTAGGCTTGGGTGGGTCTGGGGCTGACCCCTGTTAGACTGTGTTGCCTTAAAAGTCTAGGGCTGGGGATGCAGCTCAGTTTGTAGAGTTCTTGCCTAAACTGAAGCCCTATATTCAGTTCACAGCACAGCATAAAACCAGGCATGGTGGAACCCATCTCTAATCCTAGTACTTGGTAAGTTCAAGGCCAGCCTGGGCTACATCACCATGCTCTCTCACCCCCCCCCCCAAATAATTCCTTTAATAGGCTGGGGAGATGGCTCAGTGGGTAAAATACTTGCTGTACAAACCTGAGGACCTGAGTTCAGATCCCCAGCACCCACATAAAAGCTGGGTGCAACAGCTGTAGTCCTAACACTGGGGAAATGGGGGTAGAGGCAGGTGGATCCTGGAGGGCCAGTGGGCCAGTCAGTACTGACAGTGAACTCCAGGTTCAATGAGGCTCTGTCTCAAAAAGTAAGTTAGAGTGCATGCCTGTAAGAGAGGTGGATCTCTCTGAGAGGCCAGGTGGGTGGTCTACATAGTAAGTTCCAGGCCAGCTGGAAGACCTTATCTCAAAAAACTGAAAACCAACCAACCAAACAAAAAGAGAGCAATAGAAGATACCTGATGTTGAACTTGGTTCCCACAGATGCATGCATGGTCAAGCCTACGTATACCCACATGGGGACACACACACACACACACACACATATACCATACCATACCACACCAGTCTCTGAATCTCAGGCTTGTCTTATATGAAACAGAACAGTGGTTCAAACCCTTCTTCTCATAAAGATTGTAAGGATGCAATATGAAAAGTCTGAGAGAAGTGATCTAGTTCCTGACCTTGGTGACAGCTCCTAGGGGCAGGAAGCAGGCTAGTGTCCTAAGGCCTTGCTACCTATCTCTGCATAAACTGGGAAGGAGGTGTCTGTGTGTTTGTAGCTTCTTTTGAGAAGCCTGGGCTGAGGACCAGGAGCTGGGCTCCCAGGACTGACCTATAGCCTTGGGACAATGACATAACTCTCCTTTCAGCCCCACAGAGATATCAAAAACCCATATTTCTCAATCCCTGCCTCCCAGAAAATGCCAGGTGGCTCCAGCTGTGCAGAG
Organism: Eospalax fontanierii; assembly: GCA_035773235.1. Taxonomy (NCBI): domain Eukaryota; kingdom Metazoa; phylum Chordata; class Mammalia; order Rodentia; family Spalacidae; genus Eospalax; species Eospalax fontanierii. The sequence goes on from CM069526.1 coordinate 56,382,936, forward strand.
TGGAGAGAGGGAGGAAGGAGAGCTGTGTTTGGGGCTTTTCTTTCAGAGGGCCCTGGGGTCCCAGAGGGGCCAATGCAAGGGGATGGTGAGATAGCCAGGACCAAATAGTATAAATTAAGCAGCACACTGAGTGAGCATGGCATTGAAGGTCTACATAGAAGAAAACATAAAGGGACAGGAGGATGGCTCAGTGTATGAGCCTGTTCCCCGGAGCCAACTCTAGGAAGTTGTTTTCTGACCTCTACATGTGCATGCTATCATGCACACTCACATATGCCCATACTCTCTCTCACACACACATGTAAAGACAATAATAATAATAACTTTAAAGACTTTTTAAAAAGGACTTACAATGGACAAAGGCCAAGTGTGCTTTGCAGAACACTTTGGGGCTACTTCTTGGGGTTTGGGACTTTTTTCCTCTCATTTCTGGGGATTGTACATGTCACGCAACACTCTACCATTTAGCTAGTCCTATTTTATTTTTGAGACAGGGTTTCACTAAGTTGCCCAGGCTGGACTTGAACTCATTCTGTAGCTTAGTGGCTTTGACCATACTATTCTCTTGTCTCAGCCTTCCAAGTACCTAAAATTATAGGTTTGTGCCACTAGGCTCAGCTTGGGTCTGGGAGTTGTTCTCTGCCTAGGGGGACAGATCTAGGAATGGGTGTGTGTGTGTGCTAAGGATGTGTAATTATTGGGGATAGGATGAAAATGAAGCTACAGTTAAAGAGTGATATTATGCGTGGTTACCACAGATCTTCATAAGTTAAAATCTTCAATGGTTAAGATTACTGAACCACCCAGGTGTAGTTCTAGTCCTTGGGAGGCTGAGGCAGGAGTTCCAGGGTAGCCTGGGTTACAGGGTAAGTTCCAGGTCAGCCTGAGTTAAGTGCGATTCTGCCTCAAGAAAACCAATTCCAAAGCCGAGTGTGGTGGTGCACAACTTTAATCCCAGCACTCAGGAAGCAGAGGCAGGAGAATCTCTGTGAGCTCAAGGCCAGCCTGGTCTACATAGTGAGTTCCAGGCCATCTGGAGCCACTCTGTCTCAGACAAAACAAACAAAAACAATTCCATTCCTCCCTCCAAAAAAAGATTTATTGAGCTCTATGTGCCAGACACCTCCCACGAACCTCAGCCTAAGAAGAGGCAGGGTCCATTCTTCACCCCAGGCAGACACAAAAATGAACAGAGGCTCAGAAGTCAGCCTTGCCAGGGTCAGCATCAGAACTGGACCCCAGGACCAAGGGTGGAAAACCTGCATCATCTTCCAGCACCAAGTAGCACTCGCGGTCTCAGTTTTTGGCCTTAGCACCCCCCGCCTGGGCCTCCACATGTACCTTTTAGCATCTTGACAGCCACGGTGCTGGTTTGGTCAGGCTGGGAGGGGTCCATACCTAAGGCTTCTGCTCGAACCACTTGCCCAAAGCATCCCTCACCCAAAGGTTTCCCGAGCACCAGCCTGGAGACCAAGAAAGCCCATACCTCAGATCTGTGGATGCCACTCCTGAGCTGGCACCCCCATCCTCATCCTGCTCAGTGTACCTGTCCCGGGGGAACTCCCACAGTGGGTCGAGAGGTAAGTCTAGACTCACGAGGCCGGTGAGCAAGGGGGGGCCGCTGGAGGACAGCCGGACACCTCGCACCAGGGACAAACTTGACTTGTGAGAGGAGCCCGACTCCAAAGAGAACTGTAAAGTAGGAGACTTGACTCTGCCTGCTGGGGACAGGCTGAGAGTCTTACAGAGGCAGGGGCTGGGGAGTAAGCACAATACCTGTCGGGCCAAAGGGAAGCGGGACAACTTTTGCACAGTGACAGGCTGGCGGGAGTGGTGGCCATGGATTGCCTGTCGGCGATAGAGCCCAACCAGCAGCAGGAGCACAGCCAAAGCCAGTGAGCCCGATGCATACAGGATGATGTCTGTGTACCTGGCCTCGGATGCTGCTGTCCATGTAAGGTCTTCCTCTGCCCTCGTAGTTGGATACACACAGACAGAGAAACTGAGCAGTGAGTGGTCAGACTGGTTTCAGCCCTTCCCAACAACTTAGTTCCTCACAGTTGCCAGCACATATAGGGACACACTAAAAAGTTGTAGTTCTATGTAGTTCTATATCCCCGAGTGTCACATGGACAGTCATGCAAAATAAACATATGTCCCTGTTAAGCTCAGTGGAAGAGCATCAGTCTAGCATTCATGAGGCTCAGGTAGATCCCCAGTACCACTCAATTAACAAATACTGTACTCCAAGGTCTACATCCCAAGGAGATTGTCCACCCAATAGACCATAGCCTACGTGAACCAGAGAGAGGCCCTGCAGACTCTCCCAGGCTCCTCAGATGCTCACCTGGCAGCACTGTGAGCCAGGCTGACTGGTAGGAGAGGCCAATAGAGTTGCCAGCCAAGCAGGTATATTCACCTGCATCCTCAGCTGATACATTGCGCAGGTACAGGACCTCCACCTCTGAGCTATTGATGTCGGCTGTCTGAGGCGGAGGACATACTAGGTCACAGCAGGGTCTCAGGCCACACTGTAGTTGGGAGGGTTGCTGGAGACCTCCCCACTCCCAGTGAGAAAAGGGCAGGGCCCAGGCGGTAGCAGGAACTGCACCTTCAGGACTTGCACATAGGGGAAGCCGTCAGCACCGAAGCTGCTTCCGTTGATGACGATGTGCTTCAACCACTGGATATGGGGCTGGGCATCACTGTATACTTTACACAGCAGCTCCACATCGCTGCCCACCACAGCTGTGGTGTTGGCTGGGAGCCCCGCCTGCAGGATGGGCCGGTGCGGGGACCGCTCTGGGGGCCAGGCCAGGCCGTCAACCCTGACCAGTGGCACCCATAAAATCACCCCATTTACCTGTTCCCCAGCCATCCTCCCAGGGGAGGACCCTTCTTGACATGCAGCTCAGACCTTATCTATATTCTGTTTATCCTGCTTAAACTTTTTATGGCTCCATTCCCTTTAGGTCCAGAACAGCTTCTCAGCCTCATGTTCAAAACCTCCACAGTCTGATCACCCCATTAATGCTGCACCCCAGCATATACCTGCCCACAAATGTACTGTATTTTTCATATTTAAGAACTGAACTCAGCTTGTGCTGTCTTCCTGGTTGCCCTTTCCACCTTTCCTTTAGGCAGACTCCTGCTCATTCAGCTCACATTACTACTGTGCTTCCTTCTGACTCATCTAAAACTGACTCCATCTTGCCTGCAAGACAAGGTAATGCCCCTTACCCCCCATTCTCGCCCAGGGCATGACTGAGTCCAAGATATTCCAGCTTTCTTGTCCCACCTTTCCTGCCCATCTACTCACCCAGTACATCCAACAGGTAACTATAGCGGATGCTGCCTAAAGAGTTCTCCACAAGACATGTGTATGTGCCTCGGTCTGAGGGTACCACACTTTCCATCACCAGGCTCCAGTGTTGGTGGCGCAGCTACAGAGCAGAGAAAGTGTCTATGGGGACCATCAAACTCAGGAAAAACTGGGCAGGGTGACAATAGATTCTGCCTACAGGGTTCTTCTCAGTTTCTACAGGCTCTGAGGTGGTCAGGCCAGGGGCAGGGACCTTGGAAGAAAGAAAAGGGCTCCAAGGAATGTCTGAGCCCTGGCTTGAGCTTTGTGAGTTTTAGCTATACCCTGCCCAGCTATGTGCCTTGTGCCAGTTTTTGCCCACTCTGAGTCTCAATTTCATCTTTATAAGTATAGGGCTCAGCCTATACTTATCCTCAGAGTGAGATGGTAAAGTCTGATGATATCTATTGGTCACTGTTTCTTTCCAGTTGCTACTCAGGAGGCAGAAGTTCAAGACCAGCCTGAGCTTGACACCCTGTCTCAAAAACAGTATCATCAGGGCTGGAGAGATAGCTCAGCTGTTAAGAGTGCTTGCCACTCTCCCAAAGAACTGGAGTTGAGTCCCAATACCCATGTTGGCTGGCTCAAAATTGACTGTAATTTCAGCTCCAAGGGATCTAGTGCCCTCTTCTGGCCTCAGTGGGCACTGTACACATGTGGCATTTACTCACACAGAGACACACATACACATAAATAAAAACACCACACACACACAGACACACACAGACACACACACACACACACACACACACACACACACACACACACACAATTATCATCAACAATGAAAACTCTACCAGAATACAAAAGGAGTTGTTAAGGCTGAGTGGTTAAATGACTTGTCAGAGAGTAAACTGGGAACTTGAGCCATAGTTACCCACAGTTTAGCTCTCTGGGACCCTATAATTATGATCTTCATTACATTTATTTATTTATGTGAGGGGATATATGAAAAAAGTGAAAATGTGGGAACAGATAGACTTGCAAACAAGAGACTCACCCGAATGCCTCCAATGCGATTCTCCCCATGAAAAGCCTGTCCATCCTTGAGCCAATGGATGGTGGGCATGGGGTTGCCTGCAGCTGGACAGCGGAACTTGACAGTGTTCCCAGCAGGCACTGCATGCAGTTTCTTCTCCATGCGTTGGGGGTGTGTCCAGTAGGGTGCTAGAAGAAAAAGAAAGAGTAATTAGATTCCCTAAGGTGACCCCAGCTCCCACACAGGGACCAGATGGACAGTGGGGACATGAGTCTTTGAAAAGACATACCGACCTTGCTGGGGATAAACATGGCCATTTGGGGAGCTTCTGAGGGTCTTGAGGTCCTCATCATCATTGATGGAGGTCAAGGGTTCTAGTCAGGGATGGAGGGAGGCATCTGAGGTCCGAGAGAGGTCTCTCTCCCCAGGAATCCTTGAATTCCCTGCCAGAACCTCTTACCATCCATAGTCAAGGTAAGATTGTGCAAGACAGTCATGGAACCACGTGCCAGGCAGAGATAGCGGCCAGCATCCTCAGGTAGGAAGCTGGCAATCTCCAGGCGGCCCCTCCAGCCTCGCACTCGTCCAGCAGAGGCCAGGCGACTACCCTCCTTGTACCAGTGGCCACCACGCTCAGTCTGCCCACAGCATAACCTCACAGGCTGCCCGAGGGCTACAGTCAACACCTGCTCTTGCTGCTCCAGGGTAGGGGCTAGGCAGGGCTCTGAGGGCAAAAGGCAGAAGTCAGTGAGCCCCACAGCTTCACCCTAGGCAACCCCCTGCATACAGAAAACATGCTACACACATAGGGCACAAAGATCCTGTAACAAACACATGCTGTTCCTGCATATACAGTCACATGCTAAAATGCTTTGCATACAGTCAATGCCACACTTCTGGGAGATGTCATACACACAATATTTGACATACATGCTAGACATGCCACTGCCAAAGTTACACACACATACATACACAAGGCACATGCTATAGGTGCCACATACAGGACACATGCCACACATCTGAGGCACATTATACTCAATACATATATCACACATGCTGCTTGGACCTCCCAAGCCACACACCCAGGGCACAGAACACACACACACACACACAGCCAAGGGGCTCACCACTAGCTCTGCAGCCTAGCCCAGGCCCTGTGCCCTGCAAGGCCAGTCCTCTCTTGTAGACACAGAGATAGGAGGGAGCTTGCTGGGAGTCACACAGTGAATCTCAACGCTTGAGCCCTGCCCTGCGGCCTCCTTCTTGGGGCCAGAGCCCTGTAGATCTTCTCCAGTTTTGCTCATCCAGCAGCCCCCTTCTGGGGCCCCTACCTCCCACCCCTGCCACCCTCTCCCATCTTAGAGGTCATACCCAGCTCCATTTCCTCAGAGGCCTCAAGGGACAAGGCTGGTGCCCCCAGGAGGATGCTCAATAGGGCTAAGAGCAGCCACATTTCCTTCCAGCTGCTCCCAGGGACCCAGGCTGGACTGCCCATTGGCCACCTTCCTAAAACAGAGAGGAGAAAGAGCTCCTGCTACATGTGGCCTTCTGTTGGTCCTGTTCCTTATTTTGCAGATGAAGACGCAGCAACAGGGTGCAGTTCACAGGCTCACCCAAGCCCCAGTCAGGCAGTAGTAGCAGGGCTGAGGCTGGAACCAGCTCTGCTGTCGCCAGAGCCCAAAGCCTCCCCACAGGAGGTTCCAAAAGGGTGGGGGTGGACTTCCTGCTCGCCTTGGGTCCTACTGAGGCCCTGGCATGACTTCACAGAAAGAGCAGTTTGGGGATTCTTCCTTTGGAGGAAAGCAGAGGTGGTGACATATCTTTTGCTCACTTTTAGCACACATCATTTATTTTTTGCTGAATAAATGAAATCATCGCTGAAGAGCTAAAGAAAAAAAGTGAAATATAATACAAGGCCAAACTTCAGCATCTGGATGCTATCGGATCAGATCATACTCTTTAGCATTACTGACATTTCCATGTCAAGCTTTGAATTCCTCCAGGGGCTGAGTGCTTTCCTCTTCATTCTCAGCCAGAAATGTATCCTCAGGACACTTCTTTTGACTATTTTGTGCCCTTACAACTTCATCTTAGACAATGTAGGATTTTGTTTGTTTTTTTGCAGAGTTGGGGATCGAACGCAGGGCCTCCTTATGCTAGGTAAACACACTGCCACCGAGTCACATCTCTAGGTGGTTTTGTAAAAAATATAGACTTTACATGTGTGATAGTACCAAATTCAAATCCTGACTCTTACCAAGGCCCTGTGTCTGGCCCTTTCTAGACCATTCTGCTCATAGGACTGCTTTGAGGATAAAAGATAATATATATAGGGACAGGGCACACAGAATGTATTCTCTCCATCCCTGCGGCTGATTGCTCTCCTGGAATCCTGTGTCTGAACTGATCCTGTGAAGTACAACAGGCGTGTTTGCCCCACCTGGTAACCCTCTTTCAAATGTCTGTCTCCCAAAAGGAAGACTCAAAGCTGAACCTCATCTTCAGCAGGACACCAATGACCAATATCGTCCCAGGAACCTACTGACTGTTACCTAGTCCTGGGCAACAACCAGCTGGCACTGATGTCTTTGTATCAGAGCATTTTCTCCAGGGCTGTACTCATGTTAGGCAAATGCTTTACCCCTAACCCCAGAGCATGCTTTATTTATTTTTTTAAATATGGAATGCTTTGTGAATCTGCCTGTTACCCTTGCACAGGGGCCATGCCAATCTTCTCTCTCAGTCTAATTTTGGAATATATACCACCGAAGTGGGCACAGAGCATGGTTCTTAGAAGATGCATTCCATACTCTACCAGACTGGGAACTTGCCCAGAAAGCCCATGATACCCCGTCTCTTCAGCCCTCTGCCCCTACATTTTAGTCCATTCTGCCTTCTCAATCACTCTTCAGCATATCTCATTTCTCCTACCCTTACTCAGGGCAGATCATGATCATTTCTTACTTGGGAACTCGGCAAATCTTGGCTTTTCAGTTTCCACCCTCCAATCGGGTTTTAAAAAACTATCCCATCCCTTAGTTTACAAGCCCTTAAGGGTTAACTGCAGGCCATCTTTTTCTTGTTTTTTTCTTCCTTGATTTTGTGAAGGTCTCACTAAAGTTGACCAGGCAGGCTGGCTTTGAACTTGCTCTGTAAACCAGGCAGGTCTGGCACTCTCAGCCTCACTAGTAGCTGTTAAAGGCCTGTGTGCCAGGCCCAGCTTTTATAGGCCTCCTTCTGTGCCGGTGTCAATCTTGTTCATGCCACTGTCCCTTTAGTCCCTTCAGAAGCTTCCAGAACACGGCACTTTTGCTTTCCTGACTGTACCTCGGTGCCCCTCGTTCCTCCTCTTCACCTGGCTAGGCTACGGGGTCTCGGAGTCCGGCCCAGCCCCCAACCCTGTGCTGGGTTGGCCCCTCTGTAAAAGACTCCAATAAATTACGGGGTGGGGTGAGGACAGCTCTTGCGTCCCCTCTGCCCGTGAACTCCACAACCTCAAAGTCCTTAGTCGGGTCACCGCGGCTGGCCGCTGAAGAGCGCCGGCACTTGTGGCCAGAGGGCCTGTCATCAGACAAAACTGAGTTCTCCAACCTCCAGCACTCAATGGAGGGCCCTGGGCAAGTGACTGCGCCTCTGAGCCTCTTAGAGCGTCAGTTTCTTCATCGTTATGCCCAGCGCGCAGACGGTCACCTGCCCAAGGGCGACAGTGCTCTTACTTAGTCCTCCACACCCCCTCGTCACCCTCGGGGGGGAGGTGCGAGGGAGCGGGTCCGCAAGTGGAGCTGTACGGACAGCTGGCCTGCCGCCCCCGCCCGGGTGGGCAATAAGTAACCAGCACCGTGGCCAGGGTGCTCTTTGAACGGAGGGGGACAAAAGGCCCTGTGTGCGCTGCGGGTTACTGATTTACCGCCCCCTCCACCCAACCACTCCCGCCGCGCGGGCGCCAAGGTCCCCTGGGCTGGATGGGGCAGCTCCCGAGCCCCACCGCCGTTCGCCCCCTGGTGGCGGGGAGTGCAGCCTGGGGTCCGGCTCATCCAGAGCCAGCGGGCTCGGCTCCCGGCGAAGGTCCCGGCTCACCTGGCTCCTCCGCCGCCCGCTTCCCAGCGCCCGCCGGTCCCGATCCCGGCGCCCGGCGGGGCCGGCACATTCAGCCTCTGGAAGCTCCTCGGCCCGGGGCTGAAGAGCCAGGAATGTACCCGCCACTGCGGCGTGGCGGGGGGCTGCCCAACTCCCGCCCCGCCCACCTCGGGCTCCGCCCGTCCTGGACCAGTTCTATCCTGAGAGGCGTGGCCCAGGACCTGCTAATCTCAGCCGGGCACCGGAGTCCAGCTGTACCCGGAGAGCAACAGGATCGCCAGTGTTGGGATCTAATTCGGCCTCTACACACCCTGCAGATTCTGCATCTTTTGCTCCACCAAGACCCCTGAGCCGGCTTCCAAGTTCTGTCCTCTGCTCGTTCATCATTTAGGAAATGAGACTTTTGGATTCAAGACTCCCCTTGTTTTTTTGTACCACCTCTGCACAGCAGCTAGAACTTTCCCTCAAGTATTGTCTGAGCAATCTTCACAAGATGATATTTAAAATACATATTGGAGCCGCGCTACTTGTAGGCAGACTGAGGCAGGAGGATCTCGAGTTCAAGGACTGCCTGTACAACATAAAGAGACGCTTTCTTTTTTCTTTTTGGTCTTTTTTGACAGGGTCTCTCCCTGTAGTCACAGCTGCGCTGGAACTCACTATGTAGACCAGGCTGGCCTCATCTCACAGAGATCCACCTGTCTTTGCTTCCCAAGTGCTGGGATTAAAGGCGAGCACCACCACGCCCGGGCATGAGACGCTTTCTGAAAATAAAAAGAAACTTGAGGGGAGAAGTGAGCTGGGGATATAGGTCAGTGGTCGAGCACTTGCTGTGTGTGAGGTTCTAGGTTCAAATCGCAGTACTGTAATTAATATACACATACAAATAAATAAAACACGTTTGTATTAAATGCTCCCTTGCATTTTCATTAAAAATTTTAAATTTATTTTTATTTTATGTGTATGAGTGTTATGCCTGCATGTATTTAGGTGCCCCTGTGTCATGCTGTGCCCCCATGTCATGCAGCCCCCGTGTTGTGCCGTGCTGGCAGAGGACAGAAGAGGCCATTGGATCCCCTGGCATTGCAGTTATGAATGGTTGTTAGCCACCATGTGGGTGCTGGGATTCGAACCCAGGTCTGCAAGAGCAGCCAGTTCTCTTAACCACTGAACCATCTCTCCAGTTCCTTTTTTTTTTTTTTTTAAAGTTTTTATATGTACTTGTGTTGCCTGCTTATATGTAAGTGCACCCTTGCATGCAATGCCTGAAGAGGTCAGAAGAGGGTGTTAGATCCCTCGAAACTGGAGTTAAAGATGGTTGTTAGCTATCATGTAGGTCCTGGGAATGGAACCCAGATTCTCTGCAATAAGAACCAGAACTTTAACCACCGAACTATCTCTCTAGCCATCATATTTATTTTTAAAGTATTTTATTTATTATTTTATGTTTGCATGCATGTGTGTAAGTGCACCTATGTTATGCAATGCACACCACAAGGAGGTCAGAGGAGGATGTCGAATCCCCCGGAACTGGAGTGTATGGTTGTTACCTGCCATGTGGATGCTGGGAATCAAACCCAGTTCCTCTGCAAGAGCAGTTAGTGCTCTTAGCCACTGAGCCATCTCTCCAGCCCCAGCCTCCTTTTTAAAATTTAAATTAAAAATTTTTAATTAATTTATTTTTTGTTATTTTGAAACAGGATCTTGTGTAGCCTGACTGGTGTGGTACTCTCTATGAAGACCAGGCTGTTTTCTATCTTTCAGTGATCCTCCGGCCTCTGCTTTCAGATTTCTGAGACTATAGTTAGGTCTGTGGCCACAACACCCTGAATTCATCTGATCTCAGGAACTGCACAGGGTTGGGCTTGGTTAGTACTTGGATGGGAGGTTATGTTGAGAGTCACCATGTCATGCCCCACTGAATTTTCAAATACTTTCTCATACCTTTTATGTAGATAGCTTTGGCCTGATGTCATGGTCTTGCCCACATCTACATTCATTCACTTTTCCTTGCTCTCACCCTATACCTGTGCCTTTGCACATGACACTCCCTCTTCCTAGTTTGACCTTTCAAACTCTCTTGGTCTGGTTAATCCCATCACATTCTTCAGTCTCGGTTTACTGACCCCAGGACAGCCCTCTGGACTTGTCAGGTCCCCTTTGTCAGGATAGAGACAGAATCCTGGCTCAGATCTCAGCACTGTCACTCAGGGCTCTGTCTTTATTTTTTCTTCAACAAAATCAGTAAATGATAGTATCACCTTCAAGAGCCTTGCAAAAAGTAAGACTCGTATGTTCACACATGACCTCTAGTCTCTTAGACTCTGTTATTTCTTCATCAGGCTTTCCAGATTGTAACTGACCAATTAATTATTTAAACAGTTGGGAAATATTAAACTCCTGGAAAGCAGGGAATGAGTTTGTACACCTTAGCTTTCCATCTCAAGTGCCTAGCACCTAGTGGGTATCCCAGATATTTGCATCCCCACCTGGCTCTGACTCAACTCTGTCTCATCTTTAAGCACTTCTCTCAACTAAGAGGCCAACCAGCCCAAGCTTCACCTGGAGACCCAGGAGTCAGTTCCTCTGAAGTTCTTTAGGAAGAATCCTGTGTCTCCAGCTCAGCTCCTGCTATTGCCTGTTAAGGCTGAGACCCTGCCTTTGAAAGCAGTAGTTTCCTTTCCTTTTTCTTGTTTTTCTAATTGATGGTGCACACCTTTAATCCCACCACTTTGGAGACTAAGGCAGACAAATTTCTGAGTCAAGACCAGCCTGGTCTACATACTGAGTTCCAGGCAGCCAGGGCTACATAGTGATACCCTGTCTCAAAAACAAAACAAAACAAAAATTGTATTTATGTCTGTTTGTGTATGTGTATGTGTATGTCTGTGTGTGTATGTTATGTGTATGTGGTGCCAAAGGAGGCTAGAAGAGGGTGTCTGATCCCCTGAAGCTGGAGTTACAGGCAGTTGTAAGCCACCCAACATAGGTGCTGGGAACTGAACTCGAGTCCTCTGGAGGAGGAGTAAGCACTCTAAAAGGCTAAACTATTTCTCCAGCCTTTCTTTCCTATTATTTTTTTCAGAGCTGAGGACTAACCCCAGGGCTTTGCATTTGCTAGGAAAGGACTCTACCACTGAGCTAAATCACCAAGCCCCTATTTTAAATAATAAAAAAGATTTATTTCATTTGTAATTGTGTGTATGTATATGTATAAGTGCAGGTGCTGGTGGAGAGAAGAGGCACCAGGGCCCCTTGGAGGTGACTTACAGGCGGTTGTTACTAGTCAGATGTGGGTGCTGGGAATTGCATTAGGTTCTCTGAAGTAGTACATGTTCTTAACTGCTGAACGATTTCCCCATCGGCTTCCCTCACTTTTAATGTTTAATTTAATTTTATGCTGTGGATCAGACCCAGAGATTTCTGCCTATTTGACAAGTCCTCAGGCACCTAGCTACATTCCAGTCCTCCTTGGTAAGTCCTCAGGCACCTAGCTACATTCCAGTCCTGCTTTTTGTTTTGTTATTCAGAAAAGTCTATCTCTTCACTGTCACTCCCCAAAAGATGATTTCTTTGCATAGCTAAAAGCCTGTTAAATTTGTTTTTTTGACAAGAGTCTTACTGTGTAGTTCTGGCTAAACTTGAACTCAAATCATCACAACTGACAACATTTTGTTTCTTAGTTTTTCTTTCCTTTCTCAGAAAAAAAAAAAAAAAAAAAAAAAGAATTTCTCCTCCCAAAGATAAGTCAGAAAATCGCTGGTTATCTTTTGAAAGCGAGTCATCCCAAGTAGGATATGGTGAGTCATACTTGGAGTCCTGGCACTCGGAAGGCCAAGGCTGGAAGACTGCTGTGAGGCCAGACTAGACTATTTGGGGAGTTCCAGGACAGCCTCAAAAAGAACTTCCCCACCTCCAAAAAAGAAAGAAACAAAACAAAAAACCCTAATTTATCCAGATCCCTTTGTTTAGAGTTCTGCCACGCTGAAGCTTCCAGTAAGAACGAGACTTGTAGCTCCAGGTACTGCCTTCCAGAGAGGCCTCAAAACTCCTGGACTGCTGGAAAGGTTTGCCCCTCTTTCTCTGGCCCTCCGTGGGCTCACTTTATTGAATATTGTTGTTGGGGTTCATTGTGAGCTACCAGCAGGAGCTAGACCCTATACCATAGAATTCATTCAAGTTCTAGAGTGTTTCCCATGTTTATCTGAGCCCAAAGCTAACTAAACTTTCATACCTAGTTCCTGCAACCTCATTGTCTCCTCAGATCCCCCAAGGACCTCAGATATAGTCTCTAAGTTCCTTGACTGGCCTGCTTCCCACACTTATAACCCTGACTCTCTCACAAGGTTGGTTGATCATTCATTCATTCAACAGCGTGAATCGCTTATTGAAAGTTTATTGTGTGGTGTGCACTGTTCTGTGGGGTCCAGTTGACTTCTGCTCTACCATTCTGCTCCCTATGCACTGTTGTCTCTCGCTCTCACTCTCTTGTTTGCTGTCTCTCGTTCTCTCTCTCTTTTCCTCTCTGTGTGTACGCAATTCTGTGGATAAGGCAGTGACTCAGACCCTACCTCAAGCAGATAAGTAAGATTACTACGGGGAAGGAGACACGCAGAGGGAGTCAGGGAGAAGCACCTGAGCCTCTCTCTGCCTCATTCTCTTGCTAACATATAACTTTTATTTGTTTGTTCTTTTGAGACAAAGTCTGAATCTGTACCCCTGGCTGTCCTGACTCACTATATAGATCAGGCTGGCCTTGAACTTTGAGCAATCCTCCTGCCTCAGCCTCTCAAGTGATTAGAGGTGTGAGCTTCTAGACTTCCAGTATTTCCTAGAAGGTAGAGACTCACTAGAAGGTGAATGGAAGGAGAGAAGAAATGCCTGGCAGGACTGATGCTTCTTTCCTGGCTTTCTAAATCAACGCTCACAACATATCAAGTCACAGACAGGAGTTTTTAGATTCTGTGCTCCTGGAGTGCCTGGCTGGGGAAGGATGGTCTCTGGAGGCCAGTCCTTACCCACCCCCACCTGCCTAGGCCAGAGCTGTCAGAGGAGGGGCAGACGTTGGCTGGTGCTAGTGATGTTGCTCTTGGCTGGCAGCCGGGCACAGGGAACACTAGACTCTATGTGGAAGGGCTGCTGAGCCAGCTCAGCCCAGCTCAGCCCCACTCCAGCTGAGGCCTGGCTCTGGTTCTGATACCATTCTTTAACCCAGGCCTGATCTTTTTTCTTTCCTTCATTTCTTTCTTTTAAAACAATTTTTATTTTGAGAAAAGCTTGAAATATATCATGTGTTATGAAAGAGCATTATGGCTACCCACACATCACATATTTGATCGTAGTCTCCTGAGATTATGCTGAAGTGACAGTTCCTTTTGTCTAGTACTTTACTGTATCTTTTCTATACTTCGATATGATGTATAAATCTATTGTGTTATACTTGTTGACAGTCTTCAATACAGTAGCATGCTATATAGGTTTGTAGCCTAGGATCAATAGGCTGTATCACATATATGTATCATCTAGCATAGATATGTAATAAGCTGAACCATCCAGATTTGTGTAAATGCATTCTAAGATCCTAGCATAATAATGAATAATGAATCTCAGACCATATCTCCCTGATTGACAGATTACCTACTACATAGGGGCTGGAGAGATGGCTCAGTGGTTAAGATCTCTGGTTGCTCTTGCAGAGGACCTGGGTTCAATCCCCAGCACCCACATGGCAGCTAACATCCGTTCATAACTCCAGTTCCAGAGGAATCCGACATCCTCTTCTGACCGCCAAATGTTTTGCTTCACATGGGTGCACTTACATACATGCAGGCAAAAAACACTCATACACATAAATTAAAAATAAAATATTTTAAAAGAAGAGCACACAGGGAGCTGGAGAGATGGCTCAGGGGTTAGGAGCACTGGCTGCTCTTGCAGAGGACTCAGGTTTGGTTCCCAGCACCCATATGCGGCTAAAAGTCACCCATAACTCCAGTTCTAGGGGATCCAACACGCTCCTCTGACCTCTGCAGACATTGCAGGACTCCAGTGCACTTAAATATACGCAGGTAAAGCATTTATACTCATAAAATAATTAAATATTTTTTTGAAAAACAAACAAACAGTTGGGCATGTTGGCACATGCCTTTAATCTCAGTTCTCAGGAGGCAGAGGCAGGCAGATCTCTGAGATTAAGGCCAGCCTGGTCTACATATTGAGTTCCAGGCCAGCTGGGGCTATAAGGAGACCCTGTCTCAAAAAAAACAACCCCCCCCCCAAAAAAACCCAAATCAAAACAAAACAACAACAGACAAACAAAAACAACAACAAAGAGACTGGAAAAATGATAAAGGGATAGAAGCCATTCAGTCTGAGCATTGGGTATGTGGGTTATCCTATATACTCTTTTTTTAAAAAAATTTATTTATTATTTTTATTTTATGTGTATGAGTGTATTATTGCCTGCATGTAAGTGCACTCATGTCATAATACCTGCAGAGGTCAGAAGAGGGCACCAGATCTGCCGGAACTGGAGTTAGGGACGATTGTGAGCCATCATATGGATGCTGGGAATTGAACCCAGGTCCTCTGCAAGAGCAGTCAGTGCTCTTAACCACTGAGCCCTCTCTCCAGACCCTTATTTTTTATTTTATTTTATTTATTTATTTATTTGGTTTTTTTCAGACAGGGTCTCTCTATAGCCCCAACTGGCCTGGAACTCGCTATGTGGACCAGGCTGGCCTTAAACTCAGAGAGATCCACTAGCCTCTGCCTTTCAAGTGCTGAGATTAAAGGCATGTGCCACCACGCCTGTTTTAGTTTTCATTAAATTTTTTATTTGCTTATTTTATGTGTATGAATGTTTTACTTGCATGATGTGCAATGCCTGTGGAGGCCAAAAGAGAGCACTGGATTCCCTGGGGAGTTTCAGATGTCTGTTCACTGTCATGTCAGTCCTGGGAACCCAACCTGGGCACTCTATAGGAGCAGTCAATACTCTTTTAAAAATTTATTTATTTATTTGTTAGTGTATGAGTACTTTGCTTGCATGTATGTAGGTATACCCATGTGCAATGCCTGAAGAGGCCAGAGGAGGTGTCCTACCCCTGGAACTGGAGTTATGGATGGTTGTTAGCTGCCATGTGGTGCTGGGAACTGAACCTCGGTCTTCAATAAGAGTAGCAAATGTTCTTGACCACTAAACCATCTCTCTAGCCCTTAATTTTTTTTTTTAATTACATGTAATGTATATTGTTTGGAAATATGCACATATGAGTGCAGGTACCTGAGGAGTCCAGAAGAGGGTGTTGGATCCTCTGGAGCTGGACTTACAGGCAGTTGTGAGTAACTGACATAGGTGCTAGGAACCAAATTTGTGTCCTCTGAAAGAGTGGTGAGTTTTGTTAAAAGCTGAGTCATCTCTCCAGCCCCCTTAAGCCTCTTTTTTAAAAAAATATTTATTAATATTTTTTATGTGTATGAGTGTATTGTCTGCATATGTGCAAATGCACCCATGTCATGCAATGCATTTGGAGGGCAGAAAGGGAATTGGATCCGCTGGCCCTACAGTTATGAATGGTTCTAGCCACTATGTGGGTGCTGGGAATCGAGCCCAGGTCCTCTGCAAAAGCAGCTAGTACTCTTAACTGCTGAGCAGTCCCCTCCAGCCTCTTTTATACTGGTTTCTCCAACAGGCTTCAGGAGGTCTGGTTGGCTGATCAAAATGGAGATGACACTGATAGTAACTGAGTGACTAATTGAAGGTTGCATCTGAGCTGACTGACTCTGTGACTGTGGAGAATTCATTCCAAGCCTGTTTCACTTTCTGTGAAATGTGATACCTCTTTTATGATGATTCAGTGTGATGATGTTTGAGAAGCACAAGGCCAATGACTGGTACAGTCCACACTCAGCAAAGTCAATGGCCAGTGTGAATGCAGTCACTCTGAAACTTAGGCAACAATCTCCTGTGACCAAGAGAGAACTGAAGAAGCCATAAGGAGCTAACACAATGGAGTAGGCCTATAATCCCAGCCCTTGGGAGAGCAGAGGCAGGAAGGCTGCTGCAAATTTGAAGTTGCTAGGCAGGCATTCCATCTCCGAGCTACATCTTCAGCCCCCAAATGACGTCTTTAAATGTAGACCTTACAAAATAATTTCAATTTTTATGCATATTTGACCTACACTAGTGTATTATCCAAAGAGGTAATGGATGTGGTAGTGTAGGCCTGTAATCCCAGCACTTGGGAGGCAGAGGGCAGAGGCAGGAGATCATCCAGGAATGTGAGCAAGTTGCTATACATACTGAGTTTCAGCCAACCAGGGCTACATAGGGAGACCCTATCTAAACACACACACACACACACACACACACACACACACACACAAGCCCCATTTGGCTTCAGATATGGCTGAATTCACTGCTCTCCTCCTCCGTCTCTTGGTCCTACTGTTTTCTATGTTGATTTTGTTCATAAGCAACTCCAGGCTTCCCTATTTACAGCTTCTCAGGGTATCAGTCCTAATTCATCCCAGTGTAATTCCCATTGGCCCTGCTTGGGACACTCATCTCTAAGCAAATCACAACAGCCGGAGAGCTAGAATATTCTTTTGGTTTTGTTTTGTTTTTGAGACAGGGTCTCTGTGTAGCCTCAGTTGACCTAGAACTCACTAAGTAGACCAAGCTAGTCTTGAACTCACAGAGATCTACCTGGCTCTGCCTCCCAAGTGCTGATATTAAAGTCATGTGCCACCACACCCAACTAGAATATCATTTTTTAAATTCATTTTCATTATTTTTTTACGTGTATGTATATATGGGTGTATTGCTTGCATGTAAGTGTATCATGTGTATGCAATGCCTGCAAAGGCCAGAAGAGGGAATTGGCCTCCAGATCCCCTGGAATTGAAGTTAAGGACAGTTGTTCGCTACCATGTGGATGCTAGGAACCGAACCTGGGTCCTCTGCAAGAGCAGCCAGTGCTTTAACTACTGAGTCATTTTTCCAGCTCCAAAATATTTTTTAAATTAAAATTTAATTTATTATTATTAGTGGGGGGTGGCAGGTGTAGAAGGATAGAGGTCAGAGGAAAATTTTGTGGAGTCAGTTATCACCCTCTGTCTTTACATGGGCTCTAGGGATCAAACTCAACTCATCAGACTTGGCAACAAGTACCTTTTACCTTCTGCACCATGTCTCTGGCTTTTTTTTTTTTTTTAATATGGGGTCTTACTATATAGTCAAACTCGTTGGGTAGCTCCAGCTAGCTTCCTGTCAATATTTCTGCCTCAGCCTGAGTGCTGAGGTTGCAGGTAGGAGCCACCACACCCAGCTGCAATATATTTAGTCAGGTTTGGGACACATGTAAACCACATGCACATGACAACAGATAGGGAGAAGGACTGACTTCACATAAACTCCTATGGACTGTGAGTAGAAAAGGATTAGAACGCCAAAGAAAAATTGAGGGGCTGTTACCAGAAAGAGCTCATAGGCATAGGTGTGTAGTCAGGAATAGTCAGGATGAGGCTTAAGAAGAAACAGCTGGGAAAGGTCCCGAACACATAATGGCAGGCATCTGGTGGGATGTTCAGAGAGAGGGAAAGAAGCAGAGGGAGAGAGGCAGGACAGGAAGAAAGGCAGAGGCAGAGAGGCAGGCTGGACAGGGAAGGGCAGTGCCGGGCATAAGAGCAACAGGTGCCAGGGGACTAGGGTGAATCTACCAGGTGGATTCTGGTGGCCCTATCTGGAGCCTGGCACATGGGAAAACAGCAGGCATCTCTGGGAAATCTGCAGATGGGAAAGGAGAGAGCGGCAGAGGCCATTCTGAAGGGCTCTGAACCCCACATGGTGCTGACAGTGTTGGCATGGGGGGTGGAGGGTGAAGAAAGAAGAAAAGGAAGAGGAAGAGGAAGAGGAAGAGGAAAAGAGTTATCTAAAGGTTGATGTGTATGTGTGTGTGTGTGTGTGCGTGTGTGTGTGTGTTTTCCTCATGTAGCCCAGGTTGCCCTTGAACACACTATGTCCTAGAGGGTATCTTGAACTTCTGATTCTCCTGTTTCTTTTTCCTAGAGTGCTGGAATTTCAGGTCTAAAGCTGAGGCCAGCGTAGGCTACATGAGACCCTGTCTCAAAACAACAACAAAAAATAAATAAAGACCCAACAAAAAAAATCCAACAATATCAATCAACTAGACGAAAACAAAGCAAATAAATGAGTTTTAGGCAAAATTAGATCTTATCTTCAAAAAAAAAAAAAAAAAAACAACCCACAAAACAGCAACAACAAAAAACTTGGTATTGTATAGTAAGGAATCAGCGACTATGCCTATCTTAGGCCTATAGTGGGAAGAGAGACCAGGCACCTCTGAATGCAACAAGGACAAGCAGGAGTTGAGAACTAAGGAACCCAGAGGGGTCAGTGGCAGAAAATGACTAAGAGGAAAGATCGAGGAGAAAGGGAGATTCAGGCCAAGCTGACCTGGTAGGATTTCTTGCTGCAGACATGCTAGGGTGATCAGACATCACCCGGGGGTGATGTTGAGGGTGATCTGACACTAACAGTAGGGAATTCTTGCAAAACTGACTTCCCAGTGCTCTTTGCTAAAACTGGATTTTACAAGGAAGTGCACAGCTGGCCTTGTCGAAGGTTCAGAAACTAACTATACAAGAACCTTACTTACTGGTCGACTTCCACTTCCCTCCACAAGAGCCTCCCATAGGGCTGCTCTGGTGTGCTCCCTACACATCACCTGCTTTTCCTCAGAGCCAGAGATCCAAAAGAGAGAGAAGGCTGCTGCAGCATTTGCTATGATGCACCTCAGGAACAATATTCTGGCCATTCTTGCCTTATTCTGTTTGTTAGAGTGAATCAGTAATCTCAGGGTAGAGACATTAAAAAAACTTACATTTATTTATTTTTAGTTGATGTGTATGAGTGTTTTACCTGTATGAAAATTTATGGAATGTCCATGGAGAACTAGAGTTACAATGGTTGTGAACCACCATGTGGGTGCTGGGAACTGAACCTGGGTCCCCTGAAGAGCAGCAAGTGCTCTTAAAGGCTGAGTCGTCTCTCCAGCCCCTAAAGCTGACATATTGAAAGGAGGGATATAGTGGGGCTAGGATGTCACTCCGTAGTAGGGCACTTGGCTAGATGCCTGAAAATCTGAGTTGGATCTCTAACACTTCCAAAAAGAAAGGAGCCAAACTTCTAGGCAGTGTGGCTTACTCCTGTAATCCTAGCACTTGAGGCTAGGCAGGAGGATGGTTATGAATCTGAGGCTAGCCTGCCATTTGGGCTGTAATCTTAGAAAAAGAAGAGAGTGAGAAAGAGAGTAAGAGCACCAGCGAGCAAGAGGGGAGCAGACACACTCTCACACTTCCACGAGGCCCACTCTTACCCAGCTTACAGCAATCTTTGGAGGGATGTTTGTCATCTGAGCTTTCTTCAAAGTGTGACACGTGCTTCATGTGACAGAGTTCGCCTGTCAAAGCAGAAGCTGGAAACGCTAGTCACTTGTCTACTTCCTCTCCCAGGAGCAGCATTGACTCCAGAAATTCCAGAAACAGGCCTGGAGGTCCAGGAAGGAATGTTCCCTGTTGGGGCCAATTGTAATGAAAGCGAGCTCTGGGGGTCCAGGGATGTGCTCTGCATGCCTTACCCAGTGTCTGGGCTGGCTGGGCATGGACCACAGTGTCCAGTGCTGGAGTGTGGGTGGAGGCGGTCATGGCAGTCTGCTCCTTTTCTGTGATGTGAAATATGTAGCATCCTGGTCACACAGCCTGAGTCAGATTCTTCAGTGCTCTGATAGTTCCCTGAACTTTAAGTTGCAGGCTTGTTTCTGGTGCTTACTGCTTCATAAAGTCTTTGAAATAATAATTTATTTTTGTATATATGATCTATGTATATGTATGTGTACTTTGTGTGTGAGGTATGTGTGTACCATGGCACGTGTGTGGGAGTCAGAGGACAACCTTGAGTATCAGTTCTCACACCACTACATTTGGCCTTTACGTGCATTCTTGAAATCTGAACTCAGAACATAAGGCTTGTGTGGTCATTTTAAGTGCTAAGCCATCTCCTTGGCCTCTACTTCAGTCTAGGCTGTTATGTCCTGAGGGACCTGATTCCCATCCGTTTCTCTTTATCTGGTAGTTCTTTTTCCTTCAAGGAGAGAAGTATCTTCTTGCCGCAGGACCTTGGCACATACTTCTCAGTCTGTCTGGAACTTTCCCATGTACTCTGTTTTTCTGTCTACCATTCATCTACAGGCTAATCCCTCAATTTAGCATTCCAAGCCTTTCATTGTGCTAGAAATGACACTGGGGACTTGTACATGCTAGGAGGTACGCTGCCGCTGAGCTACACCCCCAGCTAATCCCTATTTATTGAGATAGGATCTTACTATTCCAGGCTTGTCTAGAACCTGTAATATAGCACAGGCTGGCCTTAAACTCATGATCCTCCTGCTTCACCTTCATGAGTGCTGTGATTACAGGCATATATGGCCAAGCCTGGTCTACTCCCAGTTTATTTATTTATTTGTTTGTTTGTTTTGAGACAGGGTCTCCTGTAGCCCCAACTGGCCTGGAACTCACTACGTAGACCAGGTTGGCCTTGAACTCAGAGAGCTCTGCCTGCCTCTGCCTCTGGAGTGCTGAGACTAAAGGCATGTGACACCACGCCCGGCTCTTGATTTATCTATTTTTTTATGTGTATGTGTATTATGCCTGTATGTATGTAAGTGCATCCATGTTGTACAATGCCTGCGGAGAGTGTTGGAGCCCCTGGAACTGAAGTAATGGATGCTTGTTAGCTGCTGTGTGGAGGCTGGGATTCAAACCTGGTCCCTCTGCAAGAGCAGTCAGTGTGCTCTTAACTACTAAGCAAACTCTCCAGCCCCTTTATTCGATTTTTTGAGGCAAGGTATGTAACCCAAGCTGGCCTGAAATTCAATATGTAGCTGATAAGATTGAACTTCTGATCTTCCTACCACTACCCAAATGCTGGAATTACAGGCATGAATCACACCTGGATTATGTGGTCCTGGAGATTGAAGCCAGGGTTTTGAATATGTTAGGTAAGTATTCTACCCACTGAGATACACTGCCAGCTCCAGTTTAAATGTCATTTCCTGGGCTGTGGTATAGTTCAGTGTTAGAGCATGGGCCTATGTTATATGTACAAGACCTTGGGTTTGATCCCTATTGTCAGAAAAAAGAAGTCATTTCTTTGAGGAGACGTGGCCTGTCCCAGCCCAGAGTAGACTTGGTCTCTGTCACACACTTTGGTTATACTGAGGGTTTCCTTTGTCATAGTCGTTGTGAGTGGCACGTATAACATGGAAACCACAGTCTGGTACAGCAAGGAAGATCTTATTTGGGACCAGTGTAATAAGGACAGGGACTATTGCTACTTTAGCTCTGTTGTGGGGAGAGAGACGAAGCACCTCTGTATGCAGCAGGGACAAGCAAGAGTTTAGAGCCAAGGAGCCCAGTGGGTAGAATAAGACTAGTCTCTAGACAGAGATTAGGCCTCACTCCAGGACCTTGGCATGAAGCAGGGGCTGAGGAAAAAAATTCTCCTTCCCACACTCGCTAGGACCCCCATCCCTATCTCCCAGCTCTGAAGCTGGTCTGTCCCTATTAAACTTTCTCTCTGCCCCTCAGGGAACATTTTCACTCTGTTGCAAGTAACAGATCTAGTCACAGGAAACAGTGAATGTAGTGGCCCAGGCAATTCTACTGTCTAGTTGTGGATCAAATTTCAGGAATAGCTGGATCCTCTAAGTATGATCAAGATGCATTCTCTAGCTGGGTGTGGTGGTGCACACTTGTAATCCCAGCACTCAGGAAGTAGAGACAGGAGGATTTTCACAAGTTGGTCTACATAAAGAGTTCCAGGCCAACCAGGGCTGCATAAGGAGACCCTGACAACCTACCCTGCCCTCCCCAGACTCATTCTCTCTTCTAATGTCTTCCTTATAGTTCTCTTATCCCATACCAGGCAGGGGCTCCTGAAAGGTGACAAAGGCCATGAACAACTCTAGGTCCAGGACTGTTTCACTTACCAATACTTTCTCAATGTTTTTGGAACAGCCAGGAGGGTGGAGGTCGTCCTCTTGCAGACTACATAAGCTGAAGTTGAGGCTCTCCAAGGAAAATCCTACCATTTGAAGAAAGGTATAGCTAATGGTTGTTGAACGTGGGGATATGGGTCCTCACTGAAAGTAAACCATCCCCACCGGAAAGACTTCAAACAATTTTGCTTCATTTACATTTCTGTGGATTAACTGAGCTCAACTTAGTTCTGGGGTCTCTCTAGAATTGCTTATGTTGATATTGCCTGTGCTGAGGGTCCAAGAGGGTCTCGATGGGCTAGGGATGTAGCTTAGTGGTAGAGAACTTGCCTAGCAAGCACAAGGTCCTAAGCTCAATCCCTAACACCACAAAACCAAAACCAACCCAGATAAGCTGCTTCATTTACATGGATGAGACTTGCTGCCAGCTGCTCTGGCTGTGCCATCACTGTCTCCCCACAGCCTAACCCCGACTCTTTTTCATGATAACAGGACTGCAGACTCAGATCCAAGCCTTGGAACTCACACAATGCGATATCATTACATTGTCTGATCAAAGTCAATGAGAAGGCCAGCCACGATTCAAGGGACTGGGCACCCCATCTTGATAGGACCACCGATAAAGTCACAGTGCAAAAAGGCACAGGGAAGCAAAGATTCATGGGAAATCACTGAAACAATCTACTCTAGCCTGCCCCATAACTCACCTCTTCTAGGTTCTCTCACTAACCCTCCTCCCACCCTTAAAGCTGGCTTTTTTGACCTTTAGACCACTGGAGACTCATCTCCTTTAGGAGGTCTGGACTCTGGTTGGGGATGTGGCTCAGTGGTGGAACACTTGCCTAACACACTAGAGGCCCTGAGTTTAATCTGCAGTATTGTAAAACAAAATAAAGCAGGAAAACATAGTTATGTTCTCTGCTAGAGGAGATCCAGTGTGATTTAAGACCCAGTTTTTGCCCACAATGAATTTCTAGAAGCTAAGTGTTGTAGTGTAGTGTGCACCTGTAATCCCAGCACATGGGAGCCTCAGAGGTATAAGTATTCTTAGGAAAGGGTGAGGCAGCCTTGGACAGGACAGACAGCAGATTATACAAAGAAAGAACTGGGAGCTGATTGGAGAGATGATTCAGATGGGTAGAAGCTCTTGCCTTGAAAACATGGTGACATGAATTCAATCTTCAGATCCCATGATAGGACAATCAATTCCTGAAAGTTGCCTTCTGACCTCCTCATGGAGTGCTTTATATGTGCCTGAACTCTCTGTCTCCCTGTGATGTCTGTCTCTCATACACAACAGCAACAATAAGTAAAATTAAAATTTAAAAAGAATTGGGAGCATAGTGTCAGATCTTTCCCAGGCTACTTGCCTGAGATGTTGCTTCTCAGTTTTTCCTGTAAGACTGAATTTCTTCCCAGTTGTCTTGATTGCTAAAAGAAATATCAAATACAAAGG
Organism: Eospalax fontanierii; assembly: GCA_035773235.1. Classification (NCBI taxonomy): domain Eukaryota; kingdom Metazoa; phylum Chordata; class Mammalia; order Rodentia; family Spalacidae; genus Eospalax; species Eospalax fontanierii. Next base: position 56,406,890 of record CM069526.1, read on the forward strand.
CTTAGAAGTCTGACCTATTCTTAGCATTAAATTAAACAGTAAGGTCCTGAGGGATGGTAGACCCTGTGCAACAAAAGAGGCGCGCTCTCCATCTAGTGGCCATTAGGGGTTACTGCAGTGGAGAGCTTGCCCATTTTCATAATGGGTTTTGATGCTTTGTTAATGGACAGTGAACTGGACTAGACAAGGGATGTCTGGTCCTTCTCTGTAATACAGGCTTGGTATAAGGAAGAGCAGGTGAGGTTGTTAAGTGGACAAACCAGAGAAGCTGTTTTTTGTATCGTTTGATGCTAGTGACCTTCAGAGTGGTGGAGGAGGGTGAGGACAGCTTATGAGAAAACTCCTTTAAGGAAAGGACTTCATTTGTGTGTGTGGTGTGCATGTGTGTGTGTGGAGGGGTGTGCACACATGCAGAGGCTACAGGTTGTCATCAGATGTCTTCAATTACTCTCCTTATTTTTTGAGATAGGGTCTCTTACTGAACCTGGAGCTGACCAACTAGCTAGACTGGCTGGCCAGTAGAGGCTCTTGTACTCTCCTGTATCTACTGCTCATCGAAGATTACAAGTACCACCATAGCTGGCTTTTTACATGGGTGTTAGGGATCTGAACTGAGATCCTCATCTTTGTGCACAACTTCCTTCTTTGATCTGCTTTGTATAAGCACTGTGGTTTCTTCCAACTTTCATTTTATAGAACCAAGGCCTAGGTCACATGAAGCTGCAGGTCCTACTCAGTCCAGTTCAAGGACCCCACAATCCCAGGCCAGTGTTCTCACATCATCCCTCATGTTGTTATATGGGTATGTGTACAGATTTGTGTCTGAACAGATTATGTGGTTATGACAGCCCAAACCTATGTCACTCAGGCTGACCTTAAACTATGTAGCTGAGGATGACTTTGAACTTCTGATCCTCCTGTTTTCACTTCCGAGTGCTGGGGTCATAGGCTGAACTACGTTGCTGGCTTGCATTTGGTCTTGAATCCATTTTGTACATGATTGCATTTCTTCTCTGAGGTGTCACTAGCTGCAGAGTCGGGGGCCTGGGGAAAGCTGGAGTTCCCTAGCAATGGAAGGGGTTTCTTGTTGAACTCTGATCAATGTGTTATCTTTTGTTTTTTTCCTCAGTTGAATTAGATTTCCAGCATTTGTCACTGAATCTTAATTCAAGGTTGCTCCCAATGCCTTCTGCTGTGGCCTCGCTTCCTCAGGGAGACCCCCAGGGCTTACTTGAAGCCAATAATAAAAGAAGCTCCAGCATCATTTTATAGTACTTCTCCAAGTCAAGTGCTGTGACTATTTGCTGTCTATCCCTTTAATTCTCACAAGGACTCTGTCAGGTAGGTATGACTTCACACTTGGGGTCCCAGGGCCTACTCACCAAGTTTGCACAGAACTTTGTGAAGGTAGGTCTGAGATCTCAACCCTGGTTGGCTGATTCTTAGTGTCCCTTGCCATGTGCTAGACTGCCTCTCGAAGGCACATGCCTCTGTGAGACCTTCCTGGGCCACAGACCCATGAGCAAGAGATCTCTCTGATGCTTAGCTGCTGTGCGGGAGAGCTGTGCAGGAGAGCTGTGCACTGGTAGCTGACACCATTCCAGGGTAGAGAATTCCAAATCTGATCTTAGGAATGCTGAAAGTAAGTGGGATCTTTATTTGAAGACAGGACCCCTGGGTTCAACGTCTTGGGTGCCATCAGAATAGACAATATTTTTTCTTCAGTTTTTTATTTTTATTTTATGTGTATGAGTGTATTGCCAGCATGTAAGTGCAATGTCCTCAGAGGACAGAAGAGGGCATTGGATCTCCTGGAACTGGAGTTGTGGATGGTTGTAGCTAATATGTGGGTGCTAGGATTTGAACCAGGTCTTCTGTAAGAACAGCCAGTGGTCTTAACTGCTAGGCCATCTCTCCAGCCCCAGAATAGACAAACTTTTTTAAGTATGACAATAATTAGTATTGACCACAAGTGGACCACCTGGAGCTTTTACACACCACAGGGGGAAATGTCAGCTGTTAGAACCAAGTACCTACTTCATGATCCCACTTCATAGTAAAGGAGTGCATGTATCAAATGACATATGCTGAGATTTTCACAGAGGCTTTATTTGTAATAATTCCAAATTAGCAGTGATAGATTTGAAATAAACTTCCAGGCAAGGCGTGGTGGCGCATGCCTTTAAACTCAGGAGTGGATCTCTGTGTGTTCAAGGCCAGCCTGGTCTACATAGGGAGTTCTAGGCCAGCTGGGGCTTCAGGGAGACCCTGTCTCAAAAAGACAAATAAAAAATAAACTTCTCACTGGGCCTGTGGTGCTGCACACCTTTAATCCTAGCTCTCAAGAGGCAGAGGCAGGTGGATCTCTGTGAGATGGAGGCTAGCATGGACTACATAGCAAGTTCTGGGCCAGCTGGGACTACAGGAAGACTGTCTCAAAAAACAAAAACAAAAACAAAACCTTCTCATATACACAATAACATGGAGAAAGCCAATGTGGTCGCATAGTCTAGCACTAGAGAGGTAGAGGCAGGAGGATCAGAAGTTCAAGGCTACATGACAAATTTGAGGCCAGCCTGGGCAGTATGAGATCTTGTCTCAAAACAAAACAGAACAATACCTAAAAGGTTATATAGAACAGATGCTAATTTCTCTTCTCTAGCTTCTTCAAGTCCCAGTTTAGTGCCTGCATCGTGGGCATTCCCACAGTACTCTGTATAACTCTCTACAAGTGCTTTTCAAATGTGTGAGTTCCCAGAAGACAAGAAAGGGATACTTCTACGTATCCGTACCAACAGCACTGGGCATGCGGCTGGGACTCCTGAATCCAGACAATGGAGTCTTACAAGACAAGGGCTCATGGCGGGACAGTTCATTCATGACCCTGCCCTTCACTGCCTTGCCTAGCAGTCAGGACTAGTTATGATACAGTGGGCGGCATAAAACTCTGGAAAAACTACTGAGGTGGCCTAGGTTGGGAAGCTGGAAGCTGAGAACCCACCCTGGGAGGTAAGTAGAGCCTCTCACAGCTGGTGAGAGGCAGGTACAACAGTACATACTTGCTGTGAGGAACTGGAGCTGAGGCTGCTTGGTCTGGTTATCTGCAACAGAGTTCCCAAGGCTATAACACTTGTTTCTCTGTCATTTCTGAGTCATGAAAAAAAGCTCTTTCAAAAAACAGCAAGCCTATGAAAAGTCCTGGGGAGCAAACCTATAGTTCTCTAAGTTGAGAAGGAAAAGGACACCTGTCCTTAAGCATTCTCCTCCATCCATCCATCCATCCATCCATCCATCCATCCATCCATCCATCCATCCAGTATTTAAGACACAGCCCCTAGTCACAGGGTTAGTGGGGATCTACCCTGAAGGGATTACCTAGGGCACAGCCTTGTGGACACAGCTTTCTCATTGGTCTTCCTGTAGTCCTCAACAGCTAGAATAATTGTCCCAAGTGAAAATCAGACTCCAAAGCCTAAATCTTCCAAAGATCCCCAGAATGTTTACGGGGAGGTAGATGAGTAGATGAAATCGTACTGGGTTTAGGGAGACCAGGGAGACCTTTCCTGGGGTATCAAGCAATGTACCTGTTTCTATCCCAACTCTTAAGATTATTACTGAGGGCCCAGAGGCTCTGACTGTGTTGGGAAGAGAGGAGTCAAGATGGACATACTAGATCCACTATCAACATGGCTCCCAACACTAGGTCTGTGATGCTATAATCTGGATCATGGAAGAAATTCTTTATTTGGATGGTTCAGTGACCAAAAACAGGGTGTAAGCATGTACACAAATCCCCACACTGTACCCAATGGCATTTTACAAGTGAAGGGGTTAGGGGACGTGGAGTAAGGTGGACCATCAGAGCAGCTAGGCTGCTCCACCTCAATGAAGAGGAAGCTTAATGATGTTTCCTGGGATTCTTGCTCCAAAGCTTTGTGGAAAGAAGTCACTTCACAGAGGAGTCCCAGATCACAAAACAATAGTTAGAAAACAAGTTTGGGGCTTGGGGAACCCTGGTTTCCTCAGAGTAGAAACCTATACCAGCTCTCCATTACTTCCGCAGGGGCGCTCTAGCTCCTTGGTACTCTCCAGAGTGATAAGGGTAGCACCACAGCAACCTCAGTAGATGGTCCACTGCAGAAGGGGAATAGTGTTTCATATCAGTTAAACAATCAGGGGCTGGCAGGAGGCAGTGTGCCTTTAAGGGCATAGGATTATCCAGGAGGGGAGCAGGTAGGGAATTTCTCACCTAACCCTGGGTCTGAGCACCTCTGAGGATGGAGGAAGCTCCCCTCACACATTGGTGCTTCCCATGATCCCACTAGGCACAGAGGCCTCCTCCAACTGCAGCTTGTCCCTAGCTGCTGCAAATCCTTAGCACCATTCAGGAACTGTAGAGACGGGCAACAGAGATGGCAGTGCTCACCAGGATCATGTGCATGCCAAAGAGACTTCACAGTTGGCAGAATCTGTACCAGGAAATCTCGCACATTTTGGAGGGAGGGGGCATGCCACATCAGTCCCAAGTTTCCAGGCAGCCACCTCCATCTGCTGTTTCCTGCCTTGGCATAGTTTGGGAAAGCTCTGGTTTCCCAGGAGATGCCTGGAGCCCAGCGACAGGTCATTAGTTGCAGAACTTGCTCCAATCTGATCTTCAGAGGAAGAACAGGCATTGCAGGGTATGCCTGCAGGACATGCAGTCCAGAGGGCTGGGGAGGGCCATTCTCGAAACTACTACTTCGGGTCCTCTGTCTCCCCAGTCATGACCTACAGGGCCATACTAAAGAGGGGCAGCAGGAGGAGCTTTGTCTGGACCCAATCAGAAGCTGTCTGAAGCCCAATTTGGCCTCATGTCTCCATATTCTTCTGAAATAAGGAGGAAGAGGGTGCCTAGGGCTGACCAGGGTCACTGGAAACTGGCTCATGGCTGTCCCAATCAGGCTGACCAGGCTGAAATACCTCTAGCCTTCCACCATGCTGGAGTCCTTTGGAGTGGAGCGTCTTTGCACTGGCATCTGGCTCAAAGGTGACACCACTGTTTTTGGTGACCTATAATTTGAGAAAAGCAGAGACAGATGTTAAGTGTGTGGTATGCCTAAAATGGCACACTCAATAGCTTATTCTAATGGTAGTAGGGCCCTCCTAGTCCCCTGGAACAATGAATGGGTGGGGTGGCCTTCTTTTACTGAGGGCCACCACATATTAGGCTTCCATTATTCCACTTCAACCTAAAGCCAGTTCTGCAAGGAGAAGAACAGCACTCCATTTTACATACAAAACTGAACTTCAGGAAGCTTAAATGGCTGGCCTACTGCAAGTTTCTCTAGCAATGTATTTCTTATTATGCATTGGTGTATATACACTGCATGCTGGGTTTTAAAAAGGTAATTTTCTTTCAGGTATGTCACATGTTTGAGCACATTCACCCTCCACACTCCACCTTCTCCCTCTCCTGTTAGAGTCCGTCCTCCCAGCTGTCGTTTCTCATCACACACACACACACACACACACACACACACACACACACGCACACACACGCACACACTTTCCTATATCTATATGAAATATAGTGTCCATAAATGGCTTATTTTGATTAATATGATAATCTCAAGGCATATTTTCTAGCAAACATAACTTCTTTTTCTGTGCGTGAGTGTGTGCACATTTAAAGATTAGAGGATGACCTTAGATGCCATTCCTCAGGTGTTTGGTTTTTTGCTTTTTTTTTTTTATTTTCTGTGTTATAAGTGTATTGCCTGCATGTGTGTAAGTACAACTGTGTGGTACAATGCCCAAAGAGGTCAGAAGAAGCCACTGGATTCCCCTGGAACTGGAGTTAGGGACAGCCATTTGCCAACTTCTAGGTGCTGGGAATCTAACCCAGGTCCGCAAGAACAGTCAGTGCTCTTAACTACTGAGCCATCTCTCTAGCCCCCTTTATTTATTTATTTATTTATTTATTTATTTATTTATTTATTTGAGACAGGGTCTCCCTGTAGCCCCAGCTGGCCTGGAGCTCACTATGTAGACCAGGTTGATCTTGAACCGCCTGTCTCTGCCTCCTGAGTGCTGGGATTAAAGTCATGTGCCACCACACCTGGACCCTGTTTGTTCTTTTTTTAAAATATGGATGGATTCTGGGGATTGAACTCAAGTCTAAAGCAAGTACTTAACTGACTAAGTCATCTCTCCAACCCAAATGACATAATTTCATTCTTTTTTTTTTTTTTTTTTTTTTCAGTTTTTCAAGACAAAGTCTCATGTAGCCCAGGCTGGCCTCTAATAGTTAAGGCTGACCTTGAACTTCTGATTCTCCTACCTCCGCCTCTCATTACAGGCATCTGACACCAGACTCAGCTTATTGCATTCCTTCTTTCCCTCCCTTCCTCCCTCCCTCCTTCCCTTCTTATTTTAAATGTGTGAATGCTTTGCTTGCATGTATGTAAGTACACCATGTGAATAGAGTGCCCACAGAGGCCAGAAAAGAGGGCATCAGATTCCTTGGAACTGGACTTAAGAATGGCTGTGAGCTGCCATGTGAGTGCATGAGAACCATGGGAACTGAAACCGATCCTCTGCAAGAGCTGTCAGTGCTCTTAACTGCTGAACCATTTCTCCAGCCTCATTATTGTTTTCTTTATCATTAACCATTCTGACTAGGCAAAGGAAACTTTTTATGTACTTGAGGTTTTTCTGTTTGTTTGTTTGTTGGAGAAAGGTCTCACTGTATAGCCTGACTGGTCTAGAACTCAGAGACCCACCTGCCTCTGCATCCCAAGTTCTGGGATTGAAGGCATGTGCCACCAAGCATGGAATGTTTGTTTATTTATTTAAGATAGGGTCTCAAATTTCTTTATCTATTATTTATTTATTTATTTATTTGATATATGGCTCAGGCTGGCCTTGAACTTGCTATGTAGCCAAGGATGATGTTGAACTCCTGATCCTCCTGCCTCTGTCTCCTAAGTGTTACAATTATAGGTATAAACTCCCAAGTCTGGTAACAGAACTGTGGCCTCTACCACACAGTTCACTCTGCCCCCAGGGTCTCAGTTGACTTCCATCACCTTCATTCCATTCCATTTTTCCTCCACATTCAGTAGAAAGTGGCTCTTCTGATATTCTCTAACCCACTTTGCTCTCCACTTCTAAAATGAAATACAAGGGACCAATGTTGCTTATGGACCCACACAATCTGGTATACAACAGGTGAGTAAATATTTGTTTGTATTTTGAGAGAATATCATTGTATAGCCCAGGCTGGCCTAGAACTCACTATGTATCCCTGGTTGGCCTCAAATTCATGACATTCTTCCTGCTTCTGCCTCCTGAGTGCTGAGATTCTAGACATGAGCCACTATGTTTAGCTTAAACATCTGTTGAATGAATGAAACTTTATCTTTAGGGCTGGAGAGATGGCTCAGTGGTTAAAACAGTATACTGTTCTTGTAGAGGACCTGAGTTCAGTTCTTAGCATCCATGTAAGACAGCTCACAACTGCCTGTAACTCTACCTCTAGGGGATCTGACACCCTCTTCTGTCCTACACACACACAATTAAAAAAGAAAAAGAGAATAGAGGCTGGAGAGATGGCTTAGTGGTTAAGAGCACTGGTTGTTCTTGGAGAGGACCCAGATTTGATTCCCAGCACCCATATGATGGCTAACAACCAACTGTAGCTCCAGTTCCAGGGGATCCAATGCCCTCTTCTGACATCTGTGGGCACTGCAATTACCCACATGCAGGCAATATACTCATATACATAAAATAAGGATAATAGATAAAATATTTAAAAAATTTAAAAATGTATCTTTAATAGATAAACTTATTGGTACTAATAATTCATATATTATCTCTAATTCTTACATAGCCTTGAAAGATGAGGCTAATACATTCCATTTGTCCTAAGAGAGCAAAATGAATAGTTTGGAGCCAAATTATTAAACTCCCAGTACCTATGTGACCTAGAGGAAGCCACTTAACCTAAACTGTCACTAGGATTCTTTGGGCTATAAAAAGGAGAAGATGCTCCTGTTTGGAGCTCTTCTTGAGAATTTAGTGAGATTAAGTTGCTAATTTGTTCAATAAATTGTAGCTTTAGTCTTACAGAAGTAGAAGCTCTGAGAGATGTATTAAATTACCCAAAGCCACAACAGTTAAAAATAAATAAATAAATAAATAAATAAACCATAAAAGCCAAAAACACTAGCTCCATCCTCCCTTCCTTCATGATTCAGTCAAAGCTGACCTGGACCTTGCTACATAGCCCAGGCAGTTTCCTCTGCAGTTTCTCAACTACTAGAATGCTAGGGGTGTGCCATTGTGTCTGGATAACATTACCATTTTTAGGTCTGAATAGCTCCAAGGTTCTGGCTGGCTCCAGATTGTCTACTGACACTGCCACCAGCTAGGCTGTTGAATATGTTAAACACTGTGAGTGCTAATTTCTTTGTAAAGTGCTGTCATAGCCTTTTTGAGACAGGGTCTCAAGTATTACAGGCTGGCCTTAAGCTTGCTAGTAGTTGAGGATGATCTTGCCTCTCCTGCTCCCACTTCCTAAGTGCTGGGATTACAGGTGTGCACCATGTAATCCCACATGTCCACACTACAATTTTTATTGGTTGTCTACGTCTGTTAGAATGTAAGATTGTAGAAGCCAGGACTGGGTATGTCTTGGCTAGCACTTGGGAGGTTCCGTAAGTGAAAGAACCTGGTCATATCTGATAATAACCTGTAGAGGGAGTACCTGAGCACCAACTGATGGTAGTGAAGAGATCTTCAGACCAGTGGGGAAAACCCATGATTCTAGAAGACTAGCTCTACTACAGGCCAGAAAAACCAGGTTCTCTCTGAAAACCACAAGGAAACCACCTATGCCTCTCTAATGAAACCCTCAGCCTAGTCAGTTCAAAGGCCAGAGGAAAGCTGATGGAGAAAAACCCAGGAGCCACTTCCTGTCAACTGTTTTATTTTCTATTGACAGAAAAGGCACTAGTTTTCTACTTAAGCAGGAAACTACCTGACTCAGAGCTCCTGCTAAAGACTCTTAAATTTGAAAGGACATTACTCACTGGTTCTTGTGTTTGAAGCCACTGACGTGAGCTTGGTACTGCTCTATGGAGTTCAGCACTATCTTACACGCCTTGCAGGGATAGCCCTTCCCAGCTGAAACACATCAAAACAAAGAGTTAGTTATCCAATAAGAGTAAGAGGGACCAGAGGGGTGTGCTTTCCACAGAGCACGGGTATGCCTTTCTGAGACTGGCGCGTGGGACCGAGTGCCTCGATTAAAATCCCAAAGGCCTGAGTGTGCTGGTGGCACAGGCTGTGTGTGTGGGACTATGTGCCCTGGGGCTGGAACCTCCTTATTCCCACCACCTGCTCCCAGTCTAAGCAAATAAAGGAACTTGTAGCCAAGCCTGATGACCTGGATTCAATTCCCGAGACCCATAAGGTAGGAGAATAAACTCCTGCAAGTTGTCCTCTGACTTCTGTACATATGCTGTGGCACATGTGTACCCTGCCCCCAACAAAATAGATAAATCTAATTTTAAAAAACCCCACAGAACAAAGGTGATCTTTGCTATAACTCTCTCAATATGCTCAATGGTCTCATTGAACATACAGTCACCCATTACTGACAGATCTCTCTGGGAAGGTGCCACTCTTCTTGGCTTTGCAGTCAAAGCAACTATTGAGCACATCTGTAATGAAAATCAATCTTTCTTTTAAAAAAAAAATTATGTATATGTTTTGCCTGTAGTGCCCATGGAGGCCAGAAGAGGGCATTAGATCCCCTGGAACTGGAGTTACAGACTGCTGTTAGCTACCATATGGGTGCTGGGAACTGAACTGCAGTCCTCTGTAAGGGCAGCCAGTGATCTTAACCACTGAGCCGGCTCTCCAGTCTTTTTACATTTGGATCCAGATACCCTGGCTCACTACCAGCAACAACTGGCCTTTTACTGTATGGCTCTAGAAGTGAGTCAGGAACAAGATGTGAGACTGGAACCCCAGCTGTTTCATGTGACTTGGCTAAATCCTTTCCCTTCTCCAATCCTTAGCCTCCTACAATCACAAACCAAATATACCACTTTATAATCATAATATTTAAGATAAAATAGCCACATTTTAGGGGTTTAAAAATGAATGTATTTTTATACGTGTGGGTGCATTTACCTGCTTGCACATGTACCATGTGAATGCAGGTGACTGTAGAGTCCAGAAGAGGATGATGAAGCCCCCAGAACTGGAGTTACAGAAGGTGAAGTGCCCCCCCCACCCTCCATTCCCCATGGAGGGATCGAACACAGATTCTCTGGAAGAGCAGGAACTTAACTGCAGAGCCATTTCTCTGGCCCCTGCCTTAGCCTCTTGAGTTCTGGGATTATAGACATGCATCAGTATGCTAGGCTGAAAAAGAATTATTTCATGTAGTTTTTCTTTTTCTTTGAGACAGGATCTCACTATATAGCCCTGGTTGGCCTAGAACTTACTATGTAGACCAGGCTGGCCTGGAACTCAAAGAGATCTGCTTGCCAAGTGCTAAGATTAAAGATGTGCACCACTATGTCCAGCCTGTAAATTTTTTTTTTTGAGACAGTGTCTCAGTTAGCCCAGGCTAAACTTCAACTCCTTTAGCCTCTACCTCCCAAGTGCTGAGATAACAAGCATGTACCACCATGCCTGGCTTACTTCATGAAATTTTGTACATACCTCATAATCATCCCTTGAGAATCAAAAGTGTTATAGATGAGGAAATAGGGAATAGCCACATGTCTAAGAACAGAGAGCTAGTAAGTGACTGAGCCTTGGCAGATTACATAGGGTGGACTGATTCATGCATGCCAGGCTAGCTGTGTAAGACAAGCAGTGCACATACAGCTTGAAGCCCCCTCCTGGCTCTGACCTTTTGAACCATCTGTCACCTTCAATCTCACAGCTCTGTAGTGAGATCACCTAGGCTCACAGCTCACCTCTACCATTTGTTACCTGTGGGATCACAGGTCAGCTGCTAATCTCTCTTATATCTGGTGTCCTTGGTATGAAAGTGGGGCTTCTGTGAGATTAGCGTTCCTAACAATAACATGGGGTTACTGTTAGCAGCAAACTCAAAAGGTTATAATGATTTAAGTAAAAATATTTAGGATGAGGAAGGAGATTAATAAGAACAAAGTGTAACTGACATATATGCATTAAAATGCCATAATGAAACCCACTGGTCTGTAGGCTTATAGGTTTTGTTTTGTCTTTTATCAGATAGGGTCTCATGTACTTAAGGTCAACTGACTTAATAGAAGCAGCAGGAACACACTGGAGAAAGTCTCTTCAATACACAGTGCTGAGAAAATGAAAGACACATGCAGGAGACAGAAACCAGACATGAAAACCAACTCAAAATGGATGAAACTTAAAACTACTAGCAGAAAACTTTAGGGGAAACATTTCAGGACCTCACAATCACCCTGCTTCAATGTCTAACTGATGGTATCATAGGCAAACACCACTACACCCAGCTGTTTTGGGGGGTATGTATTTATAAGATGAAGTCTCAATGTATAGCCAAGGCTAGCCTTGGAATCACCATTTTTCTGCCTTAGCCTTCTTGATTTTGGTTGTCAGCCTGAGCCTTTAATGGCTGAGTTATCCCTCCAGCCTAGCCTTTTGAGAACCGGAATTACAGACATGAGCCACCTTACCCAAGCCATGGATCAATTCTAACATACTGGTTTTTAGTGTTTTATGGTTACAATCAGAATGTACAGCAAAAATGAGGGAATGTTTTTTTTCACTGAGTTCACAGCAAACAAGCTAATGCAGGAACACATAGTAGACAACTATTACAGAAGTAGATTTTTCTTCTCTTCTCCCAATAAATAGTATAATATTCACCAAAATTGGATTTCTGTCAGATCCATTATAATTACCTTAATATACTGTAAATAGTCCCATTTAAATTTTTCCTATAAATGTGATTATATAACAAAAAAGTGCAGATGAATTACAGTATGTACAAAACTAAATGTTAAGAAATGAGGAAGGGGGCCTGGAGAGATGGCTCAGAAGTTAAGAGCAGTGGTTACTCTCTCAGAGGACCGGGGTTTAGTTCCTAGCACCCACATGGTAGCTTACAACTGTTCATAACTCTAGTAACATTCTCTTCTGACCTCCAAGGAGTTTGCAGGACACAGGGGCACTCACATACATGCAGGCAAAACACACACATTTAAAAAAAAGAAGATGAGGAAGGGCTGGGGATGTACTTGGGGTGGAACACTGGAGGACAAAATTAAAAGCAAACACTGTCTTTCCATCTAATGTTAAAGAATATTAATTTCAAGATGCAAGTGATGGCTCATGTCTCAGGAAGGGGGGGGCTCAGGAAGCTGAGGCTAGCCCTGGCTATGTAGTAAGACCTGTCTCAAAACCAAAGTCAACCAAACAACAACAACCCTACCTCATCCCATGAAGGGTGTAGGCAGGTAAGCAAGGCAGCTTCTCCCAACTTAAAATCTCCCCTGAAAGGTCTCATTCTCCATCCCCAAGGCTTTAAATAGTAGAGATAATCTTGGCAAATACCCCTAAGTGTATAAATGAGAATGTCCCCAGTTGGTAGCACTGTTTTGGGAGGTCTTAGAAGGTGTGGCCATGCTGGAGGAGGAATGTCACTGGGGGTGGGCTTAGAGAGCTCTTTAGCCTTGCTGGATTTACAGTTACTCTTTGCTTCCTGTGCCTGCTTGAATATGTGAACCTCTGCTTTCTGCTTCTGTTCCAGCACCTCCTGCCACCATGCCTCCCCACATGATGGACTCTAATTCTCCTGGAACCAAAAACTAAATAAACTTTTCCATTTATAAGTTCTCTTGGTCAGTGTTTCTATCACAGCAACAGAAGTGACTAATGCAGTGTACATATACATGTTAAAATTCTCAGCCAGGCATGGTGGCCACACCTTTAATCCTAGCACTGTGGAGGCAGAGGCAGGTGTGAGTTCCAGGACAGTCAGGATTACTTAGTGAGACCTTGTGTCAAACAAACACATTCCATTCCCCTTTCCCTAACAAAATTTGTAGCTTTGACACTCTGGAGTAAATGGTAAAAATAATTTAATTAAAAATTATATCTATTTATTTATAGTACATATAAACAGGTGCCACAGTACATACATGGAGGCCAGCAGACAACTTTTGGGAGTTGGTTCTCCTGGGGATCGAATTTAAGTCTCTAGGCTTGGGACAAGCTCCTTTATCCACTAAACTACCTCCCCAGGGGGTCTTATCCCCATGTTTTTGGAGACAGAATTTCACATGTCAGGCTAACCTCAAACTAAGTAGCCTAGGATATCCTTGAACTCCTGGTCCTCCTGCCTACACCTCCCAAGTGCTGGGATTACCGGTGTACACCACTGCACCCAGCTCCTTTTCTGTTTAAATTGTCTTTATGCTCTGAATGCTGGAGCATATCGAATCACTGCCCACTGGGTTGTCTGTCGAAGGTTTTGTCACTGCACTGATAACCCTTTTCTGAAGGGAAGCAGTGCACGTGTCTTTTCATTGGGATGAAATCTGGGAATCGTTTCTTTAAGTTGGGCAGTGAACCAGCCATCAGTGATGGGAATAGCCATGTCATCTTTCAGCAAACAGAAGCAGTCAAAGATTCTGGGTAAAAAATATACAGTCTCTGGTCTGAATAGAGTTTTCCGTGGCTTTCCAAGAGGCCACTGAAGCTGAAGCATTTTTACAGACATCCTGGTGGACCAGCAGCTCTCCTACCTGTGGAGACACTACTGCTGGTCCAAGTTGTTCTTTTCATGGGATGCTTTCTCACATTGTAATCATTGAAAAGGCTAGAAAGACTCCAGTTAAATGTGCTAAAGAGCTGTTTTGGATGTATGTGAGCATGTCACAGAGTGACTGCTCTAAGTGGGTGCGGTGCTTTGCGCTGTGGATGCTGATGCAGAGTGCGCACTTCCAGTGTATGAAGAAATGGTTTTTTTCCTGTCTGTTCTGACTCATTCAGGCTCATAAAACGCTCCCCTGTGGGAGAAGGTAGCAAGTCTTCACATCTACCTTCTTAAGAGAATTAAGATACTGTTGCATGGTGGCACAAGTTTATAATCTCTTGAGAAGTGGAGGGGTTTGTCATCTTCAGTTACATAGTAAGTTTGTGGCTAGCCTAAGCTACATGAGACTACCTCAAAATACAAAGCAAAATAAAACAAAATGAACTAAAAACCTAACCCAACCAACCAAATTAAAACAAAAACAAATCCTCTCTTAGCTTATAGACTGGCACTTATAGTCATAACAAAAACAATTACCTTGTTTTAAAAATGTTTTGCCATTTATTATGTATTTATTTATTTGGGGTTTTAAAAATATTTTTATTTTATATGCATGAGTGTTTTGCTTGCATATATCCTTTTAAAAAAATCCTTATTTTTATGTGTATGAATGTATTTCCAGAATGTATGTAATATGTAAGTGCATCTGTGTTGTGCAATGCAACTGGAGTTATGGATGATTATTAGCCACCATGTGGGTGCTGGGAATCGAATCTGAGTCCTCTGCAAGAGTAGCCAGTGCTCTTAATCACTGAGCCATCTCTCCAGCCCCAACCTGTACATACTTAAGTGCATCATGTGTGTGCAATACCTGTGGAGACCAGAAGAGGGCATCAGATCTCCTGGAATTGGAGTTAAGGATGCCGTGAGGGCGCTGAGAACTGAATGAGGGTCTTCTGGAAGAGAGTAAGTGCTTTTAATTGCTGAGCCATCTCTCCAGCTCCTATTTATTTTGTTTTGTTTTTTGAAGACAGGATCTCCTTATAGCCCCAGCTAACCTAGAACTCAATAGGTAGACCAGCCTGGCCTTAATTTCACAGAGATCTGCCTGCCTTTACCTCCTGAATGCTGGGATTAAAGGTATGTACCACCAAACCCAGCTTATTCACTTATTTACTACATATTTGTGTGTATATGTGTTTGTACCTACATGTGTGGACACCTGTGTACCATAGCACACATGTAAAGGCCAGAGGACAACTTGTGAGAGTTGGTTCTCTCCTTCTATCTTATGGGGTCCCGGAATTAAACTCAGCTTGACAGGCTGGCCACAAGTGCCTTTACCTACTGGGCCATCTTGCTAGCTCCAAGTATCTTGCTTTTGAAGAATCCCCACTTTTTTTGTAGTACTGGGGATTGAACCAGAGAGGAAGACAAATGAGGGGTGGGGGCCAGAATGAAGAGAGAAAGAGAGCAAGGTTCCCTGGGCAGGTCACTGGATATAATGTTTCCACCAATTGAGGGCCAAAAACAAAAGTCATGAAGGGAGTTCTAAGTCTCTTGGTTCTCCATAGCATATGTGAGTAACCATAAGAGCTGTAAGTCAATATGAGCTGAACCTTCTCTATCTCTGTCTCTCTGGAGCTGGAGGTTGAACCCAGAGTCTTGTGCATGCTGATGAGTGCTAGCCACTGAGCTACATCTCCAGCTGCTATCTGCTGTTTTTCTCTCTCTCTTTTGTTTTTCATTTTGAGACAGACAGGGTCTCACATAGCCTAAGCTGGTCTCAAATTCATTATGTAGCCAAGAATGACCTTGAAATGAGCCACCACACCTGTCTCAATTTTAATTTAAAAATTTTAAAGGATAAAAACCACACCTGGCAGTAGCATTTTTATTGCCTTTTTCATTTTTAATGCTTTTACTGAGTTTTTGTGCATTTCATATAAATATATCTTAATCAAATTTAGACAACCTGTTATCCTCCTGCCCGCCCCCCACCAAATTATTTTAATTTGTTGAGATACAGTCTTGCTCCATAGACCAGGCAGGCCTTAAACTCCCCTTGTTCCTCTATCTCAGTCTTCTTCTTCTTCTTCTTCTTCTTAGTGCTAGAATTAGAGTCATAAGCTAAAAGTATAGCCAGGCTAGGCTAGCTTCCCGTCTCATGTTCTTTAGCATTTACCCACCTGTGTGTGCCTCCTGGCCGGCTGCTATCTATAAAGACATTTATACATCAGGGGCCTTCCATGGCATTGGACAGTAATCCCTGGTACCTTCCTGAGAGATCTAGCTTATAGTTCTTTCTTGGCCCCCTTGTCACCGCTTTGTACCTGTTTCATGTACATTGGTGTGGACCAGTCGCAGTCCGTATCAGATGGTTATTTTTGGTGAATAGGGGTTTTTGGAGAAGTATCATCCCCCTCCTTGCCTATAAATGGATCTGGAATGCCTATGGTACTTGGTTGGTCACAATTCCTACAATTATGAGAAGAGCACAGATAACTATGCACCAGGCATTCTAGGGATAAGTTGTTCCATATCTGGATGTCAAGGAGTATCAAGTATGACTATCTGGGGCTATAGCCTGCTAAAGTCCTCCAGGCCACAAACAGAATAGGAGTTCTCTTTGTCCACCTCTTCCACTTAGATGCTTCTCTACCTGTATGCTCTTCTTTTGGTTGTTGTTTGTTTTTGAGACAGGGACTCACTAATGTAGCCCTGGGTGACCTGGAATTTTGCTGTGTAGACCAGACTGGCCTTGAGCTCATGTAGCAGAGGATAATCTTGAAATTCTGGTCTTCCTGTTTCTAATTCCCAAGTTTTGGGATTACAGGTATACACTATTACTATGCTAAGTTTATGTGATGCTGGCAATTGAAACCAGGGCTTTTTGTGAGACAAGCATTCTCCAGATAACATCCCCAGCCCTAAAGACAATTACTATAGGCTGTAAGTAGTTACTGATAGAGGAAGGGTCTCTAAATGTTTGTGAATGCCCATTCCTATTATGCCAGGTAACATTTTGAGGTCAAGGAGGCTAGAATGCTCTCTTTCTTCACCAGATCATACCAAGAATACAGGCAGGCCTCAACTGCTGAGGGAAGAGATACCCTAAGGATATTCAAATTCTGGCAGAGACTGTTGAAGCCTCCACCCGAACAACGTGAATTTCACTTAGGGAGGTAAATCAGTGGTTAAGGCTGGAGACAGGGCTCAACAGTTAAGAGCACTGGCTACTCTTGCAGAGGATCCAGGGTCAGTTTCCAACACTCAAATGGCACCTCACAACCATCTGTAACTCCAGTTCCAGGGAACCCAACACCCTCTTCTGGCCTCTGTGGACACCAAGCAATCATGTGGCACACATACATATGCAGGCAAAACACTTATATGCATAAATAAGAATAAAGTCTTTGAATCAGAGGGTATAAAATGGTGGCTCTTGGCCCAAATCTGGCTTGTAGACAGGGTTTACTTACAGGTTTAAAATTTCTAAAATTGGGCAAAAGTTTAAAAATCAGAGAAAATGCAACAGGGATACAACTTAGTGGTAGATTGTTTGCCTATCATATATGAGGCCTTGGATTTCATTCACGTCCAGCAGTGAAAACAAACTACTATTGCTACTGCTACTACTACTACTAATAATAAAAATAACAGTCACAGGGAAATTCCTATACAAACTTGGCTTTCCATAGTATTTTGAACAACTGAAAAATGGTAATACCAATACAGGCCAGGAGTGGTGTATACTCCTGATTTTTTTTTTTTTTTTTTTTTTTTTGGTTAGAATAAGTTTATTTCATCTATCTGTAAATAAGGTGTTTAATAGTTATGGCGCTTTTAAAGATGCATATTAAATCAGATGAGTTAGACTATCCCAGATTTAACAAAGTACAGGGAAAGAAATGGAAAATCAGCATCAAGATTTGTTTTTTAAATCTGTACATTATCCACAAAGCCCAAACAAGAGAAGCAAGTACTAGAATGCTCTTAAAGTAGTGCCATTTGAAAGAACATCCATCTCACAATCATGATAGCTCATTTTAACAATAGTATAGCACAGAATACATACAAAAAAAAATTCATCACAAGACAGCCAACTCCACAACAATGTAACTTCATATAAAAGACTAAGCTACAAACAAAAACTGGTCCTATGAGGAATAAACTGGACATACTCCAGATGGTTATTTTGGGTACCTATGTCCATAATGGCAGCTATTAATAGTTTTACTAAAGAGTAGAGCTGGTTCGCAAAAAGGACAGGAAATTCTGCAATGATGGTCACTATGCTGTCATGGGAAGAAGTGCCTTTTGCTTGTTTTACAGCTGCCCCACTTCAAATGTCCTGAAGATACTACAAAACATCTGTCTCAAGTGCAACCACAGTATTAACAGCAAATTACTGCAGCTTTCAACAGCTCATCAACAAAAGAAGTATTAATTAGTCAATTAACCAGGCACTGCACAAAAAGAGAATGAAGCAAACCAAATACCTTGTGTATGAAGGGAGGGCATGAGAAAAGTGAAGTACAGATTACGCACTGTTTCCTCCTAACCACATGCT
Organism: Eospalax fontanierii; assembly: GCA_035773235.1. Lineage (NCBI taxonomy): Eukaryota > Metazoa > Chordata > Mammalia > Rodentia > Spalacidae > Eospalax > Eospalax fontanierii. The sequence continues at coordinate 56,425,246 of CM069526.1, forward strand.
ATAAAAGGAAGACTAAAGGAGCCAAATGAAGTACTGAACATACACTGAGCAAATTAGAGGTTGTACAACTGGCTTAATATCTTAGTAATCAATAGCCCATTAATTGCTAAGGCAAAGTGATGCCCAACTTGGCATTCCCCTTCCTTCCAATTTCAAGATATCAAGCAAATCATTATTGTGCTGCAATTATGATGCCAGATAAAGACTGATTAAGTACAATGGTTAACATACAAATGAACCTTTGGGGAAACGTGAATAATGACATTAGAAAATGAAAAACTAGCTACCATCTACAGACTGGTAGCACTGTGACCATAACTGGGGTGGTGATGAAGACAGTTGCTGGGCGGATGGGGAGAGACTGTTATATACCAGACTAGACTTTCCCAGGCATAAAGTAAGTTCTTATGCTTTACTGTTAAGTGTGCCTCCATGGGACACTTTCCTTTCCTATGACTATAACCAACACTAGAGTACACAATGAAATGAAACAAAGTGAATAGAATTATTTAAGTGGGGGGCAGAAAGAATGACACCTTTCCCTACCAACAGAGGGATAGAAAGGAGATGCAGGTTCATATCCCAGCACCCTGAATTGCTAATAAAATTTCCAGTATTAAGGCTTAAGCTTAAATTAGGAATATTTAAGAGCAATTTCCCACTAATACTTAAATCTACCTAATGGCTCGAACCCAGAGTTTCTCAAGTATTTTGCCATTGAGTATGCCTTCTTATTCAGTTGCCTCCATGGAACTCTTCCTTTCCCATTACAGAGATAAAAATTCTACCAGCTCTGCCAAGAGCAACATTATATGCTGGCTCCTGTGGTGGTTTGAATGAGAATGTCCTCCATAAGCTCTAAGTATTTGGACATTTTGTTGGTGGCACTGGTTTGGGAGGTCTTAGAAGGGGTGGTCACACTGGAAGAAGCATGTCACTGGGGGTGGGCTTAGAGAATTCTTAAGCCTTGCCAGATCTCTAGTTGCTCTGCTTCCTGTGCCTGTTTGAAGATGTGAGCACGTAACTTCTGTATCTACTCTACTCACCTCTGCCACCACGCCTCCCAGCCATGGTGGACTCTTGCCTCTTTGGAATCATAAGCTAAACAAACTCTTCCTTTTATAAGTTTCCTTGGTCAGTGTTTCTATCACAGCAACAGAAAAGTGACTAGTACAGCAATTGGTAAGAGGAGTGGGGTGTTGACTATAAAGAACCTGACCATGTGGGTTTTAGAGAAATGTGGAGGACTGGAAGTTTGGACTAGAAAAGTGGTTGACTGCTGTAAGAGCTTAACAGGCCATTCTAGTAGGAGCCTGGAAGAAAGTAGTGCTGAGAACAATGTAGTTCCAGAAAGAAATAAGGACTTAAACAGCAACTGGGATATTTTAGTAAAGAGTCTGGCTGCAGTCTGCCCACAGACAAAAAGCTTCCCTGAGGCTAAGCTGAAAAGCAATGGACTAATTTCTTTGATGGAGGATATTTCAAGACAGCTTACTGTAGAAATGGTGGCATGGCTATTAATGGCAAATATTATGCAGATCTACAATGAAAAAAGAACAAATGGGGCAGAAAGAAATGCAGAATGTACAGTTTGGATTGAAAAAAAAAAAGCACTAGAAGATTAATGTTGGAATCAAGACATGCGCTGAAGGAGAGGATCCCTCTGATAAGGAGCTTAAAGTGATTAAAGAGAGGCCTAGAGATTTGCACTTAAACAATGAAGAGATGACAGCCAGCTAAGCTTCTAACTTGTGAGAGGAAAATGCTACAAGGGTTTTCTACTAGAAAACCACTGAAGAGAAAAGCTTTGAAGGTGGATGAAGTAGGCTTGGATCCATCCCAAACTTACAGTCAAACTTGGCAGTATTGTTCACCTGGTGCCGGCTTTAGAGGCATGAAAGATGCAAGAGTAAAGGGGTCATCAGTTCTTTCTCCATGGTTTCAGACAGCTGCTGAGGTCAGGCAGCATGCAGCAGGGGCGTTCCTGCATAAAGAAGGCCCTGACAGGCCAAAAAGTCCTGATAGGCCATTTTGTGAAGCTGTGAAGGTAAAGCCTGGTTGGCAGTGGAGACCCCAAGAAGATGTTCCTGATGCCAGAGCTGTGAGACATCTGCCAAGGAGAACTGCATACAAGGAATGATAACACTCCAAGAGAGAGATGTATGTTGCATGCAGCAAAGCTGGAGGAGTTGAGCCATCTAAGAGCTTTGGAAGTAAAGTCCCAGAATTTGGACATGGAGCTACTGGATTTGGTGTTTGCCCTGCTAGTTTTTGGTCTTGTTTTGGTACAATATTTCCTCGCTATGCCTCTATTCCATTTTGGAATGGGAATGTGTATTTGGTTCCATGGTATGCTAGGAGTATGTAATTTGTCTTTTGATTTTACAGGGCCTTAGAGTTAAGAGATTGCTCTGAGTCCCAGAAGAGACTTTGGACTATGGACTTTTGAATTAAGTATTGAGATTGGTAAAGACTATGGGGACTTCTAAGGTTGGACTAAATACATTTTGCATTTTATATGGTCATGAGCCTATGGGGGCCAAGGAGTGGAATGCAGTGGTTTGAATGAGAATGTCCCCCAAAGGCTCTAAGTATCTGGACATTTTGTCCCCAGTTGGTGGTACTGTGTTGGGAGGTCTTAGAAAGTGTGGCCGTGCTGGAGGAAACACGTTACTGGGGGCAGGCTAAGAGAGATCTTAAGCCTTGCTGGATAACTAGTTGCTCAGTTTCCTGTGCCTGCCTGAAGACGTGAGCATGAGCACTTAAGTTTGCGTGTCTACTCCAGCCACCTCTGTCAACAGGCCTCCCTGCCATGATTGACTTTTGCCTCTTTGGAACCTTAAGCTAAATAAACTCCTCCTTTTATAAGTTCCCTTGGTCAGTGTTTCTATCATAGTAACAGAAAAGTGACTAGTACAGTTCCTCACTCTTGACTCTCTGGATGTCCACTGTGCAGTAACCATCAACATATAGACTATTTCCAAGGACTGAACACATCTTTGCACCAAGAGTCAAACAGTTGGTAAAGAAACCTTCCCCATATTTACCTACAATCATATCTATTTCTAGTGCTGTGATGTTCTGGAAGATGCCCCCAGCCATGGCTACCTAGACATAGTTGGCATCACATTAGCCAACAATGGCAGCCTTCTGCCAACACACATCAGTTTACTCACACAACTCTGCCAACCAACCATCATTGAGCCCTTTGCACTTGGTATACATTCTTTAGCTGATCATAGTCTTTTCTGTGTCTCATCATTTAAATTTCCTGCCTGGCTTTTTTTTTTTTTCTTCTTCCTCTCTCTTAAGGCAAGGCCTCATTATGTATCTCAGACTGGCTTTGAACTCTTGATCTAGCCTCCCAAGTACTAGGATTATAGATGTATACCACTAGGTCTGGCCTGCCTGCATTCTAAAGGTATCTGAGCTTACAAACTCTGCTTTAGAAGAAGCATACACTTGGCCAGTCTAGGAAGCCCCAGTGTTCAAGCCCTGGTCAGCTCTGGGTATGAGCTGGATCCTCTCACCTGGTAAGTCAGAGACAGCAGAGTCCGCCATTCGCCCATAGTGTGCCATAAGTTTAAGCTTGGTCTCCTGCTTCCTGTGTTTCTTGCCCACATAATGTTGTTGAGCCATGACAGGGTCGTTGAAAGTTGAATGGCAGAGGCTGCAGAACTTGTCTGGGTCTATCATCTCTTTATTCTGGTGGAAGGCTAAGGTGGAGGCCACAAGGAAAGGATTTGTAAGGTGTTTCGACAGAGCTGTGGCAAGAGAGTTCAAACAGAAACAATGAAACAAAAAAAAACCCAAAACCTAGCTTTTTAGTGTGTTGAAGAGAAACAAAGGCCACGTCACTCATCGTACTTGGAGATGTGGCACTGCCTGTGTGAGTTACACAGTGGACACTATCTCTAATTGGGAAAACTGGGAAGATATGAGGGAGCACAGTGAACTGATTTAGTCACAGCACATGAGCCTGATTTCCTCATACTCTGAAGAGCTTTGAACTTGTGCCATCCAATTGTTGCCTAATTGTAACATATGAGGCATGCATATTTGGAGTCTTTCTATCCCTCTGAATTTCTTGGAATTCTAAAGCAAGTGAGATAAGGAGTTATGGATATTTTATCCTCATCCTCAAAGTACTCCGGTTAGAGAGCTGGGGCCAATGTACTCATGTAGACAGTGAAGCTCTGAGCTCATACAGAGTTAAGCAATTGGATTAGGGATGCCTTTCAGACAACACTACATTCTAGGCTGAGTGAGGAAGAGGAGGGTGACAGTAATAATTAGTATTTTTTTTACATACATTTTTCCTTTTGATTTTCAGAACTACCTCAGTGAAATGTATATCGTTTTGCTATAATACAGAGAAGACTGAAGCTTAGACTGGAAAAATGACTTGCCTAAGATCACCTACTGTGAGAGAATATTGATTGTATGACCCAGAAGCTCATTTTCTGCAGTCTGAGTACAGCAAGCAGACTTGAAGACTATACCATTGACATGCTCACCTTCAGAAAAACATTCCTGGGGCTGGAAAGATGGGTCAGCAGATAAGAGCACTGGCTGCTCTTGCAGAAGACCCAGGTTCAATTCCCAGCACCCATTTGGCAGCTAACAATGGTCCATGACTCCAGTTCCAGGAGACCTAACACTCTCTTCTGGTTTGTGTAGGCATTGCACAACATGGGTGCACTTACATACATGTAGGCAGAACACTCTTACACATAAAATAAAAAAGGAAGAAAGACAGACAGACAAACATTCCTGACTACTGGAAGGACTCAATCAGAGCCTGGTATAGGCATAATGTGTGTGCTTCCTACGGGTCAACACGGGTGTTGACACCGACAGCAGGCTGTGTTGCTGCCTTTAGATGCCACAACTCATTAACAAGTCCACGTGACAGCTGGAATGGTATTAACCTAGCAACCACTATTATAGAAATGGGGGCCCAGAACCCCCACCTGTGGTAGAGAGGGCTGGGACGCCTCAGCACTTATACAGATGAGGTGGCTCAGATCCCTTTTCATCTCTATACCATTTCAGCTGAAGACAATCTGAGGATTTCCAGAAACTCTGACAAAACTCGTTAGTTTTTCCTACAACAGTTTTCTATGGTCACTGACTTTGTTTCAGTAAGTCATTCAAAAAGAAGGTATATGTTGTAAAATATTTTATGAGAAAATATTCAGCTTGTGGTACTGAGTGGGAAAAAATGATAAGATAAATTGGTTTTTATATCCTCAATTTTTCTTTTTTCCTTTTTGAGACAGAATATCACAATGTAGACCTGGATGACCTGGAACTTGACACGTAGACCAGGTTGCCCTTGATCTTGCACTGATCTTCATGCGAATACCTCCTGAATGCTACCACGCCTAGCTTCAATTTTATAAACTAACAAAAAGCACAGGCAATTGCATGGGTCAACTATCAAAGGCAAAGGGAATAAGGAGGTTTTTCAGTATATTCTAATTTTTCTATATTGAACATAAATTTCTTACAGAAAACAATAATGGTAATTAAGTGATAGATGTTGGTCTTTTTTTTTTTTTTTTTTCCATTTTGTTTTGAGTAGGGTCTTGCTCTGTAACCCAGGCTGGCTTCAAACTCACTATGTTGTACAAGCTGGTCTCAAACTTAAGAGTATTCCTCATGCTCTGGCCCCCCAAATACTGGAATTACAGGTAGATTACATGTCTGGCTCATGATTATAGTTTTTTGAGACAGCATCTCTACTTCTGGCCTAGATCGGCCTCAAATTCAGGATCCTCCTGCCTTATCCTCGAGAGTAATGGGATTACAAATTAAGGTCACTGTTCTTTAAAGATTGTTTGTTACATTTCACTTATTCTCTAATTTGTGTATGTGTGTGTGCATATGTGTGCAGGTGTGCATATGTGGAGGATAAAGGACAACCTGTGGGAACTGGTTCTATCCTTCTACCCTGAGGGGTTTGGGAATCAAATTCAGGTCATTAGGCTTGATGTAGGTACCTTTAGTTTCTGAGTCATTTTGCCAGCTTTCCACCTCCTTTTTAAAAAAAAAATTTTTTTTTAATCTATTATTACTGTGTCAGTGTGTGCATGCACATAAGCACTGGTGTATATGCAGATGTGCCTGCCACAATGTGTGTGGAGGTCAGAGGACAACTTGGTGGAGTAAGTTCTCCCCTTCCACCTTTATGTGGATTCTGGGAATCAAACCTAGGTTGCCAGGCTTGAGATGCACCTTTATTTGCTAAGCCATTTTGCTGGCCTTGGGCTGTTCTTTAAAACATACTGGAAGGAAATCTTACAGTGAATGGTAAAGCTAGAAGAACTACTTAATGGACATCCAAAACCAATGAGAGCTAGTTTTGTTTCAGGAAATGGCCTAAAATGTGGAAAGTGAGTTCTATAAGGGATGTCTACTGTATTTTTATTTATAACACTAAGAAGAGAGAAGAGGAAAAAAGACTCAACATGAGAGAAATTGTTAAATGTGGTAGGATGTATAATTACTAAAAATGTTTACAAAGTTTGCAATAGCACGAGGAAGTATGTTATAGTAAATGGAGAAATGTGAAAGGAAATTGAATGTATTATACAATAAGGTCATGTCATTGTTAAAAGATATTTGTGTGATCTATACACATACACTGGCATTTTGAAATGTCACCTACATATATATATATATATATATATATATATATATATATATATATATATATACACACACATGAATATGTACATGACCATCATATATGGATCTATTTGTTTGCTTGTAACCCAGGTTGGCCTTGTAGAACTTGCTTGTAGTCTAGGGTGGCCCCAAACAAATAGCAATCCTCTTGTCACAGCCTCTCAAGTGCTGAGATTCTAAATATGAGCCACCATGCCTAGTTCACCCACATATTAACAGTGTTCCCCTTAGAGCTAAGACTTGGGTGATATTTTACTTGCTTCTCTGTACATTCTGCATTGTTGAACTGGAATTATTCATGAGTGTATATCATTTTTACAGAAACAGTACAAGTTTTATGTATTCTAAGTTTATATGCACACATACATGGAGTCAATCTGGATGTACATAAAACAAACATAAGCAGATAAACCAAACACATAGCACACGGTTAAAAGAGAAACAGTACTCTAGAATGTTAACAGTGCTTAACTTGAAATAGTAAATAGTAAATAGTTTCTTTCAATTTTTCTACAATATGCTTGTTCCACTTTATATTAGACAAGTGTTTAATTTCAGGAATAGAGTTATGAACTCATGAAACAATATGGATATTGCTTAAACTATAAGGTTACATGAAAAGTAAAAGCAAAATACAAATGGTTTATGCACTAATTACAACTATTTAAACACATGGGACAAACAATTTACATGTGGCAAAGACTAAAAGTAAATATGGAAAATAACTTAAGTGTTTAGTACGGAAGTACTGGGATGAGGCAAGTTCCACAGAACTTTCCCAGTTGTGGAAAGATAAGTTTACAACCCTGTAAGACTCAGTTCTTAAGATAATTCTCCTTGACTTGCTACTTAAACATTGTGGTAACACTGCTGTTACAAACTCTGACTTTAACAATATCTGTCAGTGCCAGTCTAAGTTAATGATGCACTGACCATAAGCAAGGTCCATGGTGTGCTCTGGATGAGGATGCCTAGTCTACTTTTTATTGCATCTTATGAGGGAATTCCACTCACTAGCTATCTTGATTGAGACAACAGTAATAATGGCAGTTGATATTTAGTGAACATCAGTTATATTCTACACGTTTTTTTTTTTTTTGGCATTTTTGTTCTTTTTTTTTGAAATAAGGAGTCATGTAGGCAAGGCTGGTCTCAAACTTGTTTTGTAGACAAAGATGGCACTGAACTCCTGATTTTCCTGCCTCCACCTCCTGAGTGCTGAGACTGGAGGTGCATGCCACTATACCCAGCTGTCCAAAGTTTTTATTAATTATTTTGACTTCAGAATCTATAAAGTAGAAACACTGACACTTTACAGGTGAAGAAATGTAGACACAAATGATAACAGTGCCAGGATAGATTTGTGCTGTTCTGACTTCAAAGTCTATGTTTTATTGTTTCATACCATGAATAACTAGACTTGGGTATGATTAGAGGGTGGAATTATGAGTAGACTTTCCATCCTATCTTCAAAGTCTTCTAAAAAACTGTTGTCTTGTTTCAATAATACAGTAAAACAAAAAGGATAGCACTATAAATAGTATAATTTATTTCTTGGTCAAAACAGAAAAAAGAGATTTTTAAAAAGTGAAATTAAGATCAAAGAGCTCTCTCTTGACTAATTATACTTAGCAGGGGTTAAAAACCCCAGGATTCAGGAGTTAACAAGATGAAAGAGAAGTCTGACTATAGTAGTGACAAGATAAAGGAGGCTATTTTGGAAGTCAGTGCACTGGGAATGAATTCATGGCAGCTGCAAACAGCTTGCTGGGCAGTAGTAGCAGCACTGAAGTATTCTGCTTTGAAAGGCAAGTCTCTGTCTTGAGAACAGACAGCTTTTGAGGATTAAAGTGGGAAGGGCATAACCTGAGCATATGAAAAAGACAAAGATTTAGCTTTCAACTGGCAACACTTAGTAATAAGAGCAGGTTGAGTGGGATTGAAAAATTAAGTGGAGAGGGAAGATGTAGAATGCTCTCCTGGTATATGTAGGACTTTGGCACTCCTGAGTCATAATTATTGGTCAGGACAAAAGCTCAGACTAAGAAGCTTCTCCTGAGAAAAAGTAATGGAACCAATCAAAGGGAGGTAAGGTGAGCATAAGTCTGAGGTCAAATACCAATGAAGCAGGCTCTACTATGGTAAATATATTTTTGAAACAGTATCTCATGGATCCTAGGTTTGCCTCAAGCTCTCTATGTAGCTGAGGATGACCCTAAACTTTTAATCTTTCTGCCTCCATCTCCTGAGGGCTGAGATCCCAGTTGTGCACCACCATACCTGGTTTATGCAATGCTAGGGATGAAACCCAGAGGTTTGTGCATGCTAGACAAGCAGTATACTGAGTTACATTCCCAACCCTGACTGAAAATTTTCAGGGCTCTCAAAAGCAATTCAACCTCTCCAAGTCTGAGACCCCAGTAAGAGTTTCTGGAAGCACCTGGTAATGGTCCCCTGAAGACAGGATGGGGTCCCTATAGAGCACTACTCAGGAAAACCAGTACCTTCCACCTTAGTGGATTGCTGCTTCAGCTTTAAGTTCTTTGCGTGTGTCTTCCCCAGGTAGTGCGACTGGGCCACAACAGGGGAGGAAAAGGTCATGTTACAGATGGGGCAGCACTGGTTCTTGTCTTTGCTTCTGCTGCTCTTCTGGTTGGGAGAAAGAACACAGGTCTGATCATGCCACTGCCCAGCCAGAAAATCTTCCATGGTTCCCAACTGCCCATAGGATGGTGGGGATTTAAGACCCCTTCACATACTAACCCCAACCTACCTTTATGGATTCTTCTCCAGCTACTCATGTCAGGCTCTACTCATGATTCCCCATTTTAACCTGTGACTTCCTTGTTTTGCTTGGACTATTCCTGCTATCTACAGAGCTCTTCCTCCTTCCCTGCCAGGCATTATGTCTGCTATCAGCCATTTACTTAGCAGACTTTTACTTAAAAAAAAAATCATTGAGCAAACAATCATTAAGTCCATTTATGATGTATTCCAGCAAGAATGAACCTTACTCTTCATCTGTACTCCAGAGCACAACAGACTTCTATTCTACTCCTTGCCACTCTAAACTGACAGTGGAACAGCTTACCCCTTTTCTGTGAACTCAAGTACACTGCTGGGATGGACAGCTTGACTTTGTTTCCTATCCCTGCACCCCACTGGAGTCTGACACAAAGCAGATATGTCAGGTTCTTAGGACAGGTATATAATTGGATTCTATTTATTAACTGTAGTTAGGGTAAGAGAATGTATCTGAAGCCTATATTAAGGTTTATCTTCCTGAGAAAGTCTGATCTCTCAATAGGGTATGCATCAACATTTTTCAACCTCCGCACTATGGACATCCTAGAGTTGGTAATTCCTAGTTGGTGGTGGTGCTGTTATGTCATTTGAACTACTTAGTCTCCAGAAGAATTAAAGGGACTGAAGTACAAAGAGGTAAAGTGATCTTGCCTTCCTGGATTTTAAATCATAGGGAGGACAACCAGGGGATGAGTCAGTGCATTTCTAGAAGGGATAAGCAAGGCCTTTTTAAACTACTGGCCACTAATAGGAATCAGCTATTTATAGAGGACCTCTTATTTGTTGAGCATTACTGGGGTCTGAAATTCTGCTTCATAATACCTTAAGAGGTAAGATCATCTCTACTTTAGGAGTGAAGTTCAGAGAGGTTAAGTGACTTGCCCAAAGTCACTCACTCAGCAAGTCAAAGAGCCTTGTCTACTGACTTCTCATCTGTGATGTATACAACCTCCCATATTATAAAAAATAATAATATTCTCAAGAGATTACAGGTTGTTTCAGTATATTTCTTACAGACATTCTGAGCCAAAAAAATTAAATGCAATTACTTCTAATCAGGGGAGGCATTTATTTATTTGTTCAACACATTCAAATGCTGAAAGCTTTCCCCTCCAAAGCTGAAGAAGTGAGCAGCATGGCTTCTGTCTACTTCTGATCAGGTAGTGTTTGGCTTGCTTCAATAACCCTCTGGGTGGTAGGGTCTTAACAACAGTGCCATAACTGAGTCCCCTACTATGTGCCAGGCTCAGAGTCTACTACTGTTTTATAAATCTTTTCTCAACTTAGGAAAAGTCCTAAAAGGTAGCTAACATTAGCATCCTTTTGTTTGTTTGTTTTTCTGAGTCAGGTCTCATGTAGCTCAGCCAGGCCTTAAACTTGCTATGCAGCCGAAGATGACCTTGAAATCCCAATCTTCCTGTCTCCACCTCCAAAGTACTTGGATTACATGTATGCATGACCATGCTCAGCAGTATCCTTGTTTTTAATAGAAGAAGAAATCAAGGCTCAAAGTTAAGACCTGCTCAAGTCAAACAACAGGGCTGGGATATGCAAAGTTGGTCTGATTCAAAGCCCATACTCTCACCACACCAACCTGCTTGCTGGCTTTATCAGGAAGTGAGCAGTCTCAGCATGGCAGCTGTATTACCTGATCTGAGTCCAGTCTCTTCATGTCCCCCTTTAACGTCTCCATTCCATGGATTGCTAGGTATCTCTTCACTTTGTTGGCATGTTTTTTGCTCTGCAAGAACCCAGGAAAAAGATCAAAGATAGCCAAATGCCATTTCATAGAGAAGGTATCCAGAAATACTAATTTTCACCTAATTCATCAACACAAAAACTTTTGAGGAGAATGTGAGAGAAGAAACTTACATTGAGTTCCTACTATGCACAAGTCCCTTTACACGTTATTAAATTTAATCTTCAACATTCTATGAGAATTCTGTTATTTCCTTATGTACAAAGAAGCTAAGGCTAAAGATGATAAAGTTTCTTGCCTAAGATGAATAATAAGAGTTATGACTCAAACTCAGGTCTATTTAAAGCCAAAGCTCATATGTCCTTCTATAAGCATTAACGAAAGAGAAACATAATGATCCTGATTTGGATGGGAGAGATAAAATTCAGAAAAATTGAGGTGATCTTCAATCACAAGCAAACACGCATAAAAGCAACACCTGGTAGTTAAAAATTACCCTTTACTGTACAACACAGGAAGAAACAAGGTTTGGCATTGGCTTTGAAAAGTAAAAGCACTGCTAAAGGTATTATGGCATACCTGGTAATGTGCCAGCTTCTGAGACTCGGAAATCAGCAAGGCACAGCAAACCTTACACTGGGTGTTGGTGAAGAGACACTGGTTCTTCTGGATCATGTGCTCCACTACAGAGGGAAAAAGAAAAAACAGACTGAGTTGACAGATGCTATTTCAACTGTCTTTGAACCCTATCTCAAAAATAGACCCTGAGTCATGGAAATCGTACTAATGCATATGTAGATCTTTCCTACCCCTTCTTACCACTGATGCCATGACGCATGTTGTCAAACCATCTGCACTATTACATATTTTATGCAGGCCAACATTCTTTATCTAGTCACATATTGTTACTATTTTGAGATGAAGTCATCCCATGTTGTCCATTAGGGCTGGAGAAATGGCTTAGCATTTGCTGCTCTTGCAGAGGACCTGAGTTCAGTTCCCAGCACCCATGTCAAGTGGTTCAGAACCACCTGTAACTCCAGTTCTAGGGAATCAGACATCCTCTTCTGGTCTCAACAGCAGACATACACACAGACACATACATATACACATTATTAAAAATAAGAATAAAATATTAAAAATATATAGTTGGGAACTTACTAAGAAACTATTTAATACAGATGTAAGCATTAGGGGAGAGTGCACACCCAACACATTGCTGTGGAATCCTTATGAGACAGTTGCACAACTAAGAGTCTTAACAGTAGCCATTTATCTGATTTTGATGGCTTCTGAAGATACATTGTTTAAAAGATTTCTAATGAATTTTTTGTTTTGTTTTTATAAATGAGATGATTAAATGATTTCTGAGGTGAATGGGTTAGGATTACAGGCCAATAAGATCAAAAACATACATCAAAGGAGCTTGGAATGGTAACCCACATGCCTGTAATTCTAGTAGCTGGAAGGTGGATACAGAAGGATTAGGAACCCCAGGCTAGCCTGGGCTACATGAAACCTTGTCTCAAAATAACAAAACCAGAGCCAGTGAGATGACCCAGTGGGTAAAGGCACTTGCTACCAAGCCTGGCAACCTGAGTTTGATCACTGGAACCCATATGGTCAAAAGAAAGAAATGACTCCTGAATGTACCTTGGCATGTGTGCATCCATACATAACATAGGCACATACAATGAATGAATAAACAAATAAATGTGAAACAAACAAAAAACCAGGGAACTGGTGATAGTATTCTACAGGCAAAGCACTCCCTGTGCAAGCCTGATGACCTGGGTTTGAGTCCTAGAATCCATGGAAAGGTGGAAAGAGCTATGTGTGGTGATGCACATCTTTAATCCCAGCACTCAGGAGACTGAGGCAGATGGATGTCTGTGAGACTGAGGCTAGTTTGGTCTACATAGCAAGTTCTAGGTTAGCTAGGGATACATGGAGATCCTGTCTCAAAACAAAACAAAAAAAACCAAACAAACAAAAAGCCCCCAAATCCAAACGGTGGAGAGAAACAACTCCACAGTTGTCCTCCGAACTTCACATATGCACACCCTCTCACCATACACACAAATAAAAAATTGAAACAAAACAAAACAAAACCCCCCAAATTAATGCAAAAACAGATCAAAGGCTAAGAGTACAGTTCAACAGCAGAGTGCTTGCGTAGCCTGCACAGGCTGGGTTCAAGTCCCAGTGCCATTGTAGGGGAGTGGAAGTCAAAAAGGGTCAGAGAATCCTTACTATACTAGGTCATAGGGAAGTTAAGGTTCTTAAGCTGCATGTAGCAACTCTGCTTGTAATGTCAGCACTCAGGAGGCTGAGGCAGAACAACTGCAATGGTTATGAGCCAGTCTGGGATACACAGAGAGACCCTGTTTCAAACTGCCCTCACTCTCCTTCCAACACACAAAGAAACTCAAGGTTGGTAATCTTGTTTCTGACAGTTTCAGAAAGTTACAGGCTTGTGGTCCAGTAAAATGGCTCAGCAGGTTCATGCAAGCCTGACAACTTAAGTTCCATGCAAGAGTGATAACTTAAGCTCGATCAGGAACTCATAGTGAAAGGAAACCAACTCCTCAGAGTTGTCCTTTAGACCTTGACCTCCACAAATGTGCTATGGCACATGCACATGTGCACATACACACAGAGTAATAAATAAAAATTTAGGGCTGGTGAAATGTAAAGGCTCTTGCTGCCAAGCCCGATGACCTGAGTTTGATCCCCAGGAAAACACATGTTGGGTGGAAGGAAACAACCAACTTCCACAAGGTGTTCTCTGATCACTCCTGCAGTAGCACATGTGTGCACCACCAATAATAAAGAAAGAAAGAAATTCTTCAAAAAAAATTTTTTTTTAGAGCCTGGGTGGCTCAGCAGTTAAGGGTGTGTACTGCTCTTACAGAGGATTGGAGTCTAGTTCCCACTACCCATGTCAGGCAGCTCTCACAACCCACTGTAACTCCAATTCAAGGGGATTCAATACCCTCTTCTGGCCGTCCAAAGCACTGCACTCACATGCACTCACACTCAGAAACACATATATACACACAATTTAAAAAAGTTTAAGGGGAAACATCACTTTCAACACTGAAGAAATGTAAAGGATTATGAGAGAATCCTGTGAACAATTTTGTGCCAAAAAATGAAACTTAGATGATATACATGCATTTTTAGAAAGATATAAATGACCCAAGAAGAATTTTTAAAATCTGAATTCAGTTATTTGTCAATATTCAGAAGGGAATGGTTCTAAGAACTACCTCACCAATCCTCGGCCCCACCTATCTAGGAAACCTGAATCTGAAGATGTTCAAGTCCCTTTGAGAAAGTATTGCCAAGGAGGAAGTCAGGGACCAGGCACTATTACCTCTTTACATGCAATGAGACAAACTGTCCATCTCTTATCTAGTCAGAAGGGAAGGTCCTGGGACTTCCTTAGTCCTCCCAGTCCTCTCTAGATTTTTAAAGGCATTGCTATTTGCGAAGTCCCTGAGCATGTGGTTTCCTAAAGTCATTGCCAGATGACCACTGCCTGACCTTCCACCTGTGGTACTCCATTAGTAAGGGCAAGTTTAAGGGAAACCTGGTCCCACTCACTGTACATGTCCCACAACTTCAAATCAATAACACATGTACTCAAGAAGTTTCTGTATCTTGTTAACATAAAAAGAGGAACTAGTCAAATGATCTCCTTTCACGATCTCTGAGTACATAAAAAACATTCTGGATACCCATGGGATCCACTCGTGAGGCTGCCAGCCCTGCTCCCCAGCATGCATGGTTTTACTTTCTCAAACATTTCCTCTTCCAAATAAAACATTTGCTTGCTGGCCTGTGACTGTTTACAAGTTCTTACTGGCAGGAACATGAAGCTGGACAACAGGGGTCCTTCTATAAAATGGCAAGGAACCACCAAACATCCTCCTACATACTTTACATCATGTTTGTCATATTTAACATGCTGTAAATGTTGAATGACTCGTTATCCTGCTGTATTGCTTAGAGAATAGTAACAGAAAGTCTACATGCTTAATAAAGATATAATTTTTCAATTCATGGTTGACTCAACTGTCCCTGAAGTTGGCTGAATCCGCATACATGGAACCTTCAGATACAAATGGTCAACTGTATACTTGTTTATTTAAAACAAGTGATTAAATAAACATCCTTCTACAAGAAAATGATAGGACCTGGTAGCATCTATAAATAACTTTTATGAGACAGGAATTACCCTGTATTGCCTCTGCGACTTTGTTGAATTTCTCCTCCTTTCTAAGCTTGTTTATCTGTGAAGACAAGATGCCTGTAGGCCAGAAGTTCCTAATTAGGTGAGCTAGCTGAAAGTAGACAAACCTAAGAACATTGGTCAGAACGACCATAGACAACTTCTAACTTCATAATCCCATGTACATGTTTAATGATAAATCCCCCAGTGCCGTAATAGTTGATTACTGCCATAATAGTACTTAAAAAGAACCACAAAGGGAGTGAATTGAGGGAAGGACAAATATCCAGAAAATCTCTACCCAGTCTCAGGACATAAATATCCCTTCCTGTTATTATCATATCCCTCCTCATTTCTTTTACCCAATACATAATCTCCCAGCCTCTAAGTGCAGAGAAGTTGACTAGTAAGTTATCTCCTACTTCTATAGGAATAGTAAGTCTCCATCACAGCTCAACTGGTCCTCAGTCTTGTTATTGGCCCTACAATTCCATGGGAAAAAGGAATCAGTTTAGGGACAAAAACTGATAATAGAGTCTAGATATATAGCCTAGGCTGGCCTTGAACTCATGATCTTCCTCCTGTTTCCCCTCCTGGAAACTGGGATTTCAGGAATGAATGACCACACCTGACAGAAGAAATAATACTAATTACTGTTATGTCCAGGCTCAGAAAAAAGATATCACTAAGTATGGCACACTGGCATCCTGAGTGCCCTCAACTATAGGAGATTGGAAGGCTTTAGAACTTTGTTTTTTCTGACCTTCTGCCCCTTTACCACAGCACTTGTCTTTCTTTCTACTCCAAGGAGCAGGGAGAAGCTAAAGTTCCCTCATTTGACACAGGAAAGTTCTCCAGAAAGAATGTAACTGCCCAGAGACAGTTCTGAAATTCTGCCTTTGGGGGACTGGGTTATTCTGGCCACCCATCTGGGTGACTTCTCTACAGTGTATGGGCTGGTAGCATGCTGATCTTTCAAAATTTTCCCACCCAAATGCCATTTTCAGGTGAGGTTTCTGTGCGGTGTGCTAGATGTGCATCCTTCAGCTTACTGGCTTGTTGGTACTCTCTTCTGTTGTGGTTTCTTTGGGGCCAGCTGGAAGAAAGAGAACTCCAAGGGACAAGTGCTTTGACACTGAATATCGAGAAGAATCTTTTTGATTGAAGAGTACGTTTCTCAAAAGAGAAAAAAACTAGTATACCAAAATACTTACATGCCCATGTTTATAGTGGCACAGTCCACAAGGGCTAATTATGGAATTAGCCCAGGTGCCATCAATAAACGAATATAGAAAATGTGGGGCCAGCTAGATGGCTCAGTGAGTAAAGGTGCTAGCTGCCCAACATTACAACCTGAGTTTGATGCCTGGAACCCATAGGGTGGGAAAAGAAAACTAATTCCTGAAAATTGTCTTCTAACCTTCACCTGTGCACTATGTCACTGGCATGTGTATGCACACACACAAATAAAGTAAAAAATATAGAAAGTATGAACTATATGCTCAGTGAATACTATTCAGTCACAAAGGACAATGATAATTGTCATTTGCAGCAAAATGAACAGACCCAGAGGGCACGATTTTAAGTAAGAAAAGACAAGCAAAGAAAGACAAGTGCTTCACATTCTTCATAGGGAGAAGCTAAAAAAGTCCACTTGAAGATAGAAGAGTGATAGGGTTGGGAAAGGTGTGTCTATGGGGAAGGTGGATAAAGGGAGGTTATTTGACCCATGGATGTCATATAAAGATGTTGAATATTACAGTGAATTTCATTAATATAGACAACTTATATGTATTAATAAAAAACAGACTGCAATAATCATAAAAATCCTAGAAATTCTTTTTTTTTTTAATTAATTTTAGGGGCTGGAGAGATGGCACAGTAGTTAAGAACACTGGCTGCTCTTGCAGAGGACCTGGGTTCGATTCCCAGGACCCTCAATGCAGCTGACAACCATTTGTAACTCCAGTTCCAGAGGAATCCAACACTCTCTTCTGACCTCTGCAGGCACTGCATGACATGTGTACACTTACATAATACAGGTAATACACTCATACACATAAACACACACACACAAATCATTTTTAAAATAATTTTATTTATTTGTGTATGTGTGTGTGTGTGTGTATGAGAGTAACTATGCATATAGGAGTCAGAGGACATCTTTTCCAGTCAGTTCTACCTTGTTTCTTTTAAACTAATTTTAAAAATTTATTTGTGTGTGTGTGTGTATGTGCGCGCGCATACCTCAGGTGGAGGCTAGAAGGGATGTCAGGTGTCCTGCTCTGTCACTCTCTACCTTTGTCCCTTGAGATTGGGCCTCTCACTAAACCTAAAGCTAGGCTAGCTGTCAGCAAGTGCCAGGGATCCTCTTGTCTTTACCTACTACAGCTCTGGGGTTTGCTTTTTATGTGGGTTCTAGGGATTTGAACTCAGTCCTCATGCTTGAGCAGTAAGTGTTCTTACCCACTCTGCTATCTCCCCAAACCTCGACCTTATTTTTTTGAAGCAGTCTCTTCTGTTGTTTCTTGCCACTATGTTACATATTCCAAGCTAGCTGGCCCATTAGCTTCCAGACAATTCTCCTGTCTCCACTGCTCAGCTTCCTGTAGGAGTACAAGGATCAGAAATACACATCACCACTTCTGGGTTTTTATGTGGGTTCTGGAGATAGAACTCAGGTTAACAGGCTTTTGCAGCAAGTGTTTTTATCTACCAAGTCTTCCTCTCATAACCCCTAGTTAAGAACATACTCATGAGAAATAAAATGAATATCCATACAAAAACTTCTGCATAAATATCCATAGCAGAATGATCCATAAAAGGGACACTGAGATGGCTAGGAGAGTGAAAGTCCTTACTGCACAAGTTTGTTTTTTGGGGGCAGAGTCTCCCTGTAATCCCATCTGGCCTGGAACTCATTATGTAGACCAGGCTAGTCTCGATCTCAGAGATCCACCTGCCTCTGTCTCCTAAGTGCTGAGATTAAGGGTGTGTGCTACCATGCCCAGCTTCACTGCACAAATTTTATTAGCAATCTGGGTTCAATTGCTAGATCCCACAGGAGGAGAGAACAGACTCCTGAAACCTGTCCTCCAATGCTACCTGCATGCATACACACACACACACACACACACACACACAGAGAGAGAGATGCAAATTTGAAGCTAATAACCTATAAGAGGTCCAAACTAGAAACAAGTTAAATGTCTGAAAATAGTAAATGTATAAATAAATGTGATATACCCATACAGCAGAATTCTATTTAGCAATAAAAAGCAATACACACTATGACTTAGCAGAGCTCCAAATATATGCAGAAAGAAGCTAAATTCAAAAGACTACATGTTGTTACATGTAGTATAACCCTATATATATGTGAAATGTCCAGGAAAATGTCAATTTATGGAGACAGAAAACACATCAGTGGTTGCCTAGGGCTAGAGGTGGGAGTGGAGACTGAATGGGAAGGCCCACAAAAGAACAGTACTTGTGGTGATAGAAATGCTCTAAAATGGACAGTGGTTATGGTTACATACCTCTACACTTTTACTAAAAATCAATGAATAGGAGCTGGCAAGAATGGTTCTACAGGTCAGCATGTTTGCTGCCAAGCCCGAAGACCTGAGTTTAGTCTCCAAGACCCACAGAGCAGAAGAGAATCAACTCCTCTAAGCTGTCTTCTGACCTCCATATCATGGTGTGTGTATGTGTGTACACACACAATAAATGTAAAAAAAAAAGTTCGTTTTTTGTTTTTTAAAAATTATTTTATTTATTTATTGGTCTTTTTGACCTGTAGCCGCCCTCCTGGAACTCATATGTAGATCAGGCTGGCCTTGAACTCACAGAGCTCTGCCTGCCTCTGCCTCCCGAGTGCTGGGATTAAAGGCCCACCACAACCAGCTTGTTT
Source organism: Eospalax fontanierii (assembly GCA_035773235.1). NCBI lineage: Eukaryota > Metazoa > Chordata > Mammalia > Rodentia > Spalacidae > Eospalax > Eospalax fontanierii. The sequence goes on from CM069526.1 coordinate 56,444,593, forward strand.
TTCTTTTTAAAGACAGGGTCTTACATGCAGTGCTTGCTGGCCCTGAACCAATAACCTTCCTGCTTCACCTCTTCAGTGTTTGCTATACCAGTGTGCACCACCACAACCAACATAAAAAAAATCTAAGAAATCATTGAGTGATACACTTAAGTTCTAAGTCAGCTTTCTACTGCTGTGATAAAACACTGACCACAATCACCCTGGGGAGGAAAAGGGTTATCTGGCTTATACTTCTTGATCACAGTTCACCACTGAGGGAAATCGGGGCAGGAACTCAGGGTAGGAGCCTGGAGGTAGGATTGAAGCACAAACCAAGGAGGAATGCTTACGGGCTTGTTCCTCTGGCCTGAGCTTAATACTGCTTAAACAAGCCAGGACCCCCTGCCCAGGGGTGGCACTTCCCACAGTGGACTGGGGTCCTCCCACATCACTCAACAATTAAGAACTGTACTGGTCTGAAAGAGAATGTCCCCCATTGGCTCTACGTATTTGGACATTTTGTCCCCATTTAGTGGCACTGTTTCAGGAGGTCTTAAAGGGTGTGGGCATGCTGGAGGAAGCACATCACTGGGGGTGCTCAGAGAGTTCTTAAGCCTTGTGGGATCTTCAGTTGCTCTCTGCACAGATGTGGCCACAGGCCAACTGGACTGGATGGAGGTGATGCCTCAATTGAGGTTCCCTCTTCCAAGGTATGTCAAGTTGACAACTGAAGCTATGGGGCAATTGACCCCTTGTCAACTGGACACACAGAACACATCATTATTAAACCATTTCATTTCTTTTGTTGTTGTTTTTTGTTTTGAGACAGGGTCTCCCTGTAGCTACAGTTGGCCTGTAACTTACTATGTAGACCAGGCTGACCTCAAACTTGCAGAGATTTGCCTGCCTCTGACTCTCTGCTGGAATTAAAGGCATGGGCTAAATCTTTCCATTTCTCATCTCCAAGATATCATGCTAATATTAATATCACAATATAAAGCATAGTACTACTTTAAAAGTTCCATGGTCTTTAAACAAACTTGTAAACTTTAAAAGTTTAAAGTCTCTTAAAAAAAAAAAATCTCTTAACTGTGGGCTCTGTAAAATCCAAAACAAGTTATATACTGTCTTATTTCAAGAGGGAAGAACCGGGACACACTTAAGCAAAACCAAAGTCAAGTGGCATAGCTCAATGTTTAACATTTGGGATTCCTTCATGATCTTCTGGGCTCCAAAGGGTTTGGGCAACTCCACTTCTCTGGCTCTGCCATCCACAGCACACACAGCTTGTCTGGTAGGCTCAGACCAGTTTTACTCTACAACTGCTATTGCCCTTGAGGGCTGTCCAGAAGTGCGAATGTCTTCACTATCCTACAAGTGAGGCTTCGCTTTCACCAACTGCCTCTCCTGGCCTCCTAGGGTGCCAAGCTTCAGATTTTCTCCATGACTTCTTCATGCCTCTAAAACCAGTACCACATAGGAGACATTACAAGTCCGTAATTTTTCTGGCTTGAGATGCAGTCTTGGCCCCTTCTGGACTATAGATAGCTTCTATGTGCTGATTCTGAGGAAATACTTCCCAGATGATTTCATCTCATGGATGCTGGTCTCTTCTTAAGTAAATCACAGCTGATATTTCAGCCCTAGCTTACCAGCATTGATTGTCCCAGTAAACAAAGGTTTTACTTCAGGTGCTGGTCTCTTGTTATTCACAGCTGATTCTTCAGCCCCAGGAAACCAGAAACTACAGATTCTTAATTCAAAATATCACAGGAATGGCCCAGATAGTTTGGTGGGACTCTAAAACTCCCCCCACCCCATAAAACTTTACAAGCCAGGTCTCCATCATCTCTTTCAGCATTATCTTCCAAGTTCCCACAGAACAGCCCACTAAACTCCAAGCACTCCATGGCTTTTCCAGTCCAAAGCTTCAAAAAGTTCCTCAATCTTCTCCCAAATAACAAGCTCAGGTCTGTTACATGATCTTGGTACCAACTTCTGTTCTACGTCAGCTTTCTATTGCTGTGATAAAACGCTGACCAAAATCAACTTGGGGAGGAAAAGGTTTACTTAGCTTACACTTCCTGATCACAGTTCATCACCAAGGGAAGCTAGGGTAGGAACTGAAGCACAGACCATGAAGGAATGCTCCTTACTGGCTTATTCCTCTGGTCTGTGCTCAACACTACTTATACAAGCCAGGACCCTCTGCTCAGGGGCAGCACATCCTACAGTGAGCTAGGCCCTCCCATATCACTCAATCAAGAATATGCCTCCGACATGGCCATAGGCTGACTGGATGGAAGGAATGCCTCAATTGAGGTTCCCTCTTCCCAGATGTGTCAAAATGACAACTGAAGCTATCCAGCACAACTTACAGTGTTGAGTTTATGGTATATCAATTATAACAATGAAGGTGCTACGAGGGAAAAAAAAAAGGCAGGCAGAACTTAAATGCTGCAGATATCAAAGTATAAGTATGGGAGAAGTGAGAATAGGGAAGTGAATGAAGTCATAAGTATGACACCATATGTTCATATATATGTAAGCAGACAGCTCATTTTTCAGAGCAGCTGCTGTGTTCTCTGCTTCAAGGCATCCTTTCACCATATCCAAGGCCACTGTCCTTTTTGTGCAATCCTAACTCTTAGACATCCCCTTTCACTTCTTCCCTTACTTATACCAGAACTGTTTTGGTGTCTGTTTCCTGCACTAGACTTTGAGCCTCTCCAGGGCAAGGACACTATCTTCTTCAACTGTACCTCTGATGCCCAGTGAGCCCTGGAATAAGGCAGACATCAGTAAATGTCCAATTAGTGAAAACCTAGAGGAGGGAGGCAACTGTGTACCAAACATTTTTGAGACAGAGTCTTGTGTACAGTCTAGGCTCACCTCAAACTTGCTGAATAGATGAGGTTGGTCTTGAACCCCTGATCCTCCTGTCTCCACCTTCCCAGTGCTGGGATTACAGGTGTGTAACACTGTACCTGACTACAAACATATTTAAAAGTACAAAAGGGATAGAGACTCAGAAATGGTACATAAATTTATTTGGGAGCCAAGTTAAACAGTGTTAGATTGGAGATGTATACACTTAAACATATTTTGCTTCAAAATGGTAAAAAAAGAAAAAAGAAAAAAAATCAATTTTATTCAGGGCAAGAAGGTCACAAACATCTTAAGCTTTCCAAGATTAGTTTGCTCAGGAAGCAAACTAACCATTACAGAAATTTGATTTCTCTGCAGATACCAGACTGAATTAGCACAGAAGCCTAGATTCAGTTCTTGTACATTTGGGTTAGCATTAAGTAGCTAGCTTTAGAAAGGATTGTGAAAGGGGCCATTCAACCAGGTCAGGCCAGCTCTTCCATCTTCACATGTCACCTAGTCTCTGGCCAAACAGCAAGCTGGGAAGTTTCAGCCCAGAAATGAAGCCCAATCGAGTACACAGTACTCTACAATTTTGTATCAAGTGTTTGATAAAGAAGCTGAGACCAAAACGTATACTGAGGCCAGTTTCTCAGGCTCCTGGCCCTCTTCTTGGAATAGGGTACAAACCTGTAGTCCTAGCAACGGGTACTGGGATAGGAGGATCCATGCAAGTTTAAGGCCAACCAAGTCTGTAAAGAAATATGGCAAGGCAAGTCTCAGTCACCAAGCTCAGGAGGAAACTGGGATTCAGGAAGATCTTCTAGAGCAGGAGTGGGGCTCACGCCTGTAATTCCAGCACTCGGAAACTAAAAAGAAGACTGCCACGAATTTGAGATCAGCCTGGGCTACAGAGTACTAAGCATCACAACACACCACACACACACCAACACACACATATCCCACTAAATTAAATAGAGCTATCCAGATCCGTCAGAAGTGTGGGGCTTTGAGAACGGAGGGCAAGAGACACAAAAATGGGGCCTTAAGGAGACTCGAGGCGCAAGAGGAATGGTAGTGTGTTCCACCTTGGGTCAGAAAGTTCTGACAATCTCCAAGACCTAGAATTTGAGGAAAGCTGTGGATGTGAAAAGAAGGAGGGACGGAAAGCCTCGGGGACGTGAGTCTCGAGCCCCGCACCCTCCAGGAGCGCGAGCTCGGGGCTGCTGCGGAGGTGGGCCGGGCGCCAAGGCAGTGTCGGGATGTCGGAGCCCCGCTTCCGTCGCGCAGGGATGCCCGCAGGCTGAGGGGCTTCCAGCGCGCAGCCCCCGACTCACCTTCCTCCCTGCCCGCCGGCTGCGCCACGGACACCGCTTCCCACAGGCGGCGCGCCCTCTCGCGGTCGAAGCGCACTCCGTCGGGTTCCCGACCCTCCCGCTCCGCAGAGCCGTCGTGTGGCCCGGCCCCTCCACCGTCCGCAGTCTCCGAAGTGCCCAGAGTAGGACACTCCATCTTTCCCGCAAGCCCAAACCGGCGAAGAACTGCGCATGCGCCAGAGTAGCGCGACCCATGATGGGCCGCGATTTGGCTCCGTCAGCAACTCTCGCGAGGTTTGGACTCTGCGGACCACGGCGGGGTGGAGGCCTGGGGCTCTTTTTGCTTTGGTTCTTCTAAGGCGTTTGGAACTTTTTGCCGAACTCGATAACCTGTGGGTGGTAATTACTACTTCAAAGCCTCTTCCTCCCTGGGGTTTTAGCTCTGGGCGCTCATCTTTGCTCACGGTGGTAGGTCGCAAACTCGTTTCGTTTATTATACGTGAGAGAGGTTCTTCATTTCATTAGTAGGGAACCCAAGGCCCATACCCTTGGGTAAATCACAGCACTTGGGAGATAGGATCAGGGGCTTAAGGCCAGCCTGCGCTACTAAGACTGTGTAATAAGCACAAAGTTACTTAGCAGAGCGAGGTGGCTCATGCTTATAATCCCAGGATTTCGGAGACTAAGGCAGGAGAACTGCAAGTTTGAGGCCTGCCCAGGCTGCATAAAGAAACCTTTAAAAAAAAAAAAAAGATTCAGTGGTTAAGAGCACTGGCTGCTCTTGCAGAGGCCTGGGGTTCAGCTCCCATCACCCACGTGGCGGCTAACTACTGTCCCAGACTGCAGTTCCTGGGGATCTGAAGCCCTCTTCTGGCCTTCTCAGGCATTGCATGACACCATTGCATTTTCAGGCCTGCAAGGCAAAAGCACTCATAGAAGTTTATTTAAAAGGCATGGCGGCCATGGTGGCACAAGCCTTTAATCCCAAAACTTGTGAAGCAGAGGCAAGTATGATGGAGGCCAGTCTGGTCTACAGAGCGAGTTCCAGGCCAGCTGGGGCTACAAAGATGTGTCCCAAAAAGCCAAAACAAAAAACAAAACAAAAAAAAAAACAGATGGTGAAGGCCTGTAATACCAACACTCTGGAGGTGGATGCAGGAGGATCAGGAGTTCAAGGGAAGCCTCTGCTACATAAAATCATCTTTAAAACCAACAACTATGAAACCCCAAACAACAAAGTAGCTGGCTATATTGGTGCATGCCTGTAATCCCAGTGTTCTGGAGGCTGAGGCAGGAGAATTGCCACAAAGTATGTGCCAGCAAAAGAGACATGGTAAGACCTTGTCTCACAGACAAGCCAAAAATAAAATAAAAATTTAAAAGATTCATAGATTGGGGCTGTAGCTCAGCAGTAAGGTGCTTGCTTCATATACCAGAGGCCCTCAATTCAATCTCCAGTACTGTCAAATAAATTCATTACTAGCCAGTGACAGAGCCAGAATTCTATCATTATGTTTTAATTGTTGTGACTACACTATGCCTGAAACAAACTCATTTGTGCTCTTCAACAATGTCAGAATTTATTGAACAGCAATAAATAAATAAGCTCTTCTATAAATTCCCTTGGTTGTGATATTTTATCACAACAACAGAAACGTAGCTATTACCGAAATTGGTACCAGGAGTGGAGTATTGCTGTAATGAACCTGATCATGTTGTTTTTATGGATGAATGTGAAAGACTTTGGAACTTTGCGCTAGAAAAGTTGTTGAATGCTGTAAGAAATGATTAATGGAATAATCTAGTAGAGGCCTGGCTCAAGATATTTCAGAGGGAGAAGGAAGCAAAGATCTATACACCAATTGGGCTAGAAGCCATTTGTGTGATATTTTGGCAAAGAATCTGGCTACATTATACCCTTGTAATAAGAATTTGTCTGAGGCTGAATTAAAAATTAGTAGACTAATTTCTCTGGCAGAGGAAATTTCAAGACAGTCTAACATTGAATCTGTAACTTGGTTATTTCTGATAATTTCATGGAGATATATAATGAAAAAGAGAAAGTGGGGCAGAAAGAAATATAAAATGTACAGTTGGAGAGAGAGAGAGCACTAGGAATCTTACTGTTAGAGTCAAGGTGTATCCTGGAAGAGAGACTATAATTGTTAAGGAGACTAGAGCTATTAAGAAAAGACTTACTGTACTTGAGCAAGAAAAAGAGTGTCCTTAGGGCAAGACACCACCCAACTAGGCTTCCAGCTTGTGAAAGGTGTTTTCTGCTCTGCTCCTAAAAAGCAATTGCTTCAACATACAAAAGCTGGTACTAAAAGTGGCCCAAGGGGATCAAGTTCCATTCCAGCCTGGAGCTGACTTGGCAGTGTCATCTGCATGGTACTAGATTTAGAGACATGAAAGATGCAAGAATGATGGGGTCATAGTTTTTTTTTTCCTCTGTAGTTTCAGAGAGTAGCTGAGGCCAGGCAGCATGTAACAGGGGAGTCCCTGTATAAAGAAGACCCTGAAAGGCCATTGCATGTGAAGCTGTGAGATTAAATCCTGGGTTTCAATAGAGTCCCTGGATGTCAAAAATGTTAGAACCTGAAGACATCTGCCCAGGAGAGCTACATACAGGGAGTAGAACCAATCCAAGACAGAAATATATATTACAGGCAGCACAGCTTCATGGATTGAGCCATTTAAGCCCTTTGGAACTAAAATCCCAGACATTGGACATGAAACTAAAAGATTTAGTGTTTGCCCTGCTGGTTTTCAGTCTTGTTTTAGTCTGGTACTTCCCAACTATACTCCTATTCCTCTCTTTTGGAATGGGAATGTATATTTGACTCTAATATATGCTGTAAGTATATAATTTGATTTTTTATTTTATAGGGAGTCATAATTCAAAGATTGTCTTAGGTCTCAAGAGGCATTGAACTTCTAAATAGTGTTGAAATTGTGAAAGAATATAGAGACTTTTAAAGTTTAACTAAATACATTTTGCATTATGATATAGCCATGAGCCTACTGGGGCTAGGGAGTGGAATGTGGTGCTTTGAATTAAAAATACCTTCCCCCCCCCCCCGCCATAGACTCAAGTATTTGAACAGATCAGTTGATGGCACTGTTTGGTCATGGAACCTTTAGGAGGTGTGGAACCTTGGTGGAGGAAGCGTGTCACCGATGGCTAGCTTGGACAGTTCATAGCCTCATTCTGCTTTCAATTTTACCCTCTCTGCTTCCTTTGCGTGCTGGAAGATGTGAGCTCTCAGCTTTCTGTTCTGGTTGCCTCCCACCATTCCTCCCATGCCATGATGGACTCATCCCTCTGGAACCATAACCCAAATAAACTCTTCCTCCTATAAGTTCTCTTGGTCATGGTGTTTTATTGCAGCAACAAAAAAGTAACTGATACATTCCTACTCTATTGCTTTGCTTAAATAAAGTTCCCTTGCAACTTTTCTATCTCTGTGTTATGGTTTGAATGAACCCCCCAAAGCTCCAAATATTTGGAACATTTTGTCCCCAATTGGTGGTGGCACTATTTTGGAAGATTTTAGGAGGTACGGCCTTGCAGGAGGAAGCATATTACTAGAGAATAGGCTTTGAGAATTCTTAGCCTTGCCAGATTCCAGTCACTGTTTCCTGTGTTTCCTTGAAGATGTGATTGCTCAGCTTTCTGCTCTGGTTACCCCTGCCACCATGCCTCTCCCACCTTTATGAACTATAAGTCAAATAAACTTCCTTCTATAAGTTGTCTTGGTCATAATGTTTTATCACAGCAACAGAAAAATAACTAATATACTGTGTGAGTTTTTATTTCATTCTTGAATAAGAAGCCAAGAACCTGGGGCTAGAGAGATGGTTCAGTGGTTAAGAACACTGATTACTCTTGCAGAGGACCCGGGTTCAATTCCCAGCACCCGTATGGAGGCTAACAACCATCTGTAACTCCAGTTCCAGGGGAATCTGTTGCTTCCTTCTGACCTCCAAGGGTATTGCATGACACTTGTGTACTTACATACATGCAGGCAATACACTCATACACATAAAATAAAAAAGAAGCCAAAAACCTGGAAATACTGGATCTAACCTGCCATCCACTAGTAACACTTCTGATCCTGGTTTATAAGCTGTTGATTATGAGGTAGGGATCCATCCTTCATGACATTCAAATTAGCTACCTACCTAATACCTAAAGCCAAATTTTTATCTTCAAACTCCAGACCTACTCTCCCCTTGTCTTTCAGAGCCACTGTCTTGTCTAGGTTATTGTAGCAGTATTGTTACTGGTTTCTTTCCTTGCCCTTCAGTTAGTTCCAGTACAGCAATCCAAGGAATCCTCATGTAACAGGTCAGATTATGACACTGTCTTCCTGTTGCTTCCCATCTCAGAAAGAGTCAAATCCTTAGTTTGACCAAAAAGGACCTGTATAATCTGATGTCTCATTTCCTGTTCCTGTAACATAGAGGTCTTGGAATATATTTCTCCCACATATTCCCATGGCTAAATCTTTCTTCCTTTTTGGATACTCTAGTGTAAAGAGTGTAATATTTCAGAAAATTAGACAAACACATTTGTGTCTTTTCACAGTGTTAAAGTTTATTGAATGACAACAAAACCCAGCAAGTTTGTTAGCAATTTGCTAAATAATCCCACTTTCACTGATAGTCATCATAAGGCAAGCACAAGTTCCTTTATTTGTTTTCTGACAGGGTCTCACTATGTAGTCCTAGCATGCCTGGAACTCACTATGTTTACCAGAGGGGCCTCAAACTTACAGAGATCCACCTGCCTCTGCCTTTTGAATGCTGGAAATAAAGGTACAAATACCTTTACTACAATCTTAAAAGATTTTTTAAAAGTTTATGTGTATGAGTGTTTTGCCTGCCAGTATGTAAGTGTATCTGTGTATACAATACCCATGGAGGCCAGAAGAGGGTATCAGGTGCCTGGAACTGGAGTTATGTATGGTTGTTAGCCACTATGTGGTGTCTGGGATCCAAACCCAGGTCTTCTACAAGAACAGCCAATACTCTTAACCTGAGCCATCTCTCCAGCCCCATTTTATTAGTCTTAATTACTAATATGAACTCTCAGTAAACATATTTCTACTTTATATATTTCTTTTTATATATGTAGGTTACAGAATGACTACAAAGGGTTTAAAAGATCATAGCAAAGAGGCCTAACCAAGAGGCCCAGCTAAGATGACAGGGATTCAAAAACATGTTTCTGCAAGTCAGATAACTAAACCTGTTGGAGGTCTCCTGGAGTTGCTGCTATTGCTGCTGCCTCCATAGACTCAAGCTGCAGGGTAAGAACTAAGCTCTGGGCCTGGTGTTGTGATGTGTGCCTTTAATCTTAGAACTTGAAAGACAGAGGTAGGCAAATCTCTGTGAGTCCAAGGCCAGCCTGGTCTACATATTGAGTTCCAGGCTAGCTGGGGTTATAGGGAGACTCTGTCTCAAATGGAAAAGAAAAGAAGAAATGCTGCTTTAGGGCCAAGAAGATGGCTCAGCAGGTAACAGTCCACCAAGCCTGATGACCTGAGTTTGATTCTTGGACTCCACATGGCAGGAGAAAATCAACTCCCTGCAAGTTGTCCTCTGACTTCCATAAGCACACTGTCCCACGCATGTGCGTGTGCACACAAGTAAATAAGTAATTAATATTAAAAAGAATTGATAGGACTGAGATATGGTGGACACTCTAGAAGTGAAAAGCAGAATCAAGTCCAGACAGATAAACAGGCAGATCTGGACAGACAGCAGGTCTGGATGGATGAACAGGCAGATACACAGCAGCAATTTTTTAAATAATTATTTTTTGTATATGGCTAATTTGCTTGTGTAGTGTTTAACACATGTATGTAATGCTCATAAAGGCTAGAAGAGGGCATTAGATCCCCTGGAACTGGAGTTGCAGACAGTTGTTAGCAGCCATGTGAACAACTAACCTGAATCCTCTGCAAGAGCAGCCGGTGCACTTAACCACTGAGCCATCTCTCCAACCTCCTTTAGACAGCAATTTGAAGATGTCATGTCAACTGAGATGAACTGAATCCCTTAGGAGAGTTAGGAGTTCTCTGTCTTTTGGTCTCATGGCACACACACTGGGTAGACAAATGGTCAGTGGAACTGTCACCATTATAGTGTTAGGTGTCTTCCTCTTTTGGGGGGGGGGCACTACCAGATGAGGGAGTTGTCCCTTTTCCACAGTCTGGTATGTTCAATGAGTTCTCAGGCCTGGTTTTCTTGTTTTGGTTTGAACAAGATCATCTGCTTCTACAATCCCAGTGTATATACTTTGATAAATTTATAGGGTGGCACTCTTTCCACTTTTAGGTATTAGTTACTTATCAGTCCATGTTGTGTGGGTGATGCTTGGCAGATGGTGTTCATGTGTCTAAGGTGCAGTCATTCTCCATTCCCAAAATGGAGTTGTCATAGTTTGCTTTCAATCGCTGTGCAAAACACTCTGACCAACAACAACTTGGGGAGGAAAGAGTTTATTGGCTTACAAGTGCAGTCCATCATCAGTAGAAGCCAAGGCAGGAACTAAGGGCAGGAGCCTGGAGCACAGGCCATGGAGGATAGCTGCTTACTGGCTTGCTCCCCAAACCTGTGCTCAACCTGCTTTCTTAAACAATACAAGACCACCAGCCCAGGGGTGACACCACCCACAGTGGGCTGGGCCCTCCCACATCACTCAACAACCAAGAAAATGCCCACAGACATGGCCACCAGCAATCCAATGGCATCAATTCCCCAATTAAGGTCCCCTCTACCCAAGTGTGTCAAGTTGACAACTAAAGCTATCCAGTGTATGGCATAATGCAGGATGGCCCTTAGCCAGGCCACCTGCCATGAGGAATAAGGGAGTGACTCCTGTGGACATGGTACTCCACTCTGGCCAGCTTCCACCCAGCGTCTGGAGAGAACCTGCACCGAGATGATCTGCCTGGAGACAGATTTCTATTGGCCACAGTTGGGACCCACCCCATAGGGTGAATGGCTAACAAAAATCATATAACCCTTTGCACTTCCTTGAATAAATGAGTTTGCTATGGCTCACCCTTCGCATGCTAACACCCAGCTCCCGGGGTCTGTGTGTTTGACTCCGCACCTCTCACCTCCTCATGGGAGACCCTGTATCCCTCTTTGCTGGCCCCAAGCAGAGGGACCCCAACAATCCAGCACAGGAGTCAAATGCTCCCTGTAAAATGGAGTCTCCCATGGCAAGGGACTATCTCAAAGACCACTGTTTTTAATGATATGGAAGAACTTAGGGCAGGGTACACCAATCTAAAATTTTAGCCTTCTATATGCATTTCTGTTTCTTTTTCATGTGTTGTCGACATTTCCTAGAGAGTGTTTTAATTTAAGAAGAAAGGACAGAGCAGCAGGTTCATGGAAAGGGGCTGACACAAGACTGCCCTTCAGAAGAGCTTTATCAGGACAGCCTCACAACCACTGGGAGGCCATGACTGGGCTTTGAAGTCAGAGATCACTAGAGGAGAGAGAGCATCATACCATAGGCAGCATGATGGGGCCATAAAGGAAGAGTGATATCCCTTTAAATGCCCAGAACAAAATGGGCTTCTGACTGTGAATTATTCTTTCTTCCTCTCTCTTTCTTTCTTTCCTTCTTTCTTTCTTTCTCTTTCTTTCTTTCCTTCTTTCTTTCTTTCTTTCTTTCTTTCTTTCTTTCTTTCTTTCTTTCATTCTTTCTCTTTCCTGTGTGTACACTTGGGAATTCACTTGCATGTACCACCACTCGTATGTGGAGGTCAAAGGATTTGTGGAAGTAGGTTCTCTCCTTTCATCCAGTGAGTTCCAGGGATCAAACTATGTACATCAGTCCTTTATCTGCTCAGTTTGGCTTAGTTTCTGAGTCATAGGTTTCCAGAGGAATGAGGAGGCTTCATAACATCTGATCTAGTCTGGCCTGGCCCACATGCCAAAGAGCACAGAGGCATGCACTAGATAGTACCATAAATGTATCTTGCAGCTGCAAGAGGGAGGGGCTGCAAAGGCACAGTTTTGCATGCTTTCTAATCAACTCCATGCGTGCATGCATACATGCGCACACGCACATGCAGGAGGTGGGTTGAGTCACAAAGGCATTTGTGAGTTCTTTGTCCCAAGGAACAGATTGGACAGGGAGGTGGCCTGATTTCTGAGACAGAGAGAAAGTTAGCTAGATGGTCTGTAATACAACTGGGAGACAGCAAGAATCATCTAGGACACTGGCAAATGAAAATAATGATTCTATGGCTCAAAGAGCATTTCCTATTCTTCCAGAGGACCCACGTTCAGTTCTCAGCACAATACTGCCTTTTCCTAGCACCAGGTTCAGTTCTCAGCACAACTGACTGTAACTCCAGATCCAGGGTATTTGACACCCTCCTCTGGCCTCTGAGAGCACCTGCATGCACATGCACATGATGCACATACATAAACTCAGGAGTTCTCTCTCTCTCTCTCTCTCTCTCTCTCTCTCTCTCTCTCTCACACACACACACACACACACACACACACAAAATAACTGAATAAATCTTTAAAAAGAGAAAAGAATGAGTTTATCCAGATCCAGCTTGGTGAAACCATGAGTTATTTTGTTTACTTACAGGAACAAAATGATTCAAAAGCAGCTGCAGAACTGAAAAATCCCACCCCAGCATGGATGATGATCTCACGAAAGTTGCATCAATGGAATCACATTTTCATGCAACCTTCCACCCACTTCTATACTCCAGCACCACTATAAAACCAGGTACAGCTGGAGGTAGAGGGGAGAGTAGGTGGCTGGGATCTTAGGTCAAGGTCTGATGTCCTTTCCCCCAACTCTTCTTCTACTTAGGAATGTTAACAGCCTCATTACCTTTACCATGGTCTTAATTATCACTGTATTGTTTTGATTATTTTGTTGCTATGACTATGGGGAAAGTTGTTCTGTAGGTCAATACAGAAACCTCTGCTCTGTGGTGAAGATGGTCATATTAGGATCGCAGGAAATTGCGATACACTACACTACACTACCACCTTAATACTTAACCAGATTTAGTGCACATTTTACTTTTTAAAATCTCCTTGATTATTTATATCCTCACAAGAAGAAAATTCCCAGGAAATCAGGCATTTTCATCTATTTTTGTTCACAGCTATAACCCAGTATCTTGCAGTAGATCCTGGATCTGTAACTGTCCTGTTAGGAGAGAAGACACTAAAGATAGACAACTGTGCCCCTCCTTTTGACTATCATGCTATGCTATTGAAACAACAATCTCAAAGAATTAAAATTTCCCCAGGAATCTCATTGGCGGGGGGGTTGGGGAGAGGCATCCAGATGAGGAAATTGCCTCCCAGATGAAAGAGATTTCACACAGTCCTTTTAAAAATTTATTATATTTTTTCATAATACTTAAAATTGAACCCAGGGTCACATACATGCCAGACAATCACTATATCACTGAGTTCAGTATTATATTTTTAAAAGTCTAATTTGCTGTTAAGAGTTTTCTTAAATCAAATAGTCCAAGCTTGTGATAAACTTTGAATTATTGGAATTATAATATTCTGTTCAAAGAAGGAAAGAGAGAAACAGGTGTTTGTCAGGGCTGGAGTGATGGCTCAGTGGTTAAGAGCGTTTACTGATCTTTCAGAGAACCTTAGTTCAGTTCCCAGCACCCACATAGCAGTTAACTCCCATCCTTAACTCCAGTTCCAGGGAATCTGATGCCTTCTCTTTGCCTCCACAGGCATGACATCCACAGCTGCACCTACATACATGCACTCAAACACTCATACCCGTAAAGTAGAAATGTAAAAAAATTAAAAAAAGAAATAGGTGTGTATGTATGCGTGTGTGTGTGTGTGTGTGTGTGTGTGTGTGTGTGTAGGTTGTGTATGTGAGTATGCATGCCATGGCACATTGTGCATTTATGAAAATTAAAGGACAACTTTGTAGAGTCAATTTTCTTTCTTTTAAATTTTATTCATTTTATATTGTTTTGCCTGCCTCTAGGTAAGTGTACCATGTGTGTACAGTGTCTGCAGAGGCCAGAAGAGGGTGTTGCATGCCCTGAAACTGGAGTTGAGTCTTAGCTACCATGTGGGTCCTGGGAATTGAATCCAGATCCTTTGCAAGAGCAGCTATTGCTTTTAGCCACTGAGCAACTCTCCACACATACTCCCCCATTTGATTCAGTGTCTTACTTTGTAGCCCAGTCTATCTGTTTGAAATGGGTCTTGGGTCTCAGGAAAATGACCGCACAATCCAAAGCACTTGAGCAAAGCAAATTTACTTCTGTAGAAGGGTGGCCATCCAATTCAAGCAGGCTAGCAGGAACACCTACTCAGAGTCCCACTGGGTTTTTATTTCTAATGCGAAGGTGGCCTTGTTCCTCACTCTGAGTGGTCAGAGCTCAGCCATATATTCTTATACAATCTAAAAAAACCTTTACAACAGAATAATTGATAAGCAAAGTATAACTTAAAAATTTTTTATTTTATTTTGTTTTTTTGTATATGTGTTTTGCCTGTATGTATGTGATACACATGCATTCAGTGCCTACAGAGGCTAGAAGAGGGCATCATATCCCATGGAACTGAAGTTACAGAGTGCTACTAGCCACCATGTGGGTGCTGAGAACTGAACCCTAGTCTTCTGCAAGAGTAGCCAGTGATTTTAACCACTGAGCCTTCTCTCCAACCCAGCAAAGTGCAATTTTTGAGACTAGGATGCAACCCTGAGTGTATACTTTGATCTTGGACAAATGTTAGGATATGAGTTTGCCTAGAATGTACAGCTTCTTTGGCTGACAGGTCACTGATGGGAGAGTAAACCTGAAACAAGAAGGATGCACACTGTGGTGAAATCTTGAAACCTCTCACATCTTAAAGATAAAACTCCCTGTGACACAAAAGACAGCACCTTTCATTACATTTCCCACAGTTTTTCCCTTTTTGCAATATGTTTTTATTTTTTCAAATTCAATCAACATTGCCTGACTTTCCTTTTCTAAAGTATTCATCAGTAGCATATTATGATAAGATAGGGAATTTTGTCAGTTATTGCTGTTTCAGTTAGTCATTGACTAATCCTTGTATGCATGGGATTACACAATATCCAACTGTCATCATGACTCCTAGGACTATCTGTATTAACAAAGATCATGACTAAGGTCATTGTTCCTTTCCACTTTCTAAACCATTGTTCCATAACATATATTTTTTTCTTTGGGCTGTGTGCTGGATAACTTCAGTTGTCAATTTGACATACCTGGGAAGAGGATCCTCATTTGAGGAATTTCCTTTATTAGACTGGCTTATGGGCATGTCTATGAGGAATTTTCTTCATTATTGAGTGATGTAGGAGTGTTCAACCCACTGTGAGTGGTGCCACCCCTGGGCAGGTCGTCCTGAATTGTATATGAAAGCAAACTGAGCACAAACCAGAGGGACAAAGTAGTAAGCAGCACTGCTCTATGGTCTGTACTTTGGTTCCTGCCCTGAGCTCCTGCCCTGGCTCCCTTCCATGATGAACTGTAAGCTGAAAATGAAATAAACTTTCCTTCCCAAATTGCTCTTATTCACAGTGTTTATCACAGCAATGGAAAGCTAACTAGGACGGAAATGATATTAATGTCAGATACTGGTACCAGGATCATTGGGGTATTTCTGTGAAGGACCTGATCATATTGTTTGGGGAGAATTGTGGAGGTTTTTTGGAGTGTTGAGCTTTAGCAAGCTGCTCTGTAGGAACTTGGAAGATAATGCTGAAATAAATACAGCCAATGAAGGCCTGGATTGTGAAGTTTCAAGGAATATAAGACAGTACACAGTGCTCTTCCATGGTCTGTGCTTCAGTTGCTACATCCAGGATCTTGCCCTGAGTTTCTGCCCTGGCTTACCTCAAAGATAAATTGTGATCAGAATATGTAAGCCAAATAAACTGTTTCCTTCCTAAGTTGGCTTTGATCAGTGTTTTATCACAGCAGTAGAGATGCCAAACTAGGACAGGCTGGTTCCATTCCTTGTGTGCAGTTCTCTTTGGCAAATGCTTTATGGCTTTGGTATCCTGAATATCTTAAAGTCTCCACAGAAATCCAGGATTTACTTTCAGAGTTTCACACAGTGGCTCTCATAGCCTCCTGCCCTTTTAGGGCCTTCATGTAGGGACTTTGGCACTACCACACATTGCCTGGCCTTCCTGGTACTTGGAAACTGTGGAAGAAGAATCCATGATCCCTCACTCTTAAATCTTTCATACCTCTGAAGTCATTACCCACATAGACAACATCACCAACCAAGTTTGGCTACCAGCTTGGGCTAGATAGACCCTTGCAAGCTTGAATCACATTTATAGCAGCTTTTGTATTCAGTTGCTTTCTAGAAGCAGAAAACCCCCTAGGGTCTCTTTCACAAGTTGGAAGCTTAACTGGGTGGTGTCTTGCCCAGAGGGCAAGATTGTTCCAGTGTAGAGTAGGGGTCCTCTCCTTAACAGTGCTAATCTCTTAACAATTACAGTGTCTTTTCAAGCATATGCCTTGGCTGTTTCCTAATTAAGTTTCCTAATGCTCCTTTTCCTCTCTGAATTGTACATTTTGTACTTCTTTTTGCCCCATTTTCTCTTTTTCATTGTAAATCTGCATAAGAGTTATCAAGAGTAACCATGCCACAAACTCAGTGTTATGCTGTCTTAAAATTTCCTTTGCCAAAGAAATTTGTTCATTACTTTCTAATTTAACTTCATGTAAATTCTCAAGGCATGGGCAGAAAACAGCCAGATTCGTTGCCAAACGATCACATGAATGGCTTCTAACCCAGTTGATCATAGAGGCTTTGTTCTCCTCTGAAACCACATGAGCAAGGACTCTATTTTCCACATTATTCTCAGTACTACTGTCTTCCAGGCTTCTACTAGAAAAGTCTTTTAAGTTCTGCTTACTTAAGTATTCAGCCATTTTTCTAGTCCGAAGCTCCAAAATCTTCCATGTTCCTTCATAAAACAACATGGTCAGGTTCTTCACAACAACTCCAAGCTTCCTGGTATCAACTTCCATATTAGTTGCTCTTCTCTTGCTATGATAAAATACCATAACTACAAGTATCTTAAGAAAGGAAGTTCACGGGCTGGAGAGTTGGTTCAGCAGTTAAGAGCACTGGCTGCTCTTAGAGAGGACCTGGGTTTGATTCTTAGCACCCATATGGTAGTTAACAACTGTCTGTAACTCTAGTTCCAGGGCATCGGACACCCTCTTCCCTTCTACATGGGTACTGCATGACATTGGGTGCCCTTACACACATGCAAGCAACATACTTATACACATAAAATAATAAAATTATGTTATTTTATATGTATGAGTGTTCTGCCAGCATATGTGTAAGTGCACACAGAAGAGGGTGTCAGAGCCCCTGGCACTGGAGTTATGGATGGTTGTTAGCCACCATGTGGGTGCTGGAATTTAAACCCAGGTCTTCTGCAAGAACAGTCAGTGCTCCTAACCACTGAGCCATCTCTCCAGCCCAGATAAATAAAATATTTTTATAAAGAAAGTTTATTTTTGTTGGGGTTCCAGAGGCAAAGTCCATAATGGCAAAGAAGACATGATAGCATGTGGCCAGAGCAGGATGCTGAGAGATCACATCTCAACCACACACAGGAAGCTGAAAGAATGAATTGAAACTGTCTGAAAGCCTGTCCCCAAGGACATCCTTCCTAGCAAGGCTCCACCTCCTAAGGTTCCATAACCTCCCCAAACAGCACTGGCAATTGGACACCAAGTTCTCAGAAACATGTGCATATAGGGGACACTTCTCATTCAAATTGCTGTATTAAGCAAATTGCAATTTTGAGGACAGATGCAATCTTGAACACATACTTTGATTTTGGGCAAATGTTAGGTTATGAGTCTGTTCAGAATTCATGGCTTTTTGTGTTGACTGGCTTCTGCTGGAAAGCGTAAATCTGAAACAAAGGAGCTGCAGATTGTGGTGGAACCTTGAAACCTCTATTTAACATTTTAAAGATAAAACTCCTATGACACAAAAGACAGCACATTTGATTTACATTTCCTAATTCACTGTGTAGCCTAGCGTGGCTTTGCTGGAATTACAGGTGTGAACCACCACATCTAGCTTATTTTAAAAATATTTATTATTTTTATTTTATGCATATTGGTGTTTGCTTGTATGTATGTATGTATGTATGTATGTATGTGTACCACGTACATGTCTGGTACCTGTGGAGGCCAGAGAAAGGCATTTGGATTTCCTAGAATTGGAGTTATAGATCATTGTGAGCTGCCGTATGGATACTGGGAACCAAACCTGGATCCTTTGTAAGAGTAGCAAGTGCTCTGAACTGCTGAGCAATCTCTCCAGACTTCACTTTTTTTTTTTTAAATGAGGGCAAGAGTGAGAAATGAATGAGACAACTTAGGCAGGAACCTCAAAAGCAATAGTTCCATTCTTATCTTTGGTCAAAATCCAGAATTGTCCTTCATTCTCTCCTGGTTGGAAGCCAAAAATACCACACATATGAGGGAGTGCTCTAATTTCTAATTGATTTTAGGGTTTGAATCCCTGAGAAGGGAAATTCCAGGTAGCTACACAGGTATTGATAGCCTTGGAGGCCATTGAGGATGGATGTCTCCCTAATGGATTGTATTTCTGACTCTGGGTGGAAACATGGCAGTCCAATCTGCTCCAAAGATTGCCACGTTATATATTATTGTCTACTTCCTTAAGAGTTAATCCAGCTGGGTTTATCAATCACCTGGCTAGGAAAGCTTATTCACCTGAGGACATGCTGAGGAGATGAGAGGAATAATTATGATTCCTTAATGATAATGTTCTTTTCCTTCCCAGAAGCCCCTCCTCACTACAGTTGTTAATAGAGCTGCCACTATATAGCTTGTATATTTCTGTGAATTGCTTAGAAAAGCATGATTTTTCCTTTTCCTTCTGTCTGTCTCTCTCTTTTTTTCATATTGGCAAAGTCTAGCGTGCTTTTTCTGACATTCTTGGCCTTTTCACTCTTTTTCTGATGCTCACCCCTGTCTTCCACCATGTGGACTCTAACTCAAAAGGTATGAACTTTTCTTTTCTTCTCCATCTTGCTCTTCCTGGCAGATGCTGAGATTTTTCAGCTTGCTTGCCCTGATATTTTTCTCTTAAACCCTAATAAAAATTGTCCTCCAGGTTTGGATTGAGTTCATTTTAAAATTCTCTTATTAATGAGATTAAGAACCCAAAATAGGGAACCCCAATTTTCCTAGTAATAGTTCTGACAACTTACCACCTTGTAGGACAGACTGGTGTTAGGTCATGGACTTGCTTCTTTAAGACATAGTCATGTTAAGACTATGCCAAACATGCCAGCCAGAGAAAAATCAGGCCATGCCTCTCTAGTTTGTTTGCCCCTAGAACAAATAATTGATAGGCACCTGCTAGAGCACACAGGCCTCTGTGGAAAAAGCAAATCTAGCCCCGCCCTCCCCCCTTGCAACTGTAAGGTGAGTTTGTGGGACTGTTTATTCTTTATTCTTTATTTTATGTGTATGAATATTATGCCTGCATGTGTGTAAGTGCGCCCATGCTGTGCAGAGAATAGAAGAGGGTGTTGGATCCCCTGGAACTAGAGTTATGGACGGTTGTTAGCTGCCATATGGGTGCCGGTATTTGAACCCAGGTCTTCTACCAGAACAGTCTGTGCTCTTAACTACTGAACCATCTCTCCAGCCCCAAGTTTGTGGTTTTACTACCACCTGCCTTGGCAGGTAAGCTAGGCCAGGTTAAATCATATGGTATGGAACGTCCTGCCTGTATCTCTCCTAATGCTCTCTAGTCCTTCAAGGCCTGGTTATGTTCTCCCACCCGATGGTTGTAAGGCGCTCTCCTAATAAAGCTCATTCTAAAGGGTAATTTCATGTCAGCTTCTTTCCTCCAAATCTGTCTCTCTCTTTCCTTTGTAATTTCTAACAAATGGAGTCAAAGCAAGGATGGGTAAAATAATAGGTGGGATTACATATATCCATTACTTAATTACAACACGTTTTTCCATGTGTTTAACCCAAAATCTCATGTCAGTGTTGTGCCCAGGTTATAGAATCCTCTCAAAAGACCACCAGGGAGGTCAAATCTAATGCAAGAACAAAGGGTCTTTATTTACAAGCTCGAGCTCGGTCCACAGTCTGACACACCGACGCAGCGGGTGATAAGACAATGACCCCGAGTGGAGGGTGAGGTGATCTTTTATAGGGTTAAAACAAAGAGAGGAGGGACAAGGGTTGGGATTGGTTAAGGAAGCCCACTGGCGTGAAAAAGCATATTACTCATATTAAGGTTACAGGGCCCGTGGAATGTGCTGACCAAAGGGTGTTACAAGGTCTTGTTTATGTCTCTGATTTCAGCCTTGGTCAACCTGACCAGATCTCATGTAGTCCTAAGCAGGATGTTTTTACAAAACCATCTGGTATTTGAACGCTACGTCCTTGCAGGTGTTTTCCTGTGAGTGTGGGAAAGACTGTTTGTGGTCTTTCCTGGAGCTGGGAAATCAAGCTTACATAGCACAGGTTTTTCTCTAACAAAATAGAGTCTGGTTTGCTGCAGCCTTCACTTTTCATTTCTGGGGGGTCCTTATATCAGCACCCTTGAAAAGAAGCTGGGGGATCACTGAACCCCTTATTAGTTCTTCCTTCCAATGTGGCCATATTGAATAAATCCCTTTTCTCTATCAAAATGAAATCACACTGGACATGGTAGTGTTTGCTTATAATTCCAATACTTGGGAAACTAAAGTAGAATGTGGGAATGACTTTTATTAATGGACATAATCTGGACTAATGATTTCACTCCAGCAAAGTCATGTGCTCTTGTGTCTTATGACCCTGGTAACTGATCTTGTTTCCTAGGCAACTTGAATTCCGTACTCTCATCAGAAAGATAATGAATGAATGAATGAATCCATATTCATGCTTAAAAATTAACATATCAAAGGATTGAAAGGTAGTGACCCATCTCTATTGGGTACAATGTAGATTAGGAAGGAGGCATGACCTTGGATGAATGAGATATTCTAGAACCGGGCATGGAAAGGTCAGGTGGTCTGCTAAGATTAGGGTGGAGCCAATTGAAGCTGGAGAAACCATTTTCAATAAAATTATGAATGAGACCCAATTCTGGACACAGTTCTAGCAACCGAGTTCCTAAGACAGTTGCATCAGCACAGTTTTAGGAGATGAACGGTTTCAAGAGAGATCTAGGGCTAGATTTAAATTTAGGCTTTAATTTTTTCAGGCAATTATAATGTTGGTGTAGCAATGCCACAGTAGAAGGTATCATGAATTTGAGAGCAGCCTGGGCTTCACAGAAAGACCCTGTCTCAAAGCTAACAACAAAAATTGTCCTTTCAAAAGTAACTAAAACTGAGAGGTTATGGAGAATGATTCTTAGTCATGGCTATTTGACAAAACTAAGTAGTCTTCTAACCATGGCTCTGATTTGTATTCTGTTCATGTTTGTTTGAGGCACTGTCATATTTCCCATCAAGTCTGGCTCTGCACCCCAGACCTCAAGACTGAGGTCTAAAATTAGAGGAGAGACCTAAAACTGTCCTGTCAGAAAACAGAATATTCTAAAGGGACGCTTGTGCCCTTCCTCCCTTTGGCTATCAAATTACTGAAACAATGAATCTCAAAGAGTTGGGATTTCCCTAGAAACCTCATTATGGGAGAAGGGATAGGCTGAAGGTCGGGTACCATCCAGAGTAGGAACTTGTTTTGCAAGAAGAAATTTCAGGGGCTGAAGAGATGGCTCAGCAATTAAGAACACTTACTGTTTTTCCAGAGGACCTGAGTTCGACTTCTAGCATCCACATGGTACTAACAACCATCCATTACTCCAGTTTCAGGGGATCTGACACCCTCTTCTGGCCTCTGTGGGCATTGTATGCATGTAGTGCACTTACATAAATACACACATACACATAAAATAAAAATAATAAATAATAAATTAAAAAAAAAGTTCAGCCAGGTGTGGTGGGTCACATCTATAATTTCAGCATTCAGGAAGCTAAGCTAGAAGTATGGTAATAAACTTGAGGCCATCCTGGACTAGATAGTGAGTTGTAGGTCAACCTAGGCTACAGAGTGAGATCCTGTTTCAAGAAAAAATGAACTGGATCACCTTACAGGACAGATTGGGGCCAAGACAATGATGGTCAATGGGAGGTGGGACCACACCTTAACCAGATTATTTAATTAGGCATTCTTTGCTCTCTCTATAAATCTAAACCATAAAGATGAGCTTGGAAGGGTCACTGCATCCTTTTATTTTTTCTTCTTCAATAAATATTCTCTGTTTTTCACTATTACATTTCTGTTTAGTGTATTGGGATTGGGTGGCTAGGCCTAGCTTTTGTGGACTGTGTTGTATGGCCTTTTCCTGTAGGTGTAACATTATCATCGACTGGCCTTAGCAGAGTAGAGATGGCATAGAAGACAAATGTGGCGAGATTTGTTTCAGGCCAGAACACTTAAAGAAGATGTTGACAGAAAGCCAAAAGCATTCCTGAAAACATAAATGATAAATCAGTACAGGTTTGAGGAAAGACAAAAAAGGGAGGGGGTTAAGAGGGGGCTAGAGAGATGGCTCAGCAATTAAGAGCACTTACTGCTTTTCACTGCTCCTCCAGAGAATGCAAATTTGGTTCCCAGCACCCATGTTATGACTCCAACTCTGTAACTTCAGTTGTAGGGCATTCAACATTCTCTTCTGGTCTGTGTGGTCACCTATACACATGTGGCGTACACACACACACACACACACACACACACACACACACACATTTAAAAAAATAAAAATAAATATCTTACAAAAGGCTAAGCCTGACTCAGGAGTGGACAGTTTCTCTCCAGAGTAAGCTGTGTATATTTCTCTCCTGCAAAAAAGTACACTGAGGGTAAGGATTGTGCAGAGAACCTGGGGTTCTCTCAGCAGAGCCTATAGCTTTAGTGATTTTCTGGAGCCTGTCAGACTGAGGGAGCCAACCTGACTGGCAATTGCAGCAGGTGAGAGCACAGCCTCACTCCATTGGTCTGCAGCTTGGGCCAGTACTACCAAGCATGTCAGTAGTAAGATGTATAGTGGCCCCATGGCAGCACCCCAGGATAAGGAAACAGGACTACTCACCAGAAATTCTTATAAAGAGAGAGCTAGATAAAAGTGTTCCATGTCCACATTGCCATCCTCAACATCGTTCTTCTAAGGAAATTATTGATACAAATGATGGAATCTTTTAATGCTATCTGGGAGCTTGCTAATATTGCTAACGTCAGACAGGGTGCTTTTATAGGAATGGATGAAAATCTTGAGGTACCCACTGTGATTTCCACGTTCTTGTGTCTCAGAACAATGAACTGGACCAGGCACACAAAAATAGTGATAGAAACAGAAATAGCTGATTGAGAAAGAAGGCATTTCCAATCAAGGACGTAGGTTAGAAAGCTGAGAAATGTTCATGCTCAGTGGTACCAGTATTGGGCAAATTGCGACATTTGTACAGCATGCACTTCTGCTCAAGTTCTGTTACATGTAGGCTTGCTGGGAGGGGTTTCCAGTCATTCTGTCAACTGGATATTGATATCCTTTAAAGATATTTTATTTATTATTTTTTTGTGTGTATGAGTGTATTGCCTGCATGTATAAGTGCATCTGTGTCATGCAGTGACAGTGGAGGTGAGTAGAGGGTGTCGGATTCCCTGGAACTGGAGTTACAGACGGTGTTTAACCACCATATGGGTGCTGGGAATTCAACCCAGGCCCTCTGAACCATCTCTCCAGCCCCACAAGTGGCTTCTTCCCTCTGCTAATCTTAATCCCTCACCTTCTGCCCTCCACTCCTCCCACAACTCTTTCCCAAGAGCTATGGTCCCTGAAATCTTTGTGGGGAGCTGAAGGACGACAGTCTATAGTTTCTTCCACGGTGGTGAGGAGTAAAGTCCCTCCCTAAGAGGGACCACAAGACTCTGTTTTATTCATCGGTTGGAAAGGAGGCTTTGGATACAGAATTCATGTATTAGAAGGTGTAACATCCACCAATGGCTCCGGAAATATCAAGAGCCATGAAAATCAGGATGATGATTGTCCCAGGAGAGCCATCTCTTCCTAGTTTGCTCTTGGGGGTGAGATCCTTTCTATTGGAAAAAAAAAGTGAGGCTGTAAGGTATGTTATGGGATATTTAGTTTTCAGAACAAGAGAGGCATGCCAGTAACTCAAGGTTTTACATCATTGCTTACTGTCCTTGATATAATTTGAAAAATGTACATTCTTTGGCAATTTGGGCTGTATCAGTGGTATCTGATTCTGCCTTTCTCAGCACAAAGAGCAGACCAGATCCTGGGAGCAGAGGTTCTTGTTCTCTCATGCTTTCCCTAACTCACCACACTGCTCTGTATTCTATTCTGCCTTAATTTCCCTCTAAATCTTTGACCAATTCTATCATAAATATTGCAAAAGGCCCGAAATCCATCTCCCATAACTTCTTGTTTCTTGATTATTTATTTATTTATTTATTTATTCATTTATTTATTTAGAAACAGGGTGTCCTGTAGCCACAGCTGCCCTGGAACTTGGTATGTAGACCAGACTGGCCTCCATCTGCCTGCCTCTGTGTCTCCTTCCCCCAGTATTGGGATTAAAGGCATGGGCCTGATCCCATAGCCTGCATCCCAATATACCTCCTTGTAATTCTGTGACAGGCAGATAAAAAGCAGTCTGTGTTGTCACATGATAGCTCTCAGTTTATGGTACCCGACTCCATGCTCTGCCATATACACTATACTGAATGAAAGTGTTATATAAAACTTTTCACTACCCTTAAAAGATTTTAAAAAGTCATATTTTTCCTTGTTCTTGGGATTGGTCCAGAGGCTTCCCAGGGGGATTTGCTTAAGGAAGTGTTCTGAAGGATGCTTTTTGAAGATAGTCCTATCCCCCCACATTCTTCTCATTCTCTCTCTCTCTCTTTCTCTCTCTTTCTCTTTCTCTTCCTTCCTCTCATTCTTACTCTTGATGAAGCTTCTCTCCTGGTTTTAAAAGGAAGCCTCTCCTTCCTTCTATGGCCCCATCATATTTAGATCTCCATGTACTGTCTTGTTTCTAATGCCCCTTCTCCTAGTAAAGTGCATCTTCTAAGGCAATTCTGTGGCAGCTTCTTTTCCAGACAGACTGCAGCAGTATTTATCATTATCTTATTATATTTAACAGTTCAGAGATTAATGGAGACACAGGACAGGGCCTGCTTACCTAGAGATCAAAAGTAGCCACTAATCAGCCATGAGCCTCCAGCCATTTATTTTTTCCTCTTCAGGCATCCTTAAAGACGTTCCCAACCTGGATTAGACATTGTTACCTGTATGCCCAACACATGGATTAAAGACACAACATCTGGATTTTTAACTTCTCCTGAAATCAGAAGACATGGAACCTAAATTTACTGTTTTTGTCCCTGAATGCTATGGAAACTCCTTTGTCAAGGATATCATCTAGTGAGAGTCCAGAATTAAAGGTAGAAGGTGAGCATCTCACAGGAGAAAAGCTTGTGCTGGCTGTAAAAGCTGGCAGAACAGCACAGAGGAATGGTAGAAGGCTGGCAGAGCTCCCCTTAATTGAGGCTGTTAGTTTCACAAAAGGCAATTAAAGTAGCAACAGAGATAGCATCCTTAGGTGGCAGTAGGAAAAGAAAACCAAGGTGAATCATTACAAAGCAGTTAATGGAACCAGCATGGAATACCTTTAGGAGGAATTTTAAGATCAAGAAGAGTATAGAGATCAGGAGATGGCTCAGTAGGTAAAGGGGCTTGCTGCCAAACCTGAAGATGTGAGTTCAATCCCACAGGATCCACATGGTGAAAAGAGAGATAGTTGTCCTCTGACCTCCGCCTGTGCACCTGGGTGTGCACGTGCACACACACAAAATAAATAAATAAAATATAAAAAAAAGAAAGCACGGCTGAAGAGATGGTGCAGCATTTTTCTAAGCCTAACAACCAAATGTCAAAAAAGAAAAAAAAGAAAGAAAGAAAGCAAAGATCTTGATGTGCTGTTTGGGGGAGTATTGGTCTCTCTGGCTTGCCCCATATGTTTCTAGAAACATGAGGGGACTTAAGACATTAGATAATCAGTCCTAGTGTTTCTTTCTGGACCAGCCAATAAAGTTCCTTTTAATCCAGGAATGGAGTATAGATATAGATGATTCTAGTTTGTTCCTCTTTTTGGTGCCAGTGGTACTCATTAAAGACTGTAAAGACTGTATGTATCTTTGACAAGAAAGTAGAAATGCTAATCATGCTTAGTAGGGAAGACTAGCAAAGTGACAATCAGGAATGAGCCAGCAGGAAAAGAGTTGATGTTTATTAAAGGTAGTTATGGTTGTTTTTTTTTAAGACAGGGTCTCCCTGTAGCCCCAGCTGGCCTTGAACTTGCTATATAGACCAGGCTAGCCTGGTTCTCACAGAGATCCACCTGCCTCTGCCTCCTAAGTGCTAGGACTAAAGGTATGTGCCATCACACCTGGTCTGGCATCTCTCTCTCTCTTTCTCTCTCTCTCTCGTATGTGTGTGCATGCTGTGGAAGTCAGAAGAGGGCATGGGATTGGAGCTTGAATTATAGGCAGTTATAAGCTGGCCAATGTGGGTGCTAGGAATCAAACAGGTCCTCTGGAGGATCAGAAAGTGTTATTAACCATTGAGCTGTCTCTCTAGACCCTCAATTAGGGACATTTTAAACATACATTTTAAGCATAGAGGCTAATAGAAAGAGAGATGGTGAAGGAAAGAATAAGACATATCCATATGTGGGTATGGGCTTCTCAAAAGAGACTCAGTTTTCTTTACAAAGTGTATACGTAACAAGGTGTGGTGGTACATGCCTTTAATCCAAGAACTTGGGAGGCAGAGGCAGAGGCAGGTATATCTCTGTGAGGTTGAGTCCAGTGTGGTCTACATAGAGAGTTCCAGACCAGCCAGGCTATAGGAGACCTTGTTTAAAAAAAAAAAGTATATGTAGGATTTTGGAGGCTCTCAAGTTACATCTGTAAAGGGTGCTAAAAAAGAAAAAAGAAAAACCCTCTTCCCTTTTTATAACATTGCTGAGAGTGTATCTTATAAGAAGGTTAAAAGTTAAAGAATTTCCTCATATAATCAAAGTTGTAAGATGGATTTGTGTGTGTGCGTGTGTAGGGGGTGTTTAGTTTCAGGAACGAGATAAGAGTGCTAGAAATGCAATGTTTTACACCATTTGGCCCTAAGTTAGTACAATTTATTTACTGTCCTTGATAAGGAGTCCTTTGGAAAACATACATTGTTTGGGCTTTATCAGTGGTATCTGATTGTCTGCCTTTCTCAGAACAAAGAGCAGACCAGATCCTGGGAGCAGAGGTACCTCGCTTTCTCATGCTTTTCTCCCCATGTCACTACACTGTTCTGCATTTCCATCCTCCCTCAACTCCACTCACTGCTTGCAGCTGTCCTCAGCAGACTTCATGTTCCTGGCATCTCTAACTTCTTGGGGTCTCTAGTATAGCTTTGACTTTACTTACACAACTTCAAATATGACTCCCTGTGGGGGCCATCGGGATTCTGACCATGTCACACACTGTCTGGCCTCTAGACATTCCTTTGGAATCTTGAGTGAAAGCCTCCATTACTCCATAACTCTATATTCAGCTCGCCTGCCAAACCAGCATCACATTGTAATACCAAGGCGTGCCTCAAGCTTGGATGTGGCTCTAGGTCCCCTTGGGTTATGACTGCAGTGGTTTCTGTTGCCTAAGTGGTGAAGGTGGAGAGAATTATTTCCATAGCTCTGGCAAACACAGATGCCCTGGAGAGCTCTCTTCTTAAGAGAGAGAGCAAGAGCGAGAGCGAGAGAGAGAGAATATCTTTCAAATGAGTTTATACCTTATTACCATTGAGATTTTGATTTTGTTTTGTGGTTTTGCATTTTTCTACATTTATTTTGTGTGTGTGTGTGTGTGTATGTGTGTCTGTATGTGTGTGTGTCTGTGTCTAGACATGTACTTGACAAGGTGTGCATGTTGAGGTCAGAGGACAACTTGCAGGAGTTGTTTCTCTCCTTCCACTGTTTGGATCTTGGGGCTCGCACTCAGGTCTTCAGACTTGGCAGAAAGCACCTTTACCTGCTAAATCATCTTGCTGACCCTAATTATTATTATTTTGAGACAGGGTCTCATATAGCCTAGACTGGCTTTGAATTTGCAATGTATCTGTCACTGGCCTTGAACTCTTTTCTAATCCTCCTGTCTACACTTTCTAAGTGCTGGGATTACAGGTGTGCTATACCCAGCTCTATCTAGACTTTGATAGGTAGGGTCCAGCTGACTTTTGAGATACCCCAAGACATTTTTCCCATTATCTTGATGCAAAGTCCTTGGCTTCACAAAAATTTTAATGGAGTTAATCTATTCAGCAACTTCATGCTGATTGGCCCTAACTTTTCTAAAATTTTCATTTTTAGTTTTGAAGCTCAAGAACTATTATATTAGGTTTGAGAGAAAGTCAGCAAGGCAGGCAAACCTTAAATCTCAGCAGCTACTGGGAGAAGGGAGATGGGTAAGAGGAAGAGATAGCTGTGCCTTTTGAGTTAGGGTCCAAGAAAACAGGAAAGTTAGACTACGGAGGTCAGCAAAAATCTGTATGAGCCGTCCTCAGAGAAAGAACGAGGCTGTTCAGGGTCAGGAAATGCTTAAGAATTTGACTGGTGTCTAAAAAAGAGATAGGGCCAGGCATGGCGGCACACACCTTTAATCCCAGCACTCTGGAGGTAGAGGTAGGTAGATCTCTGTGAGACTGAGGCCAGCTTGTTTTACATAGTGAGTTCCAGGCCAGCTGGAGACCCTGTCTCAAAAAAAAATAGATAAATAAATAAATAATAATAAACGAGATAGAAAAGGGGAAAGGGAATTGAGCAAGACAGCTCAGTGGGTAAAGGCATCTGCTGCTAAGCCTGGTGTTCTGAGTTTAATTTCTGGGATCTACATGGTAGAAGGAGAGAACTGACTCCTGAATGCTGTTCTCTGACTTCCTTGTGCATGCTGTGGCATGTGTGCAAACTCACCATAAATAAGTGTGAAAAAAGAAAGAAAGTGACTGGGCATGATGGCTCATGCCTTTAATCCCAGCACTCAGGAGGCAGAGGCAGGCAAATCTCTGCGAGTTCAAGGCCAGCCTGTTCTACACAGCAAGTTCTAGGTCAGCTGGGGCTATAGGGAGACCCTATTTCAAAAGAAGAGAGAGAGAGAGAGAGAGAGAGAGAGAGAGAGAGAGAGAGAGAGAGAGAAAGAAAGAAAGAAAGAAAGAAAGAAAGAAGGAAAAGGAGAGGGACGTTGGGAGAGGGGCAAGAGAAGGGGAACTATAGGTACTCACTACCACGCCTGTCCAGAATTTAATTTCTTAGGGATACATGATGCTTTACGGTATGACTATGGCATGCTTTATTTATTATTGACTTATCTTTCAGTAGACATTTGGGTTGCTTCCATTTCTAGCCTATTACGAATAATGCTTTGATGAACACGAGTGTGTCAGTATCTTTGTGATCCTGCTAAAATTTCTTCTGGATGTACATCTAAAACTGAATTGTTTGGATCATATTATACTTCTGTTTTTAATTTATTATTTATATGTGCATGTGTGTGTACATGTGCATGCATGTCTGTGTGTGTGTATGCATATGAAGGTCAGAGATTGACACTGGGTGTTTTCCTAGATCCCTCTCCATTTTACTTTATGAGGCGAGGTCTCTCACTGAACAAGGATCTCACTGGTTGAGTAGAGTGGCTGGCCAGCCAGTTCCTGGGAGCTACCTGTTTCTGTATCCCACCAATACTAGGGTTATAAATGTGTGTGACTATGCCCAGTTTTCTCTTTTATGTGGGGGTTAAAGATCTGAACTTAGGTCCTCACGCTTGTGCAACAGCACTTTACTGACTGAGTCATCTCCCCAGCCACTATTTCTAATTTTTGAGGACACTCCATAGAGTTCCTGGCAAGAAGTTGCAGTTACAAAGTCTGATTGACTGATGAGAAGCTTTAGTGATGTGGAGAACTTGCAATGTTGCAAGTCTAAAGCCAAATTATATTGGGGGTGTCTTTAGCCCCCCAATAGCCATTTATTACTCACCTCTGTTTTGTGACTTAATATCTTTGTGACCATTAGATAAATATTTTGGAATGTACAAACAGACTCTTGGCTTCTACCAACACAAAAGCTAAGAATATCATCAGATAGCATCTGCAGCCTACAACAGAGGTTGCTTTGCTTCGCTGTAACTTGTCTGCCTGATATTCTCATCCATGGATTTGAAAATGGTCTTGACTTATGACTATCTGTAAAATTTTTTTTATAAATTACATTTATTTGTTGATATTTGCTTATGCGTTTATATATGAGTATGGGGATGCATCTGTGGAGATTAAAGAACAATTTTGGGGAATCAGTTCTCTCCTTCTACTAAATGGGTCCCAGGGATCAAACTCAGGTTGCCAGGCTTGATGGCAAGTGCATTTACCTGTAAGGTTCTGGGTTCGAGAGACACAGCAGATAAGAGAGACCAGAGACTCAGCTGGGAGCTAACAGGACCCGGTTTATCAAGAGAAGACCAGCTGGGACTAGCTTTTCTGCAAAGAGATAGGGGAGACTAGCCCCCTCACCTTAGGGCTGGGGCTTTGGGGAACCTGGCTGGCGTGCCTGGCTCCAGATCGGGATGGAGAAGCTCCCTTAGGGAGAGTGCGAAAGGCTAACTCCCGAGAACAGCGAGCTTAGCCCAAAAGCCCAAAAGCTTCAAAAGCCTCAAAAACCTTCAGCCCCCTCCTAGCTTTTAATGGGAGGGGGTTGGGATTGCCATGACATCTGATTGATGTTTAAGGTAGACTTCTGACCAGGAAGGAGTCCTTTTTTACAGCTGTTTGTGAATCCTGGGTTGGGAATCTTGTCTATTCAAAAAGTCAGTTCTTTTCTCAGATCCCTCAGATCTCAGTGGCCCCTGAGAGTCTGGGTTGGAACTGCTCGGGGGAGGGGTTGGAGGTTCTAGTCACACTTAACATTCCCCACTGAATCATCTCACTGACCTGATTTATGACATTTTTTGTTCTGTTACTATAAAAACTTAATGAAACCACTGTCACGTTGGAACATGGAATTTGAAGAATACATTCCCTGGTCATGGTCACTCATATTTGGCTCCAAATAAATCATCTTTTATCTCCATTCAGGTGAGAGCTGTTTCTTGCATTGACATAGTTTTTTTGTTCTTAATTTATTTTTATTTTATGTGTATACCTGTTTCTTGCATATATGTAAGTCTAACTCTCAAGGTTTTATTGACAGGGTTGGGGTACTCTAAGCAGGTATTCAGGAACAAAGGGAAGGGAGATCAAAGGACATTTCTCTGCAGGAGGTCAGGAAACACTTAGCAACAAAGTGTGGCCTGTTTGCAAGGTACAGAGCAGAAGTTCACACAACAGTGTAAATAAGGCGAGAATGTTTTTATCTACTCTAAACATAAGGGACACTGCACTTCAGAACCTGTGTCTACATACATGTCTATCTGGCTTTGCCATCATGAACTCTCTTGGCTACTGGCGATTTTGCATATGTAGTCAAGCATGCTTTCTGCAGAGTTCAAATGAGGTAATAGTCTCAAAATTTTTGCATATTCATCAACACTTTTTATTCATTCATTTTTAATTTTTCAGCAGGATTATTCTTACTTAAATATTTTTATTGAATTTTTGAGAAATTCATACAATGTATGTTGATTGTATTCAGACCCATTCCCCTATCTACATCTGCCGGGTTCTCACCGGCAGGTAGGGCGGTGGAGGAGCTGGTCCAGCCGGTCTCCTCCAGGGGGCTGAGCCAGAAGGTAAGTGTCGACCGCCCGGAACCCCTCTCCACTCTGGAGAAAATCACCACACCGAGCCGGGAGAACTGTCCAGCAAGATCTCGTTTTATTGCGTCAGGCAGTCTTATATAGGGTAGGGGTGGGGCTAAAAACATGAGAAGTAAAGGACCAATTATTTTTCACCAGGTAGGCTGTAGCCAGGTAGAGGACATTTTGTTATGCCTTGCTGAGTCACTCCTATGCGGAAGTGGAGTGTCAGAGACAGGCCTCAAAACTCGAGTGAGGCTCAGAAAGCTGCACCAGGCCACATGTCTGGACCCGTGAGGCCCAACATACATCCCCTCAGTACCTCCCAGCTTCATGTCCTCTATTATTGTTTTTTTAAGGCCTATTGAGCCCACTTAGTATCCCCAAATGCCTTTCAGTGTGGATCCATTCCCTGGAGCAGTGTCATAACCTTATACAAAATGGACTCTCCATCTCCTACCAGCTGTCAGTTACAAATAGTTCCTCATCCAGGCTTGGGGCTTCTTACCTACCTCCTCATTTATGCTGGAAATTTTTCTAGCTTGAGTTGATGTAGGTCTTGTGCATGTTTACACAATTACTGTGAATTCACATGAGTAATGGCCCTGCTGTTGGAAAATAGTGTTTGCTTGTAGTCATCCACCA
Organism: Eospalax fontanierii; assembly: GCA_035773235.1. Lineage (NCBI taxonomy): Eukaryota > Metazoa > Chordata > Mammalia > Rodentia > Spalacidae > Eospalax > Eospalax fontanierii. The sequence goes on from CM069526.1 coordinate 56,477,360, forward strand.
CCTCTGGTCTCTGGCTCTTACAGTCTTTCCACTCCCTCAATGATCCCTGAGCCTTGGGTGGCAAGGGTCGGATATAAGTATCCCATTTAGGGCTAAGTACTGTGCAGTCTCTTTTTTTGAAACAAGGTCTCACTAGCCCTGGCTGGCCTGGAACTTGTTATGTAGATCAAGCTGATCTCAAACTTACAGAGATCCACCTGCCTCTGCGTCTGCCTCTACCTTCCAAGTACTGGGATTAAAGGTGTGTGTCACCATTCCTGGCTAACTCTGCAGTCTCTTATTTTCTGCACATTGATCAATTGTGGTCTCTGTGTTACTTGTCATCTGTTACAAGAAGCTTCTCTGGTGAGAGTTGAGAAATTCATTAATCTATGAGTGTAACAATAAGTCATTAGGAGTAGGTTTAATACTATTTCCATTTAGCAGAATAATAGCAAAAGGTTCTCGAGGCAGGAGAGATGGTTCAACGGTTAACAGCCCTGGCTGCTTTTGCAGAGGAGGTTTGGTTCCCAGCAGCCACATAGCAGCTAAGAACTGTCTATAACTCCAGTTCCTGGGGAATCTGATGTCTTTTGACCTCAGTGGGCATTGCACAACACAGGTACACTTACATACACGTAGGCAATACACTCCTAGGCCTGATATCAGTGCTGGGTATGGGCTCTATCTTGTGAAGCAGATGGAACTCATCTAATCAGAAAGTGGTTGGTAGGGGCTGGAGAGATGGCTTAGCAATTATGAGCACTGGCCACTCTTCCAGAGGATCCAGACTTGGTTCCCAGAAACTGCATAGTGGCTAACAACCATCCTTAACTCCAGTTCCAGGGGATCTGATGCCCTGGTTGGTTACTGACAGGACCCGTGTGCCACCATTGCAGCGGTGGGTATAACCTGACAGGCCACTTGTTACTGCAGCTCACAGGGTTTATAGATGCTCAAGGTTGATGGTTTTCAAATTCAGCATGCATAGCACCTTCCAGCACTATGGATTTTTTTTTTTTTTTTTTTTGGTCTTTTTCAGACAGGGTCTCCCTAGAGCCCCAGATGTCCTACTCACTATGTAGACAAGTCTGGCCTTGAACTTAGGGAAATCCACTTGACTCTGCCTTCCAAGTGCTGGGACTAAGGCATGCACCACCATACCAGGCTCTTCCACCACTATCCAGTAGGGATGAAGCTTTGAGGACAGCATTGATTTCTTCTTGTTTGTTCTACAACTCATGCATGTAGTGTCGTCAATAATAGGGTCATACCGTCAAGTCCCGATGGGCAGCCAGGATTGTTTGAGGGTCTATGAGAGCTCCAAGTTGTAGCTCAGGCTGGTCTTAGATTTACAATGTAGTCCAAGTTGATCTCAAACTCTGAATTTTCTGAGCCTCAGCCTCCTGCATGCTAGAGTTATTGCATATGCCTCCACTGTATCAGGCTCTCTTCTTTATTCAAACAGTAGCCATCCTAAAGGCTGTGAAAGGATATTTCAAGGTTATTTTGTACAGCTGTAACAGGAAGACAGGAAGATAGAAGGCAAGCAGCATCCTCTGTCTTGTCTTTGGAGCCACTGATATGAACTTTAGGTTTCAGTAGGGAAGGAATAGAAACAAGGTATAAGAAACATGCATACTTAATCCTCTCTTGGTCAAATTGTCATCCGGTTTATTATTTCTTATTGTGGTTTTGATTTGTATTTACTTAGTGATGAATAATGTTGAATATCTTTCCTGTTCTTATTCAAATACAATTTATTTTTGTATATTGATCTTACATATATCCTGTAACCTTGCCGAGTTCATTTTTTAGTTCTAATAGTTTTTAGTGGATCAATAGGAATTTCTATATATAAGATCATATCATTTGAAAATAGTTTTATTTTTTCCTTCCTAATCTGGATGCAGTTCATTGCTTTTTGTTGCCTAATTTCTTTGACTAATATCACTATTATAATATTTAGTAAAAGTGATGAGGGTGAATCTCATGAGGCAGCCTGGGCTGGCCTGGAATTCTTTGTATAGCCTACATTGGCTTAGAACTTGTGATCTCTTGTCTCAGCCCCTAAATTCATCCACTAAATAGGTAAGTTTATGGTATACTAATTATCTACCATTAGTATCTAATTATCTACCATTAGTATGAAACAAAGGAGCTATTTATGATGTGTCAGAATCAAGGGGATGCAGTCATTAAAAGGGATCACCACTCTTATCTCATGTTTTAAAAAGGTTATAACCTGGGGCTGGAGAGGTGACTCAGTGGTTAAAAACACTGACTGTTCTTGCAGATGACTTGGGTTCAGTTCCCAGCACCCACATGGCAACTAACAACCATCCATTACTCTAGATCCAGGGGATCTGATGCCCTTTTCTGGCCTCCATGGGCATTACACACATGGGTGCACTTATATACATGCAGACAACAGTCATACACATAAAATAAAAATAAATAAGCTGGGTATGGTGGTGCATACCTTTAATCCCAGCACTCAGGAGGCAGAGGCAGGGGGATCTCTGTGAGTTCCAAGCTAGCCTGTAGTATGTGGGAGTTCCAGGCCAGTTGGGGTTACAGGAAGACCCTATCTTCAAAAACCAAATAAATAAATGTATAAATTGGATCCCCTAGAACTGGAGTTAAGAACAATTGTTAGTCACCATGTGGGTGCTGGGAATCAAAAACAGACTCTGAGCCTTCTCTCTGGCCCTTTTTTTTTTCCCTTTTTTTTTTTTAGTTGTTGTGAGACAAGGGCTTCCTATAGCCCCAGCTAGCCTGGAACTAACTATGTAGACCAGGCTGTCCTTGAACTCACAGAGATCCACCTGCCTCTGCCTCCTGAGTGCTGGGATTAAAGGCATGCACCACCATGCCTGGCTTCTTTTTTCTTTTTTAAAAAAATTATATGTTTAAATGTGTATCTGTGTGTGCGTATGTGCATGTGAATTTAGGTGCTTGCAGAAGCCAGAAGAGGTTGTTGAATTCCTCTGAAGATAGAGTTTAAAAGTGGTTGTGAACTGTCTGATGTGGGTGTAGGGAACTGAACTGGGGTTCTCTGCAAGAGCAGCATGTTTTTAATCACTGAGCCATCTTTCCAGCCCTGTGAACATTTTCTTGAAGAGTAACTCCCTTTTTAAAACATATTTTGTTTATTATTTTAATTTTATGTGTATGAATGTATTACCTGTATGTATGTAAGTGCACCCATTGTCATGCAATGCCTGAAGAGGTCAGAAGAGGGCATTGGAGTCCCTGAAACCCAAGTTACAGATGGTTGCTAACCACCATTTGGGAACTGGGAATCCAAACTGGGTCCTCTGCAAGAGCAGCCAGTGTTCTTAACAGCTGAACCATTTCTCTAGCCTTTTAACTCCCTTTTTAAAGACATTACTAACTCTGTTTATAATTGTATGATTTGGAGTAAGTCACAAGTCATTTTTCTTCCTCATGATTCAATTTTTCAAACTGAACTAGAAAAACTGGATTAGATTAGCATTTTATTTGCTTAGCAGGGAAATATTTTTATGTTTAAATTATAAGTATAATCCTATATACATCCTCACTGTTACACAGTAAAATGGTTATTTTTACTTATGAGTTCAAAATTATAACAGTTTTTCAAAATTAGCTACTTAGAACCATGAGGCTATATAAGTGAAGTCAGGTTCTCAAGTTAGGCAATGGAAGTCATACGCCAGCTCTATGTGTTGTTAACACTTGTGCTTTTAACGTTAAAAAAATGTATTATTTTATGTGTACAACTGTATTGCCTGCATGTATGTAAGCACATCCATGTCATGCAATGCCTACTGAACCTGGGTCCTGTGCAAGAGCAGCCAGTGCTCTTAATCACTGAGCCACCTCTCCAGCCCCTCTTTTAATTTTTTTGAGGACACATCTAAAAGACTTGCATTAAAATGGACAGAATATGAAGAATTTGGGAAAATGGCTCAAGTGGTAAAGTGCTTGCCACTTAACCTTGAGAACCTGAGTTTGGATCCCTTTCATCCACATAAAAACTCAGATGTGGTAGCCAGTACCTGTAATTCCAGCACTGGGATAGTGGAGACTGGAAGGCCCTTGGGACTTGCTGACCAGCCAGTTTAGTCAAATTTGTGAGTCTAGGTTCAGTAAGAGACCCTGTCTCAAAAAATAAGGTGAGCCTAGTAAGGTGGCTCAGCAGTTAAGAGCACGTACTGCTCCTGCAGAGGACCAAAGTTCAGTTCCCAGCACCACATCACAAAGCTTACAACCATCTATAACTCCAGCTACAGGGGCCCTGACTTCCTCCTCTGGACCCTATAGGCACGTGCACTTGCATGTGCACATACTCATACATAGACACACACACATATACACATCAACAGAGTGATGGATTAAGACACTCAGCTTTGATCTGTGGCCTCTATACAAATGTACACATGTAGAGAAAATTCATATATACCCTTTACTCAGATTTCCCAAATAAAAAAATTCTAGATTTTCAGTATCTTAATTACTTTTCTCATATCCCTGACCAAAATACCTGACAAAAACTCACAGTTTGAGAGGATGTATCCCATAATGGCTGCAGGAGTGTGATGTAACTGGGTACACTGTGAGCATAGTCAGGAAGTACAGAGAGGTGAATCCTGGTGTTCTCCACGGCTCATGGAACGGTGCTGCCCATATTCACAGTGGTTCTTCCCACCTCAGTTAAACTTCTCTGGAAACGCCCTTACTGACATGGCCAGAGGTGTGTCTCTTAGGTGATTTTAAATCCCATCAAGTCAACAATCAAGATTAGTCATTAGTCATCACATCTAGTTACTCTATTCATTTTATTATCTTCTCAAATTTACCATACAACTACTATTTTTTGATCCATTTGAGATCAAAGTTCCAGACAAGATGTTGGTTTGTACTTTAAACACTTCAATGTATATTTCTTTAAAACAAAGACACATGCAGCTATCAAAGAAAAAATAAAATTGATATGATAGTATCACCTAATATGTAGATCTTACTAAAATGTTAAGTGTACCAATAATATCTACTTAGCAAAAGAGAATTCTAAACAGAACTGAGGGTATAGTTCAGTGGTTGAGTAAATGCCTAGTGTTCTTGACACATGGGTTCAATCCCCAATACCCTGCCAAAAGAAAACACAACAGAAATAAAATTCTGGACCATATCTTTCATTCAGATGTGATGTCTTCTTCATTTCCTTTAATCTAGAAGAATTTACTATGTGTTGTCTTTTACAATATTAATATTTCGTATAATGTCCTTCAATTTGTCCCTATTTTGCCATAAGAGCAAAATTTCTTACTAGTTTGCTGGGTATGGTGGCACATGTCTTTAATCCCAGCAGTTGGGAGGCAGAGGCAGTGGGAATCACTGAGTTCAAGGTGCGCCTGGTCTATATAGTGAGTTTCAGGCGAACCGGAGATGCATAGTGAGACTTTAAAAAGTCTTATTAAATTACTTAAAATTTCCAGATGGGCTGGAGCGTTGGCTCAGAGGTTAAGAGGACTGACTGCTCTTAGAATCTGGGTTTGATTTCTAGCACCTACATGGTGGCTAACAACAGTCTGAAACTCCAGTTCCAAGGGAATCCAACGTCCTCTTCTGACCTCTTCAGGTACTGCACTACACGTGTACACTTACCTACATGCAGACAATACACTCATACACATAAAATAAAAATAATAAATAAAATATTTTTTGAAGTGCCAGATAATGAAAGGGAGGAGAATGTGAGATAATCAGTTACTAAGCTAAAGATCAAGAAAACAATTCCTCAAAGAATGTTAAAACCAGGTAGGCATGGTGTCACACACCTTTAATCCCTGCACTCGGGAGGCAGAGGCAGGCAGGCCTCCTGAGTGCAATCTTCATGTTTGTTGGCATGCTTCTATTTCAGTAACATTTGTCAGGAGCTATAAAATATTACAATGCAATAATTTATGAATTTGTTTTAGATTTTTATATATAATACGAACATTTCATGCTTTATTCACCCTTATGAGACATTTCTGCTGTTTGTATTTTTTTTTTTTTCAAAGAAATGGACTTCCTGGAACATATCCTCTTATGCAGACCTATAGAAATTTCTGTATTTTTCTACACAGGAACTTGTGTGTATATTTTAAATTTCATCATATCAAATCATCCTCAAAAGTGGCCTGTTGTAAACTTAGACTCTTATGTGCCACAGCTGAGTTTCAGGATGCTCTCCTTCCACTGAGACGATCATACATTGACATTTTACCACCAGAAGAGAGAGTTTATAAGTAGTCGTGTGAACACTTAATTTTAATATAATTCTGAATACAGCGCCAGAGGAGGTTTGATGGGACAGAGTTAATTTGGAAGGGTTTACTGTGGGTATTTGGGGGTTCTATTACAGACATTCCTCGTTTTTCCCTCAAACCATGGCCAAGTGCCTGCAAGGCAAACACACTGAAAACAGTGATTACTGGGGCTCACCGCCCTCCCTCGCAGTTGGTACATCCCATCCGCGGCGGCTCTCCGGGGCACCGGGTGGTTCCGCCCGGAGTGTGCCGCGCCTGCGCGTTGGCCCGCCCCGCAGCCGGGCCCGCGCCTCTGCCCGCAGCCTCGGCTTTCTGATTAGTGGCCGCTCGCGACCCCCAGCGTTCGGGAGGTGCTGGGCGCCGCCGGTGAGTACCCTCCTCCGCACCCTGCCCGCCGCCCCGGCCACCTGTTCCCGCCGCGTGCCGGGCCGCGCTGCTCCCCCGGGGCGGGCGGCGAAGCGGAGTAGGCCTCTGGGGACGCGGCCGCCGGGGCTCCGGGTCGCCTCCGCGGAGGGCGGCCTCGGTCCTGCCCGGCGCCGGCGGGCAGGGCCGCGCTGCTCTCCGAGGCCTCGCGGCTCCCCACTCCCAGGGTACTTTTGCTTGTCCAGTGGTAGTTGGTGGCACCGGTTCTTTGCCTAAAAGCCACCGTCCCCCCTGCTGTCTCGCTGTGTAGACCAGACTGGCTTTGAACTTTGTGTATCCCCATCCTCCTGCCTTAGCTTCTCGGAAGAGATTCTCCCTGGAAGTCCTAATCGGTTATCTACTCTCAGTAGAGCTGGTGCTTCCCTAGCACACGATGCCAGCAGGGCTTCAGGACGCTCACCCGGAGTACTGCTCGTGGGAGCGTTCGTATCAGTGAGGGAACTGGGTGTGAATCTAGAGCTTGACTCCGGTGTTCTTAGCATGTAGTCACTGTATCATAACCGAGGTGTAAGCAACACTGAAGAAAAGGAGGCTTCTATCCCTTAATTTTTCCTGTAGGGGAAGGCAGTGCTTTGTATTTAGTCAAAAAAGTCTTGTTTTTAGAATCAGATGCATTGAGTTTCGTTTCCCAGCATGCCGCCTGCCAACTGTTTTTGATTATTTCCTCAGTGTTAGTGATGTCTGCCACTTAAGAATTATTGGGAAGAATAACCTCTCCAACAGGTGTGAGATACCCAGAACACCTATCCATTGATTCAGTAAATGCCAGCTATTGGTCAAAGTGTGTTTGAAGTCTTATTTTTGCGTGTATATGTGTGGTGCATGTTTGCCCCCCCCCCTCTCTCTGAGCCCTCTGCCCTCAAGCTGTCTTTGGGAGTCTTCCTCCATGCCTCTCCACCTTATTCACCGAGGCACTGTCTCTGTTGAACCCACAGCTTGCTGTTGCTGATGGGCTGCTTTACCAAGCCTTCTGCAGGATTCCCTGACTCCAGCTTCCACCTACTGAAATTCCCTTGCACTCAGCATTTACTGGTATCTGGGGGTCCAAATGCCAGTTCTTGCCATCTTCCCAGCTCCAAAGTGTGTTTTTATACACTTGTCTTAAACTAAGGCTGAGCACAAACATTGAAGCAAAGTATCTCCTGTGTGTATGTGTGTACATATGCCTTACCTAGTTAGGGAAATAGTCAAGCTCATTTTCTGGGAAACGAAGTATTGGGTATATGTGTATATGCAGGTGTGTGTGTGTGGTGTTTACAAGTATGCAGTTACCCCCTCACCCTCGGTTGCAGAAGTAATCAAGTTTATTGCACTCAGTTGATGAAGGATGAGCTTGGTATCACATCCCTCCCTCTCCCCTCCTCCTGTGCTGGGGAGCAAACCCAAAAGCCTTGCGCATGTACGATTTTTTTTTTTTTCTTTTTTGAAACCAGGGCCTCACTGTTTAGCTTTGGCTGGCCTGGAACTCCCTATATAGACCAGACTGGCTTCAAACTCACAGAGATCTGCTTGCCTCTGCCTCTGTGCCACTATTCCAAGCTTAAAAATTTTTTTTTCTAAAATTGCATCCATCTATCTCTCTCTCTGTGTGTAGAGTTGATTTTCTCCTTCTACCATGTGATCAAATTCAGGTCACCAGTCTTGTTTGGCAAGTACGTTACCCACTGAGCCATATTGTAGGCCATGTTATTCTTAAGGTCCCTTGTGTTCAGGTTTTCAAAGTTGTTTACAAGTTTAGTACCTAAAATGTCAAGACTTACAAAAAGTTAAAAAAAATTTTTTTAGTTTTTTGTTTTTGAGACAAAGTTTCCCAGCTGGCCAGGAACTCACCATGTAGACCAGGCTGGAGATCACCTACCTCTGTCTCCTGAGTGTTGAGATCAAAGGTGTGCACCACCATGTCCTTTTAGTAAGCTGTTTTAAATAGTGCAACAAAAATAGGAGATGTTTATAAGTTGGAAACTGATCAATATAAAATATTTTTCTAGGGTATTGATTGATCCTCAGTCTTCACTCATACTGATTGCACTTCTGTGTCTTATGCTCTTCTCCTAGATTTAAAGATCACTTCTTTGTTGTTGTGGTGGTGCTATAAGAAACCCAGATCCTTATGCATACTAGGCAAACTGGCTGAGGAGCTATGTCTCTAATCCTTTATCATGTTGTGCTGGATACCTTTAGTCAACTTGACATACTTTGGTTGAGGGAGCCTCAATTGGGGAATTGCCTCCATTGGACTGGCCTGTGGCTATGCCTGTGGGGCATTTTCTTGATTGTTGAGTGATGTGGGAGGGTCCAGCCCACTGTGAGCCGTGTTACCCCAGGGCAGATTGTTCTGTGTTGTAAGAGAAAGCAGGCTGAGCATGGGCCAAGAGATGAAGCCAGTAAGCAGTGTTCCCCCATGGCCTGTGCTTCAGGTCCTGCTTCCAGGTTCCTGCCCTGAGTTCCAACCTTGGACTCCCTAAGTGATAAACTGTGACCTGGGCAATGTAAGCTAAATAAACCCTTTCCTCCCCAAGTTGATATTCATCAGAATGGTTTGTCGCAGCATTGTAAGGGAAACCAGAACACATGTTTTAGGTCTTCTCTGTCTCTTCAGTTATATCCTTCTGTGTCTTTATGCAGCATTTGATTATGTAGGTTCTGGGGATTGAATCCAGAGCCTTGCACATGCCTATTGCATGATCTACTATTGAGCTATACCCCAAGCTTTTTTATATAGCATGTAATAATGTAGAGATTTACTTTGTGCTATTGATGCATTCAAATATTTATGTGTTCATACCACGTGTTAAGTAGAAGTTCTTGTTAAAGGAGGTAAAAAGATAATAGAATGTTGGAGTTGGGCTTTAGAGTTAGGAGACAAAAGTGGAAGTGCCTTATTTGTTTAGGCTATTTATCGTTGTAAGTTCGTTTCCTCATAATAATTATATACTTTCCAGGTTTTGTAGCCAGGATGAGTTGAAATATTCACTCATCAAATATATATTGCTACTTAAAATTCTTTATTAATATATCATTTACATATATGGTAATGTGAGCCAGTGTTAACTGTGACTTAATGACTACAAACATGTAACTACCACCCAAATCACAATAATAGAACATTTTGAGCATTCCAGAAGGCTCCTTTATGCCCTCCCCAGTGAGTACCAGTAATAACCAATGTTTTAGTTTACATCATTAGAAATTTATTTCTTTTTAACAGTTTTATTGAGATATAATTCCCATACAGTGAGTGCATCTACTTCTAGTTCATGATTCTGTGGTATTTAGTATATTCACAGACTTGTGTAGCTGTCACCACAATTTTAGGACATTTTTATCATCTTAAACAGTTACTCCATCCTAGTCATCATGGCTATTTAATACCCCAGCCCTTCCATCCTAGTTCTAAGCAATCTCAAATTTACTTACTGTTGATTTACTAACGTTGATACTTTAATATAAATAGGATCATATGGGGCTGGAGGGGTGGCCCAGCAGTTAAGAACACTGACTGTGCCCAGCATGGTGGTGTACGCTTTTAATCCCAAGCACTTGGGAAGCAGAGGCAGGTGAATCTTTGTGAGTTCAAGGTCTCTGGTCTTCCTAGTGAATTCTAGGCCAGCTGGGATTACAGAGAGACCCTGTCTCAAAAAGATCAAAAAAGAACACTGGCTGTTCTTGCAGAGGACCTGAATTAAGTTCTTAGCATCCACATGGCAGCTAACAACTGTCAGCAACTCCAGTTACAGGGGATCATCTTTTCTGACCTCTGTGATTGCTGTGCACACGGTTTACTAACATGCAGGCAAAAACACTCAAACATAGTAAAATTTAAAAATGGAAACATACACTTATTTGTGGTCCCTTGAGACTAGCTTCTTTCACTTATTATATTTTTGAGCTTCATATTACATCAGAGTTTTCCTTCTTATGGTTGAATGATATATTTTATTAGCGGACATTTGGATTACATTTCCGGTTCTGTTAAATAATGCTTCTGTCATCATTTGTGTACAAGTTTTTGTGTGAACATATGTTTATCTTTAGAAAAGAAATGCACAGGAGTGGAATTGCTAAATGATGTAGTGTCCTTAATTTTAACCTTTTGAGGAACTGATGTGCTAGAATTTTCTCATGTTCTAGTATTTTATGTATCTGTCAGCAGTGTATGAGATGTCTAGTTTCCACATATCTTCACTATCACTTTTTTTAAAAAGATTTTTATTTTTAATTGATTTCTCTAGTCTTCTCTTGTACCATATACTGCCTGTGAATGTGTATGAGTCAGTGTATGGGTGTATGCACTTGACTGCAGACACCCTTGGAAGCCAGAGGTGTTGGATCCCCCTGGAGCTGAAGTTATAGATGGTTGTGAGCCACCTGAAGCTGCCTGACACCGTTGCTGGGAACTGAACTCTGGTCCTCTGCAAAAACAGTCTGTGCTCTTAATCTCCAAGTCATCTCTTCACCCACTTCACTTTCTGTTTTGTGTTTGTTTATTTTGCTTTGTTTTTTTGACACAAGGATCTCCCTGTAGCCCAAGCTGGCTTGGAACTCACTATGTAGACCAGGCTGACCTCCTGAGTGCTATGATTAAAGATGTACACCACCACATTAGGCTTGATATCTGTCTCTTTTATTTTAGCTGTTCTAGTACACTTGAACTGGCATCTCACTGTGGTTTGTTTGAAGTATTCTAATGGTATTGACTATCTTTTCCTGTCTTTACTAAGTAGTTGTGAATAATCTTTGGAGAAAGGCCTGCTTATATCCTTTGGTTAATTTCTGTTGAGTTGGATTAGGTCATTCTTTATATATTTTAGATATAAGTCCCTTTCAAAGTAGGTGATTTGCAAACATTCTTCCAGCTTTTTAGACTATTCTTTCACTTTTTTGATAGTGTCTTTGGTAACAAAATGTTTTAATTTTTGTTGCTATCTAACTTACAGATTTTATTTTTTTTGTTTATGCTTTTGATGCTGTATCTCAGAAAATTACCTCATTTAATTCAAGCTTTTGAAGATTTATCTGTGTGTTTTCTTCTAAGAGTTTTAGCTCTCCCCCCTTCCTTCTCCTCCTCTTCCTTTCCTCCTCCTCCTCCTCCTCCTCCTCCTCCTCCTCCTCCTCCTCCTCCTCCTCCTCCTCCTCCTCCTCCTCCTCCTCCTTCTCCTTCTCCTCTTCCTTCTTCTCTCTCTCTCTCTCTCTCATCTTTCTTTCTCCCTTTTTCCTGGCAGGGTCTTCCTATGTAACTCAAGCCAGTTTCAAACTTGAGATCCTCCTATTTCAGAGTCCTCATTGTTGAGACTTAGTTTTAGCTTTTTTATTTAAAATTTTAAGTTAATTAATTTTGTGTGAAATACAGTTTCATTCTTTTGCATGTGAGTAAACAGCAGCCCTAATACTTGAAAAAAAGTTTTTTTGATTTTTTTTTTTTTTTTTTTTTTTTTTTTTTTCTTTTTGAGACAGGGACTCCCTATAGCCCCAACTGGCTTGGAACTCACTATGTAGACCAGGCTGGCCTTGATTTTTACAGAGAGATCTGCCTGTCACTGCCTCCTGAGTGATGAGATTAAAGGTGTGCTCCATCACGCACAGCTCTTTGACTTTTTAAAAAAAATATACAATCTTCTGTGTATGGGTGTTTTGCCTGCTTGTACATAAGTGTAACTGTGTGTGCAATTCCTGTGGAGTCCAGAAAATGGTGTTATATCCTTTGGAACTGTAGTTAAACATGGTTGTAAGATGACATGTGGGTGCTGGGAACTAAACCTGGTCTTCTACAAGAGCAACATTTCCATGTCAATTTTAGGGTCAGTTTGTCAGTTTACATAAGTTACGTGAGATTTTCTTAGAGGTTGTATAGAGTATGTATGTTAATTTGGAGAATATTGCCATCTTAAATATTAAATCTTCTGGTCCTTGAACATTTACATATCTTAAACATTTCACATTTTCAGATTATAAGGTTTATGCACCTTTTTTATTAAAGTTACACTTAAATATTAGATTGATTTTCTTCATTTTCACATTGTTCACTACACATGTGTATAAATACAGTTTATTTTCCTGTGTTGATCTTCTGTAAGGTCAACATTTTTTGCTAAACTGATTAATTCTAATAGTTTTTAGTGGGTTCCTTGGGGTTTTATTCTAAAGTTTTTATGAGTGGAAATAGTTTTACTGTGTGTGTGTGTGTGTGTGTGTGTGTGTGTGTGTGTGTGTGTATAGATGGAAGGTTGATGTCAGGTATCTTAATTGCTTTCCCTACCTTAGTTTTGATATAGGGTCTCTCACTGAATCAGGAGGTCTAGCAAGCCCCGGAGATCCTCTTGTCTCCCCTCCCAGTGCTGGAATTACAGACCCGTGTCTCCTTGCTTGGCATTTGCATTGTTTCAATTTTAGTATATGTGCTGCCAAAGCAAGCACCACTGGGATCTGAACTTGGGTCCTTATGCTTCTGTGGCAAGCACTTTACCAACTGAGCTATCTCAACTCCCCACATCCCTTTTATTCCTAATTTATAGAATTAAAAAAAAATTATTTAGGGGTATTGCATTTTATCAGATGCTTTCTTTGTATACTGAGATAAAATATGGTGTTTGTTCTTCTATTGATATAATAAATCAATTGATTTCAGGTTTTAAAGTAAACTTAAAGTTTAATAAATTTTGAACTCCTTTAATAAATTTCACTTGGCCATGGTATGTAATTTTTTTATATATGATACTGATTTTGGATTGTTTGTATTTATTTCCTTATCTATTAAGGGATTGTATCTTGCTATATTGCACAGGCTGGCCTTGTCTCAGTCTTCTGAGTGTTGGGAATACAGGTGTGTATCATCAGGCCCTGCAAATACTTAATTTTTCCTTTTTTCCCCCAGTGTTGGTAAAGGAGATCAAACCCAACCCTAACCTAGATTGCTAGTATTTTGTTAAGGAATTTTATGTTTGTAAGACATACTGGACTATTATCTTCTCTTTATTTAAAAAAATTATTACTATTTCTGTGTTTGTGTATATATGTGCTATGGGGTTCAGGGATCAAACTGAGGTCATCAGGTTACTGTAGTAAACACTTTTACCTAGCTGGCCCTGGCCTATTGTTTTCTTGTGTTGTCCTTGTCTACTTTTGGTATCTGGTTAAGTTATAGTTAGCTTCAGTTATCAACACATTAGGGAAGAAATAGCCTCTATTGAGGAATTCCTTCACATTGGCCTGTAGGCCATGTCTGTGAGGCATCATCTTATTCACCAATTGCTGTAGGAGGACCTAGCCCACTGTGGGCAGTGCCATCTCTGGGCAGGTGATCCTGGGTTATATAAGGAAGGTAGCTTAGCAAGCCAGTAAGCATCATCCTCTGTGAATTCTACTTCAGGTCCTGCATCCAGATTCCGCCCTTGAGTTCCTGCCTTGGCTTCTCTTAACAATGGATAGTAACTTATAAGCCGAAATAAACCCTTTCCTCTCCAAGTTTGTTTTTGTCAGTGTTTTATCACAGTGTCAGGAAGCAAACTAAAACAGAAATTGGTGCCAGTGTTGGGTATTGCTGTGATAGATGTGACAGTGTGACCTTTATGCCTTGAAATGTTTTGGGAGAAAATTGTGGAGTTTTAGACTGGAAAAACCATTGAGTGTTAGAGTTTAATGAGCTATTGTGGGAACTTGGAGGGTAATGCTGAGAGCAATGCAGACAGTGGAAGCCTGGTTTATGAAAATTCAGAGGGGAGTTGAGTCCCTCAAAGATTCTATTGGAGCTGTTTGTGTTATATTTTTAATTAAAAATCTATGGTTTTTAGTCACCTGAGGCTGAAGAATCAGCTTTGATTAAGAAAAACCCAGCATCATTGATGTGAAATCTTTTGAGGAGTATTTCCGTAGGTTCAACATACAACAGCTGCTTCCATCTCAAACTGGAAGCAGAACCTGGCGGTGTGTGAGAGTCTCCTACTTGATATTGTTTTTGAAGGTTGAAGAGTTCATGGAGAGCAGCTGAGGCTTGGCATTATCAGAGTCTTGCCCACTTCCCCTTAAATATAAAACAGCAAATGACAATTTTACTTCTTTCTAATTTTCCATTATTTTTTCTTCCCTAATTGTCTAGAACCTCTAGTATATATGCTTTGGTGATGAAAACAACCGTTTGTTTTCTTTTATCTTTTGGAGACATGGTCTTGCTATATTGTTCAGGTTGGCCTTTTACTTTACAATCCTACTTCAGCCTCCAAGTAAGCCACAGGTGCTGGAGCCACTGCACTTGATTGATAGTATTGGCATTTCTCCTCCTTTTTCTCCTCTTCCTCCTCCTCCTTTCTCCTCCTGCTTTCTACTCCTCCTTTCTCCTCCTTCTCCCTTCTTCCTTTCTTCTTCCTCCTTTCTTCTTCTTTTTTTTTTTGGTCTTTTGAGACAGCATTTCCCTGTAGTCTCATCTGACCTGGAACTCACTATATAGACCAGGCTAACTTTGAACTCATGGAGATCCACCTGTTTCTGCTTCTCAGGTGCTGGGACTAAAGGTGTGTGCCACCATGCCTGGCTCGATATTGACATTTCTTAAAAAACCTTTGGAGTAAACTTAATGTGTAGTTGAGTAAACCAGTTATATAAATTAATATATAAGGAATCAGGACAAATTATTGTTTTTAATGCTATTGAAATTTCACCATAGACTTGAAATTTGTATGTATGTGTGTATGTGTTTACACACACATATCCACCATCCATATATATTTGTATATGTATACCTATATACCTTTATAGAAAAAAAGTAAAATTTTTAATGAGAAGTGGAAAAGTTCTAAAGTCTAGGTTTATTTCCCTTAGACAACTATCATTTTCTTTCATATTGACCAAATTGAATAGTTTGTAGAAAACAGACTTTGAGTAAATTATTTGAACTTATATTTCAGGCAAAAGGATGCCACGAAGAAAGAAAAAAATTAAAGATGCCTCTGAATGTCAGAACTTGGAGAAGGATGCAGAAACTACCAGTTCTCTCAGTATGAAGAGGAAGCGTAGACTTGAGGATTTATTCATTGTGATATCTGATAGTGATGGAGAGGTCAGTATGTTGAAATAAAGCTGTAGATCTTAAATTAGGCCTCTTTACCCTTGAGTGCTTTGTTTTTTTGACTATATCTGTATGCTAGTTTGCCAAGGTCATGCAGATTTTCTTTTCTTTTTTATTTGTAAGTGGAATTATGGATAACTTCAAAGAAAGCAGTCATACTATTTGGCTGATTATAGTTTTTCATATTTTAATATGTTAACCTAATGTGATATTTAGATATTTTAGGATAAACAAAATCAAATATAAACCATAATTTTTGTGTGCATGGAAAGTAAAAGAAAAGAAAATGTGAGTGCAGACTGGTATGAAACCCAGGGCTTCGTGTTTGGTAGGCAGGCACTCTGCCAACTGAGTTACATCCCTAGCTCAGCAATTTACATTATTGTAGAAAGATTTTTAGGACAGAGATTGTCTAGATCTTAGCCCCTCTCCTTTATCTACTGTTTCCATATGATTTTTTAATTTATTTTTGTCTTTTTGAGACGGGGTCTCCTTATAATCCCAGCTGGCTTGGAGCTCATTATGTAGACCAGGCTGGCCTTGAACTCACAGAGCTCCATCTGCTTCTGCCTCTCCAGTGCTGGGCTTAAAGGCATGTGCCACCATGCCTGTTCCATATACTTTTTAAAAGTTTTTGTTTTTGTTTTTGTTTTTTTTTTTTTGAGTTTTCCACCTGCCTGTGGTTCATATCCAGTAGTTGAACTGAGTCATGTGTCACTTCCCAAATATCTTTCTCTTTCCTATGTCCTTTATTTTACTTAATAGAACCATCCATTTGTCTCAGATTATAATGCTTAAAATCATCTTTGACTCTTTTCATCTTTCATACTTACTCGTCACATGCTTTAGGTTTTACCTCTGAAGTCATGCTCAGATTTGTCTGTTTCTATTTCCATTTCTTTCTTTGATTATTTGCTATTAGATGTTTTTAGCAGACTGTAGAGTGACTTTTCTGCTTTCAGTTTTCCCTCCCTACATTTTACTTAAATTTTTGCAGTTTTCCATTTATTTATTTATTTGCTTATTTGTTCGTGCGTGCGTGCGTGTGTGTGCGTGTGTGTGTGTGTGTGTGTGTGTGTGTGTGTATTTGCCTGTTGGCACATATAGAGGCCATAGGAGAACAGTGCACATCCTGTTCTGTCTTTCTCATGAGGCAGGGTCTCTCACTAAACCTTGAGCTACACTAACACCTAGCGAACCCTAGTGATTATTTTGTCTCTGCATTTCCTGGCACTGGGATTATAGGTCTGTGTGGCCATGCCTGCCTTCTAGGGATTTGAACTCAGAATTTTAGGCTTGTGCATCAAGCACTTCTTACTTACTGAACCATCTCCCCAGCTCTTGCAGCTTTAAAAAATTAAGATTATAAATCTTTGTATTTGTTTGCTTGACTTTGACTTGGGTATTTCTCCTTTGGTGTTTTTCCCACTCTGGGAAGTTCTTTTCTCACTTTAATAAATCTACATTCCTTCTGCTTAAAAAAAATTGACTCTGTAATCTGCAAAAGGTCAGTTTAGAATTTTAACTTGGTATATACTCTTTAAGAAACTTAATTCTTGAGACTGGAGAGCTGGCTCAGTGTTTAAGAACATTTGACTGCTTTTGCAGAGGACTCTAGTTTTGTTCCCAGCACCCACATGGTGGCTGACAACCATCTATAACTCCTGTTTCAGGGGATCCAACACCCTCTTTTGTCCTTTGTGAGTATTGCATACATGTGGTATACCTATGTACAAAAACACTCATTCACATGAAATAAATAAATTTAAAAAGAAAGAACCTTTATTCTCTAGTCTGATTTATATTTTTATTACCAGTGCTCTAGTTTTCTTGTTCCCTTGCCAAGACCTTTATCACTTAAAAAAAGGTTTGATAATTTGATAATAGGAAATTTGATAATTAGAATTATGTTATATTTTATTCTTCTTATCCTTGTGGAGCTGGGGATCAAACTCAGAGCACCATATATACTAGACATGTACTCTTTTTTGGGAGACAGGATCTCATATAAACCCTGGGTGGCCTTGAACATGCTATGTAGCTGAGGGTGACCTTGAACTTCTGATTCTTCTACCTCTACCTCCTGTTGGGATTATAGGCATTCACCATTATATCTGGCTTAGACAAGTACTCCTATCATTGAGTTGTAAACTCAAATTACATCTTTTTTTTTTAAAGGAGAAAGGATTTATTTTGCTCACAGTTTTAGGGTACAGTCCCTCATGACAGGCAATAGGAACTTCAGGTAACTGATCACATCATATCCATAGTCAGGAAATGGAGAGAGATGAATGGTATGCTGTTGGTCAGTTCCCTTTCTCCATTTATACAGTCCAGAATCCCAGCCAGGGAAAAGTGCCATCCATAGTGGATGTGTCTTCTCACCTCGAATTAACGTAATCAGTATACCTCCCCCACTTGCATGCCCCTAGTCCATTGTCCGAGGTAATTTTAGATTCTTTCAAGTCTCACAGGTGGTACTAGACACTGTTGACAACAGTAACAATCGTATAAGAGGACTAGGAGAAGTTAGTAAAGCATGTCAGTGTGGTCAAGTGCTCCCTAGGCATGGCATGGCCAGGTGTCAGGCAGAGTGGCTCTCAGAGATGGCGAGAGTCCTCAGGATTACTCTTGGTTAACATTTGAAATGAAATACTTGGTGTCCTTCCACCCTCCCCTAGTCTGTACACTTAACCTTGATTGGCATAAAGCTTAGACCACAAAGCTGACTAAAAAGTGATAAGTAGTTGCATACTTTTTAACAGTCATAAAGACTGAACTTTTCTGGTTGTTTTTTTCTTTTTTTTTGCTGCCACTGAGCTACATCCTTCAGTGCTTTTATTGATTTTTAAAACAAATTAGGGCCTTCAAGATACTTAGTATACCTGTAAAGGCCCTTGCCATCAAACCTGACAACTGAGTTTGGTTCAAGAAACTCCTGTTAGTTGTCCACATGTGCACTGTGGCATGTGTATGCCTACACACCCACACATTCTCACTCTCACATTAAAATAATGTGTATGTATTTGTGTGGTGGGATGGTGCCACCTATGTTTAAGGTGGGCCTTCCCCATGCTTGTTATTCCTCTCTAGAAATGCTTTCATAGGCAGATTCAAAGGTTTGCTTTCTAGTGCCAACTGTGGTACAGGGGGACCCTGTCTCAAAAAGAACAACAAAAACCCCAACTCCCCCAAAATACCCCAAAAGAAGCCCATCATTTTTATTATTATGTGTATATGTGTTTGCAGTATGTGTGTGAGTGTGGGCATGTGCATGTTACAGTATGCATTTGAAAGTCAGGTTCTCTCCTTCCACAGTGGGCTCTGGGGATCAAACTTAGGTTTTCATGCTTGTTTGGCAAGAGCTTTTATGCATGGACCATCTTATTAGTCCTAGATTGCCTTTATTTTCATTTAAACTTTTTTTTTTTCAACATTTATTTACTTTTTTTTGTGTGTGTTTGTGCCATGTGGGTGTTGAGGTCAGAGGAGTCAGCTTATTCTTCCTACCATGTAGGTTTCAGGGATCAAACCCAGGTGATCAGGCCTGATGGCAAGCACTTATTACCCACTGAGACATCTCACTGGTCCCTAGACTTTTTTCTTAATGAAAGTAATTGTTTATGAAATTAAAATCTAATGATGTATGTCACACACTTTATTTTACAGCTTACAAAGACTTAGTTGTAATTCTTATATTCTCATATTCCCTCAGTTGCCTACTTTTAGTACATGTGAAATATCCTTTACTACCAAATAACTGAATATTCAAAGTGGTATCTTAGAAGTGCTATATATATTTTAATATATATTTTTAATATGTTTAATATGTATATATATATATATATTTTTTTTTTTTTGGTCTTTCTGAGACAGGGTCTTCCTGTTGCACCAGCTGACAGGAGCTCTCTATGTAGACCAGGCTGGTCTTGTACTCCCAGAGATCTGCCTGCCTCTGCCTCCTGAATGCTGGAATTAAAGGTGTGAGTCACCACACCTGCTAGAAATACTGTTTTTAAATTAATATACCTATGTTGGTTCGAATGGGAATGTCCCTAGTAGACTCTAAGTTTTTGAATGCTTGGTCCCAGTTTTGATGCTATTTGTGGAGAAATAGGCATTGTAGCATTGTTGGAGGAAGCATGTCATCTGGGGCAGGCTTTGAGAACCTTGCCCCATTTTTTAGTTTTGCTTTCTCTGCTTCATGTGGCTACTTGAAGATATGAGTGCTCAGCGTTCTACTCCAGCTGCTTACTGCCATTCCTCCCCCACCATGATGGATTCATCTTTCTAGAAACAAGCCAAATAAACTCTTCCTTCAATTAAGTTGCCTTGGTTATGATGTTTTATCACAGTAACAGAAATATAACTAGCACAGAAATTGGTACCAGAGAGTGGACTATTGTTGTGAAGAACCTGACCATGTTGATTTTTTAAACAAATATTTATTATTTTTTACTTTTATGTGTATGAGTATATTGCCTACATGTAGGTAGGTGCACCCATGTTTTGCAGTGCCCATAAAGGTCAGAAGAGGGCATTGGATCCCCTGGAACTGGAGTTACAGATGGTTGTTAGCTACTATGTGGGTGGTGGGAATCAAACCCAGGTCCTCTGCAAGAGCAGCCAGTGCTCTTAACCACTGAGTCATTTCTCCAATCCTGACCATGTTGCTTTTTAGAGGCATGTGGAAGACTTTGGAACTTTGAACTAGAAAAGTGATTGAATGCGGTAAGCAGAGCTTAATGGGCCATTCTAGTAGAGTCCTGACTGAAGATGTTCCAGTGAGAGATGGAAACAGCAACTGGGATATTTTGGCAAAGAATCTGGCTGCCATCTACTTGAGGCCTAAGAAGTTGTCTGAGGTTAAATGATAAAGTAATGGGTAGATTTCTTTGGTGGAGGAAATTTCAAGACAGCCTAATGAATCTGTGATGTGGTTATTACTTGCTGGAGCTTGCCGGCAGAAATTGAACTGTACCTGAAGCAGGGAGTGAGGATTGAGAAATCTATATATCTATATCTATATATCTATATCTATCTATATCTCTCTATATATAGATATCTCAGAGAGAGAGAGAGAGAGAGAGAGAGAGAGAGAGAGAGAGGGGATAGATTCCGGAGGGCTGTCAGTCAATATCAAAGGAGCCCGACTTTATTATTAAGTACCACCTTTTTATACTCTGTGAAATGAGGAACAAAACAACAGTTCAAAAGTTCAACACAAAAACAATGTTAACACAGGCAAAATAACTTAAGCCAATCACATCTTCCTCCAAGGGTCTTCAGCCTTGAAGGTAAGACAAACTTCCCCTGAGGTGTAAATTGTTTGCATAGCAAAACATTCTGCTCCTACAGCACTTCTATGCACAAGATTGACTTCTGCCTAACCCTAAACTAGGTCATAGTTCAAGGCAGGCAAATGGCTCCCAACAATTACTGATAAATTTTATGGAGGTATACAATGAAAAAGAGCAAGTGGGGCAGAAAAAAATACAAAATATACGTAGTTTGGAGAGAAAGATTGCACTAGGAAGCTTAATGTTGCTTCTAAGGTATGTCTTAGAAGAAAGGCACTTATTGTTAAGGAGATTAGAGCTCTTAAGGAGAGGCTTCCTGCTCTGCTGATCAATAGAAACAGTATCCTTAGAGCAAGATCTTACCCAGCTATGCCTCCAGCTTGTGAAAGGAAAAGGCTGAAGGAATTTTCTGCTCCTAGAAAACTACAGCATATAAAAGCTGCTGGTAATGTGAATATAGGGGGACCAAGGTTCATCCTAAACTGACAGCCTAACTTGGCGATGTCATTCATGTGATGTTGATTTTAGAGCCATGAAAGATGCAAGAGTTTTGGGGTCATTGATTCTTCCTCCTCGATTTCAGAGAGCCACTGAGGCCAGGCAGCATGTAACAGAGGAGTCCCTGCATAAAGAAGGCCCTGGGATGCCAAGAGGCCCTGAGAAGCCATTGTGTGAAGCTGTGAAGGTCAAGCTTGGGTTATAGTGGAGACCTCAGGTATTGGAGATCTTAGAGCTGTAAGACATCTGCAAGGAGAGCTGAATACAGGGAGTGGTACCAGCCCAAGGGACATGAATGTTGCAGGCAACAAAATTGGAGGGCCTTAGCCATCTAAGCCCTTTGGAACTAAAGTCCCAGACATTTGGACATGAAGCTACAGGACTTGGTGTGTGCTCTGCTGGTTTTCAGTCGTGTTTTGGTTAGGTATTTCCTTACTATGCCTCCATTCCTCCTTGGAATGGAAATATGTATTCTGTGCCATTATATTCTAAAAATATATAATTCTTTTTTATTTTGCAAGGGGTTACAATTAAGAGAGTACCTTGAGTCTCAGAAAAGGCTTTGGACTTTTGAATAGTTTTGAAACTGTTAGAGATTGTGTGTACTTAAAAAAAATACATATATTTTACTTATTTTTATTTTAGTGCATGAATGTTTTGCCTGCATGCATTTAAGTGCACTCATGTCATGCAGTGCCTGTGGATTCCAGAATAGGCAGTTGGATCCTCTGAAACTGGAGTTACATATAGCTATTAGCTGTCATGTGGTTGCTGGGAGCTGAACCTGGGTTGTCTTCACGAACAGTCAGTACTTTAACTGCCAAGCTATTTCTCCAGCTCCTATGGGGACTTTTAAAGTTGAACTAATTGTATTATTCATTTATATGGTCATTATCCTATGGGGGCCAGGGAGTGGAACGTGGTAGTTTGAAAAAGTGTCCTCCATAGGCTTCAAGTATTTGAATCCAGTAGGTAGTGTTGTTGGCAAAGGTTTAGGAGGTGTGGCCTTGTTGGAGGAAGCATGTCACTGGAGGGCTCATAGCCTCCTTCCAATTTCACTTTGTCTCTGTTTTCCTGTGTGTGCTTGAAGATGTGTGTGCTCAGCTTTCTGCTCTGGCTGCCCCCTGCCATGTCTCCCGCTCCGTTATGGACTCTTAACCCCTCTGAAATCATAAGCCCAATAAACTGTTCTTCTATGGTTGCCTTGGTCAAGGTATTTTATCACAGCAACAGAAAAAGAACTAATACAATACCCTTTTATTACTTTTTTTCAGTACTGAGGATTGTTTGTTTCGTGAGTTTGATCAACTTTCATTTTTTAAAAAATCTGTTTGTGTGGTCTTAGTCTTTTAGCTTCTAGGCAAGGACCCTGCTCCAGGATTGAATTTCTCATTCTAGTTTTTCTCTCTTTTTTAAAAAAATTAGTTATTTTTATTTTATGTATATGAGTGTTTACCTGCATCTATATAAGTGCATCCATGCTATGTAAAGTGAGGCCACAAAATGGCATTAGATTTCCCTGGAACTGGAGTTATGGATGGATGTTAGTTGCTATGTAAGTGCTGGAAATCGAACTTGGTCCTCTGGAAGAGCAGCCAGTTTTCTTAACCACGTTTTCTTGTGCAAGGTGCAATAAAGCAAGTTCACAGAAACAGAGTAAGTAGGAAGTTAATCAACTTGAGACACTACATAATTCTAGGAAGGGGGCTCTGTGGTCTGAGTGAATAGGCAAGTTTACTTCTGGGAAAAGGGAATGGATCAGGTTTTTTGGAAACTGTTCTCCATCCTGAGCTGAGGGTAATAAAATGGTTACTTTACAGAAAATCCAGTGTCTCTGGTCATTACACCGTATGGTGCTGCCACACCATATTCTTTATGTAGATGCTCAGTTTGAACTCAGGTCCTCGTGCTTGTGTGGTGCCTGAGCTATTTTCCTCATACTATTTTTTGAGCTACATTGAGACTGTACTTGCTGTGTAGCTGAGGCTGCTATTGACATTCTGATCTTCTTGCCTCCACCTCCCAAGGGCTAGGATTATAGGTATGTGCCACCATCAGAATTCCTTTTGTTACTGTTTAGTGAAGTATAATTTCTTTGATAAATGAGGAAGTTGGTATTGGTGTGATAAAAGGAGAAAGGGTATGCCTCATCTCCCTTTTTCTGTAGCATCTTTAATTTTTGATTGTCTTTTCTCATCAGTGATTCTGAAGCCTCCCCCCATTTTAAAATTATTTTATTTTACTGTTTTACTTTTTATGATGCTGGAAATTGAACTGAGGACCCTAAGCATTCTAGCAAGTGTTCGACCATGAACTAAATCCAACCCTATGTCTTTATCTAGTAGCGGTGTATCTCTGAGGTTATTATTTGTTTTAGTTTATTTTCCTGTTGCTGTAATAAAATACCCTGACTCAAGCAATTTGAGGGAGAAGGGTTTATTCTGGTTTACAGTTCAAGGGTACAGTCTATCATGATAGAGAAGTCAGAAGCAGAACTTGAAACAGCTGGTCACATTGTATCCACAGTCAAGGAGCAAAAAGAATGAGGTTCTTCCTAGTGCTTTATAAACTTCCTCCATTTATTTATAGCCCAGGATCTCCTGCTGAGGGAATAGTCCCACCCACAGTCAAGATAGGTCTTCATACATTATTTAACACAATCAAGACAATTGCCTCCAGGCGTGTCCAGAGATGCATTTCTCAGTGATTCTAGATCCTGTCAAGTTGACAACACTAACCATCACAGCCCCACCCCTGGTCAGCTTGACACTCAAATGTATAGATTTTAATCCATCACCTTCCACCTGTGGTTACCACAGGCTCATGACTGTTATAATGCAAATGCATTTAGTCCAGCTTCAAAAGTTCACATAGTTTTTTAGTAGATCTAATATTCTAAAAGTCCGAAGTTTCTTAATTGAGCTCATATAAAAACCAAGTTCTGTGCTTCGAACATACAATGGCACAAAATAAACATTCCTGTTTCAAAATGGAAGAACTGAGACATAGTAAGAATAATTACACCAAAGCAAAGTAGCTCCATGTCCAGCATCTGGCACTCATAATGTAATGAACTGGGCTCCTAAAGGATTGACTAGCTCCATTCCTCCAGTTTTGCGGCCCTTAGCGCACATAGATTCTCTCTTG
Organism: Eospalax fontanierii; assembly: GCA_035773235.1. Classification (NCBI taxonomy): domain Eukaryota; kingdom Metazoa; phylum Chordata; class Mammalia; order Rodentia; family Spalacidae; genus Eospalax; species Eospalax fontanierii. The sequence continues at coordinate 56,502,064 of CM069526.1, forward strand.
AGAATTTCATGTTCATAGCTCTCCTTAGCACATATACCATGGTCTTGGCATCTCTAGTATCCTGGGGTCTCCACTGCAACCTAGGCCTTACCTTCCCAGCTTCCCTCAGTGACTTCTCACAGCTTCTTTACAGTGACTCCAAACCTGTCACACATTGCTGGGCCTCAGCTACTCTCAGAAACCATGGATCAGTACTTCACAATCCCCTCAAGCTTGCATCTTCTAGGCCTACACTAACTGTGTGGAGGGTACTACCAAGTACTGCTGCCATCTCAAGGTGTAGCTTGATCCTCTTGGTCTACAGCTGTATCAGCTTTGTGTGCTGACCCTATGGAAACACTTCCCCAGGCAGTTGCCTTCAAAGAACAGGAAACCCTTCAGTGTAGGCTTTCTTCCTGTAAGTGAATTTCAATCTTCACAAGATGGAGCCTCAATGAGTGGGGTTCTGCCATCAGGACAGCTTTCCTACTTCCCAGTGCAGCACAGGGGTTGCTCTTCAGTGATGTTGATCTGCTTAACAGTAACAGCAGGTTTCTCAGCATCAACCTGAATGTAATCTTGTCTGAAATTTCTACTGCCAAATTAGTCCATTACCAACAGATTCAACTTCACCCAGCTTCTCAGGACACAGGCAGAATGAAGCCAGATTCTTGGTCAAAGTGTGGCAGGAATGACCTCTCTATCCCAGTTCCCGATGGAGACCTTGTTCTCCTGTGAAGACTCTTTAAAAACCTCTTGAGCTGAGCCCCTTCTATCCATGCTTTTCTCCGCTTTTTTGTCTTCCAGGCTCCCACCAGAATGGCCCACTAAGCTTTGCTTCCAGCTTCCTAATGGTCTTTTCCAACCCAGTTTTAAACTCTTCCACATTGTTCTCCCAAACCAGTTCCAATGGCCTAACAACCATATGGGCAGCAGTCTTGCTTCTCAGTACTGGTTTCTGTCTTAGTTCCTTTTATGTTATTGTAACAAAATGCCCTGACCAAAGCAGTTTGAAGTAGAAAGGGTTTATTTTTGGCTTACAGTTCCAGAGAAATATAGTCCATTATAGTGGAGAAGGCATTGCAGCAGGCAAGGAAGGCGTGGTGTCAGGCACAACAGACTGGTTTTTCACATTACATCCACTCTCAGAAAGCAGAATGTGAACAGGAAGTGGGGTCAGGTTATAAAACCCCAAAACTACCCTCAGTGACTTTCTGAAGTGAGGATCCACCTCTTAAAGGTTCTTCCCAAACAGTGCCAATATCAGGGACTCTGTTCAAATACGTGAGCCTATGGTGGGGTGGGTTCACTTTCAGATCATATCACCACTGCTCGGTTTCTGGTTCCTCTTACTCTTAAGGTCTTTTATTGAGCCTGATCATATGTCATACCAAATCTTGCACCTGTGCTCAGTGTTTGACCTTAATTTTGGGCTTTCTAGGGTTGATTTTGTCCATGGTATAAGTTCTTCACTATCTTTAATTTTCGTATTGTCTTTTAATCACCCTCCCATTCCCCTTGTTTGACAGGATCTTCCTAGTCCCAGTCCACCGGGAAGTCACTCTGTGGACCAGGTTGGCCTCGGTTTCACATGCCTGGTATTTAATTCCTTTTTTTGACTATTGTTTATTCTAATGACTTGCAGTAGCAGTGGGGCTATTGATAGAATTTGCGTGTTCCTTACTTGTGTATTATTTAAAGGTTGTGATATGTTCTGTTTAATAATATGCAAAGTTTTGGTTACAGTGGTATTATCTGTGGTTCTTATTGATCTTCAGTTTTTCTGGAAGGTATGCAGAGAGATTCAGATTTAGGCAATTGCTATTATCTTTCAGATCTTTACTTGTCAGTAATTTTAGATCACTGTTGAGTTTCTTATGCATAATAGCCTCAGGTTGCATCTTGTTAGATTCTTTTGTGTAGATGTTATTTCTTTTTTTATATTTATTGTATATATTTTCTGTGTCTTTTGGTAATTAGGAAAGTGTATATATGAATAGTATAGATATATGTTTTATTTTCTTTTAGTATGCTTTTCATAATTCCTTTTATTCCCTTATTTAACCTATTATCTGGTTTTTCAGTTTTTAAAATACTTTATTATTTTAAATTGATGCTTTTTTTTTTTTTTTTTTGGTCTTTTTGAGACAGGGTCTCCCTGTAGACCAGGCTGGCCTTGAATTCACAGAGATCTGCCTGCCTATCCCTCCCTAGTGGTAGGATTAAAGGTGTATATCACCACACCCAACTTACTATTTTTAAATTTTGTGTGTGTGGGTGTTTTGCCTGCATGTATGTAAGTGTACCTGTGTAGTACAGTGCCTGCAGAGGCCAGAAGAGGGCATGGGATTCCCCTGGACCTGGAGTTACAGATGATTTTTAGCCACCATGTGGGTGCTGGGAACCGAACCTAGGTCCTGTGCAAGAGCAGCCAGTGCGTTTAACTGCTGAGCTATCTCTCTAGCCCTGGTTTTTCAGTTTTGATAGCTATTATTTGACTTTTACTTACAATCTATGCAGTAGTCAATGGATTTATTTCACTTTGTGCTTTTGTTTTCTCATTTATTAATCATTGCTACATTATTAGAAGATAGAGCATATACATGTATGTGTATGTGTGTATGTTATATATTGGTCTTTTTTAGCTGTTGTCTCCCTGTAACCCTAACTGGCCTTGCACATGCTATGTAGAGCAGGCTGGCCCTTGCCTTCTGAGTGCTGGGACTAAAGGCCTGCACCATCACATCTGGTTGCATTAATATATTTTTCTCATATATATATTTCTTTCTTTACCTTTTTTTTTTTTTTTTTTTTTTTTTTTTTAAAGAGATCGTCTTACTATGTAGCAGGTCTGGAATTCACTATGTAGACCAACCTAGCCTTGAACTTAGTGAGATCTGCTTTTCTCTGCCTTTCAAGGAATAGAATTCAAAGCACTGACTAAGCCTGATGTCTGTGGAGTTGGTTCTCTCCTCCCACCTTTCCATCTTTACATGAATTCCAGAGATCACACATAGCCTGTCAGGCATGCATGGCAGGGCTTTGCTAGCTGAGCCATATTACTGGCCCTTTTCTATTTGGTCCCTACTTTGTTTTGATTTTAGTCTAAAATTAAATGTATTAAATATTTACTGTCAGTTCCTTTTCCATTGTTTCTCTGATCACTTTTGGTTGAATGATACTCATTCACTAGATTTGTCAAGAAGATGTTATTAGTATAGTATTTCCTGAGTTCTTTCCTGTTTAGTGCTGTGCCGGAGCCCGCCGGCAGAAATCGAACCGCACCCAAAGCGGGGAGTGAGGATGAGAAAATGTAGAGATAGAGAGATAGAGAAAGAGAGAGAGAGAGAGAAATAGGACAGACTCAGGAGAACTGTCAGTCACACTGAAGCAGCTTGCCTTTATTAAGTCTCCCCTATTTATACTGTGAAGTGAGCAAAACGGGTCAGATGTTCAAAAACAATACTAACACAGGCAAAATAACTTAAGATGTGATTGGCTTCCTTCAAAGATCTTCAGGTGACCTCAGTCTTGGGTGTAAAATAAACTTCTCCTTAGGTGTAAATCATTTGCATAATGAAAACTGCTTCCAACAGCACTTCTGTGCAGGAGATTGACTTCTGCCTAACCCAAAACTAGGGCATAGTTCAAGGCAGGCAAATGGCTCCCGACATATCCCCCTTTTTTATTTTTTAAAGAACCATAGCCTTTCTGATTATGGCGCAGAAGACTGTGCCTGTCTTAGGTCATCCTCTCCGAAGCATAAGCCTTACCCGTCATTGGTACGTGAATGCCCACCATCCACGCCCTGTCTTAGGTCAGCTTAGTTTGAGAGAAAGTTGCCTGTCTTTGGCTGCCAGCCTATCCTGCAAGGGGCAACTCTATTCACGATAGAGTTTGGAGCCGAACACTGTGCACGTCAGCTGTAACATCCCAGAATGTGCTGAGGATAAACGTCACCTATGGAAGGAGTATGCAAATTCTAAGAATACGTAGATCCAAGATTATACTATTTCCTCATCTGAGGTCAAAGAAGACCCTGAAGGCAAAGAGACTTTTAGCTTATCTAACGAATCAGTAGCAGTTTCTGCTGCGTCAAAGTCAAATAACTATTTTGTTTACAGTTAACATAAATCTAAGGATATATGCTCATTATGCCAAACCTTGCCCTCAAACCACATATAACATTTACAGAAATCATAATAAGTGAAAATTACTAAGATAACATAACTTGCATTCACCCATGGGAACAACTGAAATGCAATTAATCAAGTTACATTAAAACACAAGAAATACATTGAACACAGAAAACATCAAACCTAGTACCATTATAAACGATATTTAAGCTGTCCAATCAAAAGTATATATAGGATTGACTTAGGCAAGCTATCATACGTTCTTAAATTTGTTCATGGCTGCTGCCTGTTTCCCTATATATCTGTGGGAAACTGCCATCTGATGTCCAAAGTCCTGTACTTAGTCCTTTTTCTTGTTCGTCAGCATTCCCTGCAGTAGAATCCTGATTCACTGTTGTTCTTCTCATATAATGATGTCTTGATAGGCGAGTATCATTCACTATTGGTGCAATCTCTTCTTTTCTTCCCATATGGCTGGACACAGCATAGTTGGATTTATTACGTAAGTCCAGTAAGTCCATCAGGAACTGATTCCACAGCAACAGCAATGTCACTCTTTCCTCGTTCAGTCCCTGCGAACTGGACCAGCCTTTCTGGCAGCCACCTGGCATTTTCAGCGTCCTGCAGAAAAACACAAACATGCCCCCTTCTCCATACTAGTCTGGGCCATGCCATTTCCCATCAATCGTATCCTTCCATTTCACTTGTGCATAGGTATCTAAAGTCTTAGGATGCTACAGTCTATCTGGAGCAGAAAGACCAAAAGCATCCACATTTTGAAATAACCAATCTATCTGTTGTTTTGTAAATGGAAGTCCTATTACAGTAGGTTCTTTTACTCAGCTCTAGCCATTTGAATTAAACACGCTACCACCTCATAATAAGGAGTTAACACTCTAGCAGGTGATACAAGTAAATGCAACTATAGCAAAGGTCCTTCCTGCCATAAAACTGCAGTTGGAGTATGAATAGTAGCCAAAATATATGCTGCCCATCCCTGGGTATAATCTATATATCGTATTTGTTGATTCTCAGTTGCCCGTTCTACCTGAGATAATGCCTTTCTGGCCTCCTCCGTCAAGCTTCTAGCCGATTTAGGATCTGAATCACCTTTTAAAATGTCGAAAAGAAGTTTCAGTTCTCCTGTAGCACTTTTTAAATGAGGTCTAAGCCAATTAATATCTCCCAATAATTTTTAAAAATCATTCAACATTTTCAACCCATCTTTCCTAATCTGAATTTTTTGAGGCAAAATTGTTTTAGGATATAATCTATAACCCAAATATGAATACAGAGATTCGGCTTGTACCTTCTCAGGTGCTACAATTAGCCCTTGCTCTTTCAGAGCCAGCTGTAAATGAGCATAGGCTGCAAGCAAAGTTTCCTGTTGTTTATGAACTTACTGTATGCTATGCAGCTAAAACTTGGGCAAAAACCAAACATTCCTAAATAAACCTTGATTAGACATATTTTGTTTTATTAGGACATTGCTTCACTTGATGTCCTGGTTGTCCATACCCAAAAGAGCTTTCTGGGAACGTATTATCGAGTTGAAGCTTACAGCACTATCTGAGAAGTTTTTAGGTAGAGGTTGCCATTTATCTTCTCCAGGAACTGTAAATTGTATTAGTGACTTTTTGTTGGTGTGAGAAAATAGAGAATTCCATGAACTACATTTGCCATAGACATGTTACACCATAAAATGAATAACCATCTCTGTTAAAATTAGTTTATTCCTCAGTTACTCTCAACAGCACAATGTCCTTACTCTGAGGCTGCTTTGCACAGGGTCAGGTGGCCAGCCTCATCCTGTGTAAACAGGATTGAGTCTGAAGCGAGATGGCCAATCCAGCTGCAGAGTCAACCTCTCAGTGTTATCAATATGATTTACACACAGACACAAAAATGTCTGTTTCGCTTTAACTCAGAGTTTACAAGGGACAGAAGAGCTGCTGAGTTCAGTAACTACCAGTAAGAATTAAAACACCTGTCCTATTTCTGTTGCCATCACCTCTGCTGAGTAGCAAAATAGTAGTACAATTAATACCAGGCACCGTTAGGACAGGAACCAGCTGTCTGACTGGGAAAAGATCAGTTGTGCTTGCATTGTTCAAATAAGAGACGTGGGTGAGAATTGAGCTCACAGCATTATGTATGCTAGGTAAGTATCCTACCACTAAGCTATAGCCTCAGCCCTGCAAACTGAAAAAAATACTGCCTATTTTGTAGTTGTTTCGGAAAGCAAAGCACCCTAGGGTTGGTGAAATTTATGTGATTCACCTGGTAATTAAGTAGCAAAAAACCCTGGGTAATTAACAAAATTTGAGATCATTTTCCTTTGATGTTCTAGGCTCTAGCCTCCTTGACCATGAGCTGCTGTAGGAGAATACATTTGTAAAGATAGAGATTCAACACACCCTGTAAATGCCACATTTCTTCTAAATATTCTTCCTTTGGCTCAGCCCTAAGCTTTGCTATGCAACAAATGGTGGAAAATCCTCCTCTCTCAGACATCTAGCTGCTTCCTTCTCCCTCTCTTCTTTGGGATCTAATGACTCTTGAATAATTGCTCAATTTCAGGTTTCACAAAAGCTAGCTCCTCAAGCATAGCAGCTTGAGGCTCGATCCCATTTCCATTTGCTTTTTTTTTTTTTTTTTCTTTTTCTGAACCTTTTCTATCTTGTGTCTAAGATCTAAACTATTCCTAATTAAAGCCCACAAATTAAAGGTATCTACCGGAACCTTACTTGGTTCATAAACATCATAATAATCCTGAAGTTTTCTTCCTACTTCCATGTTTTTAAATCTACAGACCCATCTTCAGTGAACCAAGGACAGACTTTTTCTACAAAGTTCAAAAATTTACAAAGCTGCTGATGTTTTACACCAACCCCTCAAACATAAAGCATATTTTTCAACATATATACAAAAAGCAAACGGCTATCCCATTTTACTCTGACCCATTTACCCTGACCCATTTTACTCCTGAGATTTCTCACCGCACACTTTTCCTTTTCCTTTACTTTTCTTGTACGTGAGCTCACTCATATTGCGGTGTCCTTCACTTGACCCCCAGTCTTCCCGTCCCTGTTAGGGTGCCACTTGCCGGATCCCGCCGGCAGAAATCGAACTGCACCCAAAGTGGGGAGTGAGGATGAGAAAATGTAGAGATAGAGAGAGAGAGAGAGAGGGAGAGAGAGAGAGAGAGAGAAATAGGACAGACTCAGGAGGACTGTCAGTCACACTGAAGCAGCTTGCCTTTATTAAGTCTCCCCTATTTATACTGTGAAGTGAGCAAAACAATGGATCAGATGTTCAAAAACAATACTAACACAGGCAAAATAACTTAAGATGTGATTGGCTTCCTTCAAAGATCTTCAGGTGACATCAGTCTTGGGTGTAAAATAAACTTCTCCTTAGGTGTAAATCATTTGCATAATGAAAACTGCTTCCAACAGCACTTCTGTGCAGGAGATTGACTTCTGCCTAACCCAAAACTAGGGCATAGTTCAAGGCAGGCAAATGACTCCTGACAGTGCTGTTTTGCTGGTCTGAGACTGAACCACTTGACTAGATAGAAAACCCTTTGTTTAAAAATTTTTGCCTTGTACTTGCTTAAAATGTTGCCTTTTACCTTTTTGCTTTTGTATGCTGCATTTAGGATGTCAGCTAACTTTCCCTTTTGAGGAGTCAGTTATCAGACCTGTCAGAATGCTTTGGGAAATTTTATTGTTTTAGAGTTTAGGATATGTCTGGAAATTTATTGTTCAAGATCTAGAGAATGGTGGGTACTTTTACTATTCCTGATCCTCTTCACACCTGATAATTTTCTTGGACTGTAGTTTAGTATGTTTTTCCATTTTGTTTCCTTCTTTAAAAATGCCCACCATGCATATATTAGACTATCTTTGCAAGTATTCTCTTTCATGTTCTTTCTCTCAGCTCATTTAAAAAATATTTTATTATTTTTATATCATGTGTGTGAATGTATTGCCTGCATGCATGTAAGTGCACCTGTGTCATGTAACACTGGCGGAAGTCAGAGAGAGGCATTGGAACTGGAGTTACTGACAGTTGCTAGCCACCAGCGCTCTTAACCGTTGAACCATGTCTACAGCCCCCTCAGTTCATTTTTTAAATTGCTTTCTTTATTTTTTTGGTTTCAATTATTGTTTGATTTTTCTTCAATGCTACTTACTAAGTTTTGCTGTGGGGTTGATATATTTCATTCTCTTTTGTTTCTGTAGAATTCTTTTTTTCTTTTAGTAATCAGCAGCCAAAGAACAATTTAAAATAAATGAATATATGCTGAATTCAAATATTTGTTAGAAACAAGTTTCTCTTATCTTGGATGGATGTCTACTGGTATTTTGGAGACTGGCCAGTTTTTATGTCTCTGTTTATGTGATAATCATGTCATTGCATTATACATTTTCATTTTTATGGCTTTATTGGTTCCAGAGCTTGGCTTGTTTTCCTTTTGAATTGAAAAAAGGACCTTCTTTTCATGTCTTATTTGCACACTTACAACAGTCACTGATAATTCAAAAACCTCCATTAACCATAAGCAGATACAGAAGAAATAGAAAAATTACTACTTTTAATGGCATTTGCCCTGATCATACTTCTTGTTTTGCAACAGGAACAGAAAGAGGAGAATGGATTGCAGAAAATGAAGACAAAACAGTCGAGCAGAGCAAAATGTTTGGCTAAAAGAAAGATTGCACGTATGTTTTCATTTTTTAGTTGAATTGACAGTAGTGTTTTTATTCTCTGAGGATATATATGCTTCCTATTCTGCACTTTGTTAAAAATTTTAGAAGTTGCATATAGAGTAACCTTCAGCTTATACATTTGATTTGCTAGAGGAAGTTTATTGAAATTATAAATTCGATCTTAAGAGTTAGGCGCTCTTAGGTTAGAGTTGTTGTCCCCTCTGCCACTTCCTTTCCCTTTTTGGGACAATGTTACTCTGTAGGTCAAGGTGGCCTGGAACTATCATGTAGACCAGAGATCTCCCTGCCTCTGCCTCAGAGGTGCTAGAATTAAAGGCATTTGCCACCAAGCCTGGGTGATTTTCCCATTTTAAAAAAAGATTTTATTTTATATGTATGAGTGTTTGCATGCTTGGTACCTGTTGGGGCCAGAAGAGGGGTTCAGATCCCTTGGAATTAGAGTTATAGGCAGCTGTAAGCTGGAATGGGACCTAGGTCTGTTGTAAGAGGAACAAAGACTCTTAAGTCATCTCTTCAGCCAAAATTTCCCATTTAATATGATTAGATACAGATTCTCAACACCTACATGTAGCTAGCAACTGTCTGTAACACCCTCTTCTGACCTCTTCAGACTTTGCATAACACGGGTACACTTACATACATGTAGGCAATACACTCATGCACCTAAGATGATAAATAAAATATTTTTAAAAAGTCAGCAAAGTAGGAGGCTGGAGAGATGGCACAGAGGTTCTGTTCTTGCAGAAGACCTGGGTTTGAATCCCACCACCCCCACAGCAGCTAAACACCATCTGTAACTCCAATTCCAGGGGATCCAATGCCTACTAGGGTGCACTTACATGCAGGCATAACACTGATACACATAAAATAAAATTAAAGTTAAAAAAAATTAAATTCAACAAAGCATTATTACTACCATGTAATCCTGAGGCCACTTGAAGTTCTACCAATTGTTTTTCTTTATAGAAATCATATTCAATGACTCTTGCAGCTAGTTTTCTTTAGTTTGGAAGTGTCTAGTCCTTCCTGGACTTTATGGCCCATTACCAACAGTGTAGAGCAATGTATTAGTTACTTTCTCTGTCTATGTGACAAAGTAACTATGCTGGATAGCTTCAGTTAGTCAACTTGACACACCTGGGTAGAGGGAACCTCAACTGAGGAAATTCCTTTATCTGATTGGCTTGAGGCCATATCTGGGGGCGTTTTCGTAATTGCTGAGTGATGTGGTAGGACGTAGTTCACTGTGGGCAGTGCTACTGCTGGGCAGGAGTCCTAAGTTGTTCAAGAAAGCAGGCTGAACACAGTTCAAGGAGCAAGCCAGTAAGCAGTGTTCCTTCAAGTTCTGTGCTTCAGCTCTTGCCTTCAGGTGGTTCCTGCTCTGACTTCCCACCCTGACTTCAGTGATGAATTATGACCTGGGAGATAAAAGATAAAATAAACTCTCCTCCCCAAGATGGTTTTGGTCAGTGTTGTTTTTTTAAGAAAGTATTTATTTTTATTTTATGTGTATGAGTGTATTGTCTGCTTGTGGTAAGTGCACCTGTGTCGTGCAGTGCCCAGGGAGGTGAGAAGAGGGCGTCAAATCCCGGGGATCTGGAGTTAGGGACAGTTAGCTGCCATGTGGGTGCTGGGAATTGAACCAGGACTCTGCAAGAGCAGCCAGGACTCTAAATTGCTGAGCTACATCGCCAGCCCTGTTTGTCAGTGTTTTTTATCACAACAATAGAAAGTAAGACAATACCTTACAAAACAACTTAAGGGAGGAAGACTTAATTTTGTCTCATGGTTTTAGGGGGATGTCAATGAATCTTGGCTGGCAGTAGAGTAGCCCAGTGTGGGTTGTCAGGAATATGAGGCAGAGCCATAACAAACCTTTTCTCATGTAAGTTACTTTTGTCAGGGCATTTAGTCACAGTGACAAGACAAGTAACTAAAACTGAAAACTGGTATTAAAAAGGGCTGTTGCTGTGATAGACCTGATCATGCGATTTTTAGACATTTGGAACTGGCTTGCTGGAGACATGTGGAAGAGTTTGGAACTTTGGGTTAGAAGAGCTCCTGAGTGCTGAAAGCAGAGTTTAATGAGCCATTCTGGTAGGAGCTTAGAAGACAAAAAAATGCTGAGAGAAATGTGGACAGTTGGAGACTTGGTGTCCTGATTAGCCTTAATTGTAAACTTGACAAACTCTAGAGTTAGCTGAGAGAAAAGCCTTGATTAAGGAATCACCTAATGAGGTTGGCTGTGAGCATGTTTCTGGAGGATTGTCTTTTTAAAAAGATTTATTTTTACTTAATTATGTATGTGTGTCTGTATATAGGTCTGTGTACATGAGTGCAGGTGCCATCAGAAGCCAGAGGTGTCAGACCCTCTTGGAGATGAAGTTACAGGCAGTTGTGAACCACCTGACATGGATGTTGAGAACCAAACTTGGGTCCTCTGCAAAAGCAGCATGTGCTCTTAACCACTGAACCATCTCTCCTTCCTCCAGTTGTCTTGATTATTACTTGATGCAGGAGGGCCCAGCCCACTGTGGGCAACATCACTCCTAGGCAGATGGCCTTGGGTTGTTTAAGAAAGCTAGCTAAGCACGAGCTTTGGAGTAAGCAAGCTAGCAAGCAGCACTCCTCTGTGATTTCTGCTTTAAGCTTTTTCTTGAGTTCCTACTCTGACTTCCTTCAGTGATCTGAAAATGTACGCCAAATAAAGCCTTTCCTCCTCAAGTTGCTTTTGGTTACAGTGTTTTATCACAGCAACAGAAAACTACCTAGGACACGGAGCTCATGAGATTTTGGAGGGGAAGAAAGACTTTATAGCTCATGAGAATTTGGAGGGGAAGAAAGACTTTATCAGAAACTGGGATAAAGGCCATTAATGTGATATTTTGACCAAGAATCTGGCTTCATTCTGCCTGTGTCCTGAGAAGCTGGGTGAAGTTGAATCTGTTGGTAATGGACTAATTTGGCAGTGGAAATTTCAGACAAGATTACATTCAGGTTGATGCTGAGAAAGCTGCTGTTACTGTTAAGCAGATCAACATCACTGAAGAGCAACCCCTGTGCTGCACTGGGAAGTAGGAAAGCTGTCCTGATGGCAGAACCCCACTCATTGAGGCTCCATCTTGTGAAGATTGAAATTCACTTACAGGAAGAAAGCCTACACTGAAGGGTTTCCTGTTCTTTGAAGGCAACTGCCTGGGGAAGTGTTTCCCCAGGGTTAGAATATTTATTTTATGTCATCGTATGTTGGAATTATGTAACTTGATTTTATTTTATAGGAGCTTATGGTTAAGATTGCCTTAATTCTCTGATGATACTTTGACTTTGGACTTTTAAGCAGTGTTAGAATTAGTAAAGACTGTGGGGACTTTGGATGTTGGACTGAATGTACGTTGGCACTGTAAGATGGCTATGAGATAATGGGGACAACGGATAGAAGGTTCTGCTTTAAAAGTGGTGGGTTTGGATATTTAATTGACAAGAGACGTGTAGTTGTGATGGTTACTCTTGATTGTTAACTTGACATCATCTGGAATAACTAGGAGGCAGAATTCCAAGCACATAGTGAGGACTCCAGGCATGTCTGTGGGGGCTTACTTGTTTAGATTAATTGTGGAAAGACTAAAGGAGAGTTTTACTATTCCCTGGGTTTGGGTGGTGAACTACATAAAAAGGAAAAAGTCTGCCACTGAGCAGGAGCATTTATCAGTCTCTGCTTCCTGACTGCTCCTGCAGTGCGACCAGCTACCTCAGGATTCTGTCCCCAGGACTTTCATGCTATGGTGGACTGTACCCTTGAGCTTGTGAGTCAGAGTAGACTCTTTCTTCCTTAACTCCCTTTTGTTAGAGCATTTTAATCTCAGTGACAGGACAAGTAATTTGAGATACCCTGAATCCAGGTAAATAAAATGTGTTCATATTTGTTTGGACTCTTGGTTTTCTTTATATTGAGTTGGTTATAATCTCTGAGTATTTTTGTTTTTGTTTTTATTTAATTTGTGTATGTGGGAGAGGGAGGGAGGAGGAGGGAGAATCAGAGAGGGACAGCTCATGTGGAGATCAGAGGATGACTTTTACCAATTGGCTCTCACCTTTACCTTTTTGAGGCAGGGTATGTCTGTCTTGTTTCTAACACTGCACTTCATACTCCAGGCTAGCTGGCCTCCAAGCTTCTGGCTAATTCTCCAGTCTTCTTTTCCCTCACAGTAGGAGTCTTGGATTACAGATGTGTGTAGTTACATCCAGCCTTTCACGTGGGTTCTAGGGCTCAAACTCAGGTTGTCAGGTGGCTAGCACTTTTACCCATTGAGTCATCTCCCTGGCCCCAGTGCTGGCCCCAGTATTTTTGTGTGAAGGTCAGAAGAGCCACCTTTGAGTCTTCTCTCTTTCCATCATGTGGGTCCTGGAAATTGAGCTCAGATCATCAGGGCTGGCAGAAAGTACCTTTACCCACTGAGTCATCTTACCACATCAGCCCAGTTTTTTTTTTTTTTTTAAACTCAGAAATCTCACTCTATTTTCAATGTTTATTCTTATTACTATATTGCAACAAAACGAAAGTGTGACCAAAAGAAACTAAGTAATATCGCTTTATGCTTAAATTAGCTTCAACATAAATTAACTTAAAAGGTTATGTGTCCTAGTTTCATTTCTATTGCTATGACAAATGTCTGGGAAAAAAGAGCAGTATGTGAAGAAAATTGAAGACAATTCCAGGTCTCAGTTCATCACTGCAGAAAAGTGCTGGGGGCAGGAGCTTTAGACAGCTAGTCACACCACTTGGACAGGCGAGAACAGAGAGAAACAAGTGCACCCAAGCTGCCTCCTTGCTTTTGTCAGCTGACTTTATTCACTCTTAAACAGTTCAGGGGCCAGGGCCATGAAATGGTGCCACCCACATTCATGGGTCTTCCATCCCATCTAATTAAAGTGATTTGGGTAATCCCCTAATAGACATGCCAACAGGCTAACCTGATCTAGGCAGTTCCTCATTCAGGTTTTCTTCCTAAATGATTCTAGGTTTTCACAAGTTGACATTTAAAATGATCACATTAAGTAAGTAAAAGTTATTTAAAATAATTGCCTAAATAAAGATTCAGCATTCATTCATTCATCCATCCATCCATTCATTCATTCATTCAGAAAAGAGATGTTTCAATTGAATTCTTGGTCCAGTTGGAATCTGACTATTCTGACATACGTCTCTTGCTATCTTCTCACTTCTTGCTTTGACTTTAATTTCCATAAATGGCCTTTTGTAGACCATTTTTATTTGAAGGTTCCCCTCCCTCTGGTTTTATTTTTATTTTTATTTTTGATAGGGTCTCCCTAGTTCTGGCCCTCCTGGAAATCACTGTGTGGACTAGGCTGGCCTTGATCTTACAGAGATCTACCTGCCTCTGCCTCCTGAGGGCAGAAATTGAAAGTTTATGCCACCACACCTGGCATTGCTTTTTAAAAAATATATATATTATTTTTATTTTATGTGCACGAGTATATTCCCTGCACATATGTAAGTGTACCCATGTCCTACCATGTCTGTGGAGGTCAGAAGAGGTCATTAGATCTGGAACTGGAGTTAACAGACAGTTGTTAGCTGCCAGTTAGGTGCTGGGAATCAAACCCAGGTCCTCTACAGGAGCAGCCAGTGCTCTTAACTGCCTCCCCAGCCCCTATTTTTTAGCCTTAAGACAGGGTTGCAGATGTCCCAGTCTATTCTCAAAATGTATAGCCAAGAGTAACCTTGAACTTCTGATCCTTTAGCTTTCAGGCACAAAGCCTGGATTAAAAAAAATTTTTTTTATTGAATTCTGGAAAATTTCATGCAGTGTATGTTGATCATATTCAGACCTCCCTCTCTTATCTGTACCTTCTTCTTACTATACTTCCCCAGCCTGATTTCATGTCCTCTATTATTATTTTTTTAAAGGCCTATTGAGTCTGATTTGTATCCCCAAATGCTATCCCCTGTGTGTGGGTTCATTCTCTGGATTCTGGTTAACCTATCTAGTGTTACATCCTTAAAGAAAATGGACTCTTCCTTTCCCGCCTGCTAGTAGTTAGCAAATAGTTACCATGTGGGGTTGGGTCCACTTGCTTTACCCCATGCTGGAAATTTGATTTGAGTTTACAAAGGACTTATGCATGGTGTCATAATTGCTGTGAATTCATAGGAGTAAGTGCCCTGCTGTCTGGAAAACAGTTTCCTTGTGGTCATCCACCTCTGGCTCTTACAGTTTTTCTGCTCCCTTTTTCCACAATGATCCCTGAGTCTTGGAGGCAAAGATTTGATATAGGTGTTCCAACCAGGGCTAAACACTTTGCAATCTCTTATTCTCTGTACATTGAACAGTTGTGGGTCTCTACTTTAATTGCCATCTGCTGGAAGAAGAAACTTCTCTGCTGAGAGTTGAGAGATTCGTTAATCTATGGGTATAACAATAAGTTATTTGAGTCGGTTTAATACTATGTATTAAACACATAGTATTAGAGAATAATAATAGGTTCTCCCCTATGACTTGTGACCTGTCTAGCCACAAGTTCCTAGGTCTGATATCAGCGTCAGTTATGGGCTCCATCTTATGAAGCAGAACTTAAATCCAGTCAGAACGTGGCTGGTTACTCATGACTTTGTGCCACCATTGCACCAGTGGGCATATCTTGCTAGGCCAATATTTACTGTAGCTCACAGGGTTATTGTTGGGCAAAGTTGATGATTACTTTTCTCTTAGAGTAGCATGTGTAGCACCTTCCAGCACTATGAAAGCTAGCCAGGAGAGATGAAGCTTTGTCTGTACCAGCTTAATTTCTCCTTGTTTGTTCTATGATTCATATATATAGTATTTTCAGCAGTAGGGTCTTATTGCCACATTCTGGGGGGTTACCAAGAGCAAGGAAAATAGGTTTTTTTTGTTGTTTGTTTTTTGAGGATCAACAGCTTCAAAAGAAAGTATTTATTTCTGGCATTGGGTCTTTTATTTACTAGCCTTTTGCAGGGGCATAGTGTGTCATTCCCCCTCTGTTATAGTGTAATTCTATTTAAACTTTTTATTTTATATTATACACACATACACACGCACGTGTGCGCGTGCGCACACACACGCACACACAAGCTCACGCACCTGTGCTTTAGGACGTGTCTGTAGTGGTAAGTTTCCATATGACTTTTTCAAAAGACCTTTAGTGTGAGTTATCCCGCCCCAGACATCTTCCTCTGCCTGCTTGTCCATTCCCCACCCTGTTTAGCTGTACTGGAGTATTTCCCTGTCCCCCTTTAATCACTGCCTCCTGTCTCCCCCCAGGAAGCCTCCCTCCGGTGGCCCCTTATTAGTTTCCTGATCTTTGTGGATTTTCCAGTTAAAATATGCCTATCTAAAAATTCAGAGCTAGCATCTTCTTATGAGAGAGACCATGAAGTGTTTGTCTTTCTGGGTCTGGGGTTACCTCACTTGGGGTGATTGTTTTCAATTCTGCCCATTTACCTAAAAGTTTCTTAATTTTTAAAAAAATTTTATTTTTATATGTATGTGTATTTTGCCTGCATGTAAGTGCATCTTGTGCATGCCTATTGCCCTTGGAGGCCAGAAGAGGACATCACATCCCCTGCAGCTGGAGTTAAGGACCAGTGTTAGCCATCATGTCTGTGCTAGGAACTGAACCTGGGTCCTCTGCAAGAGCAGAAAGTACTTAACCACTGAGCCATCTCTCCAGTCTCAATTTCATTTTTTTTTAATTGTTAAATAATCATTGTGTAAATGTACCACACTTTTTTTATCCATTCATCAGTTGCTGGACAATCTAGGTTGTTTCCATTTCCTGGCTGTTGTAAATAGAGCAACAGTGAACATGAACGAACAGGTGTGGTATCTCTGTAGTGGGTAGGATGTGGAGTTCTTTGGGTATATGCCCAAGTATGGCTAGATGATGTCGTGGATCTATTTCCAGCATTTTGAGGAATCTCCACAGTGATTTCCATAGTTACTAGACCAGTGTGCATTCCCAGCAGCATTGAGTAAGTGTTCCTCTCTCCCCGTATCCTCTATGGCATTTGTTGTTTGAAAAAATATCTCTCAGCCATTTGTATTTCATCTTTTGAGAATTATGTGTTGAGTTTCTTGTCCTTATTTATTTATTTTGTCTTTTTGAGGCAGAGCTTCTTTGTAGCCCCAACTGGCCTGGAACTCGATATATAAGCCAGGCTGGCCTCGATCTTACAGATACCTGCCTGCCTCTGTCTCCTGAGTGCTGGGATTAAAGGTGTGTGCCGCCACACTTAGTGGGTTAATTGCTTTTTTTGATGTTTAATTTTTTGAATTCTTTGTATATTCTAGATACTAATCATTTGTCAGAGGTTTAGGTGGTAAAGATTTTTTTTTTCAGTTCCATAGACTGCCTCTTTGCTTGAATGATGGTGTCCTTTGCTGTACAGTATTAGTTTCATGAGGTCCCATTTGTCAGTTATTGTACTTAATACCTGTACTGTTGGAATTCTGTTCAGAAAGTCCTTTCCTGTGCCTATAAGTTCCAGTGTATTCCCTCCTTTCTCCTCCATCTCATTCAGAGGATCAGGTCTTATGTTGAAGTCCTTGATCCATTTGGTGAGAGGTAGGAATCTAGTTTCATTCTTCGACATGTACCTGTCCATTTTGACCAGCATGATTGGTTGAAGATGCTATCTTTTCTCCAATGTGTATTGACCCCTATGTCAAAAATCAGGTGGTTGTAAATGCATGGACTTACATCTGGGTCTTCAGTTCTATACTAACGATCAATGTGTCTGTTTTTATTCCGGTATCATGCTGTTTTTATTACTATAGGTCTTTAGTATAATTTGAAGTCAGGGATGGTGATGCCCCCAGCCCTTCTTCTGTTGTTAAGGATTGTTTTGGCTATCCTGTTTTTTGTGTGTTTACATATGAAATTTCAGACTTTAAAAAAATTTCTGTGAAGAATTATGTTTGAATTTTAAGGGGAATTACATCGAATCTGTAGATTTTGGTAGATTTGGTAATTCTGCTAGTCTATGAGCTTAAGAATCTTTCCATTTTCTAGCATTTTCTTTAGTTTCTTGCCTCAGTGTCTTAAAAATTTATTGTGCATGTCTTTGACTTTGTTTAGATTTATTCCAGGATAAGTTTATGGTTTCTGAGGCTTTCGTGAATGGGGTTGTTTACTTAGTTTCTTTCTGTATAGAAAGGCTACTGTTTTTGTGTGTTGATTTCCTCTCCTGCTACTTTGCTAATTGTGTTTATCAGCTCTAGGAGTTTTCTGGTGGAGCTTTTTATGTATAGGATTATATCATCTGCAAATAGGAATCCTTTGACTTCTTCCTTTCTGATTTGCATTCTCTTTATGTCCTTAACCTGTTACTCTATTACTCTAGTAAAACTTCAAGCACTGTTTTGAACAGCAGTGGAAAAAGTGGACATTCTTGTCACATTCTTGATTTTAGTGGAAATGCTTTGAGTTTTCCTTTGTTTAATATGATATTGGCTGTGGGCTTGTTGTTTATTGCCTTTATTATTTTAAGATATGTTCCCTGTACCCTAGATTCTCCATGACTTTTATCATGAGTGGATGTTGAATTTTAACAAAGACCTTTCCTGCATCTAATGAAATGATCATGCGATTTCTGTCTTTCCATCTGTTTATGTGGTAGATTACATTTATGGATTTATGTATGTTGAACCATCCCTGCATCTCTAGGATGAAGCCAATTTGGATCATGGTGTATGATCTTTTTGATGTGCTCTTGCATTTGGTTTGCAGGTATTTTATTGAGAATTTTGATGTCTGTGTCAGAGAGATTGGCTTATAGTTTTTTGGTTTTTTTTTTCTTTGTATCTTTGTCTGGTTTTGGTATCAGGGTTAATATTGGCTCTTAAAAAGAATTTGCAAGTGTTCCTTTCTTTACTGTTTTACAGAATACTTTGAGGAATATTGGTATTAGTTCTTCCTGGAAGGCTTGATAGAATTCTGTGTTTTATCCATCTGGTCCTGAGCTTTTTTAAGTTGGGAGATTTTAAATTACTGTTTCTATCTCATTGGTTGTTATGAGTCTATTTAAATTGTTTACCTCATCTTGTTTTAATTTTGGTACATCATATATATCTAGAAATTCATCCATTTCTTTTAGATATTCCAGTTTAGTGAAGTACAGTTTTTAAAGTATGATTCTCTGAATTTCTTTAGTATCTGTTGTAGTCTTTCCTTTTTCATTTCTGATTTTATCAATTTTAGTTCTCTTTTTTTGGCTAATTTGGTTAAACATTTATCAATTTTGTTAGTATTTTCAGTGAACCATCTCTTTGTTTCATTAATTGGTTGTATTTTTCTTTTGTTTCTGTTTCATTGCTTTCAGCCTGATTTTGATTATCTCTTCCTATCTAGTCTTTCTGGGTGTTGTTTTTGTTTTACTAAGGCCTTCAGGCATATCATTAAGTTGTAAATATGAGATCTCTAGTTTTTTGATTTAGGCACTTTAGTGCTATAAACTTTCCTTTTAGGACTTCCATCGTTGTGTCCCATAGATTTTGGTGTGGTTGTGTTTTCATTTTCATACAATTCTAGGAATTTAAAAATTCCCTTCTTCATTCTTCCTTGATCCAGTTTTCATTCAGTGAAGTGTTGTTTTGGTTCCATGAGTTTGTGTACTTTTCCCATTTCTTTGGTTGATATCCAGCTTTATTACTTGTGGTCAGATGGGGTCTAGGATGTTGTTTCAGTTTTCTTAAATTTGTTGAGACTTGCTTTGTGTCCTAATATATGATTGGTTTTGGAGAAAGTTCTGTGGACTGCTGAGAAGAAAGTGTACTTTTTGATGTTTGGGTGGAATGTTCTATAAATGTCTGTTAGGTCCGTTTGATTTATGGTATCATTTAGGTCCAGATTTAATCCCCAGTACTGCAAAATAAAAAGACTCCCTTTTGTTTTGAGATTCCCTGGCACTTTTATAGAAAATTATTACCTAGGTGTCTACTGTCATTTCTGTTATAGTGTTCGCTAATACTGAGGCCACTGCTACTTTAATTTTTTAAAATTAATAGACCTTAATTTTAAAAAAGATTTATTTTGTGTATATGAGTGTTTTGCTTGCATATATGTATGTGCACTATGTGTGTGTCTGGTATTGATGAAGCCTAGAAGAGTGACATCAGATCCCTTAGAATTAGAATTATAGGCATTTGTGGGTTGCCATGTAGGTGCTGTGAACTGAACCCAGTTCCTCTGCAAGAGGAACAGGTGTTCTTAACCTTTGAGCCAAATAGACCCTATTTATTTTTTTTGAGACAGGATTTCACTGTGTAGCCCTGGCTGGTCTGGACCTCACTATGTACACCAGGCTGGCCTTGAATTACTGCCTTTGTCTCCTGAGTGCTGGAATGAAAGGAGTATGCTGCCATGCCTAGCCAATGCATCATATTTTGAAGACACATTTTAGGTTTACAGCAAAATTGAATGGAAAGAACAGCGTTCTCATATACTTCCTGCCCCTATACACATTCATCTCCTGTACTGTAAATATTTAGCACCAGAATGGTATGTTTGTCATAGCCAATGAACTGATACCATTATAGAGACATGAAACAAGTGATTATTATATTATAATTTTGATAGTTATGAAAAAAATATAGCAAGAGGGGCTGGAGAGGTGGCTTTAGTTGTTCTTGCAGAAGACCTTGGTTCATTTCCCAGCACCCACATGGCAGCTAACAACTATCTAAACTCTGGTTCCAGGGGATCCGACACCCTTTTCTATCTATCCTCTGCAGGCACTGCATGACATGGGTGCAGTTACACACATGCAGGCATAACTCTCATACACATAAAATAAAAAAAATTTAAAAAGCATAACAAGAGACTGACTTCATCTGTACATTGGAAACGATATTTCAGGTGAGTTCTGAAGGGTTAATGTAAGTGAGCAAAAGAGAATTGAGATGAAAGGTCTAGGAGGAAGGAAAGCATTTAAAACTCAAAGGTAATTTGTTTGCTCTAAGAACTGAAAGAAAGTAAATGTTAATATTGAATGTATTTATTTTTTCTTTAAAATTTTTGACTCTTTTTATGTGTATGAGTGTTTTGCTTGCATATATGTAAGTGCACTATATGCATACAATGCCCATGGAGGCCGGAAGAGGGTATTACAATCCCTAGAACTAGAGTTTCAGACTGTTGTTAACTGCCACATGGGTGTTGGGAACTGCATTGGGGTTCTCTGCAAGCACCGTAAGTGTTTCTTAACCACGGAGCAAGCCATCTCCAGTCTCAAACTTTTTTTTCCTTTTTTTTTTGAGACAGGGTCTCTCTGTAGTCCCAGTTGGCTTGCAATTCATTATATAGACCAGGCTGGCCTCAATCTCACAGAGATCCACTCACCTCTACCTCCAGAGTGCTGGGATTAAAGGTATGGGCCACTATTTCTGACTCTGAGCATATATTTTTAAATAACACAAAATTAACAAGGATGGGGGAGTCTATAAAACTGAATCCAAACAACAACAATATTCAACTCAATTTGAACTAATCTTAGTGAAAATGGAAACATTACACTTCAAAATTTGTGAAACACAACTAAACCAACATTTAGAGTAAATTTAAAACTTTATATGGGCATACTAGAAAATAGTTTGAAATCACTGATCGAAGCTTCCCAGCATAAGCTAGAATATTAAGTAAAATGAACTCAAGTGGAAGGAAAGAAACACTAAGAGCAGAAATTGATGAAATGAAAGATGGGACATGCAATAGAAAAGAAGTTTGGTTCTGTGAAATGGCAAAATGCACCAATGCCTAACTATGGAAAATAAAGACACTAATAACTAAAAAGTTAAAAAGGGGTGGTACTTACTATAGATTTTAAAATTATGAAAAGAGTGGTAAAAGAATAATGTATGAGCACCTGTGCATGTTTTTGTGTGTACATGGGTGCTTGCATGTGGAAGCCAGAGAACAGCCTTATTCCTCAGGCACTATTCATTTTTGTTGTTGTTTGTTTCTTTGTTTTTGAGACAAGATTTCACTATGCAGCCCTGGCTGGGCTGGAACTCACTATGTAGACC
Source organism: Eospalax fontanierii (assembly GCA_035773235.1). Lineage (NCBI taxonomy): Eukaryota > Metazoa > Chordata > Mammalia > Rodentia > Spalacidae > Eospalax > Eospalax fontanierii. The sequence goes on from CM069526.1 coordinate 56,523,976, forward strand.
AGCCTGACTTTGAACTTAGATCCACCTGCCTCTCTCAATGGCCTGAAGCCCCTAGGTTTCATTGTCTGCTTCAGTGATGATAAGCATGTACTATCATGTGAGGCTTCTTTTTTTTTTTTTTTTTTTAAATTGTAGATTCCTAGGATCTAACTCAGGTCCTTATGCTTAAAGGCAAGCACTTTATTCACTGAGTTATTTACCCTCCCCAACCCCCATGGATTATTTTGATACCAAGAAGTACAATAACATGGATCATGTATTCTGAATAGGGAAGGGTTAGCTTTCTTTTGCAATGACAAAATACCTGAGATAGCTTAAAAGAAGAAAAGATTAATTTTTGGGTAATGGTTTCTGTCCATAGTCACTTGGCTTTGTCACTTTTGGCCTAAGATGAGTCAGAACATGATAATAGGGGGCTGATTGTAGAACAAAGCTGCTCACTTCATGGTAGCCAAGAAGTAGAGGAACCAGGATCAAAATATATCCTTTAAGGGTATGCCCCCCTGATAACCTACTTGCTACAAGTAGGTCCCATCTCCAAAAATTTCTGCTACCTTCTAATAGGCCACCCATCCATCCAGCTATGATTCTGTTCATGAGATCAGAGCCCTTATGATCCAACCACTCCCAAATGTCTCCCTTTTGTGAACACTGATGTTCCCTGATGAACACTGAGACCAAGCCTTCAAAGTTTAGGAAGACCTTTAAGATCCAAACTGCAGGAGGGGATGGCATCTTCAAGGGTAAAAAAATCTTTTGGGAAGCAAGATCTTTTGAGCATCCAACTGTTACAAGTCTCTGATAGAAACAGGCCAGTGGCTTTTTAACTGGACCTCAACTTTTTAAGCTGAACTCAGGGAGCTATCTGAAATCAGAATCACGTCTACTACCCCAACCAAGATAATCCTGTTCTTTTAACTCATTCAGCATATATCCATGTTTCCATTATGTTAAAGGCATTCATTGAATGAGGGGCTGGACTTATATTTGACATGTTTTCTTCTGCTACATTATTCTTATTGGTATTCCAGTTTAATTTTAAGCTAATTTTTTTTTATAAGTTGGCTATTAACTTTTTTGGTTACAAGCCTAGGAAAGTATAATAGATTCTTCGTTCAGAATTATTAGGAAAATTCTAGCTAGTGACAACATTTCATGTTCCAGACTTGGAGTTGGGCTTTTCTCTAGTGTACTGCAGTTGCTTTTAAAAGAAAGTGGTATTTGGTGATCATATTCTGATCACTAAAAATTTTTTTTTAATTGAATAAATTAGATTCTGAGAGCTGGGGATGTAGGTCAGTGTTTGTTTAACATGTACAAAGTCATGATTGAATCCTCAGCTCCAGGTATGGTAGATCATGCCTATAATCCTAATGGAGACTGAGGCAGGAAGATTAGAAGTTCAGGGTGATCCTCAGATAAATAGTGAGCTTGTGGTCAGCCTGAACTACATGAAACCCTATTAAAAAAAATCATTCTGGTTAAATGTTAAGTATAAAGCAGTGTGTTATTTAGCTAAAAGCTCTAGAGTGCTTTCTTTTGTTTATTCATTCAATAAATACCAATTATCTTGTGCTCTTATGTTCTAGAGATAGAACAGTGAACATCATAGGCAAAAACTCTGCCTTCTGAGGGCATATGATATAGTTAACCTAGGATTCTTGTAACTGTTGCTAATGATCTTGACCTCCACATTACTTTTTGTGGCTTTTTTTTTTTTTAAATCAGATTATAAAATCACACTACCTGGTCTATAGTATTGTTAGTTGATATTCTGATAATTCTGTGTTTTGTCTTCATGCTGATTTGCTGTTTGTGGGATTCTTCCCTCTTTTTCCCTCTTCTCTTACAGAGATGACGGAAGAAGAACAGTTTGCTTTGGCTCTCAAAATGAGTGAGCAGGAAGCCAAGGAGGTGAACAGCCAGGAGGAGAAAGAAGAGGAGCTCTTGAGGAAAGCCATTGCTGAAAGCCTGAATGTAAATACACTGTGTTGAAAGTTTGTGCGGTTTATTAGTAATGTTCTTTTAGTTAGTTTGTGGCATAGTTGTCTTAGAAAGGAGCTGTGGTAGTTTATAAGGTTTTCAGTTAACAAATTTATCTCATAATACTTTTTTAAAGTCCATGTTGTTGAATTGTTGGTTAATCTAGTTTCAAGTGTTTTTGTTAATATATGAGTTTGCTTCTACTCCACAGATTTTTCAGTTAATGACTTAAAAGAAACATAGTATGTTGACAACTTCTGAAAAGAGTTACTGAGTACTAAGAATCCCAAAGGCATCAGGGTCCACTGCTTACTTTTCTTCTTCTATGAGGAGAAAGTGAAGGAAATGAAAGAATGGGCACTTTTTAAAATAATCAAAGCAAGTCATGGTAGCATATACCTTTATCCTAGTATTCTGGAGACAGAGGCAGGTGTATCTCTGTGAGTTCAAGGCCAGCCTGGTCTACATAGTGAGGTCCAGGCCAGCCAGTGCTACATATGAGACCCTGTCTCAAAAAACTTAAATAATATTAAATTAGATTTGAATATGTGTAATAGGAATTACTTTGAATGTTGAAGATGCGTATCAGTGGCAGGCTCTGAGCCATCTTCAGTTCAGTTTGCTTGCTAGTTTGTTTGATGTAAAGTCTCCTAGAGTTGATAAGACTGGCTTTGAACTTGAGAGTTCAAGCAGTTCTCCTGCTTCAGCTTTCTGAATAGCTAGGACTATATATACCATCCAGTCTGTGTCATTCTTTGTTATGCATTCCTCTATATTTAGAAAGGTGTAGTGTATTGAATAGATGTATGCATTCAGTTTACATTGTGAAATCCATTTGAATTAAACAGTGATATTTTGGGGATGAGAAACTCTTAAGGAACAGCAGCCTCCTATGTTTGTCCTTTTTGTGACTCATAAATACAGATATTTAATAATAAGCATGGTCTGGTCTGGTCACTTGTTTCAGAGTTGCTGGTCTTCTGATGCTTCTTCTGCCAGATCTCAACCTCTGGTGACTGGACCATCTTCACATTCTCATGAAGAGAACACCAAAGATTCTGGGACCACTGAAGGCATGTCTTTCTGCTCTGACTCCTTCTACTCATCATGTACAACCATATCTTAAGGATCTTATGCTAGAGTAGAGATATAGAAATGCCCTCAAATCCCTTTGGTAATTAAAGAGATTTAAACAGAAATAGTTGAGATTTCACTAATACCCAAGATACTTTTATCTCCAAGGAAAAACCAACCTTTGGCTTAATCCAAAGAAGAGTTTTTCTTAACCACGTTATGTAATTCTTGGTAAGTGATAGCTTACTAAGCTGTCTTAATAAAAAAAAATTTGTCCTTAGCCCTACTTTTTCTCAAATACCTACAGGCATATGGCAGCTGGTACCTCCATCACTGTTTAAAGGCTCACATGTCAGTCAGGGAAACGAGGCTGAGGAAAGAAAAGAGCCCTGGGACCACACTGAAAACACTGAAGAGGAGCCGGTCTCTGGCAGCTCAGGAAGCTGGGACCAGTCAAGCCAGCCAGTGTTTGAGAATGAGAATGTTAAATGTTTTCACAGATGTATTGGTCACTTGGCTGAGCACACACAGTGTGGGAAGCCACAGGAAAGTACCGGGAGGGGTTATGCTTGTCTCAAAGCCACTCAGGGTAGGGGGGACACATCTAGGCAATGTCTACCCACCCCAGCAGACACCAAAAGTCCTGAGGACATTGGGGGCACTGTGCACTATTACTGGGGTATTCCATTTTGCCCTGCTGGAATAGATCCTAATCAATATACCAATGTCATTCTCTGCCAGTTGGAAGTTTATCAGAAGAGCTTGAAAATGGCTCAGAGGCAGCTTTTAAAAAAAAAATGGTTTGGGGAACCAGTGTTACCTAGACCTCCTTCTCTGATCCAGAATCAATGTGGCCAAGAAGATCAGACTAGTGAAAAAATTGAAGGCATCTCAGAAGAAGTGGGAGATGAAGACAAGGAAAGACAGGAATCTAGGGCACTGGTCTGGCACTCAAAAACCAAAGATTTTCGAGAAAACCCAGTTAAAAGCTTGAAACAGAAACTTTTGTTGGAGGAAGAACCAACAACCAGTCACAGTCAGGTAAGGGTCCATGATGCTATAATTAAGGTGATTTATGTACAGATTAAGGACTATTTTTAAGTTTTTGTGGTCTTTCCCTCTATTGCTTTATATTAAAATGTACATGCTCACTCTAGAAAATTAGGGAAACTGAAAAGAAGAAAGGAAACTGGGTGTGGTGGTTCACACCTGCAATCCCAGCACTTCAAGAGGCCGAGGAAGCCTAGTGAGACCTTGTCTTAAAAAAGGAAAAGAAGAAATTAACTGCAGTCCCACCACCAAGAGGCAGTCATCATCCTTTCTATGCATCTAAAACACATTTTTCTCTTAAAATTTCTAACAAAATGGTCACTCTTCTGTACAAACCTCGTTCATTTCTTTACTTTATAATTTATTGTAGTCCTTTCTCTATTTATCAGATATGCCTTGCAACATTATTCCATCTTATGAATATACCCTAATATATTTTTCTTCAAATTTTTTATTTCTGTAAAGCTTTTCTATAAGAAATAATAATATAACTCAGGATTCAAGGAAATGTAAATTAAAGAAATCTTCTCTGTACATCTTCTAGCTAGCCCTTTCCCCTCTCTGTATTCAGTTCATGCTGCTATTTTTTAATGTGTCCTTCCAAGATATTTTATGTGGTATAAGAAATATGCATATTATTTTCTCTACCTTTTTAAAAAATATGAGACAGGTATCAATGCAGAAAACAGAGTTATTACCTCAAAAGACATAGAGACAGTATATTTTGTAGCCAAATATGAGTGACCACAGCCTGGGCACACAAATTTAGGTTACCCCAAATTCATGTTCCAGTGAGATAACAATATAGTAATAGAACAAAGAAAGCCATAGAACACTTTTCATATACATTGGTGGGTATACCAGGTAGGTTATAACAAAATGGAGAAACCTCTTTTATAGGCCTCAGCTTCTATCTGACGACGTTCTTAACCTTTGAGTTAGTGGAAGTTAGGGTTCTGGTCACAAAGAATTTATGTAGTAGTCAAAATGATAAGTCATACACACAAGTGAGCAATGCATGGCTGCATAGGAGCTAAGATAGCTGAGGATTATTTGGCTCTAGACCTTTACATAATTGTTGAAATTCTGATTAGTAAATCAGCCTTGTAGAATGTGCAGTGTCAGAGTGGCTTCTTTCTGGGAACTTCAGTGAACACAAGGTCTCAATGTGGAATCAAACTTACTAAATAGTTGAGGATGACCTTGGACTTTTGATTCTCTTGTCTCTGCTTCCAGAGTGCTAGGATTGCCATTGTGCTGGGTTTTTATGTGGTGCTGGAGAATGGCACCTAGGGCTTCATGTATCCTACACATTTATTCTAACAACTGAGCTATATCCCTTCCTTTTACTTATATGAATGATAGTTTATGGGACTGGCAAAATGGCCTAGTGGTTAAGAGCACTGGCTGCTCTTGCAGAGAACTGAGGTTTTGAGTTCCAGCTCCTGCATGGCAATAACATCTGTCCATAACTCCAGTTCAGGGGTATCCAGTGCCTTCTTCTGACCTTCTTGGGCTTTGCAGAACACTGGTGCTCTTACATGTAGGCAATACACTCGTACACATAAAGTAGAAATAATAAAATATTTAAAAAAACAAATGATAGTTTACTATATACATTATTCTATCCCTTCTTATTTATTAGCTCTGAGATCATTCCGTAATGATAGGCATGAAGAATTTAGTTTCCTCTTTATTTGGAGATGCAGGGATATATCATAATGGATAAGCCACAGTTTATTTTATCCAGTGGGCTCTTTGTGAACATGTAGGTTATTTCTAATATTTTCCTACTACAAACACTACTATATTAATTATTTTTCAACAGAGGACAGTTCATCCACATGGGAGATATTTATAAAATAATTTCATATAGATAGACTTGGTAGATGGAAGAATATTTGCATTTATACTTATTACTAAATTGTCCTCTATAGAGGCTGTATACATTTCCTTTCCATCACTGTATGAATACTAACTCTTTAAACCTAGTATGCAGACTTATTGATACTTGTATCTCAGTGTAGTTTTAAAAAAAACTTTTTATTACATTTTATTATTTTGAGCGTGTCTGCATGTGTCTGTATACACACGAGCATGTGACATGGCATGGGAATGGAGGCCAAAGGACAACTAGGGAGTTGATTCTCTTTACCTTGTGGATCCTAGGGATCAAATTCAGGTTATCAGGTTTGGTGGCAAGTACCTTTACCTGCTGAGCCATCTTAGCCCCCCAGTGTAGTTCTAATTTGTATTTTCCCTAATATTTATGAAGTTGAATTTTTCTATGTATCTAAGACCCATTTGTATGTTAGTTTAAATGTTGGTTATTTTTCTTTTTTAAATATTTCTCTTTTTTTCTAAGTGGTTTGTAGGCACCTTTTATATATAAGGGAAACTAGTCCTTTGTTGCACAAGTACAGATAGTTCCCAGTTTATCCACCTTCTCATAATGGTATATAGTTCTGATTTTGGTTTCTTTTATAATAAAGGTTTATGAAATGATAGCTCTTAGGAGCATTTATTACATAATTAGTCTTAGTAATTTTGCGTCTTTTAGCAATCCATTTAATCTCAATTTTTATACCCACAAATGGGAATAGAAATTCCAGTCTTTAAATAATTTTAATGATTACAGTGAATTTATATTAAATGCCTAGTATAATATTTAGTAGAGTTTAGGCATTCAGAAATGGCAGTTCTCTATCATTCATTAGGGGTGCCCATAATGATCATTCTTCTTTAGTACCCCTCTTTATATTTTGGTGTGTATGTGTGGAATATGAATGTGTGTGTTTATGTGTGTACAAGTGCATGCCAGAAGTTGGGGGCCAGAGGTTGGCATTGTATACCTTTCTTTTTGTTCTCCACTTTACTTTTTGAAAAAAATATTTTATTATTTTTATTTTATGTGTATGTGTGTATTGCCTGCATGTATGCAAGTGCATTGGTGTTGTGCATTGCCCATGGGGGTCAGAAAAGGGTATCAGATTCCCTGGAACTGGATGGAGTTAACGGGTGATTGTTAGCCACCATTATGGGTGCTGGGAATTGAACCCAGGTCCTCTGCAAAAATAGCCAGAGCTCTTAACTGCTGAACCATCGCTCCAGCTTCTCCACTTTACTTTTTCAGAGTCTCTTTACTGAACCTGGAGGTTACTGGTTAGGCTAGATTAGCTGACCAAAGAGTTCTGTGAATTTGCCCATTTCTGCACCTTCCTCCCAACCCTTCCACTGGAGTTAAAGATGCTTGCTCCCACACACTGAGCCATATCTTACCAGCTCCTTTATTTAGTAACCCTCTTCAACCACATTTTGTAAAGATTGTTGTAAGAAAAAGCATTTTTATTTGTGTGGCCTCTTTCAGAAGTTAGTGATACTTGTGATAACATGTTTTGTCTATTCTTTGTAATTCAGAGATGCTTTTTATAAAGAATGACAATTAATGATATAGTATAATTCATGATGTTAGCTTGAAAAATTCTAGGGTCCAGAGTTCTAGAGCATCAATTTCTGTTAAGTTCTATATTATGTCAAGAATGAAGCTTTCAATAAGACATGGTGATGCATGTCTGTAATCCTAGCACTCAGAAGACTGAGGCAGGAGGATTGCTGGGAGTTTGAAGCTGCATAGCAGTTACAAGGCCAGTTAGTTGAATTTGTATCTCAAAAAGAGAGAGAGGGAGAAGATAGGAAAATATAAACAAGAAAGCAGTGCTTTTGGAATACACCTGAAATGGTCTAACTCTAGTGGCTGATCTTGTTAGATTGGAATTATTTAATTTTATGAACAGGGCATCAAACACTAAAGTAATATGATTAGCTGACACTATTTGCTACAATAAATCAAGCTAGTGTACCTAAAAAAAGAACTTCATCATAAAAACTGGTATTTTATAAATTCTAAAACAGAACTATAGTCAAGCCTGAAAAGGTATCAGATTTAAAACAATCCTTTGTAGTTTTTCTTTAACTCATTGTTAGACCATATGTGTTTCACCACCCCCTACTGATTTCCATTGCTTTATTTCTCATTATATGTAGAAGATACTGCTGTATTTTAACTTAACATTATGCACTTATTTCTCATGTTAAAATTATCTTTGTTTTCACTTTTTGGTAGGTACAGTGTGTATATGTATATGTTATAGTGGGTAGTATATGTACTAGTTAGTATGCATATGTGTGTATGGGTGCTCTTGCATGTAAAGCCAGAGATAGACATTGGGTGTCTTTCCTTGATCACTGTCTACCCTTTATTTTTTGAGTCAGCAGTTTGGCTAGGCTGACTAGCCAATGAGCTTCACGGATTTGTCCCCCACCTCCAGTGCTAGGTTTACAGGCATGGACTACCATACAGGGCTTTTTATGTGAGTTTTGAGGATTCAAGCTTAGGTCTGCATGCTTGTGTAATAGTTTACCAACAGAACCATCTCTCAAGCCCCTGATTTAACTTTTAATGACATAGGTGACTTATGAATTTACCATACTGTTTAAAGAGACATTTTCCTATTCTTAGTATTGGGTTGTGACCAGTATCTTTCAGCATGACACTTTATTCAAAAATCCATATTCTTAGAGATAGGGAGCCAGAAAAATGTTATATGAAAGAGTTATAAAAAGCTGCACATGGTGGTGCATACCTTTAATCCCAGCACTTTGGAGGCAGAGGCAGGTGGATGAGTTGTTTGAAGCCGGGCCATCCAGAGCTATGTAGTAAGATCGTTTCAGAAAACAAACAAACCATACAATAGTACCTTTAATGGAAGGAGAGAACCAACTCTGGAAAGTTGTTCTCTGACCTCTATTTGTGCACCACGGCTCTGTGCACACACACACACACATACACACAAATGCAATAAAAAATGAAAACAAATATAAACAAATATTGATTTTATAAACAAATAATGAAAATTTTGTAATACCTTTCATCTTGATCTTTTGATTTTAGGAACTATTGAGAGAATTTATGTGTTTGTTAGACATTTCTGTTGAGGATGACTTTTTTGGAGATGCCCATGTTTGAGACACTTTAATTGACAGAGGAAGGTGTCTCAGACATTAAGACTCAGGAAAGCATTTACCTTGGGACAGTGGACTTAGGTGGTAATGAAGGTTATTTAAGCTTTAAAATTAGATGATAGCTGATTTCTGGCATCATTGACCCTAGGAAAGTTGTTAGTAAAGACTGAGAGGTCACCTATATAGCCTCATAATAAGAAGTGTTGATGTGATCATTACTTTTCACTCTGAATCTTAATTTTCATTTTAAATGCTAGAACTTCTTTCCCAGAAATGACCAGATTGTATGGAGTTGTAAGAAATAAGTTTTATTAGCTAATTTCATGTATATCAAATGACGCTTTGTTAATTTGTTGTGGAATAGGGACAATTTAGTACCACAGTTCTCATACCCACCATATATTGTACTTCTTTTTAATATGAGGGTGTCTGGGAAGCTGAAATAGTAATGAGAAAATAATTGTATTTATTTTTTAATATTTTCTTTATTATTAATGTGTATAAGTGTATTTCCTGCATGTAGGTAGGGGCACCCGTGTCATGCAGTACTTCGGGGATCAGAAGAGGGCATCAGATCCCCTGGAAATGGAGTTAAGGACAATTGTTAGCTGCCATGTGGGTGCTGGGACTCGAACCTTGGTTCCTGCAAGAGCAGCCAGTGCTCTTAACCACTGAGCCATCTTTCTAGCCCCTTGATTGATTAAAAAAAAATTTATGCATAGGAGTGTTTTACTGCATGTTTTTAAGTGCATTGTATGTGTGTAGTGCCTGTGGAGGTCAGAAGAGGGTGTTAACTCCCCTGGCATTGGAGTTATGGACAGTTGTTAGCTGTCATGTGGATGCTGGGAACCGAACCTGGGTCTTCTGTAAGAGCAGCCAGTGCACTTAATCACAGAGTCATCTCTCTAGTCCTGAAAACAAGACTTAAAAGATGGTTTAACTAGTCCTTGGAATGACCTAATAAGCTACTGTTGCCCCACAATAGAGGTCATTTCTGTGATAACCTGCTTCTGATCAATTAACTTTCACTTCCTAGACCATGATCTTAAAGATACAGCTTAATTCTGTATCTTTAAATTTTTCTTTCTTCTTGTAGATTCAGTGCAAGCTATCTCTTTCCCATCATAATTTCTTCAGGCATAGTTGAGCATCCTGATTAGATTATAGCCTCTTTAAAGCATCTCTCTCTGTTCCTTTCTTTCCTCCCTTCTTTTTTCAGTGGGAAGGGTGGGGACAGTCCTGCTGGTTATCCCAGGTTGCATGTAATAATATCACTAGCCTTACACTTGAAATTCTCCTGCCTTAGCCTTCTGAATGTTGTAATTAGGGACAATCATTTTTGTCATAAATTTTCCTGTTTACTTAGGTTTCCTGTGTTTTTCTTTAGATTTAGGTAGTATAATCACTTTTTTTTTTTTTTTACATGTTTTGCTGCCTTACTTTTACATTCTGGAAAAGCTTTATCCTTAACTTCAGGACTACTGCTTTAACAGCCAAGCTTAGAGATTAATTTATTAAAATGAAGATATTCCCCATTGAAATGGTTGCAAAAGGATCATTTGTGTAAACATAACAGTTTTTCTTAGATCATGGATTTTGGAGTCAAGCAGATCCTAGCTTCACTGTTGATCAGCTGTGATTTGGGGCAGACTTATTTAAGCCCTTGAAATTTCACTTTCCTCATCTCATTTTTATTTTTTATGTGTATGAGTATATTGCCTGCATGTGTGTAAGTGCCCTCAGAGTCAGAAGAAGGCGTTTGATTCTCCTGGAACTGGAGTTACAGATGGTTTTTAGCCATCATGTGGGTGCTGGAAACTGAACCTGGGTCCTCTGTAAGAGGAGCTGGTGTTCTTAACTACTTCACCATCTCTCCTGCCCCCTTAACTCTAAATCAACCGAATTCTTTTTAAAACAAATTTTGATTATGTCTATCTCTGCTCATGAATATGTTGGATCCCCTGGAGCTGGAGTTACAAGTGTTTGTGAGCTTCTAGATGTGGGTGCTGACAACCTAACTCTGGTCCTCTGGAAGTGGCTTTTAACTAGTAAGCTATCTCTGTAGCCCCCCTAAACCAGCGAAATTCTATTACACGGACACTAGGTGTCAGTGTTTACTTTTTTTAAAGAAGAAATTAATTGCTGAATTCAAAGAGTTGGATGGTATGTGCCTTTCTCCCAGACATGGGAAGCAGAGGCAGTTGTCTTTCTGTGAGATTGAGGCCATCCTGGTCTACACAGTGAGGTCCAGTCCAACTGGTACTACAGAGAGACCCTGCCTCAAAATAAAACCAACCAACCCCCCTCTCCTGCCCCATCTCTCCAAACCCCCAAACAAACAAAAAAGAGTTGGGTGCAACATTTATTGATGCTGTATTTTTTTAATGAAAGTTTTCATAAAAGGAAATTACATTTGTATTTGTATGTGTGTGCAAAGGTCAGAGGACCTATGGGTCCCAGAGATCAAACTCAGGCTGTCAGGCTTGGCAGCAAGTGCTTTTTCCCCCTGAACCATGCTCCCAGTGCTGCTCTGTTTTAGTCCACATAGTGTCATCTTCCATTTGTTCTAGCTACATTCCCAGTCATTGTACAACTTTACTTTCCTTTTGATTATAGAGTCAGTTCAACGATCCCCTTTTCTACTATATTTTGTCATTTATTGGAGTGGTAGAGGGACACCAAACTTGTTTAGGGGATTTATCCCATGTTAAGAAACCCTGAAACCTTATTAGGTAGCAGAAGAAGCAACTTTTCCTGGAAGAAGCTTCACGACCAAGGTACTTTTTCAGAAAGTCCACTTAAGGTAGCATTAGTTTCTCAAAAGCATTGCTTGTGGTTGTCTTTTCTATGTGTGTGTGCGTGCGTTTACACTTAATGAGTTGATATTTGCATTAACTCTACCATGAATCAATGGAAATAATCTTTTTCTTAAGCAGTCTTTATCAATGCATTTCTGTCCCTATAGCAAATTCATGCTGGCAAATTTATAGCAAAAAGAAGCTTTTTGTTTGGGTGTCCTAAGTTATGTCTTGACTATGCTCAGAGAGACTTCTTTCAAGGATTACAGTGTCTTTCCCAACTTGGCATTTCTTAAAAAAAAAAAAAAAACAACAACACTATTTTGTGGGGGAGGGGTAAGAAGGGGAGAGTATGGGTGTATGGGTGTGTATAAGTGTGTGGGCACAACACACAGAGGTCAGAGGACAACTTTTGTATAGTTTGATCCATCCTTCCATCTTTATGTGGGTTCCTGGAATTGAACTTGATTCTCCAGGCTTATGTGGCAAGCAGCTTTACCCATTGAGCCATCTTGTCATCTCCACAGTTTGGTGTTTCTATTGAAAAATGTGCTTTCTCTATTTTTCTCTTTTGCTAAAAAAGCTTTTTGCATTTTATAGAGAACTTTGCATACATTATGTTAATTCTCAGTAATAATTCTATGCAGAAATTGTTATACATATTTAAAAAATATTTTATTTGTTATATCTATGAGTGTATTGCCTGCACATGGGTGCACTTACAGAACAGAAGAGGACATTCAATCTCCTGGAACTAGAGTTATGGACGCTTATCAGCTGCCGTGTGGATGATGGTAACTGAACCCAGATCCTCTGTAAGAGCAGAGCCAGTGCTCTTAACTCTTGAGCCATTTTTCCAGTTCCTTCAGTGTATATTTTTAATTGAATTTTTGTGCATTTCATACAGTACATCATATTAGACCCCCCCTCCTCTATCTGCACTCCCTCTCCCTGAATTTTATATGTTAAAATTTATATGTTAAAGCCTATAGAGTCAGATTTGTGTCCCAGAGAGACTGTGTCTTAAAAAAAACAAGCTTGAGGACCTGAGTTTGATCCCTGGAATATGCATGGTGGAAGGAGAGAGCCCGACTCCTGCGAATTGTCTCAAGTTGTCTTCTGACTGTAACATGTACACCGTGGCATGTGTACATGCACACACATACACGATGAGTAAATAAATTTTGTTTTGTTTTTTTAAAGCTGAAAAGGAAGTTGAATGGTTCCTGATGAATGAAACCTGGAATTGACCTCTGGCTTTCCCCGTACACATGCTCATATGAGCACAAATAAATAAATAAGTAGTAAATAACAAGGGAAGAAATACAGAAGAAATAAGTTCATTTGTGTATTTAGGATGTTTCATGTTTCTTTGTAGTCTTACAAAGGGCTATGTATTGAAGAAACATCTGAAGTTCTGAAGAGTTCTGAAGAAAGAAACTCTGTACCTGCCTCACAGAGGTGAGATTGTATTTTGCTGTGGGTTTCATTTCTCCTTTGATGGTATCAGCGTAAGGAAGAAGAGCCCCCTGAATGAAACTGCTCAGGGAAAACTTTTAGGGAACTTTCATCTCTAGGTCTTTTTGAGACAGGGTCTCCTATAGCCCTAGCTGGTTTGGGACTCACTATGTAGATCAGGCTGGTCTTCAACTCAGAGATCCACCTGCTTCTGCCTCCCAAGTGCTGGGATTAAAGGTATGTACCACCATGCCCAGCTCAAAGGAATCATTTTTAGCTCCCAGGTTTTCAAATACGCATCTCTTAGAAGCCTAGATTGTTAAGATTGGAAGAAACTGTAAAGGTTCTGCTACCCACTCTAGTCGTCTTGACATATATCTCATGTCATTTCTGCTGTTCTCCTAACTCTGCTAGCTTCCTAGACTTGTTTCATTATGACCTATTCTTCCCATCCTTTTCTCCCCTTGCTCCTTCTTTCTTTGCTTTTATTTCAGATTAGCATACAAAGTAGCAGGTTTCATCATGTCATCCTCTTATATTTGTGCTGTTCTTTGTCCCCTCACTGCCCTCTTCGTGTCCCCCCCTCACTCTTGCTTTCCTAGTACACAGATTCCATTTCTCTATTTCTTACCCCTTAAGATGTCTTCCTCTCCTTTTATGTTCTCCTTACTAGTTTCATGATCCACAGATATATAGTAAACATAAATACACAGATACATGTATATAAATCTAGGTTCTGCATATGAGAAAACAAGCAGTATTTGTCTTTCCGAGTCTAGCTTATTTCCTTTAACAGTGGTTTCCGTTGCATCCATTTTTCCTGCAATTGTCCAAATTTCATTTTACTTTATGACTGTATAAAGTTCCATTGTGTATATGTACCACATTTCTTTTTATCCATCTATTGATGAAACTCTAGGCTAATTGCATTTCTGGGGTATTGTGAACAGTGTGGCTATAAACATGGATATACAAGTTCTTTAGGTATGTACCCAGGAGTGAATCATATGGTAGTTCTGCTTTCAGTTTTTTTGTTGTTGTTTTTTTGGAGGTCTACATGGTCACCATGTAGACCAGGCTGACCGTGATCTCACAGAGATTTGCCTGCCTTTGCCTCCAGAGTGCTGGTACCAGTGTGCACCACCATGCCCAGTCTTTTGCTTTCAATTTTTATTTTTAATTACATGTATATGTTGTTTGTGCATGTGAATGCCAGAGCCCAAGGAAGCCAGAGGTGTCAGCTCCTCCAGGAGCTGAAGTTACAAGTGATTGTGAGCTGCCTGATGTGGTTGCTGGGAATTGAATTCAGATTCTTTGGAAGAATAGTGTTTTCTTAACCACTGAGTCATCTTACAAACCTTTCTTTCTTTCTTTTTTTTTTTTTTTAAAGGAACCTCCATATTGATTTCTGTAGTGGCTGTTCAAGTTTAAATTCTCACCAGTGGTGAATGAGAGTTCACCTTTCTCCACATCCTCACCAGCATTTGTTTTCTTGATAGCCATTTTGGCTGGGATGAGATGAAATCTCAGAGCAGTTTTAATTTTCATTTCCTGATGGCTAAGGTTTCAAAGTATTAATTAGTCATTTGTATTTCTTCTTTGAGCATGGTATGTTCAGTTCATTAGCCCATTTACTGTTTGGATGATGTATTTGTTTTTCTTTTTTGCATTTTTATTGTATTTTGTGTGTGTCTATGTGCTGTGGCATGCATGTGAAAGTCAGAGGACAACTTGTGGGAGTGGGTTCTCTTCCTGCATAGTGGGGTCCTAAGAGTTGAACTCAGGTTGGGCAGCAGGTGCTTTGACCCACTGAACCATCTTGCAACCTCTGGTATTTTATGTTTTTTTGTGGTTTTTAAAAAATATATCTTGGATATAATCCCACATCTGATGTGTAGTTGGGAAATATTTTTCACCGTTCTGTAGACTCTCTTCAATTGGTAACTGTTTCCTTTGATGTGCAGAAGTTTCTTAATTTTACTTAATCACATTTACCAGTTCTTGGGATTATTTCTTGTGCTGTTCAGAGACCAACTTTTTCCCCCCCATGTTAAAGATTGAACGCAGGACTTAGTGCATGCTGGGCAAGCATTCTACCACTGAGCCACATTCCTAGCTGGAGTCTATTTAGAAAATCCTTGCCTACATTTGTATCTCAAAGTGTTCTATCTATATTTTCCTCTTAACATTTTCAGAATTTCAGGTCTTACATTTAAGATCATTGATCCATCTTGAAATTATTTTTTGTGCAGGGTGAGAAGTGTGAATTTTTAGTTTAATTCTTCTACGTGTGGAAATCCAGTTTTCCCAGCATTATTTGTTAGAGTCTTCTTTGTGTGTTTTTGACAGATTTGTCAAAAATTAGATGGTTATAACTGGGTGCTTTATTTCTGAGTTCTCTCTTTTAGTCCATTGATCTACTGGTCTGTTTTTATGCCAGGACAGTGCTGTTTTTGTTACTGTGGTTCTGTAACATAATTTGAGATTGACTATTGTCATACTTTCAGCATTGATCACTCTACTAAGGATTGCTTTAGTTGTTTGAAACCTATATATTTTATATGAATTTTAGGATTTTTTTTCTATTTATATGAAGAATGTCATTGAGATTTTGAGGGGATTGTATTGAATCTTTAGATTGGTTTCAGGATAGAGTCTTTAAAATTACTGGGAGATGGGGAGGGGTGGAGAGAGAAGAGAGAGAGAGGAAGAGTGAAGGGAGGAGGGAGGAAGGGAGGGAGATGAGGCGAGAGAGAATATGAGAATGAGAATGAGAATGAATGAGAATGAATGAGAATATATGCATTTCATGGTGCATGTATGAAGGTTAGAAGACAATGATAGGAGTTACTTCTCTCTTCTGCCATGTGGGTCTTGGGGATTGAACCTATGTTGTTAGGATTGGAGGCAGTCACCTTTACCTGCTGAATCATCTTGATGGTTCAGAACTGTTTTTCTAATATTGGTTCTGCCTATCCATGAGCATAAGAAATCTTATCTTCATCTGCATTTTGCCTGTTTCAGTACCTTTAAATTCAGTAGTTGATTATGATCTCTGAGGAATTCTGTTACCTTGCTTTTTTGTGTTTCTTGCATTTCAGTGTTGATTTATGTATCTGTTGGTTTGAATATCTCTTTTGGACTTTGGAGGTGGATCTTTTTGAGCAGCCTACTCTTGAAGGCTCATCCTTAGTGCCACTCAGTGAGGAAGAAACAAGCTGCTGTGGCAGTAACAACATCAAACCGTATGGGATATAGATATACACATAAAATCAGTTATAGTTCACAACTACATGATCACTGTGATCGTAGAACTGAAAATGCAGAATTGCTGTAAATGTGCTGTGGCGTTAGATATTATTTAGGGTCAGTATGGAACTAGCAAATGAATGAAATAGGAAGGAGACTCCAGAAAGGGGAGAAAAACAAGGTTAAATAGATGACAGGAGAAAGAAGGGGGTGGAGAACAATCTTATAAGGAAGAAGAAAAGAGCAAGAGTGTAGAAAAAAATTCCTAGTAGTGAGAAAGTTAAAACAAAATTTGATAAATGTAAGTTGGTGAATAAAACATATTAAAAATATAACAATATTAGCCAGTTGTGGTAGCACACACCTTTAATTCCAGCACTTGGGAGGCAGAGGTAAGTAGATCTCTGTGACATTAAGGCTACCCTGGTCTACATAGTTCCAGACCAGTTGGTGCTACAGGAAGACCCTGTCCCAAAAAGACCAAAAAAAGAAAAAAAGAAAAAAAAAGTCAGTGAGGTGAGGCTGTAGTCAATGAGGTGAGGCTGTAGTCAATGAGGTGAGGCTGTAGTCAGTGAGGTGAGGCTGTAGTCAGTGAGGTGAGGCTGTAGTCAGTGAGGTGAGGCTGTAGTCAGTGAGGTGAGGCTGTAGTCAGTGAGGTGAGGCTGTAGTCAGTGAGGTGAGGCTGTAGTCAGTGAGGTGAGGCTGTAGTCAGTGAGGTGAGGCTGTAGTCAGTGAGGTGAGGCTGTAGTCAGTGAGGTGAGGCTGTAGTCAGTGAGGTGAGGCTGTAGTCAGTGAGGTGAGGCTGTAGTCAGTGAGGTGAGGCTGTAGTCAGTGAGGTGAGGCTGTAGTCAGTGAGGTGAGGCTGTAGTGGTGGCTCAGTGGTTAAGAGCACTGGCTGCTCTTGCAGAAGACACAGCACCTACATGGCCACTAACAATTGTCTGTTACTCCACTGTGGGTTTGCACACATTTGGTGCATTTACATATGTACATACAAAATGCACACATAAAATAAAAATAAATTTAAAAATTAAAGGTCAATAAAAGTTATTACTAAATGTAGAGAGCAGGAGAAAAAGAAGGAAATATGGGTCCAAAAAAGTGAAAAACTAAGGAAAAGAAAAAATATTGCCTCAAATGGGAAAAATGAGTAATCAAAATTAGATGAATGTTTGCGGAGAAATAAATTAAAATATAAAACATTTTAAATACAGTATGATTTATAAAAAGATCCTGTGTGCTAGAGAGATGACTTAGTGGGCAAAGGCTGCACAAAACTGATGGTCTAAGTTTGATCCCTGGAATCCATGGTGGAAGGAGGGGACTGACTCCCAAAAGTCCTCTGATTCCAGATGTGTAGTGTGTGTGTGTGTGTGTGTGTGTGTGTGGGTGTGTGTGTGATTACAACAGCAACAAGAATAAAATGAAAGAATACTGCTAAACATGTAGGAAAAAAATCACACAGAACCACAATAAAAAAAAAAAAAAAACACGAGGCAGCTTCTTTTGGATCCTTGAATAATATGCTTGGAGCCAGGAGGAGGGTCAGTTGCACTGTGGACTGTAGATGTCTTTCTGGTTGTTACTGTGGCTTGAGTCTATATTGGTCAAGTGTTTGACATCCACCAGAGCTGTCTCCACAGAAGTTTTCTTCCTGTGGTCTGGGTAGATTGTTTTATGTTTCTTAGATTGTCCAGATTGTACCCTCAAGGATGATTGTTTAGTTAAGGGGTATTGCCCAAGCAGATTGGGAGTATGGGAAGCAGTGAGATCGGTTTAGGCAAAAGACCTATCTTTGTACTTTCAGGACCTCCTAAATATTAATTGCCTTGCTGGAGAGATAGCTTTTTGAATATCATTATACCTTGAGAATTTCAGAATTCTTGGTCTTAACAGTAGTGAATGTAGGTAGGTGGTTCTGGAATTTGTTATACTCGCTGGCCTCAGGCTCAGAGCTATTGAATTCTAGTGTAGTTCTCAGTTTTTGAGATCTGTTCCTGGCCACTGAGAGTGGGGCTGTCTATGCACTGTCTAACCTGAGTCAGCCTTCAGCCAGGGTCCAACCCTTCAGTCGTCTACATCTGCTTTTCTGGGTCTTCTCTGACTGAAGGACTGTGGCAGGCCAAATTGAGTTTTGCCAAGCTGTGGATGTTCCCTGATCTCAGGTCCACAGGGTAGCTCAGTTTTTAACAATAGATTTTCTCTCAAAATGGTGCCTGGCAACTGCCCTCCAAGCCATACAGTGTAACAAAATGGGTTTTCTCTTCACTGATGACCTGTCTGCTGGAGGAATCACTGTCTCATCAAAATCCACAGCTGAATTGGAGACTTTTGAGGACTGTGAGCTTATCTTTGGGGTATGACTCTCTGACTTTCATCTGGCTTAAAGTGGCTTCTAAGTCCTCTCGTGGTGCCAGGAAACTGGCTTATGTGGTTGGCACATATGTATTCTTGCTCTTTTCCAGTATCCTTTTACTTACTTTGTAGATTTTCAAAGCTTTTCCTCTGTTTATCTCTGGAATAAGCTACTTTTTTTCTTGTTCTGATGATCTCTTTCACTAGCTTTCACAAAGACGGCCACTAGTCTGCTGTGCTTATTATATGCATTTCCAAATCTTAAATTTCTTTTAAGTTTACTTTGAACACTTGCATTCTCTTTAGAGCCTAAATATTCTTTAGTCCACACAGATTCTGTACTATTCTCACCTGTCTCTGCTGTGTGCTTGGCAGCAGCTCATCTGATGCTGTAACTGATGTTGGCATTTCCTCCTCCATTTTTTCTTAAAAATAAAAAAAAATGTGTTTGAGTATTTTGCCTTTATGGGTATCTGTCTGCTGTCTGTGTGCCTGGTGCCTGTGGAAGTCAGAAGAGAGTGAAAGTGGAGTTATAGATGGTTATGAGCCATCATATATGTTCTAGGAACCTAAACCAGGTCCTCTGCAAGAGCAGCAAGTGCACTTAAAAAACCACTGAGTCATCTTTCTAGCCCCTTCTCCATTATTCTTGATGATTGATTGATGGGGTTACCTTATAAGTCTTCTTAATTTCATAATAGATCATAGCTAATTGGGTCAAGTTTCCAGTTACTTTCCCCCGTTAAATCCCCGTTGAGTTTTGGGGATTTCTTGAGATCCTAACTTTGTATTGAGTGACTATCATTTCCCATATGGAATTTAAGAACCAGTTGTCATTTACTGTAATTTAGGTAGTGGTTTTTGTTAAGCTGTTGATGAATAGTACTAGGTATTTTTTCCTAAACTGAAGAATATGGTGTTGGCTTGATTCTCCTGCTGTTAGAATAGTTTGGAAATGTCTTTAGCTGGAGTAGGTCTGTTCCCTATAGACCTCTCTGCTTTACTATGGTGAGCCTGTGCAGAGCCAGATGCAGGTTTTAATGAATGATTATATGCTTTGTCACCAGGAGAGAGCTGAAATCACATGCAATGTGGTTTGACTTCAAATTGATTAGCCCGTTTTATAAATGTCAGCAAATTGTTTTGTGATGGACTCTTTGAATAGAGCCCTAATGTTACATGCAGAGTAAACTGTGTCTGGCTTGGTTTTATAACAAATGCTCTGAAATGTTTTATTTGGAGAAAGAAATCACTTGTGGTTTCCTGTCATGATTTAGTTATTTATCATGAGTCTGAGTGGTGGCTATTCTCTCTTCTCTGTGGTTCTTGGTTGATGTGAGGATTTGTGTTTTTAAAATGTCTTCTTGCATACTTGATCAAACTAATCATAAAGCTCTGTGAAGCATGAGGGGAGTGTGTCAGTTGCTCAGATCACTCACTCGTGTGTTCTGTGTCAGGAAGAGATCACACTACATGAACAGTCAGGGAAAGCAGATTGGGTTAGGGAAGCCATTCATAATAAGTTTTTCTCAGAAGAGATATTCAACTTGTGTAGGCAGATTTTTGTTGTAGGACACTTAAGGATTTATTTTTGTTGTTGTTGTTGTTTGGAAAGCTCTATCTTTAGGTAAAGAGAAAATTTACCTGTAGGTTAAGGAAAAGCTCATGCCCTGTTAGGAGAATCTCCATGTCTTCTGAGTTTATATGTCTCTTGCCTTCCAAAGACTGAGGTAGGTAACCAGCCTACAAAACACTGATGACATTTTTATATTGGAGGAGAATTTTTATCTTCTCTGATATTCACTGGTAGTTCTTATCTACTAACCTTTCTTTGTGAAAGTAAAAAAAGAAGAGAATTTCTTTTCATTCAGTGATTTCACTGGAGCCAAAGTTGTAAGCATGCTTATTTTTCCTATTTCTGGCCTAGTTTTCACTATGAATTCCTTGCTTCCTGGTTGTGACATTGGACAGGATGGTTTAGATTTCTTTGTGTATGACCCACCATGGGTTTTGGACCTGTGTTCTGATTTATTTTGTGCAAAGTTCACTTGGAGTTTGGTTCTTTTTCAGCATTGCAACTTTGACCAGTAAGAGAAGTTTAGTCCTTATGTCAGAGAGCTCTGCAGAAGAAATCATTGTGTGTCCTGGTAAGCACCCCTGTTTTTTAATTGAACTTCTAATATTTTCATTCCTATTAAATTTTATCACTGTTAAAATATTCTCAGGAGTTTTATGTATGTATCTGTATGTTGCTACAGGCATATATATGCACATAGATATTCACATTACTTATTTTTAGTGAACATAGGCTCTGATTCTCAACTTCATTTTTGTCTTAGGAAAAATTTAGTATTGAAATTAACATGACCTTTTGTCTACTTGATGTTTACATGTTATTAGAGTGGCAACAAAATATCAAGAAAAGTCCTTGCTTTGCAGTACATTCAAAGCCAAGAGGACTTAATGTTTTGGTTTATGTGGTCTCAAAGTTTTCAAAGTAGCGTCATTAAACAGAGTCTACTCTGAGTCCTTTATTTATTTATTATTTATTTGTTTATTTTGAGACAGGGTCTCGCAGTAGCCCCCAGCCGACCTAGAATTTGCTATGTAGATCAGGGATGGCCCCAAACTAATAGAGATCTGCCTGCATCTGCTGAGTGCTGGGATTAAAGGTCTTTGTTACCATGCCTGGCTTCCTTTGCTAGTTTTGAGGTTTTATGTGTCCAAAAACTGAATTTTTGTGCACAGTTTTGTGACTGGCAGTTTTAGTCTTAGACAAGATTTGGTTATGTACTTTACTTTACCTTTTGTTAATTATAAGGATTAAGAGGAATATACCTTGCTTAGACATAAGTGGTACTTATCTTATTGAGTTGTACAGGATTGGATTTAGCTGTACAAAACAATTTTAAGTATTTTATTTGTTATTTTTATTTTATGTTTATGAATGTATTGGCTACATGTATGTAAATATACCCATGTCGTGCAGTGCCCACAGAGATCAGAAGAGGGTGTTGGATTCTCCTGGAACTAGAGTTACAGATGGTTGTTAACTACCATGTGGGTGCTGGGAATTGAATCCAGGTCCTCTGTGCTTAATCATTGAGCCATCTCTCCAGCCCCCCACAAAGCAATTGTAAATGAACTAATAGCCATTGTCTAAGGGAGCTCTTTAAGTCATTGTATATGTGAAGAATTATTTTGTGAAATGAACTGCTTCATTTTCTAAGGAATTTATTTGTTTATATTTTTTGTCTTTTTAAAAAAGTAGAACCCATTATTTTTATCAACAGTATCATTCATGTGAGGTTGAGAAACTTCCTACTAGTATTTAATTGCATTGAACATGCACAAATGTTACTTTAAGTCATACTTGAACTTCCTTTAGACCACACAGATTGTCATAGTCTTCTTATTTTAATTTCTTTCCATTTTGTTTCCACAAAAACTCAAACTTAGTTAACATGTAGTCTAGGAAAAGTCCTATAAACATTTGGCAGCCTATCAAAAAGTAATGTTGGTTTTTATTGAAAATGAATCCTTAACTCATTTGAAATATATTTGGATTATTGCCTAATGACACTTATCAAAAGACTATTACCAAAGTTCACAGATTTTGGGAGGAGCACTAGGAGGAGAACCTGTGTTGTTTCTGCGAACAGAAAGCTTTACCTAATGTCTGGGACTGATGACTTCTGCCATCCTACTGGGAAGTTACTCAGTCCACCTGATTAGATGTTGGCACGTGGTGTCATCGTGGCATCTTTCTACAAGAACTGCAAATACAATGATCTTGAAAATCTTACTTAGTAGGTTTCAGTTTTTAATATGTGTGTGAGGGTGTTGATAGGTCATAAAACTAAAAAGGGAACCATGGAAGAGGAAAAGATTTCTTAAGGAAGTGGGGAGGTAAAAGATAGTAGAATATATGTGACATGGGAGTAGAAAGAGGACTTCTTGGAGAAGGAAGGGTAGAAAGAGGGGCACAGGTGAGGAGTAGGTTAGGGTCACAGAAACAATAGAATATGATATTGAGACCTACCACTTTGTATGCTAACTTTGAAAAAAAAAAAAAAAACCCAAATAGTCTAGCTAAGGAGAGGAAGAAAAGTAGGACCTTCCTAACTGAGGTTAGTTTTTATGGCCATGGCTTCCTGTATTTAGCTTGCAGATTAAATCTTAACTGCCGACAAAAATACTTCCAAATGAAATTGCAAACATTTTCACAAATATTTTTCCTTTTGCTAAGAAATTATAACTAATTCTTTAAGAAGCCAAAGTCCTGGGGTTTATTTGTTATTTGGTTTTTCATTATTATTAATTAATGTGTGCAAATATGTGTGGGTGCGTGTGCCATGGCATGGGCATGGAGGTCAGAGGACAGCTTTATGGAGTTGATCCTCTCCTTCCACCTTTACATAGGTTTCAGGGTTTGAAATTTAGGTTGCTGGGTTCACATAGCAAGTGTCTTTACATACTTTTAAAATGTATAATTTAGAAACTGCATCTAAATTGTCAAGAAAAAATTGTTTTAAATAAGGTATATGTTACTTGTTTCCTTTTGTGTCTTGTTTCTGACAGTTTATGGGTCTAATGACCTAATTACTTCCCAAAGACCCCACTTCCTAGTATCACATTTGTGGTTATGATTTCATCATGAAGTTTAGAAGGGAACATGTGTTTTTCCAGATTTTTTTTTTGCCATTTGAAATCTAATTACTTTTGTTATATTGATAGGTGTCTAGAACAGAAGTTAGCAAACTTTAAAAAAATTAATTTCATCGGTTTTCCCCCTAACTCCTAATAAACTTTCCCCAACCTTTAAAATTTTTTTTAAGTGTTTTATTATTTTTATTTCATGTGTATGAGTATGTTGTCTGCATGTATGTAAGTACACCTGTGTCTTACAATGTCCATGGAGGTCAGAAGAGGCATTGGATACCCTGGAACTAGAGTTATGGCTGTTTGTAGCCGCATGTGGGTGCTAGGAGTAGAATCTGGATCCTTTGCAAGAGCAGCCAGTGCTCTTAACTGCTGAGCCCTCTCTCCAGCTCACCTAACCTTTTTTTAAAAACTAGTAAGCATTTTAGGCTCTGCAGGCCACATAGTTTATTAAAGCTACTTATCTCTATTTTAGTGCAAAAGAAGCCATAGATAATATATAGCTGAATGAGTATGCCTGTGTTTCAATAAAACCTTATTATCAAACTGGGCAGCTAGATAGTTTGGGTCTAGGAGGTGTATATAATTTTCTGCTTCTGATCTATACTATAAGGAAATCCCCTATCTCATATCTCTTGTTAGTAGTGGTAGCACACTGCCTGGGACTTGTTAGTCCATTAATATTTGTTGAATTAATAGGCATTGCTTGGAGAATATATTGAAGAATGGCATGTCTGTGTATTGAATGCACATTCTTCTTTCTGGTCCCAGTTTCCATTTTCCCTAGTCATCTCTTTAACTTAAGAATATTGGCCATTTTTGTTTTCTGTCAAAATTAATAGATTTTGAAACTAGAACTATAATGAGATAAGCCAAATGGATTCATTGGTGAATAGATGAACAAATTGTGATGTATTCATCCAGTAGAGTACTACTTACCAGAATAAAGTAATGAACCACTCGTAGATATGACAACATGCCTACATATCGCAGCCACATTATACTAAGTAAAAGAAGATGACACAAAAGACTGATACCCCCCTCATCCCCAGACAGGGTTCTCAGTATGTTGTCCCAGGTTTGAAGTTGAATTTTCCTGTTTGAGCCTCCTGAGTAGCGGATCATAGGTGCCACCACACTTGGCTGATTCCATTTAGGTGATAGTCTTAAAAAAAAACCAACAAGACAGGAGCATAAGGTAGCTTTGTACAGTTGATTACAAAGGGTACTGGAAAGCTTTATGGGATGCTGGAAATGATTTCTTCTTATTGTGGTGATAGTGTCATGGTATACATTAGTCAAAATTTAAAGTAAAAAATTGGTGAATTCTGTTGTAGGTAAATTATGCCTCAGTAAAGCTTTAAGATGAAACAAACTACATCTATATTGTCAATGTAGCAATATCATACCCTAATCTTTAGGGAGAAATAAGTGTTTTTTTTTTAAGTATGAAAACACCAAATGAAAATGAATGTTTTTTTAAATTACAGAGACACAGCTAAGTTTTCCTGAAACTCTTGATCTCGAACGAGAAGACTCTGGATGCAGCAGAGCTGCCCCAGTTGAAGTAAGAGTGGTCATGAGGAGTGAAAAGGTGAGCACGGTAATATTTTTCATTTGTTTATGCTCTGCGTCTTCTATCTGATACAGTATTGACCTTGACTGAAAGATTGTGGTGGCAGTAAGGTTTTTGCCTTGGAAACATTTATCTCAGAGAAAAGTTTTTATAGTTAAAGATATTCAGTACTTTATAAAAACATCATTTATTGAGTACTTTTATTATTTCCATTAGAGATAGGGAGAGACTTAGGATGTGTGATTTGTGCTTTGCACTAATTAATACTGCTGTTAATTGTAGAACTATAAACTGAACATAAATTTGTCTCTATAGATATAGAGACATTTTCTGTTATATACTGACAAGTAGCAGAAATGAACAATCTAGAAGAAAAATCAATATATAACATAAACATACTTTTTGGCATTAATTTTTAAAAATTATTTTTATATGTATGAGTGTATTGCTTGCATGTAAATAAGTGCACTCATGTCATGGCAGTGCCCATTGGAGGTCAGAAGAAGGTGTCACATCCTCTGGAACTAGAGTTAGCCACCATGTGGGTGCTGGGATTTGAACCTGGGTCCTCTGCAAGAGCAGCCAGTACTCTTATCCATTGAGCGATCTCTGTAACCCCTCAGCATTAATTTTTAAATATTATCAGAAATACAAAAGGAAGATAAAAAAGTGAATCTCTTTTTGCATTTTTACCTTTACTGATTACATGTCTGACTATAGCCATATAGTTGATTGGCAAAATTCTGATTAAGATTCTTAGCGCGCGCGTGTGTGTGTGTGTGTGTGTGTGTGTGTGTGTGTGTAAAAGTATACTCTCCTTTGTATGCTCCTGTGGAGTCCAGAGGTTGACTAAGAATCTTCCTCTAGCTCTAGATTTTTTTATTTTTGAGACAGGGTCTCTTACTGATTTAGTTTCCCTCTGCTGTAAGGTGTATTGACATACACCTTGTTCTTGATAAAACCAGATGTTGTACAGGCCATTTTTGCATTAGGTAGACATGCTATCTTTTGAAGCAAGTGTTAGGTGGGAGCACTGAGGTGCTCAGGCATATAGTTGAATTACTTACTGTACATGTTCTTGGTCCTGACCAGTAACTATGAGAGGGCAAGAGAGATGACTCAGTGGGTAAAGGCACCAGCTAAAAAAGCCTGATGGCCCAAATTCAGTTCCTGGAACCTATATAAAAAACTAAATGTTGGGACTTGAGAGATGGCTTAGCGGTTAAAAGCACTTGCTGCTGTTGCAGAGGACCTGGGTTTAGTTAAAGGTAAAAATCCCAGGTTCCCTCAAAGCTACCTGTAATTCCAGTTCCAGGGGATTCAACACCCTCTTCTGGCCCCCGTGGGCACCAGACATTCATATGGTGCACATGCATACATGCAGGCAGACACTCGTACATGTTGAAAAATAAATAAAAGTAAATTAAAAAGCCAGATGTAGTGGTATGCATCTGTAATCCCTGCACTCTTCTGATGAGATGGGAGGCATAGACAGTTAGTTTAGAGTAGGCAGCACAAAAGCAGAGAGAGACCCTTCCTCAGAAAGGTGAAAGGCAAGAACTGACTTCCACAAGTTGTCCTCTGACCTCCCACACATGTACCATCACATACACACTAATTTTTTTGAACTACCTATGTGAGACAGTGGCATCTCTGGTGAAATGGTCACTGTAAAACACTAAGAGGAGCAGGACAGAGATTTAAGAGTGGCTTCAGTAGAATTGATTGTCTTAACTAATTACTTTTTTTAGGTCTTTAATATTTGAGTGTTCTCTGCTCTTTTAATCCTAAAATCAGAAATAAAGCAGGAGGTAGAGGTCAGTTTTGAAGCCAGACATTCTGTTGTTTTGAATCTTAACTACTGCTTTCTTGCCTATGGCTTTGTGCAAATTGCTTTACTGATTTGGACAACAGTTATCTCATGTGAAAAGCATACGGTAGAGTCGGTGAGATGGCTCAGAGGGTAAAGAAAGGCACTTGCCACCAAGTCTGATACCTTGAGTTCAGTCCCCTAGAACCAACATGTCAAAAGGAGAGACCCAACCCCTACAAATTATATTCTGACTTCCACATGCACACCATGGCATGTGTGCTCCCATCTCTACACAATGGATAAGTAGATGAAAAAAGATTAAGAGTGTATGATAATGCCTCTGTTAGATTGTGACGATTAAATAATACATGTATATTGCTTAGAATATAGTTGATAGGCTCTGAAGAGGTGTTGTCTACAGTAGTAGTGTCTATCAGTTCTTGGTTTTGAATATGATGTAAACTGATTGGAATCATTTTTTTTGAAAGCAAATGAGACAGGTGATGGTGACTTGTTCTTTGGGGCAAAAGATAAACCAAAGCCATTACAATTGTTGTTTGCCATGTTCTTCAGGTTGATAAGGAAGACCAGGAGAAAGAAAATCCTACTTCTGCCTTCTCATCTAGTACTCAGGTATACTGCCCAATGTGTGACCGAGGCTTCCCACCCACAAAGATTGAACAACATGCCATGTACTGCAATGGTCGAATGGAGCAGGAAACAGGTAAAAACTCACCAGGATAGCCTAACTCTTAACTTTTCTTTGCATGGTGCTTTTGTAATCCATATAATGCTAGAGACCTAGACAACCCTTTCTTCAGAGTTTCTGTTGTTTTCTGTCTAGTTAATTTCTAGTACTTTCATGTTCATTGTTATTCTTAATAGGTATACTATCTTGTTATGTACATCAGGAGAAAGAAGGTAGAGGGAAAAAGTCTTTCCTGTTAATATTCTAATTGTTAATATCCAATTTACTGTAGATAGGTGAAAAGCCAATACAATGTGGTAGACCTTGAATTTTAACTTAGATATTCAAATATTAAGAGTCGGGAGGAGCTTGAGCCCGAGGAACCAAGTTAGTTCTAGAGTGGTTCATTTTTTAAATTTAAAGTAAATGTCTTACTTATTTTAGTAGGAAATTTGACCTGAAGACAGGAGTTAAAAATATCCCTAATTTATATTCATGTCTTGTATGTCTCTGCTGAGTTATGTTGGAACTGTTGGGTTTATCTAAAAGTACATCAAAACCCATAGTTTTGATATAGTGTGAGATATTCTTGTTAATCATGTCTCTTGAATCCTGATCCTACCTTTCTGTCTGTGATTTTAACCTCTAAATAAAATAGCATGAGCATAGCTAGCTCTCCATGATCTAACATACTGACTGGAAGGTAATTGGTAGGTGACTGGATGTTGCCACCTTTTTAGTGCTACTTGATTTCTGTAACTTTGAAGTATTTAAATTATGTAATTAGATAATTGTGAAGTATTTTATGTTAAAATTTCTAGAAAGACCATACATTATTTGATTTTTCTGAATTCATATATACCTTAGCTGTTTAATAAGGAATCACCTAAAACTTGTTTGTTAATTTTTCTGCTTATAACACAGTACATATTTATCGTAATTATAACGACCTACATTTATTGAATGCTTAAAATTTTAGGCACTGTTTACATCAATGTGGCCACACTATGCTTTTTATTCTACAACTTGCCTTTTTTATTAATAAATCTAGGTCTTTCTGTTGTATATATATTTTTATATAGTTGAGACATGACTTAAAATTAGTATTCTGCTTTTTCTATTTGCACATAAATTTTCCCTATTCTGACTAAAAATCATTTGTAAAAATATTTTTAATACGCGTATACTGTTTTGATACCTGGATTGCCTCCCTTAACTATTACGTATTTATGCTTCAGGTTGCCAGCCATAATTACATGGTACTGGACCTGGTGCCTATATCTGGGGGTCATTTCTCAAGGATATGTTCCTAGTATGAGGGGATAGTTAAAAGATAGCTCTGGAGTCCATTCAGCTTGAAGTTGAGTACCATCTCTGTCCGTGATGTATGAGCTGTGCTAGTTCCCATGTTTCCCTTTATCTGTCAGTCAGCAGTAATGATCTTATTTAGTTTTGAGGTGAAATGAACTGTTTTGTGGAAAGGGCTTATTAAAATAGAGCCCATTTTTAAAATAACTACTTAACTGTTAATCAATGCTATATTCTTGGTAATGAATTTCCTAGGCCAAAGATTTTGTGATCATTTTAAAGGGTCTTCATACATAGCATTATGTTTTTTAATGTAATGGAAGTTGAGAACCTAAATCTGATCATGAACCCCATGTACTGGGGAACATCCAAAGGACTGAAATCTAGATAGAGTTTTAATTTGGCATAGCTCTTTAAATTGCTTTTTAAAGCTAAGAGTTCCAGTGATTGAAACAATTCAGGGGCTGAACATTTGTAGCCATAAGGGGAAGAGTCTGTCTTAACCTGTCTTACCAAACACATTTTGCAGTGGAGGTTAGTATCTGAATCAGGGACACACGCAGCACTGAGGTCCACAAATGCTAAATGAGTTTGAGAGCTTTAGGAGTAGATGACCTATTTCAGGTCAAAATTACTAGATAAGAAGTGTTACAGGTTAGCTCCTACTTACATCTCCCCTGCTAAGGATAAGGATCTAAAATAGGGATCTTTGGCATTCATGATTCCTAATGTCTTTCATAATAATTTGCTTTTAATCCTCTTTCTTACCAGAGTATAGTTGGGGAACTCATAATCCCAAATACTTTTTTTTTTCTGCTGAAATAATTTGGACTTATCTCTGAATTTTCTCAGACTAAATGTAGACTTACACTTCTAGACTCAAGATTGTTCTCACGGAACTTGTTAAGCTGACATTATTGGGCATAATTAGACTGAGACTTAAACCATCATCATTCATTCAGAGAAAACATTCAGCTCCTTATTCCATTGGCTTAAGGGAAGTGACCCTTCCTAGTTGCTCCATTCAATTTGCATACTGAGTCTTGTGGACTTTCAGACATAGACATAGACATAAATGTGTTTTCTGATATAATAGGAAGTCCTGATATTCTTGAGTAGCCATATGTCTTACAGCTCTGATCTTAATGTCTCAAACTTCCATCTGAAGCTATCTGCTGTAGCCTTAATGATAATTATGTTCTTTTTCATAGGAACTTTTGTCTTAAGCTATTTAGAATATATTCTTCTTTTTATTACTGGTTGTCTACTTAGAACCAGAAGTTTGATTTGTTTTACAGCTTACTCCTGTATACCTTTAATTCATTTAAATACTTAGGGAACACATTTTATTTTCTTTAGTAAGATTTATTTTAATTTTAATTGTATGTGTGTGTATGTGTGTATGTGTGTGTATGTACGTATGAGTGCAGGTGACCAAGGAGGCCAGAGGTGTTGGATGCCCTGGAGCATAGACAGTACCCAGTGTGGGTGCTAGGACTGAACTCAGGTCCTCTACAAGAACCTGTGAGCCGTCTCTCTAGCCTTTTATTTTTATTTTTTTAATTAAAAATTTTTAATAAAATTAAATTTAATAAATTAATGTGTATCTAGGTCTGTTGTGAGTATATGAGCACTTATATGTATGTAAGTACATACATCTATGTACCTGTATAGAGTCCTAAAGAGAATCACCTATTCCTTTGAGGCAGAGTCTCTCTCTGAACTTGGAGCTTACATTTTTAGCTAGACTAAAATCCAGTCAGCTCCACTGTTCCTCCTGCCTGCACTGTATTCAGAGCTGGGGTTAGAGGTGTGTAGGGGATTCCCAGGTTGTTATATGGGTGCTGGGATCCAGACTCTGGTTCTCATGATTATGCTGTAAATGCTTTTAACTGATGAACCATCTCTCCAGCCCCCTGGAACACTATTTTTGGTGGCAAGCCTTTTATGGGTTGCTAAAGAAATTTGACAATAAGATTTCTATCACCAAGGGGTTTGGAGTCTCATTGTAAAAATAAACATTTACTCAAGAAAGTAATTGCAGGTTGATCAAAGTGAATGGTTTATACCCAGATGAATGTCTCTGTAAATGAGTGCAGTGGGAGAGAGAAGTGCTGTGAATTGGGATGATGTCCTGGAGAGGGTGGCTCAGACCATGAAAGCTGACATTTTAGGTGCTTTAAGAGAATTTGCTGCAGGGAATCCTCACGAGACCCATTCCATAGCCTGCTTACTCCTCTGTTTTCTTGGGAACAGTTTGGGTGTCTAGATAGGCTGGGCAAGTGAGGAATTATGTGAGCACCTGCTTGTGTGTGTTGCATTTACTAGATCCTCAGCAAATCTGATCTCAAATCAGCTTGCCTTTGTCTGTCTTCCTTGTTAAGAGACAGAAGTCGATGATTGTTTCTCATTCTCTCAACCTAGCTTCTGAACCTTTGGTAAAGGTTTTCCTCATACTACTGGAGGGAAAGTTACTCATCTTGAAGCCATGCAACCTAGCCTGGAGACCATATGCTTAGTCCTAAGGAGTAGGATAGGAGAGTACTTAATCACCCAGAATTAAGTACCCAGCTTTCCCCTCCTTTTTCTTTCTCCCTGAAGCTGATCTAGACATGCTTGATTTGATTGTGTAAAAGGAATAATAATTAGTGTCATTTACATGGTGTGTCTACCATTTATGCCTAGTTACCATGCAGTACAATAACAATTATGCATGTCATTAAAGATGTGTCTGATTAACATTGCTGTAAGTTTTATTTGATTATTATACTACACTCTGGTTAAGTTGACTTGTCTGCTTAGTTTGTTCAATGACATGGCTATCTACTCAGAACTATAAAGAAATGGAGTGTTCTTTAAAGGCATTAATTATATGGAGGAATAAGATTCATTACATTGATCCAGACTAGAACAAAGACAGGTTGCCTTTGTACTTGTTTTCTGGAAAATACATTGGAGATAATTTTTATGTAAACACTTAGGAAAAATAAAGCCCATTTATGCCTTTGCAAACTATGTACTAATACCTACTATATACCAGATATAGTGAATGAATATATAAAGTCACTTTTATCATGGAGTTAACTTTTTAATAGTAAAGATAGTGAAAAAAGTAAATATACAATATGTCAAGTGGTGATAAATGTTTAATTCATGTGTGTGTATTCATATGTTCATGTGTGTGCGTGTGTATGGAGGCCAGTTCAACCCTGGGTGTTGCTCCTCAGTTTACTTTCTTGTTTTGAGGCAAATTCTCTCACTGGGACCCTAGGGCTCACCAATTAGGCTAGCCTGGCTAGCCAGCAAGCTCCAGGGATTTTCCTGTCTTCAGCTCCCCATTGTTAGGGTTATAAACATGCATCACCATGTCCAGCTTTTTATGTGGATTCTAGGGTGCAAACTCAGGTCCTCATGCTTATGTGTACTGTCTCCCTAACACGGTGATGAATACTTTAGAAAATAAAAAAAACACAAAGAGGGGACTAGAGAGCACTTAAGATAGGTATCAGAAAGGTCCCATATAAGAAGGTGGGATCTGAGAAGAGACCTAAAGGAAATGAGAAAATTTTAACGTGAGGGGAAGAATGTGTTACACATAGAGGGAGCAGTAGCTTCAAAGATCCTGGCATGTTAACAGGCTTGAGTATAGCTGGATGCAGTAAACGAGAGAGAGGGAGGGACCAGGACCAGAGGTAATTAGGAAAGGGACAGGTTGGTAGATCAAAGAGCTATTAGGTCCCAAAAAGGATTTTGGCTTTTCCCCTGAGAGTAACCATTGGAAAGATTTGAGCGAAGGATGAATATTTAAGCAAACTATGGATATTTAAGAAAAGGGTCATTCCGGTTGCTGTATAGACAATAGATTATTAGAACAAGTATAGAAGGTGCCAGATCAGAGTCAACATTTCATTTTTGGGAGAAGTGTGTGCTTTGAAGCCAGGCAGATCTGAACTTAAATTTCATCTGTAATATTTCCCAGTCTAGTAATATATACTCTTTCAGGATCAGGTTCCTTATTTATAAAATTAGCCCAACAGGGTTGTCATGAAAATCTGAGACACTTTATAAAGTAGCCTTAGTATATGAAACATTAAGCCTAGATACTCAATAAATGCCAGCTATAATTATTAACTGCCTTTTCTCCTGTCTGGAGTTCATCCTCCCTCCCTCCCTCCCTCCCTCCCTCCCTCCCTCCCTCCCTCCCTCCCTTTCTTCCTTTCTTCTGTCTTTTTGAGTCCTTTTTTTTGTCTTTTTGAGACAGAGTCTCCCTGTAGCCACAATTGGCCTGGAATTTGCTATGTAGACCAGGCTGGCTTGGATCCCACAACAGATCTGCCTGATTCTGCCTTCCTAGTACTGGAATCAAAGGTGTGCGCCACCATGCCTGGATCCATGTTTCTAATATATAGAGAATAAGCTGTCAGCTGGGTAGAAGTAAGGGAAAGATGAACATAAAGCCTGAGTCAAAGTTTTAAGAATAAATTAGTGAGAAATATATAATAGTGTTTAGGAAGCTGAAGGTATTAACTGTATATACTTTGTGCCTATGTAGAAGGTTATAGCTTGGAGTTGTGATACTACTTGGAGTAGATTTTCTTTTCAGGGATATTTTCAGAAAAATAATGATGAGTAGGTAGGTGAATTGAGGGAGGTAGAGATACTTTTTACAGAAATGCCTTGGAGGGATAAAGGATTGAGGCTTAGAAAAGGCTTGAATTAGATGATTGAGCAAAAATCACTTAGGCCTCAACCTCTCTAAGAAAAACTGATTTCTGGGGGCTGGAGAGATAGCTCAGCAGTTAAGAGCACTGGCTGCTCTTGCAAAGGACCTGAGTTCAATTCCCAGCACCCACATGGCCACTAACAATTGTCTGTAACTCCAGTTCCAGGGAGTCCAGAGCCCTCTTCTGACCTCTGAGGGTACTGCATGAAACACATGTAGGCAGTATACTCATACACATAAAATAAAAACAATATTTAAAAAAAAGAAACTCATTTCTCAAGTTAGACGAAGTTGGACCTTTTCTAGTTTATAAGCCTGCATTTGCTGATGTGAATATAATTTGTAAAGCTCTCCAATCTTCTTCCCTGTATAAGTGTGGCTTTTTGTAATACTGAGGATGATTAGATTAGCTATATTGATATTAGTACCTAACTTCTAAAATGTTAGCAATTGTAAAATAAGGCTTAATAGAAATGATGTGAATTTTGGAGACAGGCTGATGTGGGGAGATATATAAATCAAACATAGACTCTGGTCTTGTGGAGATCATGGTTTAGCTGGATAGATAAGAAGTGTTGGATCCTCTGGAACTGGAGTTACAGATGGTTGTTAGTCAACATGTGGGTGCTGGGAATTGAACCTGGGTCCTCTGTAAGAATGGCAAGTGTTCTTAACCACTGAGCCATTTCTCTAGCCCCTGCTAAAGTAACTTTTTAAAAGCAGATATTATTCTATCTTCATAGAAGAGGAAAGACTTGACATGGAGCTCACTTACCTGTGATCACATACCTGGGATTCACAGCTAGGTACTCTGGAGCCCTACCTTGAACATTCAGATCTTTTAAAAATAGTAAGTTTCAGAATATTAAATCCACTATGATAATAAATGTATTAAGAACTTTCAGTAAGCTGAGCTTGGTGGTGTTTTTCATCCTGGTACTGGGTGGCTGAGGCAGGTGGATGAAGAATTCAAGACCAATGTAGACTATATGGCAAGTTCCAGGCTGGTGTGGGCTACTATAGATCTGTCACAGACAAACAGAGTAGAGCTGTGTGTGTTTATATAAAGACAATGTAAGGATAATACCATATTGAGAATAAAAGCTATTTCTTGCTAGGGGCAAAGGGTGGATGAAATCAGAGAGGAGCACACATCTGATAGTTTTGATAATCCCATTATCAAGTTAGGGTAGTGGGCTCAAATATTTATTTTATACAGATCATATAAAGCATTTAAAAAGAATTTGCATGTTCCTAGCATGTACCACTGTCTAAAACATTTCAGAGGAAACTTGGTAAGACATTTATTAGTAGAAATCAGAGAAGTTTAGATATTTCTTTCCCTCCATGTTTAACTCTTTAATATCTTAGGTTCTGGTGATATTATATACTTTGATTTGACTTCATTGTCATTAGTAATTCTTTAAAAAGAGGCCGTTTGGCGTATCTTCTGAGTCCTTTTTGACTTTGCCACTTGACTTTCCACCAGTCTTTTCAAAAGATAGTGGCTAGTATAGTTAGATCATTTTTTGCAAAAGAACTTTGTGTGTATTTTGTAGTTTTAATTACAGAAAAAGTTCATGCATAAAAACTGAAGGGGAGTAGTCCCTGAATCTTCATAGCACTCGTTTCGTTGACAGTACTCCATAAGTCCTCCTCCCAAATTATCTCAAATCACACCACCGATATGTCACTATTTTTCTAGGTACCACTAAAAGATAAAATCTCTCTAAAACAAATCCTACCCTGGCTGGGGAGATGGTTCATTTGGTAAAGTGCTTGCTGTGCAAACATGAAGACCTGAGTTTGATCCTCAGCATCTACACACACACACACACACACACACACACACACACACACACACACACACACACAACTTAAGTAATTAATAAGTTACCTGATATTAAGTGTCATTTAAATCTCCTTGAGTCTTATAATTTTACTTTATATTTTGTTTCTCAATCTCCTAATTCATAGAAGAGTGAAACCCCAAGAAGTTTTTTAATACTGAGCCATTCATGATTTGTACACATAAGCTTAATATTTTGTGTATGTGTGTATTCGTGGGGTGTGTCTGTCTGTCTGTGTCATGTCATGCAGTAGAGGTCAGAGGACAGCTTTGTAGAGTTGGTACTCCCTATGCATCTTTATGTGGGTTCTGGGGATTGAACTCAGGTTGCCAGGCTTGCTCTACAAGTGCCTTTACCCACTGAGCCATCTTGCCAGCTCAAGCTTAATTTTTTTTTTTAAATAGTAACTGTGATTGATAAAAGCCTCTATAGTATCTAGTACAGTATTTTCAAGTAAGCTTTTAGCATATGTATTCTTAAAAAATAAAACTTTAACTTTAAAAATTACTTTCAGTTATTTTGTATATGTGAGTGTGTATATATGTGGGCACAGCATGCATGTAGTAGTCAGAAGACAACTTTTGGGAGTCAGTTCTGTCCTTCTACCATGTGGGTACTGGAGATTGAACTCTGGTGGTCATGCTTGGCAGCAAGTGCTTTTACCCACTGAGCCATCTGTAAGCACAGAACATATACTCTTAAAACCAGTGATTATTTTTTTCCTTGTTAAAAAGATTTTCTTTTTCTTAATTTTATTTTTATGTATGTGAGTGTTTTGCCTGCATGTATGTGAGTGCCCCATGTGTGCTTAGTGCCCTCGGAGGCCAGAAGCGGGTATCAAATCACCTGGAACTGGAGCTACAGATGGTTGTGAGCTGCCATGTGGGTGCTGTAAATCAAACGTGAGTCATCTGGAAGAGCAGCTCTCTGTCATAGCTATTCAGGTCTCTGTCATAAGTATTTAACTCTGCTATTCTAACTCAAAGTAGCCATAGATGATTTGTAAATGAACAAGGTGAGTGTGTTCCAGTAAATTTTGTTATGAAGACAGTAAACCACATCTGTGGTTGCCCAGCCCTGTTGAATAACATTTTTTTTTTCAGAATGTTTTGGAGAAGGTATAAGGATGGAGTGAGCAGCGTGAGCACTAGCACGCTCCACTGTCAGTGCCCTTCACTCAGAGCTCTGCTCTCATGAATTTTATTTATTGACCTTTCTTCTCTTACTTAAAGTTGAAGTTCATGGGTTATATCAGTTACTACTGTCCTTATTATGTTCTACCAAGCACTGTGATTTGTTTTGTTTTTGGAGACAAGGCCTCGCTAGGTAGCCCAGGCTATAACAGGCAGTAAGATTGAAGCAGTAGCAAGGAATCTCTCAGCAAGGAAAGCCTGACGACCAGATAGATTCACTGCCAAGTACTTCCTGACTGTTAAAAGAAGAACTAACACCAGTGCTTCCCTAACTAGTCCATAAAGTAGAAAGGGAAGAACTCCACCACACTCATTCTCAGAAGTAGTCTTACCCTGATAGGAAACAACCAAAAAAGAAAACAGTATAACAATTTACCTGGTAAATAGACACAAAACTCCATAACGTTGCAAGTCAAATTCAACAATATATTAAAAAGATCATACATTATTCATCTTAGGGATGCAAAGATGGTTCAGTGTAAATAAACAGATGCAGTACAGCACATAAATAGAATCAGGGATAGAAACTGCATGGCCATCTCTATAGTTGCAAGCAAGGTCCTTTGACAAAGTTCAAAATCCCTCTATAATAAAAGCCCAGAAGAAACTATATATAGAAGGAACATACCTCATAAAGGTTGCCGTGAGTAACCTACAGTCAACATTATACCAAATGGAAAAAAACTGAAAGGATTTTGTCAAAAAATGTAGAATGAGATAAAGGGTTTACTTTTTCCTTTCCTTTTACTTTATTTATTATTTTTAGTGTATGAATGTATTGCCTGCATGTGTGTAAGTGCTGTGACATGCAATGCCTGTGGAGCTCAGAAGAAGGGATCAGATCCCTGGAACTGGAGTTACAGTTTTTAGCCGCCGTGTGGGTGCTGGGAACTGAACCCGGGTTCACTGCAAGAGCAGCCAGTGCTTTCAACCACTGAGCCATCTCCCCCTCCTCCCTTTAACATTTATTTTGTGTGTATGTGTGCATGCAGGCAGTGGGTGTTTATGCACATGCTGCAACATATGTAGAGATGAGAAGCAGCTTGGGAGAGTTGGTTCTCTCCTACTGTGTGGGTCCCAGGGATGGAACTTAGGTCTTGAGTCTTGGTAACAAGTGCTTTTCTGTGTTGAGCCATCTTACCAACTCTCCATTCTTTTTTGTTTTAATTTTATTTATGTGTGTGTGCATGTTGTTATATGTGAGGGTGGACTCATGCATGCTATAGTGCACATATGTATATCATAGGACAACTTGCTGGAATCAGTTCTCTCCTTCCACTTTGGGTTCCAGAAATCAAACCTTTACTCTTTTTCATTCTTACTGAATAGTGTTTGAAGTTTTAACTATAGCAGTAAGGCAAGATAGATAAATAAAATGAATACAAATAAGTTAAATTGTCTATTTGCAGATGATCTGATCCTATGCTTTAAAAACCTTAAAGACTCCATCAGAAAAACTCTTAGATCTGATAAACACCTTCAGCAGAATACAAAACCAACACACCAATATCAGCAGCTTTTCTGTATATCAATAATGTCTCTTTAACATAATGATCTCCTTTCTTTTGGATATGCATCTGGTTCTGGCATTGCTTGGTCATATGTTAGTTTAGTTTGAACTTTTTGAGAACTCTGTATACTATCTTCCAAACATCAAGAGTGTTTACGGGTCCCCTTTCCCTCTCTACCTTCCCAGCACTCACATCTTCTGACTTTTTGGTAATAGCCATTCTTGCTGGAGATAGGTTGTTTGGATTTATATTTCTATGATGATTAGTGAGGTTGAGGTATTTTTATACACCTTTTGGCCATTTGTGTGTCTTCTCATGAGAAATGTCTGTTTAGGTTTATTGCCAATTTTATATCAGATTTTTGTTTTATGGTTGAGTTTTAAGTTTTATGATTGCATGCATATGTGAAAGTGTACCTGGATTGTGTGATGCGCTCTGACATCTGATTCCCTGGAACTGGAGTTATAGAATCTGATTCTTAGCTGCCATGTGGGTGCTGGGAATTGAACCCGGATCCTCTGCAAGAGCAACCAGTGCTCTTAACTGCTGCGCCATCTTTCTAGCCCCGATGATTGAGTTTTTGAGATCCTTATATATTCTGAATATTAACCTTTTATTATATGGATAGTTTGCATGTCTTTTCTCCCATTCCTTAGATTGTCTTTTCACCCTGATGATTATCTCCTGTCCTGTGCAGAAGCTTTTTAATTCACGTAACCCATTTGTCTCTACATTTGTGTTCTAAGTTTGGGTGCCTTGACCAAGAAGTTCTTGTCTAGTGAATTGTGCCAAATAATTTCCACAGACAGTTTATTCTGGTAGTTTGATTGTTTCAGTCCTTATATTTGACTTGGTGTTTGTAAGAGATTGGAGTCAGTATATATTCTTTTGCCCAGTGATTCTTTCTAACAGTGTTTTGAAATATATCCATTTTATCACATCTGTTAATAATTTATTTCTTTAATCATTTTCCTGTTGGTAAATTTTTTACTTTTTTTTTTAAAGGCAAGGTTTCCAATATGTAGTCGCAGCTGGCTTGGAGATTACTGTGTAGACTGTGCCAGCCTTGAACTTTGCATTGATCTTCCTCTCTCTGCTTCTTAATTGCTAGGATGATAGGTATGTGTCACCACTCCTATCTTTAGATTTTTTTCCTTAGGAAAAATGGCTGTGAATATTCTTGTATGAGTTTTGTGGTGAACATCAGGTTTTATTTTTCTTGAATGAATGGCTACAAATTAAATTACTAGATTATATGAAATACTATGTCTTTCCCCAAAGTTATTGTACCATTTAACATTCCTGAAAGTAGCATATGAGTTTTAGCTGTTCAGTGTCCTTGCTAACATTTGAAACTGTCTGACTTTCTACCCCCTAAACTTTAGTTGATTTACTGGGCTTATAATCGTATTAATTTGTATTCTCTCTTTTTAAAAAAAAGTTTTATTTTGCTAGGTGTTTTAATCCCAGCATGTGGGAGGCAGAAGTAGGCAGATCTCTGTGAGACTGAGGCTAGCCTAATCTACATTGCAAATTTCAGGTCAGCTGGAGCTACAGGAACCATGTCTCAAAATAAATAAATAAATTTTATCTATTTTTATTTTATATGAATGAGTGTTTTGTCTGCCTGTGTGTAAGTGAATCATGTGCATACCTGCTACCCGTGGAGGCCAGAAGAGGCCCCAGGATCTCCTGGAACTGGAATTATGGATGAGTGTTAGCTGTCATATGGGTGCTAGAAACCAAACCCAGATCCTATGGAAGAGGATTAAGTATCCTTAACTACTAAGTTTTCTCCCTAACCTCCATTTGCATTCTCTTGATGGCTAATGATATTAATACCTTTTCCATATGATTGGCTGACTCATTTGAATGTTTTTCTTGAAGTGTGTACTTCAGTGCTTTGTGTTAAAATTATGTTGTTTGGCTTTTATTACTGAGGCAAGAAGAGTTCTTCATATAGTCCCGAGCACCAGTTATTTGTCAAATATGTTGTACTAATATTTCCTTTTTGTCTATGACTTGCCGATTATCTTTGTGTGTGTATGTGTGCATATGCATGTGTATGTGTGCAGAGGCCAGAGGTTGACACCAAGTGTCTCTCAGTCACTCTATTTTTTTGAGACAGGCTGTCTCTTACTGACCCAGAGCTCATGGATTCAGCTAGAGTAGCTGGCCAGCTGGCACTTGGAAGGGATCCCCTGTCTTTGTCTCCCCAGTTCTGAGATATAGGCATGGGTCATTGCACCTGGCTTTATTACATAAGTGCTGAGAATTGAACTCAGGTCCCTGTGCTTGTGCAGCAAGCACTTTACTAGCTAAGCCATCTCTCCAGCCTCTTTATTAGTTACCTTCTGTTAACTAAGTTTCAGTTCTAAGGTGGAGTGATTTAATTTATTAGTTTTTTTTATTCTCATGTTTTTTTTTTTTTAAAGATTTATGATCTTGAATTGATGTTTGTGTCTGTTATGAGGAGTTGAGTGTTCCTTTTTTCTATATGGATATATAGGGTAGTCGGACTCATTTCATGGGGAAAATTACTTACCTCTCTTATTAGATTGCCTTTTTTTTGAAAATCACATGACTATAAAACTGGTTCATGACTTTTGTATGTAGTTGATCAGTTTGCTTATCTTTCTGCCATATTGTCTGTCCTTTTTATTTTACATGTATGAGTATACTGCCTATATACGTGAGAGTGTCAACTGCCTTAGAGATCAGAAGAGAGCATCACATTCCCCTGGAACTGCAATTAAAGATGATTTTTAGTTGCCATGTGGATGCTGGGAATCCTACTTGAGTTCTCTGCAAGAGGAGTCAGTGCTGTTAACTGTTGCATAATACTTGATCCTGTTTTTGAACACAGGATTGTTTAGATTTTTTTCATTGTTATAAATAATGTCTTGGTTCATACAGTCTCATCTAAATTCAGATGATTGCCTCAAAATAGATTCTGAAACTAGAGTTCATAGGTCAGGAGATACAAATTACTTTAAAATTCTATCTGGGCCTGGTGGTACATGCCTATAATCTCAGCTACTCAGAAGGCTGTGGAAGCAGAAGTGCAAATTCAAGGCTGGCCTAGGCTACAGAATGACTTCAAGGTCAGCCTGGGTAATTTAGTGAGACTGTGTGGAAATTGAAAGGAAAAGAAAGTCTGGGTATACAGCAGAGTGTTAGAGCTGTGGCACACATGTTTGTGCACACATATACAAATGATAAATATACCTTTTAAAAAGGTAAACAATAAAATTCTACATAAATATTGTGAAATTTCTTAAACAGAAATTTTAGCTGTCAAAGAAAATGATGAGTTGTAGATATAAGGGTTAGTAGGAGCTAAGTAAGTGACTTTTCCTGTGACCTGTAAATTATTCAGTATATCGTAGATCAAGGGAGTTTTTTTTTTTGTTGTTGTTGTTGTTTTTAAAAAAGGAAAAGAAAAGAAAAACTGGGTGTGATGGTACATGCCTTTAATCCTAGCTCTCAGGAGGCAGAAGCAGGTGGATCTCTGAAATCAAGGCCAGCCTGGTCTGCATAGGAAGTTCCAGACCAGATGTTGCTATAGTGAGACCCTATCTCAAAAAAGTCTTGGGGGTGTTGGGATTTTTATTCTTTATATCCAAATAGATGAGATTCTGTGTGGTTTTTCAAGGTACAAACTCTTCCTTTTTCACTTGGGTGACAGTATGCTTAAGAATTTTTTATTTGATTATTTTTGTCTATATGAGGAAAAATATTGCACAAACCAGGTACAAGGCTAACTATAGTAACTCTGCATATTAAGGTCAAGAGCTCAGGATTCAAATGCACCCCTTAAGAAAGCAAATTTGTGACTCAAGAGATAGTTCAGCAGTTAAGAGCATTTTCTGCTCTTGCAGAGGACCTGTGTTGGATTCACAGGATCCACATGGCAGCTCATAACTCTCTATAACCCCAGTTCCAAGGAATCTGATGCCCTCTTCTGGCCTCCATGAACACTGCACACACATGATGCACATATAGACAAGTAGACATATGTATATATGTATAAATAAAGCAAATTCTAGGAGTGTAGCTCAGCAGTAAAATATTGGCCTTGTATTCCTTGGTCCTTAGTTCAGTCTCCAGTACCACCACTAAAAAAAAAAAAAAAAAAAAGGCAAGCTCATCTCTAAACTTGAAGTTTCTACAACCTAAGCAGTGACAAGGTTTCTTTAGCATTGCAGTACTGGGGTTTGGAGTCTACCAGATTTGAAATTATATTCCAGAATAGTAATTTATCAGCTTGAGACTTACAAGCCTTTAAAATACACTCATTTGTAAAATGGACCCAGTGCTACCTGTCTTTTTAAGGTTCTAAGGGTTTGTGTTTAGGGACCATCAAAATAATTATACAAGATTTTTTACTTAGAAGCTGTTAAGTAAAGGAAGATGATTGAGGCTAGCACCCGAGAGAGCAAGAATTTATTGCTTGGAATGAAGCAGATAGGGCCTTTTTATTTAGGATTGGACTCTTAGACTTATTTTGTCTTAGTTATAAAAATATTTTGTTGCACTTAAAACAGAAAAAGTGCTCCATTAAACTTTTAAATAAGGAACTTATTTAACTTGTCAAGTTGATTTCAATAAATATACACTTATCTTTAGTACCAGTTTTATGCCAAGGTACTAAAAGGATTAAGAGATAAGTAAAATAATAATTAGTATGTTGTATGATAGATTCTATGATAGATATGTATATAGGATTCTGTGTAAGTTTACAGATTGGGTCTTTTGGGGGTAGGGGGAGCCTCCCAGGGCATGGTGAACTGTGTTATTTTGTGGAGCAGTATGGAAGGTGGGTTGGAGAGATTGAGACTAGAAGCAGGGAGACAGACAGTAAACAAATATAGAATCATAAATTTGAGAACCTTTTGGTAAGAAAAATCTTACTTTGTGACTCAAGCTCAAGGTTGGAGAAGACTTGGGGGTGGGTCTTTTTGAGACAGGGTTTCCTTATAGCCCCAGCTGGCTTGGAACTCGCTATGTAGACCAGGCTGGCCTTGAATTCACAGAGATCTGCCTGCCTTGGCCTCTTCAGTGCTGGAGAAGACAATCTTAACACAGATTTCTGGCTAAATTAGTAATAGGTTAA
The DNA here is from genome assembly GCA_035773235.1 of Eospalax fontanierii. NCBI lineage: Eukaryota > Metazoa > Chordata > Mammalia > Rodentia > Spalacidae > Eospalax > Eospalax fontanierii. The sequence goes on from CM069526.1 coordinate 56,567,405, forward strand.
TCATCTTAGACCCCTTTTGAGTAATTCTCAAGATCACTGTAGAGATTTTACCATGTTATATGTGCTTTTTAATTGATTAATTAACTTATTTATTTGTATATATGTGCAGTATGTGTGCATACTTATGGAGGTGTCCATGGGAGGCATATGGGACCATACACATACAAAGGTCAGAGAGCAACTTGTGGGAATCAGTTCTGTACTTTGGTCATGTGGGTTCTGGGGGTAGATCCTGTGACTCAAACTCTGATCATCAAGCTTGGTGGCAAGGCCACTTTATCCACTGAGCCATCCCACCAGCCTTACCTTTTTTTTGATATGAGGTCTCTCACAGGGACTTGGGGCTTGCCGATTAGGCCAAGGTGACAGTCCAGTGAGCCCCAGAAAGCCTCCTGTCTCTGTCTCTCAGGCACTGGGATGATAAATGGATGTCACTGTGTCCTGCTTTTTAAAAAATATTTAATTTATTATTTTTATTTTATGTGTACAAGTGTTATGCCTGCATGTATGTAAGTGCACTCGTGTCATGTAGTGCCCACAGAGATCAGAAAAAGGCGTCGGATCCCCAGGAACTGGAGTTACGGACGACTGTTAGCTGCCATGTGAATGCTGGGATTCAAACTGGGATCCTCTGCATCAGTAGTCAGTGCTCTTAACCACAGAGCAGTTTCTCCAACCCCATGCCCTGCTTTTTATGTTGGTACTGGGGATGAAACTCAGGTTCTCCTGCTTGTATAACAAGTGCGTTACTGACTGAAGCATCTTCCCAGCCTCCATATGTGCTTTTTAAACTGACAACCTTATTGATATTTATTCGGCACCTGCTATAACCCAAATACTATTGTATAAGCTGAAGCTACAACATTGAATAAAATAATGTTTTCATGAAGCTTACATTCTTGTGATAGAAACAGATAATAAAATTTGAGAGAATTATGAGGCAAAAGAACAAATGGGATAGAGAACGACTGGAGCAGAGAAGTGAGGATAAAGGGAGACTTTTGAGATGTCATTTGAATAGAGTCAAAAGCCAGAGTGTTTGGGATGTGTCTGAGAGCTACAGGGAAGCCACAGTGACTGAATTAGGAAGGGCAACAGGACAGATACAGAGGAGAGATAAACAGTGGTCAGTTCACATGGTAGTGGTGGGAGTATACTTAAAATAAGAAATATATGACATATGAGTAGATATAGAAATAGTCTGTAGAGAAACAAGAACAAAAATAGAATTAAGGAGAATGAATAGGAGGTCTATTGCATTATTCCTGGCAAGACTCAATGTTTGCTTAGATTGTTGTGGTAGCTGTGAGGTGAAGTTGTCAGATTTGGGAATTGCATTGAAGGTTGAACCTATAAAGTTTATGGATTATGAAAGAGAAAATTCAAATGAAATCAGATTTTGACCCATGCCCCGGAGTTAACTACAGCTTCATTGTGTGTGTGTGTGTGTGTGCGCGCGCGCGCACATGGAGGGCACAGATCAGTGTCAGTTGTCTTCCTCTGTCATGTTCCAACTTATTTACTTATTTATTTTTAGTAGACTTTCACTGAACCTGGAACTCACTGTTTAGACTAGATTGACTGACCAGCATCTGCCTGTCTCTGCATCTGCATCATTGGCATAACTACACCCAGCCTTTAAATGGGTACTGGGGATCCCATCTCAGGGTCTCATGTTTGCACAGTCAGCACTTTCCCCACTGAATTCTTTTTAAAGACATCTTTGTGTGCACGTGTATGTGGTGGCGGGGAGGGGGAAGGTTTTATGTGAGCATGGGGGTGGGGGGGAAGGGCTGGGTATGTAGGCACTTGTGCCATAGTATGCTGTGAAAGTCAGAGGACAACTTTGTGGAGTTGGTTCTCTGCTTCCACCTTTCCCTGAACTCAGTCACCAGGCTTGTGTGGCAAGTGCCTTTCCCTGTCAAGATGGAGACATGTGGCCAGCTGATAGAAGAGGAGGTGAACTTTGAGCTGGTTCTGCAACTATATCTTTGATGTTTTTCTCTTGAAGCATTTTATTTTTTCTTCTAAAACTTTTGGATTGGGTATTGGGGAGATACCTCAGTTGGTAGACCTAAAAAAAAGCCAGGCATGGTGTCACATGCCTGTACCAGTACTGGGGAGACAGACAGACAGATCCTTGGAACTTGCTGGCCAACCAGACTATTCTAATGGGTGACTTCCAGGCTAATGAGAGGGCCTGTCTCAAAAATAAGATAGATGACATTCCTGAGGAATGGCACTCAAGGTTGTGCTCTGGACTCCATAAGCACATGCACGTACACATACACTTGCACACACATGTGTATACATACAACAATTTCTGTCTTGGAAGGAACTTTAGAAGTAGTTCTTCTGATCTATGGTCTGGTCTCCCCATCTCCTTTAATTTTTAATTCAACAACACAAAAAAGTAAGCAGTGGAAACAAGACTCCTTCCTCTTTGAATCCTTAAATGTCCCAGAAGGGAACACATTATTAGTTGTTTATATGTCTGATGTTTTAATAGCACATCTCTTTGTGTTTATGTAATGGTGATTTGAATGCATGGCCATCACCTTTAGCACACCATAAGCTCTTTTAGAGCAAGACTCTGCCTCAGATTTCTTTTATCTCCCCCAAACTACTTGTTCAGTGACAATTAACAAATATTTGCTTCAATCATATTTAAAAGAAAGTTAGGCCAGGGAGAAGGCAGGCTTTTCTGATAACATGCTATAGTTGTTGACTATATTCTTTACAACCATTTGTCCCAGTGATGAACGGAGAGATAAAAAGTATGATTGTCATTTCTGTAATGCCACACAAATGGTAAGGTGCTTATTTCCATGCTTGACAACATGAGTTTGATCCCTGGAGCCTACCCTACATGGTTGAAGGAGAGAATGGACTCCTGCAGTTTGTCCTCTGACCTCCACACATATGCATCCTGCCTCACCCTAATAAATAAATTATATATGTTTGTATATTTTAAAAAACATAGAATGAGGACTGGAGAAATGGCTCAACAGTTAAGAGCATTGGATACTCTTGCAGAGGACTGGGGTTGGGTTTCCAGCACCCATGCGGTGGCTGACAGCCAACTGTAACTCTAGTTCTGGCCTCCGGGGGCATTGTATGACACTGGTGCACGTAAATAGATGCACGCAAAACACTCAGTGTACATAAAATGGAAATTAAAAAATAAAATAAAAAACATAAAATAACAAAGTCAAGACTATGTACATGATCTCAATGTACTGAATTATTTAGCTGAAAAGAAGGGCAAGCCAGGCATGGTAGCATATTCTTGTTAATACTATTTCTTAGGGAGCAGAGGCGCCTGTGCTACCTAGAGAAATTCAGTCTCAGAAAAACAACAGCAGTAGCAACAGACTAATAATAATAATGAAAAATAATAAGAGGAGTAAATAAATAATTCTGTCTTTAAGGGGAGAACAATTTTGAGCAGCTTAGTTACACACAGAATTAAGAAAGCTTGTCTTGATTTTTTTATTTGAAGATGATTCAGGAAAATAGGGAATTTATTGTCAATAAAACAGCCCTGGCTGGACTAGTAGAATGTGAATGGTTATTTTATTTTCTTTCCTTGTCAGACTGCTTGTTGAGTGTTAGGCTCAAGTTGGGATGCCACACATACAGACAAAAATGATAAATTGGTATGTGTCCAGAAGATAGCTAGAAAAGTAAATCATGGGCATAAGAGTTAGATCTATATTCTGTCCTGATTTTACTATTTGCTAGTTATGAAAGCTTGGTAAAGTCAACTGTCATTTTGTTTTTGTACCTTAAAAATAGTGGAAAGTAATAATAACAATCTGGAGGATCATTACACGGGCACTTGAAAAGCATGTACTACTGTAATCTTAGTAAGGTTTGGCCTAGTGACTAGCTGTGTTCCCTTCTTTGAGAGAGGTTACATTAGTGAAGCAGACAATCGAGCAATCCAAGAATATGATGCAGCTTTTTTTCCCCCTGTTTTCTTGAGACAGGGTGCCAACTGACCTGGAACTTATTATGTAGACTTGATCTCACAGAGACCTGCCCGGCCTCTGCCTCCTAGGTACTGGAATTAGAGGTGGTGTGCACCTCCATACCTGGCATAATGTAGCTTTTTAAGTGTTCTGAGAGCTGATTTGTGGGAATGAATGGTAAATTTATTCATACAGCTGCCAGTAAATGCAGATTGAACCAGATTGATGTGTTGCAATAGAGTGAATTTCCCAAGGAGGAAGTAAGTTCCCCTTAGAGTCAAGGTTAGACCACATGATTGCTTAGCAGTGATGTTTATAGAAGGTATTTTTGTATGAGTAGGAGGTTGGGTTCAAAGGGCAGTAGGCAAGTTGTGGTCAACTATTGGCCACATTGAGACAGATAGCAGTTACTGAAAATAAATTTTGATTAGAACTTATTTGTTTATATTTTCTATAACTATTTTCCTACTATAGTAGTTGAATAGTTGTTACAGAGACCAAATAGTCTACTAAGCCTAAACTGTTTCTTACCTGGATCCACAGAAGTATTTGACCAATGGACTAGATAAGTGATTCATAATCCAGGTTATTTTATGAACTAGTAACCTTCCTTAGTTATCTGTGACGGGGTTTCAGTGTTAAGGGTGAGGGAGGCATGGTTTGAAGTGAAATGATGAGGTTTTGTTATGGCAAGGAATAAAGACTAGAAAACACCGATTAAATAATCTGATGGTCACTAAACAGACTCTGATTTTATAAGCGTATCTTTTTGATGTGGGACTAAGTATTTGTACATTACCTGCCCTAATGCCATTCATGTCCACTAAAGGTAGGAGGTTGTCCTAGTATAGTGGAAGAGACCAGCTGTGTGTGTTGTTCTAAGTTTCCTCACTTGTAAATGGAACATTTCTGCAGATCTGTTAAGGTTGGAGGGTGTGTAGGTACTCATATATAGTTCTTTAAGCTACTGCATTTCATGGAATACCTCATTTGAGTATGTGTTAGACCAGACAGAATTTTGTTTGGGAAAGTGTAAAATCCCTGTCTTGATTACTGCAAGCAAGGGTAGTACACAGAAACCTTTTTGGGAACTAGAGTTTTAGATCTCATGGCCTAGGAAATGCGCGATGTCTCATAGCCAGCAGTTTTGGTTACAAGTGTTATTTTCAATACTTGAAAGGTTGTAGCTTCCCAGTCAGTGGACTTCTTCACACACAACTGTTTTAAACTTTGCTTCTTCCTATGCATGTTGCCTTTTATATTCTGAGTCTACTGCCAAGTAACATCTTTTCCTTTTTTCTTTTCTTTCTTCCTTCGTCTTTTTTTTTAATGGGGAAGTGTTGACTCGGAGAAGAAGAGAGGCCAAGAACAAGAGTGTCAGCAGAACAACTATGCAGACTGCCCAGGAGAGTGACAGGTAAGAAGGTGTATGCATTCATGGAGTTCTTGTTTAATACACCTGTACTTGGGTCAAGTGAAAAGACCAGCCTGTCATCTGGTGTTTCTTTGGTTTGCCAGTCCTTCCTTCATTTCTGAAAGCCTGCATTTCATTCTTTAGTCTACTTTATGCTGGCATACGTCACCTCCCTGTCCCTTTCTAGCACACTAGAAATGTTCCTGTTGGCCATTTGCTTCCACTGGCTCCTAGGTTTCTCTCTCCTTTTAATTTATAAATTGTGTTGGTGTTCTGGGGAAGCAGTGAAAATTTACAGTGTCATAATACACAAGTTGAGTGGCAAGAGGTTGAGCAATACAGGCAACTTCCTTAGGATGTGGTTTATGGTTTGACCAAGAAAGCCCATTCTGAGGATGGGGTCAGGTGTAGGTGCTGCCTCCTGAAAGCAAAGCCATTACCAACAGTACCTTAGAGTAGTGACTCATTAGGCAGAAACTTGTTTTTAGGTTCTTTTTTTTTTTCTTTCTTTCTTCATTTAAAAAATTAATACCTGAAAGCTTTTAAATTGTACATATTAATGGGATCCCATGTGATGTTTGATATATATAATGATTAAATCAGGTTAGACATGTCTATTCATTTATTTCTTTATGGTAAAAACATTAAAAACCCTTCTAGGTTGTGAAAATATAGTCACCCTGTTACTTAAAAGTAAACCAGAATTTTATACAACTATCTAGCTGTAATTTAGTACAAACTATCATTCTCTCCCTATCCTTCCTACTTGCCAGACCCTGGCAAATCACCATTCTTCTCTCAGTGTCTGTAACATCAACTTTTTCTGTATTCCACATATGAATGAGAGCATGTTCTGTTTGTCTGTCCTTGGCTAATTTCAGTTAATATAATAGTCTCCATCCCATTCCTTCCACGTTGTCACAAAGGGCAGTATCTTTTTTTAATGGCTGAATAGTATTCCATTTTGTATGTATCCAGTTGTTTGATTCATCCATTGGTGAGATTTTAGGTTGTTTGCATTTCTTGGCTATTTTGAATAATACTACATGAGTGCTGTGAGCGCAGGTGTCTCTTTGACATAGTGATTTCCTTTCTTTTCGATGTGTACCTGGTTCTGGCATTGCTGCATCATCTGTTAGTTCTAGTTTGAACTTTTTGAGAAATCTCCATGCTGTTTTCCAGAAGGTTGTGCTAATTTCCATTTCTACCAGGTGTGTTTACGGGTCCCTTTTCCCTCTACCTTCCCAGCACTCACATCTTCTGACTTTTTGGTAATAGCCATTCTTGCTGGAGTTAGGTTGTTTGGGTTTATATTTCTGTGATGATTAGTGAGGTTGAAGTATTTTCATACACCTTTTGGCCATATTTGTGTCTTCTCATGAGAAATGTCTGTTTAGATCTGTTGACCAGTTTTTATTATTTTACTTTTATTGTGTATGCATGCCCATGTTTGTATGCACACATGTGTCATCTTCAGGAGCCATCCTTATTTTTTGCGACAGTCTTGTTGGCCTGGAGTTTGCTGATTAGGCTAGTCTGTCTGGCCATTAAGATCTGCCTGTCCTTACCTCCCCAGCACTGGAATTATAAGCATGTGCCACAGCACCTGGCCTTTTATGTGAGTTCCTGGGATTGAACTCAGGTTTCATACCTTGTCTTTGGCACCTGTCACCCAGTTTTTTTAATCAATTTATTTGCTTTTTTGCTGCTGAAGTTCTTGAGTTCTTAGATATTCTGAACAGTAACCCCTTCTCATATGAATAGTTTATATATTTTTTCCATTCTATAGATTGTCTTCACTCTGTTATTTCTTAGAAACTTTTATATTTGAACAAAAATCTTAGACTCTGAATTTCAGAGCTTCCTTCTGTAATCCAGCAGAGCTGAATCGATCACTTCCTTCTTTGAGATCTTAGTTTATTATAGACCTTCCTCGTGGTCTGTATCTCATATTATATTGCAGTTTCTTTTTTTCTGTGTTCTTGACTAGGCTTTTAAGGCAGATACTTGTTTTTATTCTTGTTTATACTCAGCATCTAATAAAATATGTCCAAGATAGTACTAAGATTATTAGTTGTCTAATGAGCACATGATACCCTGTGTGAGTCATTGTTACAGTCAGGTTACAGGCACTTTCTTTTCTTTTCTCCCCCCCCCAATCCCAAGTACTGGGGATTGAATCCAGGACCTTGTGCATACTAGGCAAACAGTCAGTTCCCTTTCATTTCCTTTTTTTCAAATAAAGAAATGAAGGCAGGAACTGGAGAGATGGTTCAGTGACTAAGAGCACTGGCTCCTCTTGCAAAGGACCCAGACCTGAGTTTTGTTCCCAACACCCACATGGAGCCTAACAACTGTCTGTAACTCCAGCTCCAGAGAATCCAGCACCTTTTCTGACTTCCATGGACATTGCAAAACATGAGTACACTTACATACATGCAGGCAGTACACTCATGCACATAAAAATAAATAAATTTTAAAAAAAAGAAATGAAGGCAAATCGTATGTAACCAAGGTAATGTGGCCAGAAGTAGCAAAGACTGACTGACTCTAAATCTTCCTATGGTGCTGCTGTGTCCTGCATTATTAGGTTAGTCCAAAGGAATTGTAGTTTTAGGTCATGAATTTTAAATTATAGCCAGGCTCAAACACATCTTTATTAATCAAAACAGGAACCTACAATCAATACATTTTGCCTTTGAAAATAAGGTTATTTATTCCTGTAGTGTAAAAATCCATGCTTCAGGATTCGAGGAACTTTTAGAAGGCATTTTCTCTTTCTTTGTTTCTTTCTTTCTATTACATTTATTTAGTGTATTAGTTGCGGAGGTTAGAAGACAACTTGTAGGAGCTGGTTATCTCCTTCCCTGGGGGTTCCAGGGATTGAACTTGAGTCATCAGGTTTGGTGACAAGTGTCTTTATCCACTGAATTAACTTGCTGGTCCATAGAAACATTTTCTGCATTCTTTGGTTTTGAGAGGTCAGATAACTAAAGTGCATAAAGCTTTTAGCCCATTTCCTTCGACCACCAGGAAGATGATTTGGGCCTTTCAGTTGGTCTTTGCCTGCTGCAATGTCTGGTGAGTCTCATCATTTTGCTCAGCATACTTTTCAGATGTAATGGTCTCAATGAATTCATAGACTGTAGTGGATCAGATCAGCAGTAGATCACCAAACAGTGACCATGACCTTTTTCTGACCTAAGTTTGGTTTGGGGAAGTGCTTTGGAGCTTCTTGATCCAGCACTGAGCTGGTCGTCACTGGTTGCCTTATGCAATACACTTTTTGTTGCACATCACGATCTTAATGAGAAATGATTCATTGTATAGAATAAGAGAGGATGACAATTCAGAACACTTTTTTGTCTCATCTGTGTTGGGGGTCCCTGTGCTCGGGGCCAGCCCGAGGGGACGAAGGGTCTCCACCAAAAGGGGGTGAGTAGGCGCAGAGTCAAAACACACAGACCCCGGAAGCTGGGTGAGAAGCATGCGGAGGCCAAGCCGCTGCAAGCTTTTTTATTCAAGGAAGTGCAAGGGATCCTATAGGTCTGATTAGCTAATCGCCTTATGGGGTAGGGTCCCGACTGCAGCAAATAGTAGTCTGTCCCCAGGTAGATTATCTTGGTGCAGGTTCTTTCCAGATGCTGGGTAGAAGCTGGCATCATAACTGGCCAGAGCGGAGTGTCATGCCCACAGGAGCCATTCCTTTATTCCTCATAGCAGGTGACCTGGCTAAGGCCCATCCTGCATTGGGCCCTACACATCTCTCACGACGCATCCACTTACAAGCTTTTCCACTCTTCCAATTTGCTTCAAATGCTGAACAGCTTTTGAAGAGTTCACATTGAGTTCATTGGCAACTTCTCATGTTGTAGTAAGAGGATCAGATTGAATGATTTCCCTCAACTGGTCATTGTCACCATGGCTGGCCACTAAGCTACTTCAAGAAGGCGCTCATCTCCTTTACAGAACTTCTTAAGCCACCACTGCACCATGCCTTCCTAGCAGTTTCTGTGTCAAATACATTGCTGATGTTGAGAGTTGCTCTGCTGTTTTACAACTAATTTGAATTCCAATAATAAAATTGTTCAAATTTCCTTTTCGTCATAATCATTTCATAGTAAAAAGTAAATAAAAACAGCAGTAAGTCATTACTGAAAACCATAAAGCATTATGCATAAAAATGATGCTTAGTATAATCACATTTAAGAGTGTATTCCAATGCACACAAATTTCAAAAATGTGAAACCAAAATTACTTTTGCACTAACCTAATAGAAGGGAATTAATAATGCTTTTACATTAATTAATAAACTTTGAAGACATACTAGTCTAACTTTTCTCACACAGCAGAGCTTTACTTATATTCTTCCAGATAATTAGGTACCAAAATGTTATTTCTTTTATCATCCTCTAGAGGAGTCTTCCTTAGAGCTGATCTCTTGCTGTAGTTAGTGAATAGTGATGGTCAGAAAAAGAAGTCTAAGATAGCATGTTTTAGAAAGTTTTCTTTAGTGTCTTAAAGCTAAGATGATTTTATGAATCAGCCATGAATGAATTCTGATATTTATTAGCTGTAAGGACTTTGAGAGAATAGTTCTTTCCTAATAGAGCTGAAGAATTAATTGAGAATTATGTTGAAAGGACCTTCCACGGGTGCTGACCATAGAAAAAGTAGTTAATAAATATTCATCACCCACCCCTGTGATTCTGATTTCACTGATGGCCAATAAAATTTACTTCAAGAACATACTTTCTTCTCATTCCCCAAACTATGTTGTTATAAAAAGATGAAAATAACTATTTCTGTGAAATTATGCAAAAGTCCTGACAAAGCCACATGTGTTAGTAACTTCCTAGTTGGTGTGCCATGTTGTAGATTAAGGAAGTTGGCATATAGACAGACTTGACTTACTAATCAGACAAATTCATCCTCCCTAGTAAAACTGTCATTATTGATTTAATGCTTTTGGTATTCCCCCTCTGTCGAAATTTTAACTTCTCTTTGAAGAACTGATTACACTTAATTTCAGAAGAATTTGACAGACTATTTTATGTCTGAAGAGCAATCAGCATTGTTTGAGATAGTTAGAAGAGCTGATTTCATTACCATCCCACTGTTGGAACAGCAGGGTACAGAGAAACAGCCAGGGAAAACTGCTCATCACTTAGTCCTTATGATTGGCATAGGGTTAGTTTTATTGGTGATCCCACTGAGCGAATCTGCATTGGTTGACAAGTCTCCTCTACAGACTATTTTTGAGATACAAAAAGACAATTTGAAACGGATCCAAGTGTCTAGAAGCAAAAGCAGATTTAAAACCTGCCTTTTCCTCCCCACCCTTCTGATTGCCCAGGAATGAGAAATGTTATATATGTAAATCTCTGGTCCCACTCAGAGAGTATCAGTGTCATGTAGACTCCTGTCTCCAGCTTGCAAGGTGTGACAAAGGAGATGGGACTGAAGGGAGTAAAAGAGCAAGAGTGTGTGCGGCTGTGGAAGGGAAACAGCAGCGGCTGAGGAAGTCAAAGGTATGTGTTGGGTATTTTAGGAAAGCAAAGCTCTGTCCTGGCTTTTCCTCTTTTCCTTTTCTCCCTCTTTCCTGTTTACCTTGTTACAAGATTCATGCTTGTACGGGGGTGTGGCAGGAGGTGTAGATGTGTGTTTGGAGGCCCGGAGTCCACCTTTTTTGAGACAGGATCTCTCACTAGGACCTGGGACTTGCCGATTAGGGTCAGGTGACTGGCCATCGAGCTCCAGGAATCCTTCTGCCTCTACCTCCTCACCTCTGGGATTACAAACTTGTGCCACTAAGCCAAGCATTTTCTGTGGGTTCTGGGGATTGAACTCAGGTCCTCATGCTTACATGGTAAATACTTTATCAATTGAGCTATCACCCCAGAAAAAAATATCTATGCTTTTTTTTTTTCTCTCTTTTTGAAACAGACTCTCCCTATAGCCCCAGCTGGAACTCCCAGAGATCTGCCTGCCTCTGCCTCCCAAGTGCTGGGATTAAAGGCATTCGCCACCACACCTGGCTAAGATCTATGCTTTTATATATTAATAATATAACATTTTTATATTTTCTTTTAGTTTAAAAAGTAATATATGCTTGTTGTAGAAAATGAAGAATCAGGAAGTCACAATTTAACTGTATAATGATAGCTTTTTAATATTTTGGTCTTTTTTCTTCCAGTTTTTTTTCTATGCATTTTAATGTAATTCATCTCTTTCTCTCTGTCTCGCCCTCCCTGTGTATGTATATATACAGTATTGTACTCTATATGCTATATACATGCAGTACTATATTATGCATTATAGTATAATTTTATACCTTGGATCTAAAAAGGCTTACAGTAGAGCATAGCTTCTTAAACTGTGGGTCATAACCCACATGAAACTGAGGTGGTGTTTATGAAAGATTTTACAATGTAGAATTCTGAACCCATAATAACCAAAAAGTAATTAAAAATCAAATGCGGAATGGATTTGCTTCTGGCAGTGCTTGCCCATGTTGTAGTGTGCAGCTTCAACATAGCCTTCCTATTGCATGCACTTTGCATTGGCATGCTGTCTAGCCACACTACATGAATGGCTGCCTGAAAGCCTTTGGCCCAGATGCAAGACTCCTGAATGGCAGTAGTTGCAAAGTTGTATTTACAAAGTTTTTTACTCTTAGGAAAAAAACAATGGTTTAAGTATGGAAAGCAGACTTTTAATATTCTCTTAGCACCAAAATATCAAATTAGTATGCCTTTGTGTGTATATATGCACTTGTGCAATGCAAATAGGCATGCATGTATGTGAAGGTGTGCATTTGGTCAATGTTGGATGTCTACTTATCTTGTAAGACAGGGTCTCTCACTGAGCTAGGTGTTCACTGACTGGCTAGACTGGCTATCCAGTTAGCTCTGGGAATCTGCCTATCTCTACCCCACTCCTCATGTTAGGGTTATAGATGCTGTGACCATGCCTAGCTTTTTTTTACAGGGGTGATAGGGATCCAAACTCAGGTCTTCATTTTGTATAGCAGGCACTTTACTGACTGAGCCAACACCCCAGCTCCCAAATTAGTGTATCTTTGGATTGGATTGTGTTAAAATGTTTGAGTTGCTAACTTGAGTTTCCTTAAAAATCATTAATGAATTTTGGCTTTAGATTAAGAAAGAATGGCCCTAAATATGTCTATTAATTGGTAGTATGTATTTATGTGAAACATTGTTCTTAGCATTGATGATAATAAAATTAAAATATCAATCAACTCTGAAAAACATTGAAAATGCCTTTCATCTTGCAGCATAAAATACTCAGCCAGGACTTAATTCTTTATGTGAAAACAAATAAGTACAAGCTAGAGATTTGGTTGAGTGTTTGTCTAGTATTCATGGAGCCCTGGCTTAGGACACCCCCATCACCCTTCACCACATAATACTGAGCGTGGTGGCACACTGTAGTCCCAGCATTTGGAAGGTGGAAGCAGGAGGATCAGGAGTGCAAAGTCATTCTCAGCTACCTAACAAGTTCAAAGACCAGCTTGGGCTATATGAGATCCTGTCTCAAAAAAAAAACAAAAACAACAGGGACTGGAGAGATGGCTCAGTGGTTAAAAGCAATGGTTGCTCATCCACATGGCAGCTAACAACCATCTGTAACTCCAGTTCCAGGGGATCCAGTGCCCATGACATGGGTGCATGTACATGTAGGCATAACACTCATACACATAAAATTAAAAAAACAAGCAAACAAGACCACAAAGAACACTGGACGTGGTTGTGTGCATCTTTGATCCCAGCCATCAGGAAGTAGAGGCAGGCAGATCAAGGTTACCCTGGTCCACATTGTGACTCTTCCAGGCAGACTGTGACTAGGGAGACTTTGTCCAAAACAGCAACAACCACCACCACAACCAAAACAACAACAGCAGCAGTAGCAACACAGCCCAAGCATATCCATTTCATTAGTATGCAAACTTATTGTCTTTAATAAATGGTAAAATTATGCCCATTCCAAATAATTTGTCTTAATTAAATTTAATTATGACTTATCAATAAATATTTTATTTCTTTGACCTATGTTATATACCTGTATACCCATGGCAGTGTAAAAATTTCTGATAAGAGGGGCTCCCAAATAGAAAAAAGTTTTAAAAAGCCCTGCAATATAATATATTCATTGTTCTGGGTTTATTTGTAGACTTTTAAAGCATTTAGCTGGTAGCTGAGTTTGTTTAGACATGTCTGTGACCCCATTACTGGGGAGGCTGCGGTAGGAGGATTACAAGTTTGAGGTCAGCCTGGTTTATATAGCAAGCTCCACCCATTACCTCCTGCTCCTCGACCCACAAAACATTGTTATTATTGTTTGTATTATATAGATGGTCACTTAACCATGTCGTATCATTGGGCATTTAGGTTTTTCCTAGTCCTTCTGTAATATAAGACTGTTGAAAACATTAATCCAAGGCCTGGCATGGTAGTGTGCTCCTGTAATGCCAGCACTCAGGAGGTAGAGGTGAGAGAATTGTGAGAATTTAAGGCTAGCCACAGCTGCATATAAGCTCTAGACCAACTTGAGCTAGGTAGTAAGACCCTATCTCAAAAAAGCAAACAAACCAAAAATGGGAAAACTAGACCAATAATCATCATTTTATCGTTATTACCTTAGAATAGATTTCTTGAAGTTCAAGTAAATACTTCACAAAGTCTCTTGAAATGATGTAACATTTCTTTCTAGAAAATATATGGAATTTATGACCCTACTGCTGAACACATGTGAAATAATTTTTGTCCTTCTATGTCTAGCCTTAAGGTACAGGGTGTGACCTCTGATCAGTTGCAAAATAGATCTAAATACTTTCTGGGCCTTAGAAAGAAAGCTCAGGAAGAGCAAGTCTTGATTTAAAGACCAAAGATAAGGCAGCAACAATGTGTTCTAGTACTATTAACATACAAACCACTGCACATAGTAAAACAGGAAGCCATTCTCTGTCATGCCAGAAGAAAGTGACTTCTGTGAGTGGGGTGATTTTGAGGTGGTGATTGGGAGCTGAGGTTTATAAGTGAGTGCTTACTTAAACCAGAGAGCTAATTTCTTCATCTTGACATTGATGCTGGTAGAAGTCACCTTGATACTATTATCTTTGTCTTTTAATCTTCTCAAATCTAACAGGCAGAGGCTGCTTTTCTTTGGCTTGCTGCTTCTACTCATCCTTGAGTTATAGTCTTGCTATAGGGCTGTATTCTCTTCATTACAGCCTGCCATTTTTCTCACCTACCCTCATTTACTATAACTCAAAAGGCTAACCTAACCCAGCCTGGGCTGTGCCATCTAGATGGAGAGTAGGATGATCTATGACGAGGCAGTTGTGTTCTAAACCTTGCTGGGAACTAACCCTTTTATCTGTTTTTTTTTTTTTTTTTTCTGTCATAGGAGAAAGGCCAAAATCAAGGCCGACTCCTCAGTCTCTTGGAACAATCTGAGCACAAGACCACAGGTGAGGACCCAAGGACCAATTTTCTGGGGTTCTGTTTAGGCCTTCTAGAGGAGATAGCATCTGCTAATCTTCAGCTGTTGTTGAGGTTATATAAACTTTTTTTGACCCAATCAGATAGCCATGACCTTTGAAATTTAATCTAGATCATTTCTGCCTAAGGGAAGATGGAGAGAGGCCCCAAATTAGCCATCACATGTTATCATTCATGTGAGCCTTTATAAAGCTTGGAGTCAGAACTGCTTGTTAAATTGGGGTGGGGGTGGGACATGGTGGTACACTTTAATCCCAGCATTCAGGAGGCAGAGGCAGGTGGATCTCTGTGACTTCAGGGCCAGCTTGGTCTATATGAGTTCCAGGCCAACTAGGGTTGCATAGTGAGACCCTTTCTCAAAAAAAAAAAAAAAAAAAAAAAAAAACAACGGGGAGGAAAATTTTCCAAGTTACAGAAAGAATGTGTCCTCCAACCTAAGTAGATCTAAAGGAATAGACATGAAAACTAGACTTGCTGACATTACTGCTTTTGTACATTTTTCATGTTACCTTTAGCTTAGTGTTCCAACTTAGGCTCCTAAGGGATTATAGGAATTAATCCCCCCTTTTTTGTGTGCTTTTAGTATTTAGAGAGCATTAGAGTAGATTTGCTAGGAGCATTAGTAATACTAACTTAAGAGATTTAAGGATCACATCTAGTAAAGCACTAGACTTATTCTCTGGCCTAAGTAGGCATTTGATAGGTGTTAGCTACTATTACTCCTATTGTTATTGTTAAAACTCACCAAATACAAATGGAAGAGGAGCTTGTGCTAGAGCCTTGGTAAGATTGCTTACTGTTTGCTTCTACCGGTTCATTCCCACCAAGCAAATCTGTTGTGCCTTCCCTATGACTATAAAAAGACAACGTCTCTAAGCCTCACATCCTGCTGCTTCTAGATCACCAGGTTGTGAATCTCTTCAGGTGGCAGATTTCCCCTGGCAGCCCTTATTATTTGAGTCTAGATCTGAAGTAGATTTATTCAGAGATGGTTCATTCAAAAAGTGTTCACCTGCAGCTGAGCCTGCTGGGTGCTAAAATTCACATTCCAGTGGTCTGAGGGTTGGGGATCAGAGCTACTTGAATAGGCCCGATGAAAAGCACCAGAAAGTGAGAAGTGGTATGACTGCCCACATTAGTGCTTTTATCTCTCCAGGTACAGAGATAAAGACCAAGTCTTCAGAAGCGAGAACCTTCAGGTGAGTTGGAGTGTGCACTGAAGTATAGCTGTCTGTAGTTCTGGAAAGTGTGGGCCTGATGCTGAATTCTTTGTGCAGAATGATAGTTAAACTATTAAAATAGAAATCACTGTGGAGCTAATGTGACCCTTCACTTTTAACTTGATGATCCTGTTATGTGTGGATTAAGAATTAGTTGGATAGCCGTGTTCACTCATAATAAAGTAAGCAGAGCAGAAGCTATGTCTTACTCTTTCTTTTCTACTTTTCCCATTCAAACCTGATATTCTGGTAGATTTCATGCAGCTTGGCAATTTGGGTCCGACTCCATAGTCTTCCCATGCCTCCGTGACTTTAGGTTATGTAATTTATCCAGGATCATTATCTGTGAAAGTGTAGTGGTAGTACATATCTGTTTAAAGTATTACAAAGATTATGTACACAGATATAGTTTAAGCCCCCAGTAGAGCATAGCCCATACTTAATGCTCAGTAGATTAATATTGAACTTGAAGCCAGACATAGTAGTGTGCACTTTTATTCTCACCACTCCAGAGATCTTAGAGGCAGGGAGATCTCTGTGAAGTCAAGTCCAGCTTGGTCTATATAGAGAGTTCCAAGCCAGCCAGGGCTATGTAATGAGACTCTATTTCAAAACAAAACAAAAAACAGGAAAAAAACAAACAGCTGGATATGGAGATATAATAGCCTGCATCTATTAGGAAAAAAAAGAAATTGAGCTTGTGTCTTTCCCTTCTCTCTAGGACACCCTTATCAGGGGTGGAAGAGGCTGGCTGCAGCAGAGAGATGCAGAGTTCCCTCTCACAACTCAACTTAAATGAATCTCCCATCAAGTCTTTTGTTCCTGTTTCAGAAGCCACAAATTGCTTAGTGGACTTCAAAAAGCAATTTACTATGCGGCCACGGACCAAATCAGGCAGAGGAAGAAGGAGAAAATCTTGAATTTCTAGGGACTGGAGGTTGACCAGCATCATTAGTGATGGGGTGGTCGTGCTCATTAAGCCATAGTGGCCTCTAGTTCATTGTTGAGCAAGTTTTGACCCTGTCATTTTACCACCAGCGCCTACTCAGCGTCCTGTTTTAATGTTTTGTATGGTCTATACCGACAACTGTGAATAGTATTGTTTTACAATGGTCTGTTTGAATTTGCTTATAGTTAAAAGAAAATTTATATTTACGTTTGTATGAAATCTTATTTCAATAGATGGAGATTTCCCTTTTTACCTTTGTGTTGTGAACTCTGGGATGGGGATACTTTAGTTAAAGAGGTAGTTCTCACAGCCCTAAAGTACCTGTTTCTGATAATTTCACTGTACTCAAACAGTGCTGAACACTGACTGTCTCCGCATCATTTTGGATGGGTTAAGAGTGCCGCATCTTCTCACTGTGTCATCCTTCCTTCACTGATCCATAGCTTCCCCTTGCTCTGCTCACCCAGTTAAGAATTTTCAGCTAGACTTACGACCTTTGAAAAATGTGACTTGCCATTCTTCTCAGGAATTTCTAAATGAACACTTTTTATGAGTTCCTGTACAATTGTTTTTTCAAAGTAGATTAACCTGTGGGGTTCCAGACAGTCACCTGTTTAAACCAAAATTGGTTCTTCTGCTGCCAAAGGTCATATATGGCAACAGTAACTTCTGTTTCTTTAACATACTAGAGTAGTACACATTCTCTACAACATTGCCTGAACCCTTCTAGTGTAGAGTGGAGATGTGGTCTATCCTGAGTGCAGAGGCAGACTCCAAAGATGAGAGACTCAAGTGGCAGGTATAACTACCTGAGGGAGAAAACAAAACAAAGGCTTAGAAAGAGCCAGCTTTGACCCTGCTGACTGATGTTTTAATGAGAGACTGTAGGAAGTGGCTATTGACCAGCAAAGAATCTTGGACCAGGTTGCATCAGTGTACAACTTGGACTCCTAACTTCTGATTTATCATGTCTAAAACTATATTTTAAGATGAAATGAGACATGTACTACACACTGGGAAGTTTATAGATAGCTGGGATGGAAGACCCAGCACAGATGTTAAGGCACCATATCCTGCCTTAGGGCCCTTTGCACACAAACTCTTTG
Organism: Eospalax fontanierii; assembly: GCA_035773235.1. NCBI lineage: Eukaryota > Metazoa > Chordata > Mammalia > Rodentia > Spalacidae > Eospalax > Eospalax fontanierii. Next base: position 56,585,592 of record CM069526.1, read on the forward strand.
CTTAGAGTCAAGATGATAAATGCCTGTTCCCACCACAGATTATGTTCTGTTGTTGGATGGCACTGATATCATGGCCAGCATCTCATATATAAAGCCTCTTATATTTTGAGCAACTGGTATGGCTCAATTAATGTGTGCACCATCATTTAATTCTTACTGAGACTCTTTGAAGTGTTAAAGCCAGTTTTCAGATGAGGAAACAAAGATTCAGAGGGACAAATAAAAGTACTTTTTGTCCATGGCGGTGAGACCACAACCATATTCTCTTTATTTCCAAAGAAAATGCACTTTGGACTTCAGTATTAATGATTTCCTTGTTTTTCTTTCTGAGGAAAAGTAGTGTACCAGATATGTCCCATCAGCTTAGTCCCTCAACTCATCTCCTGTCTCATTAAGTGATAACTTATTGGAGATAGAACTCGATACATGGGATATTGTGTTTATTTTTCTGTGTGATGGTTAGGGAAAGTGCTGCTTCTAGAAAGTGATAGCTCAAAGTTAAATAGTCTCTAAGAGAACGTGGGGCAGCAGTCAAGGGTATGGATCAGACAGAGTAGGAATTACAGCTTAAATAGGGAGTCAAGGAAAGAGAAGACTCCCAACCCCTACAGCTGCCTTCAGTGACGGCTACTTGTCTGTCCTGTCTTACTCTCCCTGTGCTGTGGGAGAATAAGAGGTGGTGAATTAGTGAGAGATGAAGAGATATGTGAAAAGTGTCGGATCAGTTGGAGCCGGTACCATTCCTGGTTTATAAAGGCTGTCATACAGTTCTCTGTTAGATGAGTTAGTGGCAGTGGTTGTTTCTGTGGTTAGTTTTATATGTTTTAGTAGCATTGTAGTGAAAGGTAGAAGGGCCAGAGAGGTGAGCTGCAGCTGCCAGGGGAGACTTGTCCAGGGTGTTTACACAGCCCCGTGAGCCACCAGCCTTCCACAGGAAGCTTGGGTACTGGGCACTTAGGTTCTCCTGGGGTGGCTCTTCTGAAAGATGGAAGCAGCCGTGTTACCACTACTGCCACGTCATGGAGAACGTTGAAATGCCGTGAATTTCACCAACTATTGCTCTAAACTGGGGGAGAAGCAGACTTCTAACAGCACGGTTGCCGTGCTGTCTCATTCCATCCTGCAGTGACCCTCCAGCAGAGGCTGTGCCTAGCCTGCTTTCCCCGGCCAGTTCCCCTTCGATACTCCTCAGTCACAGGGCTTTACTGCAAACACTTGTAGCTGTCTGAGGGCTGCTTTTTGGCTTCTGTTGGTACAAGCTGAAAGTGGCAAGAACCAATGTCCTGGTGCAGCTCTGAGCCAGTGAAAATAGAAATTGGAGTATAAGTAACCCATTTTTTTCATACCTCGGGTAGAATAACTGAGACACATCTCTTCTCGGGGATGGCCCCCAGGAGCTCCCAGCAGCAGCTCAGTATTGTACTCTGTGTTGACTTCTTGCTCTTGCTGTCTCACGTCCACATCTCCCAAGACCAGGACTAGGTATGAGCCCCTGCTTCTGGGTTCCTGCAAGTACAGGATTAGCACTTGTGTAACCTCAGGAACTATACTCTGTATTCTATCTTCATCACCCTGGAACCTTCCCTAATAAAGTATTTGCACTTCTTAGTTTACTTCTGGGAAACCCAACCTTGAAGTACTTTAAAAACGTACGTAGAGTGGTGGCCCCACCAGAAGTAGACCCAGGGAGTCCTGGCAGTGCTTGTCAGGTACATGACTCATAGCTGGGCCTTTCACATTTTGTTCCAAATTTTCCTTTAGCTAAACAAAGCTGAGAGACTGGAACCCCAGGCTAGACAGGATGCTGTGCTGTGGGTGGTGACTAGTTTGCCTTCGCTCGCCCCATCTCTTTTCTTCCCTTTCAGAGCCGGTGTGCCTGCTTGGTACCCAGTACACTACAATAGGGCTAATGTCTGCCATGTTTATAGGTCTAAAGCAAATCCTATGGAGAAATTGACGTGTGTTTTATACATGGAAATTGTAAAATTTAATCAAACAGGTGGAAAATGGGTGGGATTTGAATCCAGATTTGTCTGACACCAAAGTTTATGCTGTATTAGTCTACTTCTGATCTTCATTTGAGTCACAAAACTAGTGAGTCTGGAAGTCTGAGATTTGGAAAGGCTCCTTCCCTGTGAGGCAGGGTAGCTTTGGCCTTTAAGTTGATTTTAGCCAATAGGAATTTGGAGAAATGGGTAGTAAATTGGTGGGAGGGTTGGTAGTTAGCAGTGGAAAGATGGAATACTGTGGACACCCAAGTGGGAAGAGTGCTGAAAGCATGTACCAGAAAGGAGGGCACGTTCACTTACCTCCTTGCTGTTTCAAAGGTCCTCGACTGCTGAGGTATTGGGAGGACTCTTCAGTTTAACCAAAAGCAATTGACACCTATTCCGTATCAGGTCTAGAACCTGGCTTTGAGACTCTAAAGAAACGTCTGAGATCCCACAGTTGAGCAGGTAAGATGAACACAGGTGATTGTAATAAACTTGTAGGTACAGTAGGCAGACTCCCAGCTGGGGTCAGAGCTGTGAGGAACTTGTTACGGAAGGAATCCCCACTGCCACTGATTGCTGAACTATAAAGACGAGGGGAAAATAGATGAAAAGGTTAGAGAGTCTGATGATGTGGTGGTGATGGTGATGGTAGTGTCATTTAGACAGATGAGCATGAACAAAGACAAAATAGAAGCAGCTCAATGACTGTGAGAGAGCTGCCAGGCATATCCAAAATATTAAGGGTACGGGGAACGGTGGGGCAGCTGCATACGGGCTTGCTTGACTGGCTGTGTGCATTGTAGGCTGAGAGGAGCAAGCTCAGCAGAGGGCCTGGCCTTCCAGCCTAATAGTGATACACTAGCTCTGCTGTGCTCACCTCTCCCCAGTCCACAGTTTCTTCTGAAGCTACAGTAAGGGGCAATGAGGGAGCTTTAGTCAGGCTTTGTCTTTCCCTTCTTGGTCACTGGCCAACTGTTGTGCCTCTGCTCCAGCCAGGGCTGGTCTCAGCAGTTCATATGCTTCACATCCTACCAGTTTCTTCCTCCACTTGCCTTGACCTAGGAGATCCTGGTACTGTGATCAGGGTCCAGGACACCTACTTCCTGGTGAACTGAAATCAGCACTTTCAGAATAACAGACAAGGATATCCTGACTCAAGAGACTGCAGCTGTCAGCATGAATCATGGCCAGGCCTTTCACATTCAGTCCTCTACTCTCCCTCAACTAAAAATTTGAGAGACTGGAACCTCACACTAGGCAAGATGCTGTGTTGTGAGAGACGGCCACCTTACCTTCCCCGGCACTACCCGTTACTTCTTCTCTTTCAGAGTCTGTCTGTCTGGTTGTATCCAGTAAACTACAGCAGGGCTAATGTCTGCCATGGTCTACTAACAAAGCTACTACAGAAAGCCACAGTCTGTTCTCTATCTTATGTCATGTGGAGGCCTTATACAGTCTGGGTAATGTTAGAGTTACTGCTGATACATAGCCTTAAGTTTTAATGTACCCACCAGTTTGCCTGAAGTTGCAGCAGGCACTTGGAGGCTGCTTTTGTCAGGCTTTAGGTCTGGCTCATGCTTGACTCTGCATAGGCATGCTAATCAGTCACGGACTGTATGTTTCCCTAACCTACTTCTTCTTTCAAGGTGGAAGGCACAAAGATAAGTCATTGTCCTAAGCCTGCAGTTATTGCGGATCCCAGGAACAGCAACATCTGGCAGGACAGATAGTAAGAACAATTAACTCTGATACAGAGGTGTTCTGGTTTGGTTCTGTTGCTGTGACATCATGACCAAAAACAGCTTTGGGAGGAAAGGGTTTATTTCATCTTAAAATTCCCAGGTATGCCAGATATGGTGGCACATGCCTTTAATCCTGACAGAGGAGAGGCAGGTAGATCTCTGTGAGATCAAGGCCAGCCTGGTCTACATAGTCCCATGCCAGCTAGGGCTACAGGGAAACACTGTCTCAACAAGGCCGGAAAAAAAAAAAAAAAAAAAAAACCAACAACCTCCTAGGTCACAATCCCTCACTAAGGGAAGTCAGGACAGCAACTCAAGACAGGAATCTGGAGGCAGAAACTGAAGCAGAACTGTGGAGGAAGGCTGCGTACTGGCTCTCTCTTCTGGCCTGTACTCAGCCTGCCTTCAACAACCAAGAAAATGTCCCATCGACATGCACACAGGCCAGTCTGATAATGCAGTTTCTCAATTGAGATTCCTTCTTCCCATTGCCTGGTCTCCTAGGTTCCCCAAGATTCTATACATTCAAGTAGTCTAGCTCAATGGAAAAATGGCTCAGTGGCTAGTATCTCCTCAGAAGCCAGTCCCTTCCATTAGGGAAAACTCCAGTATGAACCTACTTTACCTTGGCCTACAGACTAAAGGCTAGACTTCTGGGTTTGGCTGTTACCACTTCTTCCACAATGTCCCACCTAGGAGTATCTTGACTAGACCTTGAGAGCCAAACTCCGTTCTGTGAAGATGCCTGTGTGTGTGAGACCCTTGCCTGCAGGCAATGCTCTCCTCTTTGTGAAAGGACCACCTCTGTCAATGTGCTTTTCTTCCTTCAAGGCTCAGCTTCCTCAACTTGCCCTGCCTACTCCTGCAGAGACCATCCCTTCCCCTTACATTCCCACATTGCCTCTTGCACAGTCGTACTTACCACATTTTGAAAAGTTGTCTATCGCAGTTCTATTTGCAGGGCTGGTCTCCACTTCTTTCCAAGGAACTACCACTTCAAAACCTAGCATTATTTATAAAATAGTGCTCCAAGGATTGGAATCCTTGACCCAACTGGGGTGTCGCCAACCACCTGTGGTCGCCTTGGTCGTTTGCGCCATCATAGTTCTGCATACCCTGGGTGCCTCTTAGAGCAGATTTGGAAGGAAGTACGCCTTCCTGAGTTAGACTATGTCTGGTTAGTGGTGGTTGAAGAAGGCGGAGCTTGGGCACATTATAACTTGTCACTCCTGAGTTTCGCTTTTGAGTACAGACTGGTGCCTCATTTGGAAGAAGAGCTGAGACCTGAGGAGGGTAATCAACGGCTGTGTCTCAGGTAAGTGCTTCCTCTAATTTCTGCACACTTCATCCCAAGCCTTCATGTCCCTGTCTCTCCTTGGCACAGCTTACAGCAAGCAGAGGCCAACAAGACTGTGCCACTAGTCCTCCATGGTGATGGTAGTACTCAGCCTCAGGAGGGGTGTCTGGGATAACATTCAGGAGAAGCACTCATTCCAAATAGCTGATTCAGCTAGGGGAAGCCAAGAAGTCCTTAGTTCAAACATGGGCAGACATTGGACTGGTTTCTAGTGATGGAACATGTGGGAGACATGTCCCTAGTAGAACAGATAGGTGTAAACACACAAACCTAGAGTTCAAATGCTGGGGTCCCTCAAAGGAAGCGTCATAGTCTGGCATGTGCTGCATAAATGTTGACTACATGAACAGATGAGTAAGTGAATGATTAAGCTAGCTTTCTGAAGCTACCTTTCCTAAATGCAACTGCCTGTTATCCCATTTCATCCTTGAAACAGATCACTAACATGTATAGAGCAAACTCTGTATTCCCCTCTGACAGATTTGGAAACCAAATGTTGGTATATGTAATTTGGGAGAGATTTGTCATAAATGATTTCTTGGTTCACCTCTCTTTTGTTTTCTTTTTGGTCTGGAGACAGAGTCTCGCTGTGTGGCCCAGGCTGCCTCAAACTCAAGATACTTCTGTCTCAGCCTTCCAAGAGGTAGGATTACAGGTGTGAGCTCCAGCTCCTACTTATTTGCCCAAACTTGTCCTGGCATCGAAGATGCAGAAGTCATCACAAAGTCATCACAAAGTCATGAGACCAGCCCTCCAGACTTGGGGAACAACTTAAAGACAGCAGGAAATAGAGCTTATAGTCAGTGTGGCTGGAGTTTGGAAGCTTAGGTTGAGGACACTGAGGGGTCTGTAACACCTCCACAGAGTTCTGATCCTTCCGAATGGGGAGCCATCACAGTGTGAAGATTTGCTTCCTTTTTTCGGGGAGAGCTTAAGAATGACATGGTAAAAATCTATTTTAGCAGTCATGCAATATGCTGGGAGTTGTGTAAGGCAGGAGAATGGTAGACTTAGAAGCAGAGATGTCATTTAGGGAGCTGTTGAAATAATCAATGGTTGTGGGATAGGGAAAAGAGAGCAGGTAGGAGAGTTCATTCCCAGACCCCCAGTTAGGTTAGAGGCGAGTGCTCCCCTCAGACTCCAGCCACATTGACTACAAGATCCCCGTCTCCTGCTTTCTGGTCTTCTTTCAAGTTGTTCCCTAAGATGGGAGGGATAGATAGCTCCATAAGCCCCTTCTACCTTGTATACAGGAGGCAAGTGCTTATACTGGCAACCTGCATGGCTATGTGAAGAAGAAACCTCTTGATGCTTCTAGTCAGGGTGGACGGCAGGAATTCTGTAGGAGAATGGTGGGAAAATGAATCTCTGACTGCTGAGTTCAAGGAGTCTCTCCTGCACCTGGATAGTGCGATCTGGAAGACTACCAAGATTAGGAATTGTCTAAGGTCAGTGGTTGATTTAGGAGCCCTGACACAGATTTTAATCCAGTTTAGAGGATGGATGATAAAAAGGGGTATAGAGAAAGGCACAACCAGAAGCGTGGGGCCCGTTATTTAAAGCAGAGGAGAGGTATTACTGATGAAGCCTGAGAGACCCAGGAAGAACAGCTAGGAGAGTGCTGGAGCCAAGAAACAAGAGAACGTGGGAGCACAGTGACTGCAAAGTCGGACTGCACAGAGGGGGAGAAGCTGCAGGGGTCAAAGACGGTGCTTCCAGCTTTGCTTCTGCAAGTAGAGATAGAGTGCCATCGTGGCCCGCCTGCTAGTGCTCGGTGGCGCGTTGTGCCATCCTGGCCCGCCTGCTCTATTTCCCTTCTTCATCCCAGCACGCCATCAGAACCATTGTAGGTTCCAGAACTTGGAACAGCAGTGACAGTAGTAGCAGTAGCTTGGGCAAGCCAAATACCTGACATTTCTACAGCCTTTTATAGTTACAAAGAGCCACCAGTTCCTGTAATCCTTTTTAATTTTTTCATGTGATTAAAGAGGAAATTGAGGCTTGTAGAGTTTCAATTCAGACTCTGCTAAACAGTGAACCTGCATACAAAATAAGATCTTTTTGCTCCCATCTCCACTTGCCCCATTGCAGCCCTCTGACATGTCGGCCCTGGTTTCATAGGAAAATGAGGCCTCAAGGTCTGGTGCAGCTGCTTTGGAGAAGTGGGTCCCTGGCTGTTAGCACTGGGCTCTTTCTGCTTCACTGCACCTTTCAAAATCCACCCACTGCATTTCACAAGCATCGCCCGGGCTTTGTGCTGTTTGCTCATAACAACCCTCCGAGGGTAGATATTATTTCCTCCTGCTTTACAGGTGATGAAGCTGAAATTTAAAGTCACCAATGACTCATCCAGATTCATGCCATTAATGCATCCCTTTCTGAAGCAGAGATTCATTCTCTGAAGCACAGACCCCTTTCTAAGCCTCTGTCTCCTGTTTTTCATCTTGAGAATGAAACGCAGACTACTTGAGCTTGTCACAGAAGCTAGCCTGCCTGTTTCTATGGCACACTTCTGGACCCTTCGTACTTTATTTTTGTTGACCTCTAGCATGTTCCTTACCTTCCAGTCACAGTAACACAATTACTTACATTTTTATCTCTGTCACTGAGTACCAGCCCTCCTGTGATGGTTGGTGAGGCTCTGACATCCCCGAGGGCAAGGCCTGCATCTGCTTCACTTGCACCCCAGCATCCTGCATTGTGGACATTGGGAACCAGTGGGTCTGAGTGAATGAACATTTGAACCTGGAATTGGCCTTCCTTGTGCTCTTTTGTTACTCAAGCTTCTGGAAAATAACTGCCTCCTAGTTAATTACTAACGGATTTTTGATGTCCACAAGTTTTAAATTTTGTTTACAACTTCTTTCTTGGTCCCCTTCAAAAGGAAAGTAGTTGTGGGTCTGGGTTATCACCTCTTAGAGCCTGTAGATCAATTGTTCTCCAATCCAGGTATCCTTTTATTCCTATAGATAGCCAGTGCCCATTGTGGAAACATGGATACCACTGCACCTTCTGGTTTACAGCCTGGAAAAAGAGCTTCAAGCTGCCTACAGGAAGATATGCCCTGGCCCTCAGATAGCTCAGGACTGGTAAGTTTAGCACCAGGTTCCCATTTTGTGCTTATTTAAGACTGTCAAGGATAGGGTGACTGGAGATACCCCATGGGTTGCTGGACTCACACCCTTGTGGCCTCTTTCCAATTTATTGAGCTGTTTATCTCTAATCTGGTACTTCTTTTCTTTGAGATTCCAAATAATTGCAAGGTAGGGATTAATTTGGGAATGTAGACAGGTAAAGTGACTTGCATTTAAGCTACACTAGGAGTTTGAAATGAGGTATGTTAACTCTAAACTTGCCACTTCTACTAGTTTGGCACATGCGTGCTGTCCCTGAGTGGGTTGACATGTTCAGGATGAACCCGCCTCATTGTCTTCTCTTATAAAAAGCTTATAATTTCACTATCAATTGTGTTTTAATGAAGTTATTCACCACAAAAAACTATGATAGAATTGAAACTTTAAAAGAACTGCCTTTATAACTCTTTCATGACTCGTGCTCTTTTGCCTGCATTCCATCTCTCGCCATCACCTAACATGACCCTTTCTTGGTCTTCTTTCTAAATATTATACTATACCCACACTTGGACCTGTTTACACATGCCCACACACATATTATACATATATTCATGTATACATTATAGACTAGAGAGCTGTGTTCTTTAGTCCCTTTACTGTAGTTAGGCATCAGGGATCATAGTACTAAACTGTTCTTGGAAATTCTTATATGACACAGGCCATATGGCTGAAGTTTGCTCAGAAGTGTATTTCTCTGCCCCCAGCCATTATCCTCTTTTTTCATTATTTATTATTTATTGTATTTATTGTTTATTTGGCATAAGGAATCCAGAGGCTCGTGCACGCTAGGCAAGTGCTTCACCACTAAGCTACATCCCCAGCCTTGCCTTCATCTTGACTAATATTTAGAAGTCCTTGCCCACCGCTCCTTGAAACAGAACATGCTTGTGTAAATTATTTCATAACTGTTGGTCTCCATTTCCTCCTCAGAAAAATGGAGGAACATTAAGTCGAATGTGCCTCCTTAGACTAAAAGAGCTCATGGAGATAAAGGACCTACACAGAGGCAGTGCCCATGAGAGGGTTTTGAATCATCCCTGCAGTGTCTGTAGTTTTCTCTCTTGTTCTGACATCTCTATCCTAGGCTTGCTGTCCAGCTGTGGTGGAACTCCTCTCACTAAATTTCACATACACACACCCCTCTCCCTTTGTGCAACCTGAACCTCAGTCCCTGCTATAACGTTTCCTTTGTGTTCAGCGCACAGCCGGGCTCCGCAATGAGCAATGGCTGCCTCTCCGGGGTTTCTTTTAGAGCCTGCCATCATCTCTCTTCTTACTTCTTGCTCCTCCCTCTTAATACCTCTACACAGGACCCACATTTGCCCTGTTGGATTTGTTATATGCACTTGCAGTTTAAATTCTTTGGCTTTTGAGGGTTTCACAGGGATGTCAGATATCCTATAGCCTGGGGCCCCCACTCAGCACCTCAGAACTCAGTTTGAGATTCCTTTTGATAGTTTTAAGTTTGGAAAGGTTAATCATATGTTATCAGTGTCTAGCCACATTTCCAGGTCCTCTGTCACCAGATGGTGTAGAACCAAACCCTCTATAACATTTGTGTCTGATGCTCTGAAGAAAGGGAACCCACACTTCACTGAGCATTTCAGACACTATTCCCATGCTGCTTTTTAGTCCTGGCGGTATCTTTGGGAAGTAGCATGATTACTGTTTCCACTTGGTAGAGGGGGTCATTTGCTCAAACAGGTGAGGAGGTGTGTCCAGACCGACTAACAGCAGTTTCATTAAAACAGTTAGCATGGAGGCTGTATTGGACTTCACACACTCTCTAATGCTTCTCTCCTCAGTTTCCTGACTAAGGTCTCCTGGCTCATTATTGGGGCAGGAAGGAGAGGTTCTGGTGGCTTTCCTGGCTGGTGTATACCCCATCAGAGTCTGCCAGACAAAGTCCTTTTGTCTTTTTTTTGTGTGACTTGGTCATCTCCTCGTCCTTTGTCTTAAACCTTTTACTCATGGTACCCAGGAAGAAGAGAAAGAGAAGCATTTTTCTGCTCAAGATATTGACTTCTCCATATTCCCTCCGTTTATAACAGACAGTGCTAAATACACTTCTCCCACCTGAGCACTGCCCTTACATTTCATGTACACCATCCCTTTTAATACTTACGTCACCGCAACCATTCAGTTAACACATCTTGAGAGCCTGCAAGAGCCAGTTGCTCAGCACAGTCCTGAGCCTCATAAGCAAGATACGGCTCCCAGCCCTGAGTGACTTCTTAGTATATTCTTAGTTTTGTACAGCAGGTGACTGAGTTTCAGAGTGCTGTGACTTTCCCAGGAGCACAGAGCCTGAAAGAAAACTTGCTTTGCAGTTTCATCAGTGTTTAGTTCTTTTCAGAAGTGCTAGTTTATATTAAGCTTCCCCTTGACATGGAAACATCTTCACGGTCAGACCAACCTGGATTCACAGTTCACCCTGCCCCTTCGAAGTTCCTTGGGCTAGGCAGATGACTTGCTCTCTCCAAACCTCAGTTTCCTCATTTGAAATACTGAAACAACCACTCCTAGTGTGCATAATGCCTAGAAGTGTCCATTTCAGTGCAGCCGCGTAGGGACTATCTAGACTCCATCTAAAAGGTGAGTCAAAGGAGCTTTCTGCATACAGAGCTGAAGTTTCTGGGTCTCCTCCTCAGTCCTCGAACTCCTAGCAGAGCGAGAACCTAAAATGTCGCATCCTTTGCCTCTTTCCCCTTCTCAGCCTCCCAGCAGACTCTGATCCACTCCCAGTCCAATGTTCCCCCAAATCTATTCCATGCTCTGAAGAAAATCTTTTTACACGTGTCCCCCAGAACCTCAAATGGCTTACTCTCGTTCAGGTCGCCTCCCGAGAGGCCCTCCCTCACACATATCTGAAGGCCTACTCTCTCGTTCAGGTCACCTCCCGAGAGGCCCTCCCTCACACATATCTCCCCTCATCAGTCTCTCATTTCTAAGCCCGCCCTCCCACCTTTCAGTAGCTACCATCAGTACCAGAACCATATTATATACTGATTTTGTCTCCCTCGTGGGAATCAGAGCGCAGCAAGAGCAGGACTTGGAGCCAGGCATGGTGGAGCATGCTTTTAATCCCAGCACTTGGGAGGTAGATGCAGTAAGAGCTCTATGAAATCAGGGGTAGCCTGGTCTATGTAGAGAATTACAGGCCAGTTGGTGCTACAGGGAGGCCCTGCCTCACCCCCTACCCCAAAAGAGCAGGACTTGGTTAGTTACACAGTGTAAAGTGCTTAGAGGAGTGCTAGGTTTGCAGCAGGGGCTTAGTCAGTGTGTTTGGAGGAGTAACCAGCTAAAGGAAAGACTATTTTCTGCTCTGTGGTCTCTAAACATTCCTATTGTGGGCTTTTTTAGGTTCTAGAGTCTGTGAGAGGGTCAGGAGAGGCAAACACTAGAACATGAAATGTGATGTGTTTGTTCATTCATTGGTAGCTTACTAAGAGACAGCTACAGAGCTCTTGCTCCAGAAAACAATAACAATATATTAAATATAAATTTTAAAAAATATTATTATTTTGATTTTTTTTTTTTGAGACAGGGTCTCCTGTTAGACCCAGTTGGCCTGGAATTCACTATGGAGATCAGACTGCCTCAATCTCCCAGAGATCCCAATCTCCCAGAGCTCCACCTACCTCCGCCTCCTGAGTGCTGAGGGCCCAGCTTTCCAGAGAGCAATTATAGCGACAGGAGAGGGGCGTCACCAGACCCTGGATTCAAAAAGCTAACGCATCAGGGTAGAGAATGTAGGAGCTAAGAGGGAGCACTGGGACATGGAGCACAAAGGGGACGGAGGCTTCTCTTTCTCAAACAAAACCTTCTGAGGATGAAGGGCTTTGGCATAGGCTGTGAGCAGCGACAAGCAAGGTGTGTGAAGAGGTCAAGGAAGCAAAGTGGCTGGAAAACCAGTGAGGCTCGGGGACAACCAGAGCAGGTCTTTAGCCAGTCCTTGGGAAGCAGAGGCTCTAGGAGGCGGGGAGTGACTTGGGCAGGACTAGAGCTAGGGAAAGATCAACAGGGCTCCTTCCAAAATGTTGGCTTACTTCACCCCAGGTGCAGAAATGCCTTCAACAATTCAAGGTGACGAGGACCCAGCTGCAGCAGATCCAAACCAGCCTTCTATGCTCCATGGAGCAGGCACTGATGGGACTGAACAGTCCTGCCCCAGCTGTCCGGATGCTGCCCACATATGTAGGGTCCACACCTCAGGGCACTGGTGGGTAGCATAGACTAGGTTAGACCACCAGGCATGGAAAGGGGTATTCTGACTGGGGAGTAGGGGTAGCCCCTTGTCTCTGTCTAGTATCTCTAAGGTTCCTGTAACTAGACTTCTTAGGCCTTGGAAGTTTTCCTTGGGAGGCAGGTGGCTGTGGTTTTGCCAGCTGTATGCCATTCTATGATCTGCTTGTCCTCTAGAACAAGGAGACTTCCTAGTGCTGGAGCTGGGGGCCACTGGGGCCTCACTGCGTGTATTGTGGGTGACCCTGACGGGCACCAAAGAACATAGGGTAGAGCCCAGGATCCAGGAATTTGTGATCCCCCAAGAGGTGGTTCTGGGTTCGGGCCAACAGGTAAGCAGTCACTGCGCATCCTCTAGGGTTTGGGACATGGTTGAGCGGCATGGTTAGGTAGGCTGAGCTGAGCACTTACCTTGTTCTCACAGCTCTTTGACTTTGCTGCCCGCTGCCTGTCTGAATTCCTGGATGCACACCCTGTGGGCAATCAGGATCTGAAGCTTGGGTTCAGTTTCTCCTTCCCTTGTCACCAGACAGGCTTGGACAAGGTGAGGTGGAGGGACATGGGTGCCCTGGATAGGAAGAGGCTGTGGCCCCGGTAAAGGCCATTTGAAAAGCAACTCTACGTTTCTGCCCCTAGAGCACCCTTATTTCCTGGACAAAAGGTTTTAGGTGCAGTGATGTGGAAGGCCATGATGTAGTCCAGTTGCTAAGAGACGCCATTCAGAGGCAGGGGGTGAGTAGAGATCAGGGTTGTGGAGAGCTCCCTTGCTGGTCTGGACTTGGCATCTCTATGCCATGCCTGTGCTTTTGGCAGGTCCTGCTTTCCTTTCCTAATTACAGGCTTTATCCAGTTTAACCCTAGGATAAATAGTGCTTTCATTATAAGCAGTGAAACTGAGGCTCAGAAAGATTCAGATAAAATGTTTAGACCCTGGAGGAGGGGACAGGAGAAGGGATAGGACATTTGAAAAGTCTATGATCCTGTCCTCAAGATCTTCACATTCTAGAAGAGTAAGTATTCTAAAAAAAAAATGTCCCTTAGCTGGAGATGTAACTCATTTGATAGGGGGTTTGCCTAGCATGCATGAAATCCTAGGTTTGATTCCTAGAGTGTATACAGAACAGGTGTGGTGGCACACATAACTATAATATCAGCATTCATCAGTTGGAGGCAGGAGGATCAGATGTTCAAGGCCATCCTCAGATGTAAAGGGAGTTCAGGGTCAGCCTAGGCTAGAGAACACATCTCCAGAAAAAGAAAAGAAAAAGATTGTCTCCGTGTTTGGGTGACTCTGGGAGCAGCAGTGGTTGTGGGGACTTGAAGAGACAGTTCATCTGGTGCTTAAGCTGAGACTTAGGAAGAAGATCTAATTTCAGAGAAGCACACAAGCCCAAATCTGGATGCTGGAGAAGTGCAGGTCCTTTTGGACTAACCCTAGGATACTGACTAGAAGTCAGGCTAGAAAGAATAATTTGGTGAGCCACACATGGAGCAGTCTTCAAGGAAACAGTCGGTCTGGGGAGCGTACATCCTGGGGAGAACTGGAGACGATGGCTAAGGGCAGGAGCACCTGGACCATGAAAGCCTGAGATGGGGGAGAGCGGTGAAAGAGGAGCCTATAGTATGGGGCCCTGGGGGTATGTATGGGGCACGCAGACATTTCATGGACTTTGGATATCTCCCTTAAAGCCAGAGCCCTAGCTGTGCCTTTCCCCCAGGTCCCCACTCTGACCACCCAGGCTGTCCCCCAGGTCCCCACTCTGACCACCCAGGCTGTCCCCCAGGTCCCCACTCTGACCACCCAGGCTGTCCCCCAGGTCCCCACTCTGACTACCCAGGCTGTCCCCCAGGTCCCCACTCTGACCACCCAGGCTGTCCCCCAGGTCCCCACTCTGACCACCCAGGCTGTCCCCCAGGTCCCCACTCTGACCACCCAGGCTGTCCCCCAGGTCCCCACTCTGACCACCCAGGCTGTCCCCCAGGTCCCCACTCTGACCACCCAGGCTGTCTCCCAGGTCCCCACTCTGACCACCCAGGCTGTCCCCCAGGTCCCCACTCTGACCACCCAGGCTGTCCCCCAGGTCTCCACTCTGACCACCCAGGCTATCCCCCAGGTCCCCACTCTGACCACCCAGGCTGGCTCCGACTTCCTGTCCTCTCCATTGTCCAGACCTACGATATTGATGTGGTTGCTGTGGTGAACGACACAGTGGGCACCATGATGGGCTGTGAGCTGGGCGCTGGGCCATGTGAGGTCGGGCTTATTGTAGGTAAGCCATGGGCCCTTTGTGAGAAATTGTGGCAGCTGCTTGGTGGGCAGACTCTCACAGAGTCCTCCCTGCCAGACACGGGCACCAATGCGTGTTACATGGAGGAGGCACGGCACGTGGCAGCGCTGGACGAGGACCGTGGCCGCACCTGTGTCAGCATCGAGTGGGGCTCCTTCGATGATGATGGGGCCCTGGGGCCAGTACTGACCATCTTCGATCATGCCCTGGACTATGAGTCCCTGAATCCTGGTGCCCAGAGGTGACCTAGCGGGTCCCTGACTCTGCTCTAAGTCCTATCGTAACACTGCTCTGACCCACCTCTTCTGCTCTTAGGTCCTTAGGCCTCTCCCTGTCCCTTTGAGGTCCCTTTTGCTTGCCCCCTTGGGAGTCCCAGGCCAGACCAGACTCAAAGAAGAAAGTTCTTAAGGTTCTAGAACCCGGAGTTTTCAATACTTGGTCTTTCTGGTCAGCCCCTGGCAGGTCGGAGGTTGGGAGCTTGGAATAGCTGAGCCAGTTCTTCTCTGCCTTTCTGGATCCTACTGCCTTTCCAGGAGGCCCCTGAATGGCACCCAAATCAGAGAGGGCAAACCCAGTTGTCTTCTGGGAGGCCATTTGCTTCTAGAGCCGTCAGCCTGAAGACCCTGAAGAAAGTGATTCCTCTTGGGAGGCTCAAGTTGGCTGAGGGCTTAAGGAGGGCTTTGTCGAGGTACCTTCCACTTGCAGGTTTGAGAAGATGATTGGGGGCTTGTACTTGGGTGAACTGGTACGACTGGTGCTGGTCCACTTGGCCCAGCATGGGGCCCTGTTTGGTGGCTGCACCTCTCCTGCCTTGCTGAACCGAGGCAGCATCCTCCTGGAGCATGTGGCTGAGATGGAAGAGTAAGTAGAGGGCAGGCAACTTAGACAAGGGACAAAGGGAGTCACTGCTCGGGAAGGGGGAAGATACTCTGTCCCGGAGGCAGCCATCGGGTGGGATGGGGAGCTACTAAGTTGCCTAAGCAGCAAATCGGTACCATGTCTCCTACCCCAGCCCCTTTACCGGGGCGGCCCGTGTCCATGCAGTCCTGCAGGACCTCGGTGTGAACCCACAGGCCTCAGATGCTGAACTTGTGCAGCATGTGTGTGCCGCTGTGTGCACGAGGGCTGCCCAGCTCTGTGCTGCTGCCCTGGCTGCAGTCCTGTCTCGTCTCCAGCACAGCAGGGAGCAGCAGACACTGCAGGTGGCTGTGGCCACCGGAGGGCAAGTGTTTGAACGGCACCCCAGGTACGGTGAAAACAGGATCCTACATGAGCAGGTAGTGTGAATGCGAGCTTAAATGATGCACACCCAGAGGGCGTTCTGGGATCATATGCACAAGCTGGTGGATGTGAATGGTGGTGGAGTGAGTCAGACTAGGCAGTGGGAGGCCAGGAGGCATCCAAGGAGAGAAAAATGTTTCTTTTAGTGTGTGCCAGGGAGAGGGGCACTGAGGGCAGTGGATATATGGTTGATACACAGAAGAGACTAAGGATTGAATTTATTTAAAATAATAACATCTAGGCAGTGCTTCAGCAGGCCATAGGGTTCAGCTGTCAAGCTGGGTGCACCTGTTGTGTTTGTGCAGGTTCCACAGCATCCTAAAGGATATGGTAATGCTCCTGGTTCCAGAATGTGATGTCTCCTTTATCCCCTCTGCGGATGGTGGTGGCCAGGGTGTGGCCATAGTGACAGCTGTGGCTGCCCGCCTGGCTGCTCACAGGCACCTCCTAGAGGAGACCCTGGAACCATTTCAGTTGAACTGGGAGCAGCTGATAGTGGTGCAGGCACAGATGCGGGAGGCCATGATCAGGGGGCTTCAAGGAGAGGCCTCCTCCCTCCGCATGCTGCCCACTTACGTACGAGCCACACCTGATGGCAGTGGTGAGCACTGTTCTCAGTATGGGATAGGGATGTGGGCTTCTGAGGGTCACAGTGTTAGGGTCACACTCTCCTTCCTGGCACTGAGGGTCTCTGTCCCACAGAACGAGGTGACTTCTTGGCTTTGGACCTGGGGGGCACCAACTTCCGGGTTCTCTTGGTACGTGTGGCCAAGGGCAGTGTTCAGATCATCAACCAGGTCTACTCTATCCCTGAATGTGTGGCCCAGGGCTCTGGACAACAGGTACTCACAACTTGGGCCCCGGTGTCAGAGGTGGAGAAGGTGGGTAGAGCCTACCCCTTAACATGCACTGTCCTGCAGCTCTTTGATCATATTGTGGACTGTATTGTGGACTTCCAGCAAAAGCAGGGCTTGAGCGGACAGAGCCTCCCTCTGGGTTTCACCTTCTCCTTCCCATGCAAGCAGCTTGGTCTAGACCAGGTAAGGAAGTGACAGCTAGGAAAAGTGATTCCTGAGGGCCCCCAATTCATGTATCCTTCATGGAGTGGGTGGGAGGCTGTGGAAAGGACTAAGTGAGGGGGCACCTTTGCTGACCTGCAGCCCTAGCTCCCTCAGACATGGTGTACCTACAGTTAGGGTAGGAGGAGTTTAGGAACAGCACAGGCCCAGGTTGGTCCTGACCAGAAGACACATTGCCTGTTTCAGCCATGACTCTGGTGTCCTGCTTTGGGGGTCCTGCAGGAAGCAGCCTTTGTTCCTTTCTCTAGCAAGGGCTTGAGGTCACATGTTCTCTTGCTTGCTTCCTTAGCCTGGCACAGTGCTTTGTGCCTGATCTAGATGTCAGAGTCACAGTTATATGTCAAGCATGCTTAGGATACAGCATATCCTTCAACAGGTACAATAGACTTCTCAGTTTGGCATCTGAACAGCAAGTCCTGGGCCTCCTTTTCCAAGGTCCCAGAAAACTCCTCAACACCCCGCTTCTCTTTGGAAACATCTTGTGCTGAGGAGCTTGCTGCTGAAGGCTTCTGTTGCATCCTTAGATGCCATCATGAAGTTCAGCTTTATCTTCCACTGGCCTACATGGATTCTCCACCGTGTGCCCCTGTTCTGACCTCTCTGAACCACAGCTGTTCTCTCTGCTTTCTTTTACACCATGGTCCTTTGGATGGTGCAGTTAGCCAGCATTTCCCCACTAATTTGCTCAGCTCCAGGCCAAGTATGCTTGCTTCCTTTGACTGTTCCTTACAAGATGTGAGAAGTGCACAAATCTAGGCATCTAGGCATGCAAGGAACATAGTCTAGTTAAATGTGTTTTTGGTAACTATTGAACTTCTGTGTTGAGTCTATATTCTTGCTAGGGATAGAGCTCAGTGGTAGAGCACCTACATGTGTGTGGCCCTGCAGACTGTCATTTTCCCCTTGACAACTGTGGTCTTAGTCCCATTCCCCTACCCTTTCCCTCTGAGAAAGGGAACTAAGAAAAAGAACTGTCCCTTCTCAGGTGCTTATGCCCCTACTACTCAGTTCAGTTGCTCACAGTGAGGCTGTGTGCATCTTACCCTCTCCTGTCCTGTCCAGGTATCTGACTTCTCCATTTGCCCTTTACCTTTAGTGGAAAAATAAGGAATCTTTCATTGAAATGGCTGTGCCAAGTCTTTGTTTTGTAGTGACTCTTGGAATTTCTCTTTGAAAGGGTAGGGTTTGCTGACATTTGATCCTCTAAAGCTTCTCCATCCTGTTTCCTACATGCAACATCATTCCCGCAGCTCTGCTCATTCCTAACTGAATTACAAAGGCCATTCCTTCTGGGCAGGCATCTTAAAATGGCTGGACCTTCACACCGTCTGAGCATTCTGGAACTAATAATGGAAGACATAGGTCGAATCATTGTTAATAGGTTTCTTCACACTGAAAGCCTCCCAGGGAGTTGAGAGAGGGCAGAAAGCAAGGCCTTCTATCACAGGGCAAAGACGGCAAGGAATTCTGCTTGGGGAGGGAGAAATTGTACACTTCTAATGGGATTTATGCCTGCTTGATCTCATCCCAGGGCATCCTCCTGAACTGGACTAAAGGTTTCAATGCATCAGGTTGTGAGGGCCAAGATGTGGTATGTCTATTACGGGAAGCCATCAGGCGCAGACAGGTAGGAGCCTACCTCCAAGGTGGTTTTGGGTTATGACAGGCCTGGAGGGGAGCAAAGTGCCATTTGCTTCCTTGAGGGGAGCAAAAGGGTCCTCTACAATAGAGACCTCTGAGTCCAGTGCTGGTTGCCATGACAACCATGTTGCCCAGCAACTAGCAGCATCCTTTTGTATGCAGGCAGTAGAGCTGAATGTGGTTGCCATTGTCAATGACACGGTGGGGACCATGATGTCCTGTGGCTATGATGATCCCCATTGCGAGATGGGCCTCATTGTTGGTAAGGAGGGCCCTGCCCTTTGTACTCCAATTGCCTGATTTTTAAACATTTATTATTTTTATGTGTATGAGTGTATTGTCTGTATGGATGTAAGTGTGCCTGTGTCATGCAATGCCTACAAAGGCCAGAAGAGGGTGTCAGATCTCCTGGAACTGGAGTTATGGACAGTTGTTAGCTACCATGTGGGTGTTAGGAATCAAATCTGGGTCCTCTTCAAGAGCAGCCAGTGCTCTTAACCACTGAGCTGTCTCGCTGCTTGATATTTCATTGCCTCCTGTTGACTGCTCAGGTTGGACATTCCTCTGACCTTGGAGATAGGGGGATTATTCCTATGTGATCCAACAGGGCTCTGGAACACTGTACTGAGCTGGGAATCTGAAGCTAGGTGGTCCAGCTTAGCCACTGACTTAAAGTCACTGAATTTTTCTGAGCCTCTGTTTGCCCGTTTGGTAAGTAAACCTCTGCTTAGACTCATACAAAACCTGGCTTTGCCACTTTTATATATGACCTTGGGCAAGTCACCAGAGCCTCAGCTTCTTCATCTTAAGCTATAGAGAATAGCAATGCCTGTCTCAAGCAGTCAAAAGGATGAAATGCGAAGAGGCCAAGCCTGGCACAGTGCCTGGTTCATGATTATATACCCAGTATTTTGCTAGGTGGGGGTGCACGATCAGCTAATGAGTTATGAGGATTCTTCAGACTTTATTCTTCAGACTTATTCCAGGGCTACCTGGCAGCTGGATAAAAGGACAGGAAGACACATAAAAGAACTCTATCCTCTTAGACTATCCAAAGAGGATTAAGCCCAAAAGAGCTTGTGGCAGTTAGAGCTGACTGACCCCACACATAAGGGCAGACAGGTTACAGCCAAAAAGAGACCATTCCTGAGACAAGTGAGACAGAAATGGAGCTTTATAGGAGAGGGATGGGGTAGGTGGGGAGAGAAGGCTCTTAAGCGCTTTGAGCAGTGTGGTCTCTTAGAGTGCATATGGTGGCCTCTCATGGATGGGAGATTTTTGAAGACAGTCTGCCTGTGATGGGTGCCTGGGAGATGTGTACTCTGTGTTACTGTGTAAACTATTAGATTGGGGCATACTGCTCAGAGCTGGAACCTGTAAAGAGATGGAGGAAATGCCTTTACCGAGGATGTACAGCCTGTCAATGTCTTTCCCTCTCTGTGCCTCTTGGCTTTAAAGCCCACCTCAAACATCACTTCCTCTCTGTAGCTTTTCCTAATCTTATAGGAAACAAAACCCACCCTGTGTTTCAGTTCTGGTTTGTTTTTCTATTAGTACCCATGGAAGTACTATTAGAGATGTCCACTCATTGCCCAACTTCTGGCCAGAGTATGTTCTATGTTCCCAGATCCTGGCCCGTAACCAGTTTGTTTAACTACAGGTCTACTAGGCCAGTCCAGGAAGCTTCAGCCTTTTACTAGCAGATAGAGTGGGGCCATCACATATTTCCCCAGGGGGATGACATGACTGACAGCACCATGGGAGCACTTTGGGATAGCATGGCAGATGCACTGATGTTGGTACTGGTAGGGGACGTAGGAGAAGCAGCAAGGCATGGTGCTGACAGGCTCCGAATGTGAGGAGATGGAGGAGGAGCCTCAATTCTGTTGTTTTGGTGTGGAAATAGACAGAGGAGCCCTGTCTTCATCTGTAAACTCCCCCCTCCCCCCACCTGTCTGCAGGAACAGGCACCAATGCCTGCTACATGGAGGAGCTCCGGAATGTGGCAGGTGTGGCCGGGGACTCTGGCCACATGTGCATCAATATGGAGTGGGGTGCCTTTGGGGATGATGGCTCACTGGGCATGTTCAGCACCTGTTTTGATGCAAGTGTAGACCAGGCATCTATCAATCCTGGCAAACAGAGGTATGGCCTAGGCCCAGGCAGTGGTATAAGGAAGTAGTCTACCCTGGTGAGAATAGCTGATGGATTGTCTGCCTCACATGGACACACATTCACCTTCATACAGGTTTGAGAAGATGATCAGTGGCATGTACCTGGGGGAGATCGTCCGCCATATTCTCTTGCATTTAACCAGCCTTGGAGTTCTCTTCCAGGGCCAGCAGACCCAGTGCCTTCAGACCAGGGACATCTTCAAAACCAAGTTTCTTTCTGAGATTGAAAGGTACCTGCATTGCAAAGGAGTCTTATCTATCACTGTGTGGGGATGCCGGTAGCAGAGGGAACCGTTCTAGAGGATTAAGTGGGAGAAATCTTGAGAGAGGGGTAACTAATGCAAAGACCCCACCATTCTGTTCCTGGCCTCAGTGACAGCCTGGCCCTGCGGCAGGTTCGAGCCATCCTGGAGGATCTAGGGCTGACCCTGACCTCTGACGATGCCTTGATGGTCCTAGAGGTGTGCCAAGCTGTGTCCCGGAGGGCTGCTCAACTCTGTGGAGCAGGTGTGGCTGCCGTGGTGGAAAAGATACGAGAGAACCGAGGCCTGGAGAAGCTGACCGTGTCTGTGGGAGTGGATGGAACCCTCTACAAGCTGCACCCCCAGTGAGTGAAGGGTCAGGCAAGGTGGCATGGCTAGGTGGCTCCCGCCTGGCCTGGGTTCACCTCTGTTCTTCCCATCACAGCTTCTCCAGCATGGTGTCAGCAACAGTGAGGAAGCTGGCCCCTCGCTGCACAGTCACCTTCTTGCAGTCAGAAGACGGGTCTGGCAAAGGTGCAGCTTTGGTCACTGCTGTTGCTTGTCGCCTTGCCCAGACAGCCTGTGTCTGAGGAAATCTCCAGGAGCCATGGGCTCTTAGCCTGAACTTCACTTGACTAGAGCTTGAGCCTAGCCTGACCCTCTGGCAGGCCCAGCCACGGACAACTCCCCAGTGACCCCTTATGAGCATCTGCCTTTACTGCCCGGCTTTCTCTGAGAGAAGTTAACACTCTGGTTAGCAATATATATATATAATTTATTTACATTCACGTCCGCTAAAATCCCTACGTGCCCCGGCAGCCGGGCAAGGCTGTGTACATAAGGCCAAGTGTAAGTGCATGAATGCACTTAAGACAGAGTCAGGACACAAGCTTCACACAACAGGCCCACACAGGGGCACTGGCCAGCCCCAGGAATGGGCACACCACGGCACACACACTTGCCATTGTACAGCCCGGGACTCCCATTGCATATTCACACGCCCCGCTGGGCAGGGCACCTCGAGGCTGGGGGCAGGGAGAGGATCAGGGAGGAGCCGTCGGGTGTCCCTGGGTGAGTGGGAGAAGGGCAGCATGTGAGAGGCAGATGTGTACCGACACCAGATGTGAGAGACGTGAGCAGCCTCCAGGTGCACAGCATGAGATGTGTGTGGTGGGGGAGGGTCCTGCATGTCCTGGGAGAGGGTGTGTGTGAGATGAGCACACGAGTCATGCATGAACACATGCCCGTGTGGTGGTTGTATGCCTGAATCCAGGGGTCAGCCCCTGTCCAGCTGGGGCCCTTAGTCCCCCAGGCTTGAAGCCAGGCCCCTCAGGTATGCCCCTACCCAGCAGGCACAGAAATGTTTGCATAAGGCCCACCTCAGGCAGGAGCTCTGGGGACCATGTCCCGAGCCCAGCATGTGTGCGCATGCTGTGTGTATGCGGGGCCCCTGGCAAGGGACAGGAGGAGAGGTAGCATCACACGCATATACACACACATACACATGGGCTGGGCCCAGCCCAGGCTCCAGGCACTGTCCACTCTGGGCCCTGGGTCCAGAGCAGAGTGAGCAGGTGGCTTTGCCAACCTGGCCAGGCAGGCCATGGAAGGGTGGGAGTTTGGGCAGGGTCTGAAGGACCAGCATTAAGGGACAACTTCAGCCAAGAGGGGGCCTGTCCAAGCAGCTCTCCCCGGGTGGGGGTAGGGCCCCTGTCCGGCTTTTGCCTGTCCCTGGCAGATGCCAAAGCTGGTGAGAGTGTAGGCATTCTGGCCTGGCTGGCCTCAGCACTCGGCCTCTGACACTGTGAAGAGGCCACCGTCTGGCTGGCCCAGTCCAGCCACGGCTGCCGCCAGCTGGCCGAGGTTGCCGTTGGGGAAGTGCCGTGCCTCCCACAGGTTGAGGATCATGGCTGTGGGGCTGGGCTTGGAGGCAAAGAAGCTAAGATGGCTGCAAAGAAGAGGTAACCCGTCAGAGGCCTAGCCTCACCCCAGGCTGCCCTATTACGTGCCCAGCCTGACCATACGTAAGCAGCCCCTCAACCAAATGCACCAACCCACTCTGGCCACTAATGGATGAGGCACAGGCCCCACAGGCTTCCTGTCTGCCCCACCTGCCTTACCAGCCCCCACCTGCCCATCTTCCACCCACCTGTCCAGATGTAGTTTCTGGGCTAGAGTTCGCCAGTCAGCACCCCGGCTGCAGGGTGGGTCCAAGCTGGTAATGATCTTCTGCCGAATGAGGAAGGGGATCTTAAAGGCACTGGGGCCCACCAGGGCTGGGACCCCCCCTTCACTCTCCAGAGCCAGCAGCTCAGCAAACCTCGTGTCCTGGAGGGTAGGAGGCATGTAGAAGGTGCCAGTTAGAACTCTGCACACTTGTTGCTTCTATTGGAAGAGCTTCCAGACCACTCCAAATGGTGGGGGCAGCAGGGGCACTGGAACGTCTCCGGTTTCCTCTCTCTTCTACATCAGGGCCCTGCGTTTTGGGTCTCAGAGGTGCAAGGATCTGGCTAAAGAAAGCCAGCGTCAGAGGATGACCTGGTCTCATCCGCCTCTCACTGCTATCTCTCTGCTGACTGTTCAGTGCTCTTTGCGCTTTTTTCACTGCCTGTAAACCATCCCCTACCCCAGTTCCTGCTGCTAAAAAATGCCCTTTCTCATCCCACTGCCTGTCAAACTCCTGCTCATCCTCTGGGCCCAGGGCAAAGTCTCTCCTTGGGAAGGCCCTCCAGGGGCCCAGGCCAACTCTGCCTCCTCTTCCTTGTGCTCCCTCAACCTACTTGATTCCCCCTCTCATGTCTCATTTGATCTGCACCTCTGTTTCCAGAAAATTGGAAGAAGCTGCCTAGAAAGTTTCTAGAAGGAAAACAGTAGATGAGGCTGGTAGCAGGTTGGTAGCCAGGCCCCAGGGGTTGGAGCATTTCTGGGATGGTTGGTGGAGGGAGCACATCATCTTCTTGCCCACCTTGGTGATGTTGAAGTTGATGTTGAAGCTCTGCCCATCACCTTCCACCTGCCACACCCACACCTTGCAGGCCAGGTCACTGGTGCTGGGGCTGATGCGCTCCAAGATGAAGGTACAGTCCAGGTACTGCTGAGTGCCATTCCAGATGTGATAAAAGGGGATCTCCTGGGTAGGGGGACAAAGAGGAGGCATCAGGTGTGCCCAGCACCAGCCCCTGGAGCCCTGGCCATGGGCCTGGGCCTCACCTGATAGCTGACAAGGAGCTTGCTCTTCCACAGGGAGCTGGGTACATCGTGGATGGACAGACGCAGGTTATGGTAACTGTCTTTGAAGTGCAGGACACGAGGCTCCTGGATCAGTTGTCCACCCAGCTGCTTCTCTAGCTGTACTACCTCCTGCAGTACCCAGATGGTCAGCAAGGCCTGGGGGTGGGAGTGACCCTCCCTGCTGCCCCCAAGGCAAGAGGGTCTCCATGCCTAGGGCTGAGTGGCCAGCCAGCAGGGTTGTGTGCATGGCAGTACCTTGAGTGCATCATGGGTGTCGTGTAGGCAGTACACACGGATGTTGTACTCCAGGGAGGTACAAGCCACAGGAGCAAACAGAAGGAGCTTGAGACGCTTGGTGGCAGCCACGCTGAGGGCCTCTCCCACCAGGGCGAAGCGGCCTAGCTGCTCAGTGAAGACATAGCAGGCACCGGCCTCGAGTTGGCAGTAGTAGAGGTGGGAGGGCGCCTCTTCACCAAGGTGCAGCACGTCCTATGGGCAGGACCTAATGGTCAGTTCCTAACCAGCTTACGAGTCCTCAGGGCCTTTAGGCCAATCTTAGTTCAGAGAAGTGGCCAAAGCCAGGGCAGGGGTTGGGCTGTGGCTCAGGGCCACACAGCTGCTAAACTCCACGGCTTTGGAGTAGGAGTGGGTCCCACTTTGAGGTCAGTGCTTGGGTTGTATGGCCTTGGGTGCCATTCCCTACTCACCTCCCAAGTGCCCTCACACGACTGCTTTTTGAGGCGCAGGCTCCAGCTGTCAGGGCTGGGCTCTCCGCAGTGGTCCATGGCAAGGATGACTGGCCGGGTGAGCAGGACTCCCGGGGGCCCGCAGCTAACGATGGGACTCAACAGGGTCTGACAGCCAGCTAGGGGCAACCTCAAGTGGGGAAATATGGGTGGGGAGGGAAAGGTGTCAGTGGCCTGTCCTATGGACTAGAGGGCTGCTAGGCTTTGGGCAGGGCAGTTGGTACCCCAGGACAAGGAGGTGCACAGCAGGTTGAGCTTAGGTAGGGCTCATCTCCTGTCCTCCCTCCCAGGCCAGAGCAGGCATGACAGTGCTAGGCAAGGGGTGTCCCAGTGATACAAGGCAGCAGGCAGGTGCCCTCCCAGCCCCACAGCAGGTCCTGGGCCCACACCTCACATCCTCTGGCTTGTGCAGTGTGAGGTAGATCTCGTAGATCTTTCCTCGGGGGATTGCATCTGGGGGGATGAGGAGGCTGATTCCTGTAATGGAAGATGGACCAGAGTTTATTGCTGCAGATACCTAAGACCCCATGAACCAGGCAGACCCATGAATTTTCCCTTGGTCAGCATGGTCTGTGGACAGATTTACTGCAAGGACTACCATACTGCCCCACCACCCACATGGGCAGGAAGCTGAGTCAGGGAGACTCCAAGAGCTGCTGAGGTAATGCAGTTGAAAAAAGCATGTTTAGTTAGTCCCTCCCCTCCCACCCCCTGGAAAACTGTAGAGCAGAAGGTGCATAGTATGTCATGCCTCCCTCTCCTGTTACCCAAATGGCAGTACTGGGACAGAGGCATTTTCTGCTTAAAACCTTCCCTGCGTCCCAGGCCATTTAAGGCCCTTTACTTTTGGTTCCCACTGTCACTCTAGCAGTACCTCAGCCTTACCTGCGCTGCACTCTGCAGTTCCAGAACCACTGTCCTCTAGCTCTGCTTAAGTTTCTCCCTTCTCCATTAGTCCTACCCCATCTGCAGACTGACTACTTCTACTACCGTCTCTGTCCTTGAAGGTGGAGATGAAGACGGCTCAAGGTCCAGGATCCGTGACCTGGATGCCGCCCCCATCCCACTGATTGCCTCTGCCCCAGCATCTTTCAGGAGCAATATCAGGGTGTGTGGGAAAGAGAGAGGTTCAGGATGGATACAGCAAGGGCAGGCTAGGGAATTGCCGAGGGGAGAGTGAGACCCTGTTACAAGGACAGGATGCCCCTACATCAGGAAGGGTCTCCCAGCTAGCACAGGAAACAGGAAGATACTCTTGACTTTATCCCAAAAGCACACAGATGCAGCTTCAGTGTAGGGGAGCTGGAGTACCAGGACAGTCGAGTGCTATGTAAGGACATATGATGAACTAAATACATGATGGTTTTCCCAAAGATTATATGACCTACTGACTCATAGGTGCTAGGTTTGTATGAGTACTCTGATATTCAGAAAATGAGGAAATCATCTATCTGTGTGTCCTTTCTTTGAGTGACACATGATTATTTCACAGACCGCTGAAGTCTAGAAGAGGGACTCTGCTGATCACATACTGAACAGCCACTGTTTCCCTCGCTAGCCTGGGCTGCTTCTGTTGTTACTAATGTTGGTGACAGTCACACACATCTTGCTGTGAACACTGGCTATGGGGGTGGTATACACACTTGTGTGCTTATTCAAAGATTACTCATGTTGGGCACTCAGGAAGGTGAAGGAAAACAAGGAGCTAGCTCTCAGGAAGCCCTCCGCCCATCGGGGAGAGAGACAAGTAAAGTAAGGGAGAAGGGGCGGCTTCCCAGGCCGCCAGGGGTCCTGCACCCATTGTCCACCTGCCTTCTGGTTAGGGCTGACAGGTACCACCTCACATCATTGCCCCAAAAGGATTTATCCCACTGTCGGCGGGGGGGCGGGTGAGGCACAGACCGCAACAACAGATGAGCCAGCAGAAGCGGCAGAGGGACCCATATGTTCAAGGGGCAGCATGGTGTGTTTGGGTGCCGAGAGTCTGTGGTGGCTGTCACATACAGCAGTGCACGCAGGAGGGGAGAGCACATCTCCTTGAGGGGGATGGGCCACAGGAACCTATCATGTGGGCTCTGTAGACCAGCAGGGAGCCCTAAAAGGAGTTCAAGCAAGGGAGGGGCATGATCAGCTCTGGATTCATTCAGTGAATGTCTGGGGGCTAGGATGAGATCAGGCATGTGGCAGCCTGGGCTAGGTAAAGCAGGGGGGCAAGGTGGGAGGCAGAAGGAGGCAGGAGCTGTTGGGAAGGGAGAGCATGCAGAACAGAGTGTGACAAAGGCTATCATGACAGTGAGGGTTAAATGAGAAGGAGCAGGAGCCCAAGGTGACCCCCAGCCAGTTTCTGGCTTAAGCAACTAGACTATGCTGCCTATGAGCCAGGGAAAGCAAGGAAGGAGATGGCTGTCGGAGAGGGTGGGAGACAATTCTGTTTTAGGCACAGGGAATCTGAGGTGCCGTGAGACATCCAGATGGAGTTGCCCAAGAGGCAGCTGGGTGTAGGGTTCTAATGCCTAGGAGAACCAGGAGCTGGGATGGAGGAGTGATCATCACAGAGGCAATGATTAAAGCCATGGAGTGGGTGAGATCACTTGGGGAGAATGGCACAGGGAGGAAACTCTGAGGAATGCCTATACTGAGGGACTGGGAACAGCCAGAAAAGGGCAAGGAAATCACAAGTACATGGGTCACCTAGACAGAGAACAGAACTTCAGGGTGGTGTGGTCGGCCTCATCGGAGGTCTGGGGAGGGTCCATGAATTCCCTAACAAGATGGCTCAGGGCCCTGTCTGAAGCATGTCTATGGTTGGAGACCGAGATGCATGGGGACGCCAGGAGGTGCTTTGCTATATCTGTCTGCTGTCCTATCATTTGTTCTGTGAGTTTCTTGGGGGATGGTGTTTGCCTCACCCCTGAGCTCAGGGGTCAGAGCCGAGCCCAGCACATGTAAGGCTGGCTATCTGATAAATGACAGGACAATACTCTTAAGTCCACAGCAACAAGGTGACAGATTATTCATGGTTTCACTGATGGTCCAACTACACGCTTGGACTTGGCCATTCCACAGCAAGACTGAGGTGCCCAGGAGGAACGTGTGGGCTGTCTCAGTCTTCTCTGGGAGGGATGTGAGACTAGTCTTGGCCCTCATGCTCTTTAAAGAACTCTGGGGACCATCCTACCTGTATTTGGAATCATCAGCCGGCCCCCGAGGAAGTTGAAAGTCCCATAGGCCATGTTGCCAGTGCCGCGGGGCAGGGAACGAAAGTAGTTTTGGGTGGAAAGGCGGGAGACGAAGTCTTCAGCCTCAGAGGTGGGTGAGCTGTGGTGTAGGGTGTGGCGGCCACCACCCAGTGGGCTGAGCAGGTGGCCATTGGAGAGCTGGAATTTGGGGCTGGGCCCATCCTGTCGGGGACACAGACTGCCCTGGTAGGTGGTGGTGGTGGTACTGAGGTCTGGCTGGATGGTTAGCAGATGGGGATTGTCTACAAAATAAAGACAGACTCAAGGAGTGATTCTGAAGGATTCCTTCTTCAATGGCCATTGCCTTGGGAACTTAGGCAGGGGTGCAGGGGGCAGGATCCATCTCACCTGCTTTGCTGGGCTTGATGCTGACAGGCTGGAAGCCCGAGGTAAGTATGGATGAGTCTGCCACGTCTGAGTCCAGTCCTTCTTTCTTACGGCAGTAAATGAGGATGAGGACAAGCAGCAGCAAGATGAGGCACACAGCCACAGCAACAAGGCCAACATAGAGGGCCACATCCTCAGGGCCGGAAGCAGCTGTAAGAGAAAATGTGGCTGTGGGAGAGGCAGGAGTGCAGGGGCTGTGAAGGAGGGGCCAGTGGTCTATACCCCAAGAGAACGAGGTTTCCAGTCCTAGGCCTCGGCACTCACTGAGTAGTGCACATGAAGCAGGGAACATGGTACAGGTATGTGTGTCTGTATGTGTGTGTGTGCGTTTTCTAGCCCCGTACTTACCACTACCCAGCTTGTGACCGAGCAGCCCATCTCCTTCACAGGCATAAGATTTGGCTTGAGCTTGCCAGGAGGGTGGAAAGGGGAAGAGCTACTTCCCTGGGGTGAGTGGTCTATGCTTGCTGCTAGGTGGGGATCAGGGTGGTTGAGGCTAGGAATGAAGCCCTGGGATTCCCAAATTATCGTACATAGTTTGAATGGGCCCCTGAAGGATTCCTGTCTCAGGCTTGGTCCCCAGTATGGCACTGTGAGAGGCAGTGGGGCCTTTTTAGAAGTGGAGCCTAGTGGGAGGTCATTAGATCTCTGACTAATGTTCTCCTCAGAAGGGATTAAGGTAGTTCTCTAGTTCTTGTGAATTGTTAAAAAGAACTAGCTCCTTCCTGCTCGCTCTCTCTCCTTTCTCTCTCTCTCTCTCTCTTTTTCTTTCTCTCTCATCTATCTGGCTTACTGCCATTGATCTTTTCTATGCACTCCTGACATATTACCATCTGCCATTAAGTAATGTAGGTAGTAATGTGCCAGAGCCAGTATCATGCTATTTGGATTTTTTACTCTAAAACACTAAGTTAAATAAAGTTCTTTTCTTTACAAAGCACCCAGTTTTAGGTATTTCATTATAATAATGGGAAATAGACAAATACATGGATCATCTGCTTCCTATGTGGTTCTGGGTCAGTTCCTGGGCCCTGTGTATGCTACCAGCCCTGGAACTGGGCTGGGGAGGGAGGACCAACTGCTTGGAGGAAGCTCTATTGATTTTGGGAGAGTTTTGCATAATGGAAGAAATGTCCATCAGAAAGGAATTGACACAGATAATTAGGTTTTTAATTGAAAGAATAGGGGAGGTGTATTCTAGAGGAAAAAAATCCAACAGAGATCTTTAATTGTTAGTTATGGCCTTGTAATTAACAGGCCTTGCAAGCCAGGCATCCCCACAGGACTTGTGTGTACACTTGGGGGGATGGGATCACTGAGGGGCTGTGGAAGAGCAGATGGGTGTATATGAGCCAAGGTTCACATCTGTGCACGTCTTAGGCGGCATGGGAAGTAGACTATGTGGGCACAGGGGTGGGAGTGGTAGAGAGGAGGGCACCCCTGCGGTCCCCAGCCGCAGAGGCATCGCCTGCCTTAACCCCATCTCCAGGGCTGGACAGGGCCAATCCTGGCAAACAGAAGTGGGCCCTGGGGCAGAGAGGACTCACTGTGCAGGCAGAGGTCACTGGTACAGTTGCGGGTGTCCAGGTCGGTGCCCCGGCACTCCTCACCCCCGTTACGGGGTGCTGGGTCAGAGCACTCACGGCTTCGCCAGTGGGTGCAGTCAAGCCCACAGGCTGACCACTTGCTCCATGAGCTCCAGCTCCCATCCACTAGACAAGGGAGACACAGGCAGAGTGGAGACACATAGTCAGCTTAGGCAGCTGGCCTAGGTGGCCTGCCTGCGTGGCCCCACTGGGCATCTGGACTAGGTAGAGCGAGCTGGCCCAGACTTGAGTGCAACGCCAGGGCCAGGCCCTCTAATCTGTAGGCCCTTGAGTGTCTAGCTAGCCTTGATGATACATGCTAATGACAGGGAGGCGCGATGGTACCAGGGGCTGCTTGGCTCTCCCTACCCAGGGAGGCTGTCCTGGTTCTGAGGCAGTGAGGGCTCTTAGTCACATAATGGCCCTTCTGGTCCCAGGCATTGGTGGATTGTGCAGCCCCAGGCTAGCCCCTGTCCTCAGATTATATCTTAGACCCTATATTGAGCCCAGGCCTGGACACAGACTGAGCCCTGACTCTGACCACACTGCACCCTGATCCCCACCTCAGACTGAGCCTGGCCCTGCGTGGCAGGCAGGTGGGATGGAGCCATGGGGGGGCAGGCTGGTGGGTGCGATGGAGCCAGGCCACGGAGATGGCGTGGTGAGGAACGATGCAGGAGGCGGTGGCCGCTGGTACCTGGGCACAGGGTGGCGCAGGCTGTTTTCTGGACATTCTGCCCCTCACAGAAGGCGCCCCCGTTGAGAGGTGCCGGGTTGGTGCAGCTCCGGCTCCGTTTCTGCCAGCCGCGCCCACAGCTGGCGCTGCAGACGGACCAGTCAGTCCACGTCGACCACCCACCGTTCACTGGCCGGACAGAGAAGGACTGCGGTCAGGGAGCGGGGGCTTCCTCTGACATGCTGGTCCAGGGGATGGGACAGAAGGGCAAAGGCCTGAGAGCTGGGGGTAAGTGGTCTGCTGCTGTATTGGGAAAAGCCCTGGAGGGAGGCCAAGCCCTTGCTTGTTGGCCTCAGAGTCACTTTCAGAGTCCACCCTTCTCTTGACAGTTGTCAGTGCAGCCAGGCTAAACTGCAGTTCATGGGGTACCTTCAGCTGGAACCCAGCTTCACACAGGGCAGCTTCCGTACAGCCTCCCTCTGCCTGCTTCTGGGGGTTCCAGACTACTTGGCTTGACTTCCCATTCTGGGGTCTAAGAAGCACAAAGGGCAATCTGCTGCCTTCCTCACAGCCTTGTCTCGTCGTCCCTATGCTCCCCACTCACAACTGACCACCAGCCTGTCCCACCCCTCTGCCCGACATACCTCTCCCCTCTTTCCTAGTCGGGCCACTCTGGTCATCCTGTCCCTCGTTCCATGCCTCTTTCCATCCTACCAGCAAAATATCACCTCCCTGATGGCAACTCAGTACCTCTTCCTATGTCTGGGGAGCCCCAGGACCCACCATAAACAATGACAGCAGCAGAGGCACTGCGGCGACGAGCTACGATGTTCTTGGCCACGCAGGTGTAGTTGGCTGTGTCAGCCAGACGGGCCTGCCGCACCACCAGGCTGTGCTCCCGTGTGATGTACACATTGGGATCCAGGGAGGGGTCCACCAGGTCCTCATTCCGGAGCCACTCCACCTAGAGGGAGAAGCCATGCCACTACACGGCTGGCCCATGCTGGCCTGATCAGGGCACTGAGTGACCCTGGGAAAGGGGGCAGCCAGGAGCTTAACCAGGTGGGACCAGAGGTCCAGGAGTCCTGTCCACCTGTACAGTGGGTCCTGGAGCCCCACTCACCTCAGCTGGGGGGATGCCCTCTGGTGGGCGGCAAGGCAGCACAATGCCCTGCTCCAGTGACACCTCCTTGGCCAGTGGCTCCTGCTCGAAGTTCTTGCGCAAATCTGTAGGATAAATAAAAATCTCTCTAAGTACCTGGTTGGTTCTTGGCCCTTGGTCCCGCAATAACCATGACACATGACAGGAAGAAGTGTCAAGTGCCCGGGGGGGACATTGGGAAAAGTGATTAATGTCCCTAGGTGCTTCCTCTACCCATCAAGGCAAGACTGTGAGGTTTTCTTACTAGACCCTCTCCTCCAGAAAGCCTGCTGCCCTGTCTCTGGGTGACACCCTCTAGTGACCACTCCCATATACCAAAGGTCTGACCCAGGACTCACAGGCAATACGGATGTAGGCCTTCTGGCTCTTGGTGGTGCCCGAGGAGCTCCATGCCACACACTGGCACCAGTATTCCTCCAGCCCAAACACCTTCTCCACCTGCTGCCTTGAGACGTTGATGCGGACCTCCATGGCTGGCAGTCCTGCTGGGGTGCAGGGGCTACACTGAGCCTCCTTGTCCCAAATGGTTGACACCCTGTACCACCCCAGCAGGTTATAGATATTATGAGCCTCCTCAGCCTGGAGGGAACTCTGGGATGACCAAAGGGAATGCCGCCGTGCATCTCCTGGACAGCAGTACAGTTTCTAGAACTTCCACTCATTCTCCTGTTACGTGAGGCCTGTCTCTCTCAAATCACTAGCAGAAATGTCTCTAAAGGGGCTACTTGTGGAGCTGTGAGCATGAGCAAGGGCCCCAGATAGGAAGGATGGGGCAGACAGGTTGAGCTCTGGAGTCTTTGTAGGTACCAGAGGGTAAGGAAGAGTCTGCTCTCCTCCCTGGAGGCTAGCAGGTAGATCTGACAGGTGATAACGTAGCAGCTATTATCATTACAGCTGCTATGCGGAAGGTAATAGACTCCAGGGACTCAGGTTTCCTCTATGCCAGGGGTGGATCTCACACTCTGCTCCCCTCCCTAGCATTATGCTCCATGGAGTTGCTCCCACTCTAGGTAAGGAAGCGTGTGCACAGAACACTTGATGGCCATAAACACCAGGGTTGTCCGAATCCAGTGTGTCTGGGGATCTGCAGTTACTTGGGGTGGTCTTGGGGTACTCATCCCATAGGGGGAGACAGTGCAAGAAGGTGAGAGGCAGAGAAGCCTGGGGGGTCTGGAATCTGCTCTGCCCAAAGGAGGTATGCTGGGGGGAATTCTTCTCCCACTCACTCAGATACCTACCTTCTGGCATACCCAGAGCCAGAAAGTAGAGTGTATTGGGAGGGCCCCGGCCCCTCTGACAACTCAGAATGGGGAGTGCCAGTCCTCCACCCTCCCTGGTCTACAGCCCAAACCAGTGTCCCAGGAGTGAGAAAAGACTGTTTGTTTCCAATTTCTCCTCCTCCTGACCCCAATTTCCCTCGGGTCACTGGCTTATCAGAAAGAGGGAGAGAGGCCAGCAGCCAATGTGTTTCCATTGTTAACAGAGAAATTCAATTAGGGCTGCATTGCAGGAGGAACAGTGAGCCCAGCTGAGCCAGCCAGACTGGGGGACTGTTTTCCCTCTTCATTTCTCTAACATGTCCCCCTCTGACCCCTTCTCAGACCCCTCCTCATGGAGCCTCTTCAACTGCAGCACTGGGTCCCCAGATGTTTCTATCACTGGCCCCATCCCCTGATTGGTTCTCACAACTGTGTGTGTGAGACCTCTGGCTGAGAGGACTGTTGGGCAACTTTCCTCTGTTCCAGACACTTTCTCCTACTCTGCCTGCTCCTGCTCTTTTAGGTATGGGGTAGGGCAGGCTGAGAACCAAGGTGCCCCTCGCAGGGGCTATGTACAGGCGAGGAGGCCTGAGCACCAGCTATGTGTCAAGTGCACAGAAATTAAGGGCCTTTGAGAAGGAGCTGTGGGTAGAGACAGGCCTCTTTTCTATTCTTTATTCCATCTTATAGTCAGGGGTGGATGACCTCTAGGACATTCTCACATAAGGGACTGGGTGTCCCCTGGGTGATGGGAAGGCCCCCATCTTCCTCCAGTCTGCCCACCACCCGTTCAGGCAGCTCAGCTTGGAGACAACACTAAATTGTTTTCTTCTTTTGTTCTGTTCCCTCACCTCCTCTTCTCTTCCTGCTGCCGTGAATGGGGCCCAAGTTTACCCACATAGACCTAAGTTCAGGCAGCACCTGTGCAAAGACAGTCCTAGAGCCCCACAAGTTCTAAGAGGGCTGAGGTAGGGGCCCAGATCCTGCCCCACCTCCCAGCAGGTCACTAAGCAGCGTGGTTCCTGGGACCAGGATTCTGGGGCCCAGCCCTTGTTGATTGGGGAATGTGACAGGCTGGCTGGCCTCGTGTGTGTGTGTGTGTGTGTGTGTGTGTGTGTAACGAGGGTACATGTGGGAACCTGCAGTGAGGACGTGCTGTTTCTGGGAGGTGGAGGATTGGTGGAGGGTGCTGAGATCAAGCTGGACTTCTCCATCTAACAGTCACTCAGTTTAACACAATAAATGATATCTCCAGACCAGAGCCCAGTGTGTTCTTTTACACATTTCAGGCATCCCCTGGCCTTCTGGATAGGAACTGAAGGCAAATGATGGACACTTGGCTCCTTGGGAGTCTACCCTGCCACCCTAGGCCCACACGTGCAGGAACACGTGCAGATCTAGATGGACCTTTGACTCCTGCCACAGCTGTCCGACCACAGACTAGTTCAGGACTTTTGTTCTGTGCAGTTTCAAGATGCTTCTGCTGGCCTCTCTGGGTAGGTAAAGAAAAGCCTTCCTTCAGGCCTCACCGCACTCTGGTTTATAGCTGAAAGATGAGTTCAGTAACCACTCAGATGCCACTGGTCATTGAAGACCTAAAGCTGGAGGTTCAGGGCAGGAGAAAGATCTGGTGGTGATGTGGGATGTGTCCCCATGATTCTGTTTCTCTGCCTGGTTGGAAGGTATAGCCACAGGTACCTATGGGAGTGTGGGTGGTGGTGTGTATACTGCCCAGGTGCAAGGCTGCTCACTAAGAGCCTGGGTCCAGCCAGACCACACACTTGAGACTTGTGATATAGGGTGTTTCAGATAAGGAGGGATGGACAGGTCCTCAAAGCTACACAAAGGCTGCAGCTTCCTTCTCTGTCCTTTTCTGGAGGACCTTCCATGGTGGCAGGACTTGTCATGGGGCAAAGTGGTGCTGAGCCTATGAGATCACATGGTTTCTCTCCACCAACCTGCAAGGGGCTCTTGCCCCCAGTTTACAGATGAAGAAACTGAGTTACAGAAGGGGGCTCTTTTGCTCTGACATTATTAGGGGCCCTAAAGCAGCACTCGTGGGTGGGGAGGCCACTGGCACTTCTAGTCTTGGGAGGTGCTGCTGGTGTCTAGAACATTCTTGAGCCATGCTCCTTAGCTCCTTTCTGAGGGTGGGGATCAAGCTGAATCACCAATCTGAGAGCTGTGGGGGCCAAATCTCCAGTATCCAACCAGTGCCTGGCATAGTAGGTGTGCAGTGAACACTTGAGCTTTGCAGGAAGGAAGCTGCAAGCAGCAGGTATTAGTGAGGAGCTGCAATCAGTAGGCATAGTCAGGGCATAGGCCTGGCCAGGAATCACTAGCCTGGAGAAGGGGCTGGGGAGGAAAAGAATCTCTGGAACTTCTGTTGGTGAATGGAGCTGACCCCTGAGGGGAGGGGAACCAGCCACTGTGGACTTCAGTGGAGGAGGATGGGTGTGACTTCTATAGGCCAGAAGACCTGGTTGGAGCCGTCTGGGGGCCCTGGACAGGTCAGGACCAAGGACTTAGCCTCCTCTGTAGAACATCAGGCTGGTGTTGAGGACTAAGTCAGGTGCTCATCTGGGGCTCTTGAGCTGGCATTTGAAATAGCAAGAACTTCTGTTTTCCCAGACCATGGCTGTGCCATCTGCCCTGCATGATCTTCCCACAGTACAAGTCTGACTACAGCTGTCCTGACATCTGCTTGTACCCCAGGTTCATTTTCTCACCCCAATCCTGAACCATCCTTGAGGGCCTGTGTTCTGTCTCTCACCTCTATCCCTTTGGTCTGAGAAACATTCTTTGCTAAGGGTTCTAAGATCTAAGCTTGAGGATTACCCCTCCTCTTGGGCAACTACCACCCACTCCTGCCTTCTTAGTAGCATGCACCAACCCTCGAGGGTCACCTCTCTGGGTCCTTTCCTACCTTCCTTCAGCATCTGTGTGAGTCCTAGTGCTGCCTGTCTGCCCGCAGGCTGCACTGTGGATCAGGCCTCCCACCAGTGGCCTACAAGGGCTATCTACCTTGGGGTGTGTGCTGCGTGTCTCGGGCTGGCTGAGGTCCTGGTAGAAGGGCCCAGGCCTAAACCCGAGTACTCTGTGTTAGTTCCTACCTCTGTGACCCTGCTCTTGGGGAGCAGTGAAAACCAATCTGGGGCTCTCCGCCCATGCCCCTTTGCCTACCTGTAGCCTGAGGCTGGGGCTAGGGATAGGGAAATGCTGTCCCACAGGAGGTACTTCTTGCCTGCTGCCCCGAGAAACCCCTCTGCCCCTTGCAGCTTGATTTTCTTCTCTTGTCAGCACCTTGATCCCTGAGTGTCACTCAGCTTTGGCCACATCACTCTGTAGTTCTATGAGACAGTGGCATCCCTTGGGTCCCCTTGCATACCCTGATGTACCCTCATTGCCAAGCCCAGCATGCCTGGCCTTTGGACTATGTCCCTGGTCATGGGTGCTTTCTCCTCTTCTTTCTCTGGTCAATTCCTGGTCCTCCATCATTCTACCTCCTCCGAGGAGCCCCCCCCCCTTCCCCCGAGGAAGCCTCATCCTGCTCTTCTCCAGCTAAGAGGTTACCCGATTGTCTGCCTGTCTTGAGGGACTGTGTTTCCAGGAGAGGGGGTATAAACTAATAATGCAAGTGTGTGTGTGTGTGTGTGTGTGTGTGTGTGTGTGTGTGAACAAACAGGAGAAAATGATCGCCGAATGAACTCTACCGGCTCTTCTCATCTGGAATCCGCTCCCCACTCCCTCTCCTTTTTTGCTGATACCTCGAGCCAGCCTTCCCCTGAATCTATGGAGTGCAGCCCAGGCTAAGATGCAGCCTCTCTTGTTACCTTTTGCTGAGAGACCCCAGAGTATTTTAGTGGATGGGAGGAACTTCCCTCTTACACCCCTACCAAACTGGTGAGGGGCTCTCCCAGAGGAGGCCTCTGTATCACAGGGTGCCAGGTGTGGGGATTCTGCCTCATCGGGTGATATAGAAGGCAGTGGACCTGGCCTTGCTGCTTATCGGTGTGCATCCTGTGTCCTGACAGATCATCAGGGCCAGCTGAGAGTCTTCCCCCTCAGGCGCTACCACCCAGTTGCCCCATCCTGGACTCACCGCTGCTCCCATCCGTGCTGCGCTCGATCACATGGTCTACCTGGCGAACCCACTCCCCATTGCACTTGAAGAAGATCTGTGTGGCGGGCACAGCCTTGCATACAAGCAACACTGGCTTGTTCTTGACAATGTACACATCCTCAGGCTCCACCAGGAAGTGGGGAAGCAGGTCTGGGTTGGCACCAGGCACTGGATTGGCCACAGTGGCACTCTGCTGGGCACCTGTAAGAGGGGAAAAGGGGATGTGAGCTGGCTCCTCCTTGAGGCTGGCAGAGTCAGCTGGTAGCACAAAGGGCCAACTTGTGATGAAGCCAAGGGAAGGGCAAGCGTGGGTTCAGCCACTTCTCTGCTGGCCACCCTCTCTTAGTCTTCTCTGCAGAATAGAGCAAGAAATGACCTGTATACTTCTGAAGATTGGGGTGACATATAGACTTGGGCAGCTCTCAGCCCTCAAGAGTTCACAGAGACATGGCAACAATGAAGGCTCTGTAGTCTCACAGGAGAAGTTTTTAAAAAATATTTTTTATTTTATGTATTTTGTATATTATGTGTTTTGCCTGCATGTATCTGAGAGTACCATGTGCATGCAATGCCTGTGGTGGCCAGAAGAGGGCAGAGGATCACCTGGAACTGGAATTAATGATGTTTGTTTGCCAGCTTGTAGGTGATGGGAACAGAACCCAGGTCCTCTGCAAGAGTAGCCAGGGCTCATAATCACTGAGCCATCTCTTCAGCCCTCCTAGGAGAAATTTAGGGATTGGCCAAGCAAGCTCCTGTGTAATAGATATAGGGGAGGGTGAAGGGCTCTGGCATTTAAAACAGGTGCTATGAAAACACAAAGTAGACGGCAAGGCGGGGGAAAGTAGCCAAGAGGTAGCTTTGAGGGGCAATGAGTGGGCGCTGGTGGAGCTATAGCATGGAGGGCTGAGGAGGGGTGGGATGGGGAAAGGGCTGGAGAGGCTGGCTACTGGGAAGGCATGGCAGGATGGATGCCAGGAGAGTCTTTCTGGAAGTTCCAGGGGCCTGGGCTATTTCCTTTCTATTCAAGAGAGCTGAATATGGGTTTCCTTCTAATTTTAACTCAAACTCACAACCATCCCACAAGTCATTTGTTACTAATTACACAGGTAATTGGCTCTGAGGCATTGGTGAAGGTAAGTGGCAGTCTGATATGTCTGCCTACCAGCAGGGCCCCCAAGAGGGTGGGGGATGCTGCCCATCAAACAGACCCCCATCTAGTCTGGCCAGACCTCAGGACTACAGTGATTTCCCGCTGACACACAAATTAACAGGGGCCTTTAAGCATAAAGAAGGGGAAACACCCCTAGAAAGTCCATTCTACTCCGTAGTACTGGTGACCTCGGGAAGATAAGTGGTGACCTTGTGTAGTCATTTGTGACCACCTACCTGTATGTTCCTACATCTCTGTAATGAAGGACAAGTACTCAGAAAAAATGAAGGTCGCCTTTTTCAGAGCTACCCTGTCCTATACCGCCCTCTTCCAGGTCTGAGTAGACTTGGGATGGTCAGGGATTTGGACAGAAGGTAGAAGTTAGACCTTTCACTGTGAGACCTGAGCCTCCAATGGAAGTCCCTTACCTTAGAGCCCCAGCTCTGACCCTGCATTCACAAAGTGCTTGGGGATCACCTTGTGATGATCCACTTGCTCTAAGTGTGTGTGTGTGTTTGTGTGTGTGTGTGTGTATGTGTGTGTAGTTAGGAACCAAACCTAGGTCCTTGAGCACACTAAGCATACATTCCACTGCTGAGTTCTACCCCTAGCCCCTGAGCTCTGGGAATGCAGGGCTGAGTCCAGCTCATTACTGCATCTTAGGACTCATGATGCCCTCCCAAGGTCTAGAGAACGAAAGGGGTGGGTAGAGGGAGGCCCAGGAAAGCAGCTCTAGAATGTGGGTTCAGGGTGGGTGCTGGGAGGCATGGTGGCCTCTTGAGACATGAACCTAGGCAAGCATCCCAGCAGACCCCAAGGTTTCACAGATGACTGACCAAGCTGAACCCATCCTGTGAGGGGCCACTAGAGACAGTTCCCCGGGTCAGGTCTGCTCCTGCCTGACCTAACAGGCAGAGACTCAGTGTCATGGCTTGAGCCTGTTTCCCTCTCAGGATCTAGGTGGGCAGGGGTCCCCTGCTGGGCATGGGGCAGGGAGTGGGCGCAAGAGCCTCCTGCTTCCCTATCGATCAACGCAGCAAACACTGCTCACGTCAGCCGCCCGCTGAACCTAGCACAGTCCCTCATGTCTGCATTTAACTGCTAATGAAAAATAAATGTACTGTGACCAATAAGGGACATAGCTCACTTCTCCAGGGCCTCCGTCACGCCACTCTGGTATGGCCTCCCTCCCACCTCTGGGGGGTGGGTATTTATCAGGAGGCCCCAGGGGGGTACCCTCCGGGCTGCAGGCATACCCTCTGTCAAGGACACTCATAGATGAGTGGTAAAGTCAGGTCATACCCAGTATTCTCTAGGGACAGCAGGCTGCTACCTGGGTGGTCAGGGCTGGCTTTTTTCCCTCTGGCCCCTGTGGTAGGTACCTGCACTCTATCCCTGCTCACGAGGTCTCTCACCTGAACTACACTGGCTTTACCCCATGGTGTAGGCCACTACAGTGAATGTTCTTTCTACATGAACCCTGCCATCAAGGATGGCACCCAGCAGTGCACACTCAGACCCAAATGGCCTAGGACCTTGGCACAAAGCATGAGAGTCCTCTCATTGGCCCAGGCTCCCCATTCCCTCAGCTGGGTCTGCTGCTTCTATATTCACTGTCTGCCTGGCTTGGAGAGCTGTTTCAGGATGGGGTTGAGGCCTTTGGCTAGCATTCCATTCTGGCATCCATCACTCTACAAAAATGCCCACTCATAGGCACTGGCTTCCCACCTCCCATACTTTTCTCTAGAACACCGAAAGCCACACGCGTCCCATCTTACCCTTTGCACTTGGGCCCACCCTCGCTGCTGCTTCAGCTCTTAACATAGGAGAGGCAGGTGGGTGGCCAAAGCTTCTGTCCCTCCAACCAACTGCCCATTCCAGGCCCCTGCTGACTATCTCAAAGCTTAGTGTAGGCGCTCACAAGTGAGGACTGGGGGTGGTGTCAACTGCTGGCACCTCCCTCGGCAAGGGGCCTTGCTACCTCTCCTGTGACCTGAAATGTGCTCATTCATTTGACATATGTGGATTGAATGCCTGATGCATGCCAGGAACCATTCTGGGACACAGCAAAAGCAGGCAAGCAGCCTGCTCCCAGAGGCCTCCATAAACAAAACACAGCACAACTCAAGTACTGGCCAGGGGTTGTGAAAGAACAGGAGGGTGATGCCTCAGAAAAGATGGGGTGACAGACCCAGGTAAAAGCAGGCTCAGAAGGGGATATCTGAGAGCAACAGCCTGAATGCTAAGGCCAGCTTAGGGAAAGGGACTGGTGTGGCCCTGACAGGAAGCAGCTGGGCTTGTCTGAGGCCAGCATGGCAGAGTAGAGGGACTGGGGTGGGGGCACTCGTGAGTCAGAGAGCAAGCAGGGGCCTGTGGGACCTAGGGGAACTTGGGATTTCATTGCCCAGGCTGTGGGAAGACTTCAGGCTCTGGTGACATTACCCTGTGTGCGGAGGGTGTGGGGAGGGTGGGCCATGGGTACCTGCCCCATTTTGTCCACCTGGGAAGTATCAGTAAAAGTGCTGCACCTCTGAGGTTGGATCCGCAGTCTGTCACTGTGGTTTAAACATTTTATAACTTTTATGTGTATGAGTTTTTTGTCTACATGCATGTAAACACACCCATGTACATCCCCAAAGGCCAGAAGAGGCTGTGAGGGTGTTAGATCTCCTGGAACTGGAATTAATGATGGTTGTGAACCAACATGTGGGTGCTGGGAATTAAACCTGGGTCCTCTGCAAGAGCAGCCAGTCCCCTCCCCAATCCCTGTGATGGTTCTGTCAACCTACCACAATTCAGAATCACCAAGGAAGAGAGTCTTGATGAGGGACTGTCTAGATTGGGTCTGTCTAAGGGCATGTCTTCAATACTTGTCATTTGATGAGGGAAGACTCAGCACACTGTGAGCAGCACCATTCCCTGGGACTGTATAAGAGTAAGCTGGCTGAGCACTAAGCCTACATGCATTCATTTCTCTGCTCTTGACTGTGGATGGGATGTGACTAGCTGTTTTGAGTTCCCGCTGCCTTGATCTCCCCACAATAATGGACTATAACCTGGAATTGTGAGCTAGAATAAGCTCCTTCTTCCCTAAGTTGTTTGTCTGGGTGTTATCACAGCAACAGAAATGAACCCAGTGCAGTCTGTGCTTTCCTCCAGGCTGTAGGCCACACTGAGGATGGTGATAGGTTTGATGTGTGCTGCCTCTCCTCAGACCATGAACTCCATAGTCCATGTTGCTTGGATGGCTGTAGAGTGTTCACTGAGTGACTGAATGACCCTGAGTCTCCTCCCTAGAAGCTCAGACCTGACCAAGGTAGCCCCTTCATTCTTGGTCTATGGAGAGAGCCAGAGAAAGGGCCGAGCAGTCCATAGGCCACTGTAGGGGGTGCATGTCGCTCGCTGCAGGCTGCCCAGCCACACCCACATCATTGGACGTGTCTCTGTATGAGGCTGAGCCCCGCTGCTTTCCTCACTAAAGTCAGAAGGATGAGACCTTCCTGTGTAGCTCAGCGGCCTGGGATGGGTGTGAACGTGCTTTCAAATGTTTTATTTTTAAAAGCACCACAAAAATATGAGGTGTGATTAATCAAGCTATTAATGAAGTCGCATTTTCTTGGTGCCAGCAGGGTAGGAGGGTGGGGGCAGGATGTCACCTGGCCTCCCACGGTTGCAGCCAGAAGTGAACACTTCTTCCCAGAGCAGCCAGCACCTTGTTACCCCTTCCTGTTCCCTCTCCCTTCTTCCATCCTCCCAGCAGCCCTGGGTGGGGTAAACACACTGTCCAGGCACAACGCAGCAAGGGACAGGGTGCTAAGTCACTGTTTCTGGCTCCCTGAGAAATGCAGATTGAATCTGGGTTGGAGGAGAGGCTAGGCATAACAGCTTCGGCCCAGCCCTGTGTTCCCCAGTTCCAGATGCTGTGCTTCCCTTTGTGGAGAAGACTTGGGGAGCCACCCAGAGGCTTGTCCATGGAAGTTGGCACTCTGTAGGTCCCTCTGGTCTGTGTGTCCCAGGTCCCCAGGAAATATGGATGTTCAGGCAGACAGGGGAAGTACTACAGGAAAATATACCCTTCTTGCCTAGGGCTTGAGCTGCCCCTGGCCTCACCCCAGAGACTCCCCCTACATCAGGTGGCATCTGGATCACTTGCAGTCCCTCAAGTGCCTTTGCATATTCTGTTCCAGGCTCTGCCTCTATCCTACATTCTCGCCAACAGCTCTCAGTGGTCCATGTGGTTGACCTCACCTGTAACTCCTCCAACCCTCCCTGCCTGGCTTCTGGCCATGTGGGTCCCTGTCTGCTGGGATGGGATTCCAGGACCTTGGTTGAGCTGTGGGGACAGAAAATCTTTATTCCTGTTCTGAGCCCTGGGTAGCCCTGGAGTTGCTGTGGCTATCAAGAGTGGAGGGCCGGTCCTGTATGCCTTGTCTGACATAATGAGGCCAGGTCAGGGTAAGGCTGTTCTGAGGTTTGAGGCAGGAGGTTGGAGGCAGCAGATGGCTGGGAAAGGGACAGGCTGGTTCCTCAGGCAGCAGTTCGGGATGGGGTTCTACCAGGCCTGAAGGCACTGTTAGGATCCCACCATAGGGCACTACGTTCTTTCCTT
The DNA here is from genome assembly GCA_035773235.1 of Eospalax fontanierii. Classification (NCBI taxonomy): domain Eukaryota; kingdom Metazoa; phylum Chordata; class Mammalia; order Rodentia; family Spalacidae; genus Eospalax; species Eospalax fontanierii. The sequence goes on from CM069526.1 coordinate 56,628,937, forward strand.
GGCTGAAGCCAGTTATAACCTTTGTCCCACTGATCCACGTGTTCATCTTCTTCCTGCCTGGGTAGCTTCTATTCATCCTGTAAGACCTGCTCAAACATCCCTTCCTCTAAGAAGCCTTCCCTGATCACTAGACAGGTGGCTACACTCCTCTGAGGCCCAGATGACAATCGTATTGCCAAGAGTTTTGAGTGTATCAGTGCCTTAAAGAGCGGGGACTAAGTATTTATATCTTCTGCCTGTTTCCAGAGCCTGGCTAGTGTCCAATACCCAGAAAGTGTTTGTTGAACGAATGTTGAACCTTATTGCTTGAAAAGGGACCAAAGCCCAGAAATAAAGGGCAAGAAATGGACAGTACAGACTCACTAGGAGCCAGCTCTGCTCCCCTTCCAGTCAATCAGTAAGTCAAACAATTCACTGGAAAGGGAAGTAGATACCTCAAAAGCCAGAGTCAGGCCCTAGGGAGACAGAGTCCCTGCTCTAGGGGAGAGCTGTGAGCACCAGACCATAAGCCATCAGGGCAGAGGAGGGAAAGGGGTACAGGAGCCCGGCATGGCCTGCACACAGGCATGGCTCAGGTTTCTACTCTCTAGCCCTCTGCAGCCTCGAGGCTCAAGGAAGTTGTGAGAGTTATTGAATTGTTATTTTTAAAACGTGGACAGTTCTGTGATGAGGGAGCTTTGCCAGGAGGCTCTGACATACAAGGACACGTTCCGCAGGGGAGCAGAGTAAAGGGGAGAGAAGGGAGAGGGGAGGGGGAGGTAGGCGGAAGAGCACCGTGAAAGCTCAGGGGATGGGTGAGGTAGGAAGTCTCCTATCTGCTACACGCTGCAGGTCTGGAGGCACACTAAGAACTATGGGGTTCCAGGTGGCAACCCAGATCTGTGACCACGTCTGAAGGTGAAGACAAGGTGCCTTGGGGGCAGCATTCCACCCAGAAGTCTTTGCAATCCCTGGAAACCTAGAAACCCTTGGCCCTGCCCACCAAGTACCTTGTGTGACCAGATACAGACCCTGTGCAACCACCTGGTCCTCAAAAGAGCCTCTTCCTCCTCTGTGAGGTAGGCAGGCAGTGGCACACAGCACAGGACAAGCTGGGGTCAGAACAGTACGACTTCCTTCTCCCAATCCCATTGCCATCTCTCACCCCAGCAGAGGCCCCCAGCAACACAGGACTCCTCAGGGACAGGTCTGCAGTCAGGCATTGGGCCCAGGGTGTGTTGACAACTCTGGTCCCTTGCATTTAAGATCATGCAGAAAGTGACATGCGTTGTAGTGGCCTCTCAGTGTCTCCGACGGTGGGCTGCTCCCCGACCTGCACTCAGACACACGGATGTATGCACTCTGGTTTCCATGGTAACGTGCACATAAGTGTCACAGACGCAGCAGTCACCTCCCTGAGATTGGAGAGAAGTCATTCTCTTCCCCAGTGGGCTCCAGGAGCATGGACACAAGGACAGGCACAGGGACCACGAAGACAAGCAGGCCAAAGAACAGAGTGTGGTGCGTGGACTCGCTCCCAGGACGGTCCTAAGCAGCGTGTGTGGCCAGGCACGCTGCCCTGGTGGCTGCAGTCAGGCGTGTCATCTGGCAGCAGAACCAAGTTCCTTCTGACTGCCTCCTGCTGTACCAAAGATGAATGTGAGAGTCCAGACCTGCCACAAAACCAGTAACTGGCAGAGAGGCCTTTACAATACAGGTGTTTCCTCAGTCGGTCTCTGTGTACCTAACAGCTCCACACCACACCTGTTTCTCAAACCCTCCCACTTATCTCACCACTTATCTTTGCACATGCTCTGTCTTCTTTGTAACTCACGGCCCTCTCTTCCCATGGCTGCGTCTCTCACTTCTGAGGTCTCCGCTCCAGTGTCATCTCTTTGGAGAGTCTTCATGACTATTGTGGTAACCCCTGCTGGCCCAGCTCTTTCCCAGCCTAGGTTCCTAATGTACCTACCACTGCCTGGAGTCCCTTTGCTTCCTCTTCTATAGGTATCTGGCCAACAGAGACCATCTCTGCTTGTTCGTGGCTGCTGTCCTTCCAGCACCTGTGCAGGGCCAGGCATGGGCTGAGGTGTTCAGTCAGAACAGGTAAGTGTGCAACAAGCTAATTCAGGTGTTCCAACTCTGCCCAGCACTCACACTTGGTGTGACATGGCTGCCATCACAAGGAGCCCCCAAGCCTGCCAGCAAAGGGGACTTGGAAACTCCTGAGGAGACAGTGGTGCGATGGAGGACAGACCCCTGGGCCTACTCAGGGCCTCCTCCCTTCAAAGGGGCCTTGCCTCAGGCCAGAGAAATAGTTAATAAAACTGAGGTCTAAATAAGCATTTGATTAACAAACGATAAAATAGCTATTGTGTCCCTGAATTAAGCTGTAATTGTGGTTGATAATTGGCTGGTTAGAATTTAATAAGCTGCAATTAAATAGAATGGAATCCGGGGTAATTATGTGGTCACAGAGCCCAGGGAGAAGGGGGAAGGAGAGAAGTAGGAAGGAGGCTTGTTCCTGTTTGACTTTGCAGGTTGGCATGGGGCACCCTTCTGGTGTGTGTGGAGATGGAGGTGGTGATGGCATGTATGTACACGCTACGTGTCCTCTCCCACCTGTCACTTCACAGCGGTGGGTCAGGTCCCCCACCATCACTCAGTGCAAGGCCCTGCCAGGGCCACAGCAACCTCAGCTGAAAGAGACATAAAAGAATTGCTGGCCCAGTTCCCTGCAGGGTGGGAGGCCATGGGAGGGGGGCCAGAAGGGATCTGGGATCATGCTAGAGGAGGAGGCAGGCCTGGGGGTGAGAATCTTCTTCTCTTTCTAGTGAAGAAATGAACTCAGCGAGGGAGAGCACCTGTGTGAGGTTACAAAGTGAGCCGCGAAGAGCTGGACCATTCTCAGACTGCCTATGGAGCAGAGGCAGCTCCACGGGTCTGTAGGCGAGAGTGCCACTCCATGTGTCCTTCACCAGGCCGATTTACTTACATGCCCTATCATATAAGAATGGCAAAATGGTTCCACGAACGTGTCAGGGACCTCTTGTTCTCTGGTGGCCAGTCTGGCATGCCCATTTCACTCTAGCCAAGTGTGGCTCCTGATAGGCCCACAGGACTGATGGATGGCCACAGCTTATGTGAACTTTTATGACCCCATCAGCATTTATACAATGTTGCCAGCAGTTAATTTAATTAAAGACCTATCCTGGTGGGATTTTTTTTTTATCTCATTGGTTTAACATGATCCTAGCCAGAGATGGGCTGGGTGGTGCTGCTGTGCGGGGCAGGGACTGCAGCCTGTGGATACACGGCAGGTCACACGGTCACCTGCTCTTGGCTGATGGCAGACATTACCACAAGCACAGCCACCCTGGGCACACACAGAGTCACAACACAGCTAATTTCTCACTTAAACCTCCCAAGGTTTCCAGGAGGCAAAGAGCAATTGTTCTTACTCTGTAACTTATAGCTGAAGAACTGAAGCACAGGGTGGCGGAGGCAGCTGAGTTCTCCGGCTCCTCTTCATGCAGCAGGCAACCGGAAAACCCAGAGACTACGGCAGGCCCAGCTCCTGCCATGTCCTCCAGCCCAGGCAGCACCCCATCTGTCAGTCATTCACTGTCCTTCCACGGTTCCCTTGTTTACCCAGTCACCTCTCCTGTGGTTCCACTCCCTTGCTCTCCTAAAACTCTTGCCCATGGCCTCCCAACTGGCTCTTTAACCCCTTCTCCTCCACACTGGGGCTCATGCTAGGCCTGAAGGCTCCCCGCAGTACTGGTTTCCACAGGACTTCCTATCGGCAGGGTGACGGCCTCCCAAGGCACCTCAGAGCAGGCAGGCATCTCTGCTCACCAGCCACCCACGACTGTAGCCCCACGCCCCAGCCTCTCCTCCCCATTCCTCCACTGCTGCTGGACCCACCAGTTCACCAGTGTCCTACTCCCAACCTCAGCTATGACACTACAGTGCAATTTCTACAAAGAAAATGTGAGCCACACCTCAAGGCCCTCATGGAGCACAGGGCGGAGGCTGGCTCCTCCCGCTCCGCACCAGCGGGTGCAGCTCCAGCCTGTACCCCCAGATATCTACATCTACAGGAGGGCTTCCTCCTTACATGCAGGGCACCCAGCCCAGGCCCACAAATTCCTGACTGATGTGACCTCCTGTGGACCACTCCTCCCAGCACCTCATACCATGGGGACATAGGTCCTGCTGTGCAGGTAGCTGCTCTGCCATGAGACTATACTCTCCAGGCCATAAAAAGATCTAAGCCACCTCTCCTTAGCAATGTGCTGCTCAGGGGGCTGACAAGCTGTAGGTCAAGGTCAGTGACATCTGTCCGTGTTCCCACCCTACTTCCACCAGGATGAGCAACCCTAGACCAACCACTCCTGTGTCTCACAAGGCATGAAACTGGATCTGGGATGGCCAACTGGGGTGCATTCAGGAAAGTCAGAATGAGAACGAGCTGACCCACCCCTGCTCTGCAGGTTGGCTGGGAGAGAGGCAGGAAAGCCATGCTGGTATAAGACCTCCCACAGTAAAATGCTGCATAGGCAAACAAGCTGGCAGGCCAAAGCCAGACTAGAAATGCCAAAGGTCTCTCAACTTCACAAACTGGGATCATAGCAGGCCCTCCCCTGCCATGAGACTCTCCCACACACCCCGCCTTCTTCCTGGCTTTTTCTGGCCAGCAGCCATGGTCTCTGGAGCCTGCTTCCAAACAGCCTCCTGAAGGGGGTGCCATGAGGCCAGGCACAGAGGTTGAAGGGCTCATCTACCCGTCCAGGTGCCTGGGACTTAACTTCGAGAATTTGGTGTTTACCTTCAGCTGAGGCCTGAGGGCCCAGCCCCTGAGGGACCCCCAAGAGTGCTCCCACATGGGAAAGGAAGAGATGGGGAGCAGGCTCTGGTCTTGCTGGCCTTCAGTCTGTGTTTAGAATTGCAACCAAGGGAGAGCCAGCAGAAGACTTCTGTAGAGGTAGAGGAGGCAGTGGGAGCTTGGGGACCCCAGTGTGGGGACTCTCTACAAGGGATCCCCACCCAACTCCTCTGGGTAAGGAGGCCAGGTCTGGCTTCAATCTTCCTGCTGGGAAGAAGATGTCTGGCTGTGCCCATCACATTCCTGACAAGACAGTAATGAACCCTCACCCCATTTTAATTACCCATTGTCTAAATAATTACCAGCTTGTTTATTTCACTTAATGGTAGGCACACTTTTTTTCTCCTAATATTGATTTCCATGTTTTCCTAGTTTGTTCATTATCTTTCCTGCCCCTTTGATAGGCTCCAAAGGTCTCGGGGTGGGGCACAGGGGGTTGGAGAAAGCATGGATAAACCACTCACGGGAACCTGGAGGAGGAAGATGGGCTGAGCCTTACTGTGCAGCCTGAGGTGATCCCCTGCCCGATCTGGGCCTTGAGTTCCAGAACCCAAGCTCCCTCCACACCCCTCATCTGATACAGGCAGGGTGAGACGTTTTATAAAGAAAGAAAAGAGGCAGGAGGGGGTGGCAGAAGCTGCTGCATGCCTCCCTCCAGAGAGAGGCAGAACTGAGGCCAGGAGACAGTGGGAGGAGTCTGGGGTGGGCAGTGGGGCACTAAAGCCAAAAGAGGACCAAGGATTGGGGGGGCTTCAGGGTGGAGATCACTGCTCATCCGGCTTGTGGGTGGCCTGGGACTTTTCCTGTTCTTCTGGAACTTCCATCCCCAGATGCCTAGCCCTCCCCGAGCCTGTCCTCCACCCTTGGCTACCATCTCACCTTGCCTGCCATCACCACGGAAACGCAGGCAATGCCATGCTGTCACTGGGGCTGCAGAACAGCAACCTATTTCTCTGGTTGGGGGAAGGGTGGGACGTGGGAGTGGAGGGCTAAGGTCTCTTTGGGTGAAGGTTTAGAAGTTTCTAGAAGAGGTCATGCACTCTCTAATAAATCACTAATAATTGCATGAATATTTAAATCTTACTACAAAAAATGCAGTGGGTCCATTGAGGCTCCCCCTGTGGGTATTTATGACTACTGGGCTGGAATATCTAAAAGTGGGTAGGAGCCTGATTGAACTGTTGCTATGGTCACAGCTAAATGGGTGATTGGGAGTGAGAACCACTATCTATGGATATAAATTACATACAGTAAACCGAGAGCATTAACTGAGGGTTTATTATCAATTATCCCTCGCTTGTTCCCCTTAAAATGAACTTTAAGTATATTAATAAGAAAATTTACAGGTCTTAATGAAATGGGGGAAGCTGAGCCCCTCCCCCGAGCCCCGCCACAGGGACCCTCAGCAGCTTGGTCCCAGCATCAAGCCCATGAGCTGGGCACTTGGCTACGCAAAGACAAGCCCTGCCCTTCCGCCTGTCTCCCAAGCCTGTCCCGAGAGCAGCACTTTGGGAGAGGGGCAGTTCCACTGGAGCACGTGTTCCTCCAACAAAGACCCTGCCAGGGCCTGCTGTGTGTGGACACTCGGCTGGATGAGGGCAAGGAGACCTTCACCTGCCCCTCAGCACAGTGTGGGCACTGCCATCGGAGCGGCACAAATGGAGTGTGGCAGGGACGGGAGGGCAGAGAGGGAGACCAGCTCTCTTCCAGACTTGGAGATGCTCCCTGAGGAAGCTCCGGAGGGCAGAACCTTTGTGTGGCTGTATCCACGCTGCTCTCATGTCTACCCCTGGTGAGACGCACTCCAGACACAGACAGCCACAGGCTGGCTTGTTCCAAGGTCAGTCTGACCTCCTTCTGGTCCAGTTCACCATCCAGCAGCCTAGCCTCCCCTTGGTCCTTGGCATCAGGGCTGTGTTGGCTCTCCCGGGTGTCCTCCACCTCTCCTGCCACCAGATGTGGCACCAGGCACTGAGTTGCAGCTTAGATTTGCCATTCAGGGAAAAATTAGGTTTGGCCCATCTCTGGAGCCTACCCACTAGTGGGAGGTGGACACTGTCCATCTTGTCGGAGTGGTGGGTCCAAGGTGGCAGCCCATGTCAGCTTTGCTCGTGGCAGTGCTGATGATGGGAGGACCACCCTGGGGAACGTGATCTCCGCTGTCTAGAGTAGGCTTTCTGCAGCAGGCACTGCTGAGCTGCGTATGGCTCAGGGCTCTGTGAGAGCACCCAGCAAGGACAAAACTACTCACTAGAGTCTTTGCCAGCCCAATCCCTGGTCTGGTTCCTTTTTCCTTTTCTATCCTTGGGTGTCTCTGCCTGCCACTGAATTGCCTTTCCCCACTTGTTAGGAGAGCCTGACTGCTGAGCTCTGACTGCTGTTCTATCTTTCCGATCCCCTGAGGCTCCTCCCTCCTTCCTATCCCTGGGTTCTGGCCCTCCCCTCACTCCTGGAGAATACTAGGATTCACGAGGACCTTAGGGCAGGAGATTCCCATCACTGGCCATTTTTCCTTAGCCATTCTGGGCCGATCAGTTTCCCACACAAATACAATTACCCTGGCTAGAAACCTGACGGATGTAGCTCGTTTCTTTTTCCCCTGTCTCAGCAACTGGCCCTTTGACTGCTGTTCCAGTTCAGTCGTGCTTCAGAGCCTCTGAATCTGCTGGTCCCTCTGCCCAGGATACTGTTCCCACAAATGTAGCTCATGTGGCACTTCCTTGAGAGGCCCTTCATGCTCTAGTCTCTTTTCTTCTGCAGGACCCCTGTTGGGTTTATTTCTTTGTAGTCTGTCTGCCTGGGCCAGGATGGAAGCTGTAGGAACAGAAAGCCTGTCTGGCTCACTTGCAGCATGGCCTGGGCACGCACAGGTCCTTAGCCCTTTGGAGTGGATGCTCTAGGCCTCGGGCTGCATACTGTGTGTGCTCCCTGTATGACGGGGAAATTGGCAGGCACAGAACGCAGCACACAGGCACTGTGTGGTTCTTGGGGAGCAGCCTGGCTGGGAGGTACTCTAGGCTGGCCATGGCAGAAGCAAGGATGCAGCACCTGGAATGTGAGAGTGAGGAGACGGGCTGGGCCTAGAGCAGGGGTGATGGCGTCCCAGGGCTTCAGAGCCTGCTGTCATCACAGTCAAGGTAGGGAGCTGCCTGACCAAGCAGTCCTGTAGAGTGGTAAGCCTGAACAAAGCACCTGTCTGCCGGTGTGAGGCTGGACGAGGCAGGACTCAAAGACGCCTGTTATTCCCTGCTCAGTTTCCAGAGTAAATGGCAGAGCAGCCAAGCATTAATAATTGGACAGGCCTTGGCCTACTGTGTGCCGTTGAAGGAAGCAAGGTTGCTCCTCTAGCAAGTGTGGGGTCACCAGTCTGCTCTGCTATCGACCCTGAATGTAACCAGCAGAGAGCACAGGGCAGGGAGCCCAGGACTGGCACCAAGGCCTGATGCCAGGATCCACTGTAAATAGAGTGAGTTGCTGAGCCACAGTGTGTGGGCACCTGTCTAGATAGCAGGTAGGTGCTTTCCGAGGCTGCAGCCCTTGGCCCACAGGCTCTAAGAGTTTTGGTGAGTCTAACAGACATGTCAAGAGCAGGAAGCTCCACACAAACACTGCTGAGGAACTGGAAGGGGCATCACCCCAGAGTCAAGCTCCTCTGAGGCAGGCACAGCACAGTTTGCCCAAGTCCTGCTGGCCCTCCCTTACAACCCTTCTGGAACCAGTGGCCACCAGTTTCCTTCAGATCTTCCTCAGTGGTCTCCTAGCTTAGTCTGAATACAACTTCCATCAATTTGAGTAGAAATAAATATCCTCCCTCTGACTGCGGCGGGGCACAGGAAGGGCCCAGGATACGAGTGACACCAGGCAGGGGCACAGACACAAACTGAAGTCATTTCTGGAAGAGGGTGTTCTAAGGCTCCCTAGACCCTCCCTAGGTGTCCCTTGGGATTCCAGGGCACACTTTTCCCTCTAGATCTGTCCTGGGGACCCACTAGGGCCCTGGGCCTCAGATCTGTCCCCTGATAGTTCAATCAGCTTGGACCTGAGTTTAGTTTACAGCTTTTATTTAAATGTGCTTTACACTGTGCCCCCTGCCCCAGTAATGCAGCCTCCCTCTCTCCAGCCTCCACCTCATTTCCAGCCTCAAGGTTCCCCCCACACACCCCTATCTCCTGTCTCTGTAAACACTCCTCTCCTCTGAGCCTATAATTAGCCCCAAGTAGAATAATTCATAACAAACTTTCTTTCTTGTGGCATCTTTCGTGCTAACGTGTTGCTGAGCGCCTCACAGAATCAGCAGGAGGGAGGCCAGTCTCGAAACGCCTGAGAGTCCTGCCTACCCCCAGCAAACACTGATCTCCTTTCTGTGACTATGGTTTTGCCTTTTCTAGAATGTTATAGACATGGATTTATGTAGCACATGGCCTTTTGTGTCTGGATGCTTTCATAGCACGCTGCTGCTGTGGTTCACTTGGGTCGTTGTCTGAACAGGCAGTGAGCTCCTTTCTGTGGCTGGGCAGTGCTCATGAATGTCTGCCCGTTTGCCTACACTCTTTCACACACAACCTCTGCAGCCACAGGCCTTCATTTCTCTGGGAGCAGAGTTGCAAGGGTGCAGGAGGCATGCTGAATTGGTAAGCAATCCTGTCTTTGCTGTGTGCTCTGTGTATTATTTATGCTAATACCTCACATACTTCTGTTGATAGCTTTGTGACTATGGCTACTCCCATTCTGTAGGTGACCAACTAAAGCTCAGAAAGGCCGGCCAACTTGCTCTGGATCACACTGCTAATGTGGTATAGCCAGATAGTCTGGCTGTGTGCTCTAGATGCTGAAGGCCCCAGTTCAAGTGCTAGCTCTACCTCTAGTGAGATGTATACCTGGGATTCTGATATGCCCCCATCTACAACTGGCACTCACTATCACCTACATGTCTAAGTTCCTCTGAGAGGGGAAGGTGAATTAGTAGAGGCTTGGTGCTCATCATTATTATGATCTCCTGACCCCCAGCTTTACAGGACCAGCTGAGGAGACAAAAGCTGCTTCTGATGTCCCCATGGCCTGAGCAAGCCCTGCTTTTCCCCAAGCCCTGCTTGGTCCCCCTCTCTGGTGAAGGAAAGTATGAAGCATCCCAGCTGGCAAGGAGACTCACCCAGAATGGGGAGCAAGGAGGCCACCTTCCCTTCAAGGCTGGTGGTCAGCAGCTTTCTCTGGCCTCAAGGACATCTGTAAACAGGATGGTCAATGTGGGTCAGAGGGGCAGGTCTCCCCTTTGATCCCACTTGTCCCATGCAGAACAAGGCTTCTCTGAAATGGGCACGGGCTTAGTGAGTCTGCTTGGCTGAGATTCAGTCCGTAGTATCAGTCTTGGTGGCGAAGTTTCCTTTGCCCTTTGAGTTGGCTCACTCTAGGACATGGTCCTAGGGCTCCTGGGAAGGAGAACCCCCCAACTGGCCTTTACATGTGCCCACTGCCACCCAGGGCAAGCTCAAAGTCACAGAGGCCAAAGGATGTAGCCCCCACAAGGGGAGAAGAAAATGGGGAGATGGATCAGCCCCTGCAGAGCCCAGGAGCTCAGAGGGAAAGTACTGATGAGCGTGAGCTCATTAGGGGAGCTGTAAGACTGATGGGAATGAACACTGACTCCGGTAGGCTGTGCCCAACTCACAGCCCAGCTCCTGTCCCCATGCCCCCTCACGGCTTCTCCCCACTGCCTCTGAGCACCCCGTCTTCCCTTGGACACTCAGCTTTTCCTTTCCCTTAGACTCAGCAGGTTCCTTACAAGTCCCTCCTCACATACCCCAGACCAACACCGAAGGTGAACAGGTTAACACTGGCTGTGCTATGGTGTACTGTTGTATGCTGCTATGTGCTGTGCTGTGCTGTGCTGTGCTGTGCTGTGCTGTGCTGTGCTGCTATGTGCTGTGCTGTGCTGGGCTGGGCTGGGCTGTACTGTGTTATGCTGCTATGTGTTGGCCTGGGCTGCTCTGGGCTGCTCTGGGCTGAGCTGTGCTGAGCTGTGCTGAGCTGTGCTGTGCTGTGCTGCTGGGTGCTGCTGGTGCTGAGCTGTGCTCTGTGCTGCTCTGTTCTGAAGAAGCCCTTAAACTATGGTAGGAAAGGGAGGCCAGGGCACTGCCTGCTTCTGCCTCACCTTCTAGCTCCTCTCTCTTGGGTCCCCCATTGAGCCTCCAAATACCTCCACTTAGAGGCTGGGTCACCTCCTCCAGGCACATCCTCTGCTCTCTTCTCACATTCAGACCCTGCCAGGCCACTTCAGGGGCAAGAACTCTGCCCTCAGACCAGGCAGGTCCAAGCCTTTGCTGGTGGTGAGGAGACAGCCAAGGCGTGTGAGCTGGGCACAGGGCAGCTCCGGCCCTCCCTGGCCGAGATCTTCTTGAGGCTCAGTTGTGACAGTGGCCATCCCTCACCCCAGCCCTGGGACACATGTCCACTGTCCTTATTGCCTTGTTGCCACAGCTCAGGGTTTCCTGGCTTTCAGTAGGTACAGCCTCTTCTGATACCATGTGACTGAGCAACCCGGCCTCACCTTTTCCTAGCCCATCCTGTCCTGTTTACTACCTATTTGGAACAAAAGATGTGCTAGGTGGTTTGGAGGCTGACGTCTGTCTGCAAGGGATGGGAAAAGCCTAAAGAACAAGAACAGAAAGTGTTTAGGAAGTGGCTGTGACTCTGGAGTGGGCATGACCTCAAAGAGGCCTTGCATGGTGGGTACAGGCTATCAGTTTGTGGGCCGGCAGAACATGGCAATCCTGGCAGAGAGCAGAAAGGCAGACAGTGTGCCTCATGACTGGCTGCCTCTGGCTGCCTCCCTAGCTCTGTCTGTCCTTGGCCCACAAACAGTAGCTCCGTTTTCTTGAAGGGACCCACTACTGTTCCATAAGTAGCCAAGTGGTCTGGATAAAACTGACGGCTTACTTAAAACTGAGGGTAAACCCTATTCAACTGTGTCTTATCCTAGGTACGGTACTTGTCTTGAATGAACTCGAGAGCCAATCTTTCAATGAGGTCCCAGGAGACCGGTAAGGAGGCAAGGGCTTGGCTGCGGCAGTCACCTATCACCAAGACAAGAAGGGCAGGGAGAGGCTGGGGTTGCCCCAAGGTATAGCCCATGCCAGAGGAGGCAGAGATGAAAAGCAGAGAAACAGGCTAGAGTGACTGGTCTGTGGAGCAAGCTTTGCCCCGGTCAGCTATACCTCGGGCTTTTCAGTTACAAGAATCAATAACACCCACTTACTGTTTAAGTCTATTTGAGTTGAGTTTTCTGTCATATTGCAACCAAAAGATTCTTAACTGAGAATCTAGTTTGGCTAGAATGCAGGAAATCTGAGATGAGAGGTAAGAAGATAGAGCTGGCTAGACAGACCAGGAAGGAACTGAAGGTTGGAAGGAAGGAAGGAAGGAACCCAGGAAGGAAGGTTGTTTCAATAGGCATTGGGGACCCATGGAAGGCTTCTTAGCAGGAAAGTGCTTCCGAGCATCTTACAATGCCATGAGAACTGGGCTTCACCAATCCTTCCTTCCCACTTCTCCTAGCAGGGCTAAACAGTAGAATGAAGCTTGTTAAGACAGCATAACCTTAGACTGGCGAGATGGCTCAGCGGTTAAGAGCACTGTTGGCAGAGGACCTGAATTTGGTTCTCAGCACCCACATAGTATATCACAACCATCTGTAACTCAAGTTCTAGGAGATCTGACACCCTCTTCTGCCTCTTTGGGCACTGCATACATGTGGTACACTTACATACTGTGCTGGATGATTTTAGTGTCAACTTGACCCATCTGGGTAAAAGAACCCCTACTGGGGAATTGCCTCCATTGGACTGGCCTGTTGCTATGTCTGTGGGGCATTTTCTCTACTGCTGAGTGTTGTGGGAGGGCCCAGCTCCACTGCAGACAGTGCCATCCCTGGGTAGGAGGTCCTGTATTGTATAAGAAAGTAGGTTGGTATTGGTCAAAGTGTTTTGTCACAGCAATTGAAAGCAAACTGGGACATATACATATAGGCAAAATACTCATACACGTAAAATTGAAAAATAAATAAAATCCCTTTAAATAAAAAGAAAACATAAACTTTTCATACTCTATAGTTCTACAGAGCTACTGTAATAGTCTGATTTTCATTACTGTAACAGACTACCTGAGACAGACCAACTTTATAAAGGAAAAAGGTTTATTTGGTTCACAGTTTTGTTTATTTGCTGTTGTACTACTGAGATTGAACCCAGAGCCTTGTACCTCCTAAGCAAGTACTCTACCACTAAGGCACATCTCCCCACCCCTTAGTTTACAATTGTGGAGGCTGAAAAGCCAAGATATGGCAGCTTCCCTGGTTCAACCTCTGGTAAGATAGCACCACAATGGTGGAAGTTGGGGGTGGCAAGAGGTCAGCTGTCCAGACAGGAAGCCAGAGCACTGGGAGTGCCAGGCTTGCTCTTTTCCTGAAAAACCCCATGTGGTAAATAAGGGACCCATGAGAACAACTTTAATCTCATCTGTGAGCAGAGCCCCCAATATCCCAACATTCCACCAGAACTCTCCTCTTAAAGGTTCCCCTAACTTCCTATGCCACCACATTGAGAACCAAGCCTCCAGCATGTGAATCCTTTGAGGGTACTTGGATCATACCCAACCACAGAAGTCACTTTGCCTAGAACAAGCTCTGGGAATTTCAGTGGAAGCCAGTAAGATTAAGTTTCCATCCCAAAGAAAGGAGGCTCGTCTACACTGCAAACATCAGAACCTCTCTGTGACAACCTCTCACATAAAAGTGTCTGGCACACAGTAGGGGATCCACACATCTTGGAAAATGGATGAGTACTCCAGAGAGCTTTGCAGGTGGGGGCAACCCACACAAGAGAACTAGCACAGGTCCTAGTGGCAGAAACACAGCCCCAATAACTGGCTGTAAGTCCAATGTGGGCAGAGGCAGCCCATGGGCCAGAGCACTGTCCATGGTACCAAAACGCCACTCAGAGGTAGCTTCACAGCTGATCCATGGCTGCCTGCAGAGGACTAGAAACATCTTAGGAACCTCAGCGGGAACATACACGACATAACCTTGCATTCCCTGTTAATCCCAGTCCCCCAAAGACCTTCTGCATGAGACAGATAACCTGGCATAGATCCAAGCAGTCTGTTTCCTGATCATGACCATGTCTCTAGCAAAAAACATCCTTCCATCCTGGTGCCCAAGCTCTCCAGGGTTGTGGGTCCCTGAAGGGGCTCAAACATCAACCCAAGCCAGCCAGTCAGCCTCTTCTGAGGACTCTGGAGAAGAAACTAGTCAGAGACTGGCACTGGGCAGACAGCTAGAAAGACAGGCTGCATGCCAACAGCAGTCACTAGAGGACCTGGCAGGTGACTCTGGTCTTCACCGGCTCATGGGTACTGCCAAGCAAGGAGTTTGTGTTGGAAGCCAGTATACAGAGGGAGGGGTGGCTGCTCTCTGGTGTCAGGAGCAAGTAGCAGACAGAGGCTGGCATGGTGACTGTGCAAATGTGGATGTAGAGCTAGAAAAATATCATGGAACAGAGTGCAGGAATAGCAGAGGGGTGAGGGGCTGCGGAGAGCTTGGGGGCACTTCCAGAGAAGAGGTGGGCTGATGAGGGGAGCTAGTCCTTCAGTCAGGGGGAAGTTGATCCTCACTGCAGATTCGTACAGACAGGACTAGCGGGTGGTGACGTCTGCCCAGGCATCTTGGCTCTGGTGGGGACTTCTTCTCTGACATCATCCTCACAGGGCAGAGGCCTCCTCACATTCTAATTTTGCCCAGAAACCATTCTGGCTCCACCATCCATGAACTTATCTAAACCTTTCTGGAAGTAATTTATATTTTCAGCCTGTATCACCTCTAGGGGAAATGATTTTCAAAGTTTATTCCCTGCCGAGTGCAGCAGGATTTCCTGTTATTGGTTTTAAACCTGTGTCTCCTGAGTGTTGCTAGGGGCTTGGGTGGGGGTGGAGTTCCCCTGGTAGACTGCAATTTAGCCACGGAACCCAGCACCCGCTTCTCAAGGCCCTCTCTGACTTTATAGCTTTGGACCACATTTCCCACATTTTCTCTCAGCCTCGCTGTCTGAGTCTGTCAAAGGTGAACCAGGTTGACTTTATATGACAGCTCCCCTTTGAACACAGCTTTCCCCACAGTCCTACATGCAGTTTTAGGGAACTTTACAGCTGCCCATATGGAGCCACCTCCGTGAGGTCTCAGCTGCCCTCATGCCTCTGTAAGGCAGTGCTCTCACCCAGAATCAGTGTCTCCATTTCACAGATGTACAAACTGAGGAAACTGAGTTACCACAGCACACGGATCTGTGACCCAACTCAGCTGCTCCCAAACTTTAGCTGGTGCTCCCCTAAGAAGTAACCTCAGCAGGTCAGACTGCTGGGTGCAGTGTTTCTCCAGAAAGCAAACTATATGCCCTCTCCCTTCCCATCCTGCCCAGTCCACTGCTGCCCTTATGGGCTCCAAATCCCTTCTATCTAGACAACCCCTATGCCATCTTCCCCAGAACTTGCTGTTATTCTCTGCCCAGGCCATTGCCTTTCAAGGTACAATATCCCCAAAGTCATCCTTCATCAACCTGGCATTTTACCGCCACCCAAGAGAGCTTAGATTTAATTGCAAATACCAATTTTTACTATAGGTGTCCTCTTCCAGATCTTTTATTTAAATGTTGGGGGGAAGAAGAGCTTTGATTGATTCCCCCCATCCTGGAGGCACAGCGGTTTATTGGTCTAGTTTAGTGGCAGGTTTGGACAGTTTTCATCTCCTCTCACTCCAGGCTTCCCCGTTTGGGGAGTTCCTGGCCTGCTCCAGGAGAGCAGCATCCTGGGCGGGGTAGCAGAGAGACAGGGAAAAATATACAGATGGGACTTGAAGGGGGTTCACAGAGAGAGAATGTGGGGCTGCTGGCCACCCAGATAAAACACCCACCTGGGCAGAGGGAGTCTTGCCCAAAAGCACACATGCCACTTCTCTCCCAAGAAGGCAGCTCAGTCATTCACATCTTTTGTTCCCTCCCTCCCTCCCTCCCTCCCTCCCTCCCTCCCTCCCTCCCTCCCTCCCTCCCTCCCTCCCTTCCTCCCTCCCTCCCTCCTTCCCTCCCTCCCTCTTTTGGCCAGCTCCTTATCAATGAGAAAACAGTTGCTTCAAGTTCCAGATAAATCCATTTCTGACACATTTACACAGAGGAGGCACACTCCAGAAGAGGACACACACACACACACACACACACACACACACACGCAATCAAAAGCACCCATTCCTCCAGGGGTTGGCACCTCTCTACCGCTGCTCAGGCACACATGTACTTACAGTAGTCATCCCCCTCCCTCCTCTCCACTGTCACACACCTGCACGTTGGGAGGGACTCCGAATGTCCTCTGAAGAGCCCAGTGATTCCATATGTTTGACAGGAGGGAAGGGGATGGAGCCAGGCAGGAAAATGCCAGCACAGGAGAGAAACGCATGGGAGGCTATGGAGCAGCTGCAACTACTGGGAAGGGATCAGAGACTCTCCTGAAATCTGGACCTGGGTGGCTGGAGAATCCTGGATGAGGACTGCTGTTGGCCACAGCAGGGGCCCAATAGCCCCCACCCAAGAGCATTTGTGGGGACTCATACACTCTACTAGGCAGCATCTATTGTACAGAAATAGAAGACAGATAGCCTGGCAGGAGGCCCTTAGCCCCCTGGGGAGGGCTGACTGTGAAGGGCAAGCATCTCTGCCTCCAGGGTCTGTGACAAGGTCACCTTCACCTATGGACACATCAATTCCCAGTTAGACCAGACTAGTGCCAACTTCAAGGTATACCAGCCAGCCCCTGGTCGAGGCCTCATCCTCAGGCTCAAGTGATACATGAGGATACCTGTCTTCCCAAATAAGCCAGGCTAACTCCCTCTCTTCTTGGCTGTCCTGTCCACAGAGTGAGGGACTTGTGCACAGTGCCTGGAATTTCTGCAATACCTCCAAGAGATTCAGTGGTCTGCTGAAGTCCCAAAGACAGTGGTTCCCAGCCAAGTCATGCAGATGCCAGAGAGGACCGCTTGCCCCCTCATTCTGCCTCAGAGCTGCCACACTGGCTTGTGTCTGTCCTCACCACTGGCACAGGGTAGACCCAGGCTGTCAGCTGCTCTGGCCCAAAGAACTGAGGCTGCTCCCACAGGAGCCCTGACAGTGAACATGGGGCTCCTCAAAGAACTGGGAGGGAAGAGTGGGGACACTAGCAGGCTGAACTGTAATCAGATTTCATCTCCTAGCACTTTCGGACAGCTTCTCCCTGAGAGGCTGGTGTGGGGTGGGGTGGCGCTCCTGCTCCTGTAGGGACATGGGTAGAGGACGAGAAGGGTAAAACAGGACAGGAGGCAAGAGCATCTACCCTCTGACAAGTCCGTCCCAGCCAGCAGGGCCTGCTTCCTTCCATATCTGTGCTATTGCTTGGGGGTTCCAAAATCAGTTCTCTTTGGCTCTCTTTTTCCTCCTCTCCTAGCATTTTTCTTTCCCTCAGAATTCTCAAAGGAGAAGACTCTATAGAAAGATCTTTAAATAAATGGACCCGCCCTGGCCCTGGAGAATATGTTAGCGTGTGAAGTGATAGCCCAAACGGGACAAGTAATCCAGAGAAGACAGGGAGACATATCAGGCAGGCTGGGCCACTAATGCCATCCATGCATCATGGGAGGGCTGGGGAGCAGAGAGCCACTTCTCACCCACAGACAAGACAGGGGCGGGAGAGGGGACCGTGCCTCCTCTCCTTTGCTCTCCTCTGCATGCCTGTCAGTGTGCAACTATTTCATTTCTTCATTTGTTCCCTGGTGTGTTGCCTGTCCCATGAACTTGAAGTTTGGCCCTACAAGGACACACAAGCAGCTCTACCAGACATCCCAGAAGCCCCAGCATGCAACTCAGGCCCTCAAGCAGACAACAGCACTCAACAAACATTTGCTGAAGACACCAGCTGATGCATGAAAGAATGAGTGGGCAACTGAGGGAACGGATGGGCGAAGCCATCCAGGGCGGATCAGTAGCCGAACCTCAGCCTGGATGGAAGAGGAAGCCTGGGTCTGAGGTTGCCTGGGAAAGCCCAGGTAACAGCCAACTCTCCGATCGGGTTCCTCTGCACTCCAGCTCAACCCTAGCTCCTCTTGCTATGTTCTGGGCCTTAGCCAGGACCTCTGTTCTGAATGCCAGATTTACCACTGCACCTGCCAGAGACATTAACAAAGTGTGTCCCAAGAGGGGCCAGCCTGACCTAGGTCCTTGACGCTTCTTCCCCGGAGTGACCGAACCCTGCTGTTCACTCCGTTCTGGTCCTAGTCTCTCTTGTCTCTGACTTCCACTGGTCACTGATCTTTCTAAAACTTGATCTGACCATGCTGCTTTCTGATTCCAAGTTGTCAGTAGCTCCCACTGTTTCTGGAATGAATGAAGCTCTCTGATACAGCAATCATGGACTGATCCACATGGATACTACTTATCTTCACAGTCTGGGTTTTCACACCATTACCATGGCAACGTGACAATGAGTTGCTGCCATACCCGTTCTACAGATGAGGAAAGTGAGGTGTAATCAAGTAGTCAAGTGGTAAACTCCAAGTTAAACATCAATAATAAAACTGTGATCAGAGCCAACATGGAGTTGGGTGTGTGGTCCCCATACAGATGCCCAGGAGGCTGAGACAGAAGGATCACTTGAGTCTAGGCGTTTAAGCCCAATCTGGCCAACACAGTAAGATCTCATCTCAAAAATCAAAAACAAAATCAAAGTGGCTAGGCATAATTTCTTTCCCTGGCACTATTCTAAGCAAGTCAATCTTCATGCTAGCCTTTAGATACCAGACTGTTAGCCCAACTCTTGACCTCTCTGTGCCTCAGTCTTCACATCTGTAAAATGGGGCTCCTAATCACAGAACTCCTCCAAGCTCCATTGTGAGGCTTCAGTGAGGAAATGTTGAAAGTATTCATTCAGGTCAAAAGAATATCAGTTTGGGGTCTGGACAGAGCTACAGAGGCCTTCTAGGAAGATAGTGTGTCTAGATGAGAGGCAAGACAGATAAAGACTTCAGCTTGGAAACAGTGGTCAATGGCCAGGCACTGGGAGGGGCAAGTGAGGAGGGGAGGGGATACAGGGCTCTGGAAGTAGAGAAGGAATCCAAGCTGAAATCCTGAGCGCCAGTCGGGTGTGGCTGGAAGGAGTGTGCACTGTACAGCAGGGTGGTGAGGCAGCAGAGGAAGCAGGGCACATAGGGCCCACCAGCCTGAGACTCACACCAGCACCTCTTCCACAGGGTGTTGTGAGGCCAGGGCTCATCCCTTAAACTAAGGAATACAGCCTCCGGGACCCACCGATGCCTGTTCATACTTAAATGAAGGGATGGAGCCCTGGACCCTCCCGCCCCGCCCCAAGCACAGGCTAGCCTTATGCATAGCGGGAGGAGAAGGTGTCTCTATCACCTCAGACAGAAATGTGATGGTAAAAAGGAAGCCTGGTTCAGGAACGGGGATGTGGGGGTTCTGAAAATCCATAGCAGCTGACTGAAGTTGCCAGCTGCAGCCCCATAAATCGTGTCCTGGCCCAGACTGGCGGTCCATTAACATGAAAGATTCCATCGCACTTTACAACCTCCCTGTCTTGTACAGCGACAGCAGGTAATTAAAACAATAATTGTTTTCTGATGTTGCTTCTGTTGAACGATAAAAGCTTCCAGTTATTTTCTTTTCATGGAGGGGTGAGGGTGTCTGAATTGGGGGCACGTAGAATGGGGGCAGGGCCTCAGAAGTTTGGGAGCAAAGAAGGATACAGAGGCCCTTTCTGTGGCTGTCCCAGAGAGAGGTCTGCAGGAAGGATCTTGGTTCCAGCTCAGCAAAGTCAACCACATTCTATCAAGAGCATGCACACACACAGGCTATTCAGTACACGAGAAGGCACACTGCACACATGGCCATCGACAGGCATGTCTTTCACACTTAGCCTTTAGTTGTACTGTGAGCTGCTCTGAAGAGGGGGCCACACTGCCTGGGAAGTTCCAGGAGGGGAGGATCTCCAATGAGGAAAGCTGTCAACAACAGACCCAAGGAGAAATTGCAAGTGCTAGGGAACCCCTCACAGTTGCTTTTGTACACCTGAAGAACAAGATACAGACAGATGCCTCAAAGGGAGAAGGGCAAGAGGTGTGTGTAGCAGCCCCAGGGATAATGCATATGTACTTCCTGGTGCTTGTCTGAGAAGAGCTGGGTGTTGTCAAATACTAGAGAGATTGTTGCAAGGAAAAAGAGGACGCCTGGTGTAGTAAGGGGTCTTCTGTGCCCCTAAACAATTACTCACTCTTCTCATTGATGCATTCATCCATTAATCCATCTATGCACCCTCCACTCACCCATGCATCAGCATAAACAGATCATAGTTCCTGCCCTCAAGAAACTTATGATTTAATGGAGGGAGGTATAAAATAGACAAGTCAATTGGTAAATGTCATGAAGAAACTAAAATAGAATGATGGGCCACTGTGTATGCCAAGGATCCAGAGAGCGGGATCCCAACCTCTCTGAGTGAGGCCGGAACGAAATGGAGATGTCTGGAGAAGATGGACGTTGTTCTGGTTCCGGGGTCCTTAGGGCAGCGTTCTCAGACGGCAACGTTTCCAGCCCCAATTCTGCTACTTGTTCACCTTCGTCACCTGCAGTCCCGTGCCTGGGATCTGACAAGCGGGAGTGGAGTGGTGAATGCTTGTACTGGTAACATGAACGGCGTCATATCTGGGGGCTCCTGCACCTTGGTCCCCAGTGCCCAAAGGGCCTGTAGCAAATCACCCTGATGCTTAAAACAAATACTTTTTTAATCACTAAAAATTGAAATGATTTCACATGAAAATGTTAATGTATTCATGATCACAGCCGTGTGCTGCATCTGACAAATTAGCACCAGCCCGCCGCATTGTTCCTAGCTGCATTTATCTTAGTGAGCATACACACGCACACACACACACACACACACACACACACACACACACACCAAGTGGAAAGGTGAAGAAGGCAGCTCTTGGGTGGATGGAGGGGGCAGAAGGGAGGGGCCTAGAGAGGCCTGGAGGTCCCTGGCAGCCAGGTGTGACCTCAGTAGAGGGCCATGGAATCTTGGCTACCTCCTCCTCCACTCACATGCCCATCCTGGAAGCCTACACCAGGCAGGGCTGCCTGGCCTGCCAGACTGACCATCCACAGACTCAGAGGCTAACAAAGGAGGGCACCATGAGATGAGAAAAACAATTTTTACAAGAATTCAGTATTTCAAAGATAAGCATCTGGATGTGGAGAAACCAGAACTTTGGGGATTGCTGGAGGGAATATAAAATGTGCTGGTGCCAGTGCTGGTCAGGAAAACAGGTCAGTGGTTCCGGTACTGTACAACGTAGAAGTGCCACCTGAGCCAGCAGTTCCACTTGTGGGGAACAACCACGAGAACGAAAAACAGGTATTTAAGCAAATATCTGTATAGAAATGTTCGAAGCCCCATTGCTCATGACAGCCATGCAGCGAGCAGCGGGTGGACTCTGAGCTTCAGCCCCTGAAGCTAGAGGAGATTGGGCTCTTCAGACACAGAATCCATCTCAGACCTTCCAACTAGTTTCTTTCAACTCCAATGTGTAGAAAAAAAAAAAAAAAAAAACCACACCGTGACCTCAGAGCAGAGTACTGATAAAAGCACATAAAAAAGGAAGGAAGTTCAGTGAGGGTGAGGGAGGTGGACTTTTGGCGTTTGTTTTCCCGCTCCTGGGCTCCCACAGTCTCTTTCTCGGTATACATCATCAGGGGTTTCTCGCCCTTTCTGGAACCTTGGGCTAAGCTGCTCCTTCCCTTGTGGCCAGCACTGCTGGCCCTGGCTTTCCTCCTCCGTCCCTCAGGCTACAGCAGCTCAGTATTCTCTGGGGGAAATTGTGAAGCGAAGCCTGCCTCTGAGCAGAGCCCTCCGGGCCCTGCTGGAGAGCTCTGTCCAGATGCCCTCTAGTCTCTCCTCGGCCCTCCCAACCTTTCCAGCCCAGCACGCTCTTCCCTGCCTACCGTGTTTCCTGTGCTCCTTCCCTTAGGAATTCCCAAGAGAATTCCTTTTTTTTTTTTTTTTTTTTGAGACAGTCTCTTTGTAGCCCCAGCTGGCCTGTAACTTGCTATGTAGACCAGGATGGCTTCAATATCCGCCTGCCTCTACCTCCTGAGTGATGGGATTAAATGCGTATACCATCATGCTCCACCCCCTTAGGGGGTGAATTTTACTAAGGTGGGAATGCAACAGGGGCTAAAAGCTAGCCGGGATTTTGATTCTTTTTTTTTTTTTTCAAGTGTTGTTCCTTCATTTTCTTCCTTCTCCAATGTATAAAATGTTCTGTGTAATCTACCTCAATTTTGGTACAAACTGCGTACCAGAACTGTGGTGTCAGAAAGGAAAATATATTGTTTCTTCTTTTTTTGAGATGGTCGCACTATGTAGCCTTGGCTGGCCTGAAACTCGCTATGTAAACCAGGTAAGACTTGAGTGAACTCACAGAGATTTGCCTGCCTCTGAGTGCTGCTGGGATGAAAGGTGTGCAGCCAGCAAGACGGTTCAACAAGCAAAGGTGCTTGCTGTGCAGGCCTGATGACTGCGGTTCAGCCCTTGGAACCTACATAAAGGTGGAAGAAGGAAACCAACTCCACAAAGTTCTCCTCTGACCTCCACATGCACACCTTTGCTCACGCCTGGGTGTGCGCATACACAATAATAATAAATAAAAATTTAAATAATAATAAAAATTTTAATGCAATAGAGGCACACAAGGACTATCACCCATTAGTGGGGATGAAAAACTGACTCAGCCTACAGCAGGACAGAGCTTGACATTATGCAGGTGAAAGAAGCCAGTCACAGAGGTCACAAATGTCATGTTCCCATTTGCATGACATATCCATAATGCTCAGGTCTATGGAGATGGAAAGCAGGTGCTGTTTGTAAGGGGCTGCGAAAAGGGAGGAACAGGAGTAAGTGGCAAATGGGGGTCTCTCTGGGAATAACGAAAATGCACCAGAGAGAGGTGACAGCCACACACTGTGGATACACCAAGTATCATCTGACTGTGTACTTTAAAATGATTAATTGTATGTTATGTGAATTTCATGTCCGTTGAGGCCAACTTGGTCTACATGGTAAGTTCTAGCTGGAGCTACAAGGAGACCCTATCTCAAAAAACAAAACCCTAAAAACAACAATGACAAAAAGTCCAACCTCACTCTACCCCTGTAAGCTCATTTTCACACCGGTATTCGTTACAGGGAGATGAGGAGATAGCAGGCACCTGACTTTTGCTGGGTAGTGCAGAGGTCTCCAAAGGGCTCAAGTAGCCTGCCTGGCCCTCTCCCTGTACCCACACCATCACCCCATCAGTCCATCCCACGGTCTCAAGACTAGCTCCATAACAGCACTGGCCCGGCCCTTCCCATCCCATAACCAAGGCAGAAAACAGTATCTGGGTTCATGCTGTGACACAAAAGCGGACCTAAGACCCAATTCTCAAATTTGTTAGCCAGATCAGAAGTGGTCCAGAGGAACTCAGTCTCCTCCACTCTGCCTTCCTAGGAGGAGTGCTGGCCTCAAGTATCAACACAGACACAGATCATTAAGCTTCTCTTCATTTGCACAGTTCTGTGTTCAAACCAGAATGCACCCTCTGCCATCTTCCTCCTGTGAACCCCATCTCAGTTCAGATGTCATCTCCTTAGACAGGCCTTCCTTGACTATCCTGTCTCACTCATGACCCCCTGACACACATTCAGCTCACCCATGGTCACATGGTCTCTCCCTCTGCCAGCCTTCCAACTGCACTGACAGAATCCTTTGTTATCTTAATCTGTCTGCTCGTTTAGGGTTATCTCCCACTGTACTGGGGGTTCTGACAGGAAGGAGAGCATCCATCTTGCTCACTACACCACTGCAGTGCCTAATGAAGTGCCTGGAACGTAGTAGGTGCTTAATGGCTAAGATGTGTCCATCTCACCTAGCCCTGACTCTATCTTCTCTACTTCTCTCGAAAACTCCCTATATGGGTTTTTCATTCATCTGTCTTCCACAGCTGGAGCTGGGACCTGGTGGCCATGAGACATCAGGCAAGTCACTTCTCCTCTGACCCTACCTACAGAGAGCCTGTGTGTAAGGACTGCAGAAGCCCCCTGCAATTATCTGTCAACCTCCACCCCACCCTCTTCTCCCTGAAGCATTTCATGGCTCCAGTGCCTTTCTAGCACACTTCTCTGGCTCACTAACACCAGCCCGGCTCCCGCTCCTGTATACTTCTGAGCACAACACACTCCCAACAGCACCTCCTGGCCTCTACACAGTTCAACCTCCAGGTCCCCTCAGTCCAAAATCGTCCTCAAGACTCTCTCCCCCTCAAAACCTTCTCCTCTTCTCTGGTTCCCACTGCTTGATCTTTGACCTCCTTCAGACTCTTTTGGGATCACCCCCCGAATCTCCCTTTTCCATCTCAGCAGCAGCCATTCCCCAGTGTCCCCATTAGAATGGGGTTCAAGCTCACCACGACCTGTTTCATACTCTGGCTCTCCACCTCCTGCCCTGCCTACATCTGAAAGCCAGTCTCAGGATATCACTCAACCTGAGCCCTGGCTCCTAGAGCAGGAAGGGAAGGGAGGTACAGGAAGGCACTCGCATGTGGCCTGTGCACTGACGCTGGGCATTGTGCACAGAGTAGACAACGCAGCCTCAGTGTGCACCAGCCAGTGGGGGTGATCAGGGTGTGTGCATATGGATGGAAGGGGGGGACATTGATAGGCAGGGGACAGGCAATATAAGGACATGGGTTTCTGATGATGCCCAGGGCCTGGAAGTACATGAGAGAGGGTGACACATGGAGCAGTGAGGGCACATAAGCCTGTCACATGGGCAATGGAGGCACACAGAGTGGCAAAAGTGGGTATATGGGCACTGAGGGTGAGGTCTGCCAAGGTGACAATCAAGTTCCAGCCCGTCCAAGACAATAGACTCACTGTGCCCAGCTCAGGTCTTTTGACATGTCAAGATAAGCACTGTTAAATGGACTCAGTACATTATATATGTCTCTCTGTGTGTATTTTTATATTATATATTATATATGTACATAGGTTATATATGTATATATGCATATATATGTATATTTATAAATGTTATGTGTATATATAACAATAATAATCGAAGAGGACAAGAAACTGAAATGGGGGACATGGGAAGTGTTGGAGGGACATGGAGCAGGAATTATGCTGATATAATACCCAAGTATGACATTCTCTCTCTCTCTCTCTCTCTCTCTCTCTCTCTATATATATATATATATATATATATATATATATATATATATATATACACATTTTTTTTAAAGAGAAGCCTACAGTCTGATTTTCATGTGTGGTCTTCGTTTTTTCAGAATGCAGTAGCTGCTGCCTGGGGGTTGAAGGCAAACATAAGGCCTCTTAGCCACTTCTGGATGAGTACTTGATTCACACTGGTGTCTTCCTGCTGAATCCTGCTGCTCATCCTCAACTCCCATACGCTATGGCCTCACTCCCCCTCCTCAGCTGGGCTCTTTCCACACAGGAAGAAATGGTCCTGGCCCTCTGCTCTAACCCCCAACCCTTCTACCTCCATGTGGGAAGAGCCATTAGACCCTGATCGCTATCCCAGGTCATGTGGCAACCCTGGACTAATTACTGTCTAAGTCTTTTCTGTGATTTGGCCAGCCTGGGTGAGAGGCTTTTTTGTAGGGAGAGTATAGATCCCCCTAGCTGACAGTCCCACCACAAGCACTATGGATAGGGAATACTGTAGGGGTTCTGTGTCCTGAGAAAGTATGTTAAGAGATCTAAGCAAAGGGGAGCAAAGTAGTACAAAACCCCAGGAGTTGAAACATTCCTCCAGTAAACTCAGTTCCCTAAGGGAAGAACCTTTTCAAGAATGATGGAGACTAAGACTGAATCCAATTCAGCCCCAAAGTCTGGTCCTTTTGCCTTTACCATGGAGCCTCATTCATGGTCTCCCTGATGGGTCTTGATAGGGCCTCATTCAATCATTTAAACTGCTAAGGCCACCTGTGCCACTGATTAGGACGCTTTCTCAGTGTGTCTCTTCCCAGCTGATCCAAAGCCTGCTCCTGATAGCTACTCAGAACAGAGCAAGCCCACTGTTCCCTGGACTGTGTTCTCTACCCTCAGTTAACAAGCCTAGCTTTCCCTCCTCAGTTCTTTGGAGGACTTCTCTCCTAGGACATGGCTTTAAGTTGGGACAATCCTACAATCCTCCATTACACGCTATTACACTGCTTCCCTTGACTAGAGCTGGTTTCAGTTTACTATGATACAACTCTACATATAAGACACAGTTTGGTGGGGTAGGGTGGGTTTCTAACAATGGATCCAGGGCTCTTTTGACTTCTCCCCCAGTCCAGCTCCCCATCTATTTTCTGTTTCTGACATCACTTCCCCAGGCTCAGAGCTCTGACTCACGTTTGCCTCCTCCCCCTTCTTGCCCCCCACATGCACCATCCAGATGCAGCATCCTCCTTTGCAGTGTCTCCCACATCCATCTCTCTCACTCCATCCTCGCTGCCTGCTCGCCGAGAAGGGAGGCTTCGTCATTTCTTGCCTGGATGACCATGGCAGCCTCCCGGCTGGTCTCTTTGCCTCCAGCCTCTCTCTGTTCCCATCCATCCTCTATGCACTGCCAGATTAATCTTTCTTAAACACTGCTCACTGCCTGTCACTCCCCAGCTCAAAGATGTAGCCAGCTCTGTTGCTCGCCGGCCCCCTGTGGGCACCGTCTGCTGCAGCAGGCCTCTCTCGTGCTCATGCCATCTCCAGGATGGCCTGTGCTCTCTACCTCCTCCTACTATCTAGCCACCACAGGCTGAGCTCCTGGCTTATGCCACTCTCCGAAGCCCCTGGCTATCGGATGGTTTGTCCTTTCCCAGAGCTTCTTGGCTCTTGAATACAGCTGAGGCCCTGCCACCTCTCTGCTCTGCATGGCCTGGGGACCCATCCTGGCTTGCAGGCTGTCAAGAGTCACTCTGCATGACTCATCTTTCACCTCACCAGCTCTCCTTCCTGAGGCCCCTCATGAACGCTCATCACCCTGGAATGAGCACCTTCCCAAATGCCAGGCCTTGACATACTTTGCCTGTTCTGTCCAGCAAGGTTCCTGCTCCCCGCTACGTAATCCAAGAGTGCATCACACAGCAAGGCCAAAAGCACACATGTGTGCAGCTGCAGACACAGCCCAGGCAGCAGCTCACACCCACAGAGCATTTGTTGTGGGTTAGCACTGAGCTACATGTTCCCCAAAGATGGACTCGCTCAGTGCTGGCAACCCCATGTGGTAGGGTCTTTCATTACCCCTATTTTCTAGATGAGGAAAGTGAGGCAAAGACAGCTCACTTAACTGATTTAGATCCCGCAGAGTGAAGCTCTGAACCACAGCAACTCCTGAGCTCTGACTCTTAGGCGCTACCTTGCAGCATAGACTTTCTACCCTTTGCCCAACAGAGGGAGAGGCTCCAAACCAGAGAAGTCAGAGGTCCTGCAAAGAAAGTTTGAAGGTGCCATGTCCACTGTTGCTTGTGGTCACTTCAAAAGGCCTGGGATCATCTTGGTGAGAAGTTATGTTATATTGGAGCCAGGCTGAGGAGAGTCAACTGCTGTAATTTCTAGAATTCTGCAAGCTAGCTGATACCACACGGGTGTCTGAAATAGGTGGTGATGGAAGCATTTACACCAGGGAAACAGTCCATCCTCCTCCCAGTCTTCCCAGAGAAACTGTTGTTCCACACTGACCTTACCACTACTGCAGAGGAAGAAGTTTGGACCACTCTCAAAAAGTGTCCCATGGGGCGGGGGTTCAGACAACTATACCCCCTGTGGAGGGCCTTCTGAAGGGAAGGGGCCTTGAGAAGACCAAGTGTGTGCTAAATGGATCCCAAAGACTGGAAGGAGGTTTTGAGGAAAGTTCAGGTGGGCTCAGGTTCTGAGCACGGGAAGATGGCTAATGCCAAGGGCAAAGCCACAGAGGAGGGCTCTGCAGCATCACCTGGGATCCTGGATGGAGATCCTGGGTGCAGGTCCAGCCACCCTCATGGGAAATGCCAATGTCAGCCAGAGCAGGCAGAGGCTTTGAAGAAGAGGACCATGAAGGGCAGACTGCAGACTGCTGGGATGCTGAGAAGCTCTGGTTCCCTACCATTTTCTGTCTGAAAGCAGAACCAGAGTCAAGGCCAGATGAACTAAGAAAGCACTGAGGACCAAGAAGGAGGGGCTAAGCACTGCTGTGAATGATGTCAGGTCTCCTGGTCCTCACCAATCACACCCAAGTCTGGTGGCTAGATCTGCTGCTGGTCTCTGAGAAAGTGGGATGGTGGCCATGGGGCAGGAGATGCCTGACCAAGGCCTACTTTTCAATACAGGACTAAAGCTTGGCTCAGTTAATGTAGCACTAGGAATCTTTGAGTGCAAGCAAAAGAAACTGATTCTCATAAATTTAAGCAAAAAAGTAGAAGTTGATGAGATGGCTCAGTGGGTAAAGATGCTTGCCACCAAGTCTAATGACCTGAGTTTGACCCCTGGAACCCACATTGCACAAGGAGAGAATCAACTCCCAAGACCTGTCTTCTGACCTCTAGACATATACCACAACATGTGCCCACGTGTGCATACACGCACGCGTGCACATACACAATATAAATAAATAAATAATACACAATATAATTAAATAATAAACAAATGCAAAAAAATAGGTGAAATTACCCGTGAGAGATTAAGTAGTTCAGAAAAGGAACAAGAAATTCAAAAAAGCATGCTCTGGGGCAGGAAAAGAAGCAGAGCAAGGGAATACTCAGACAGGACATTTGAACTTCAGCTGGGTGCCTGGCTAAAATATCTCAAGATCATCTAGTGGAGATATATGAACCCAACATAGCACACACAGTTATAGAGGCACAAAGCTACTGAACACCCAACAATGTTTCCTAGCACTGCATATTAAGTAGTGCTGATCCAGATTTGGGCCTTCCCTTTGAACAGTCTGGGTCCTTGGTGTTAGTTATCAGGGTTATAAAATAAATGGGCAAAGTAGTTAGATGACAGTTTCTTCCTCTGCTTGCTGGGTAAGAAGTTTCAAGGAGTGGCGGGCTATCTGGATGGTAGCACGAGGATACTGGTGGCTTAAACCAGGCAATCTGCATCACTATAATCCCTGGCTGTGATGACTGGCACTTGAGTTGAACCAGTAAGAGAAGACTGGGATCATTTGGGGGGGTGCCTGAAGTAAGAGGTGCTGTCGCTTTCCCTCTGACCTGGGCCTCTGAGGACGCAGTGGTCTTGGGAATCTCTGGCAGTCACTTTGGAACTGTGAGGGGAGAGGTTACTGGGAGTGACACCCATATCCCAAGCACAGAGATGAAGGATGGGTCCTGGTCACATACTTCCCTTGGGGTCCAACCACATCTGAAACCAGAGTTATCCCTGACTTCTCAGTTACATCTTCTACTAGATTTCCTACTTTTGCTTAAATGAGGATTGGGTTTTTCAATATTTACAACAGATGCACTTAGTATCCTATGCTGTGTAGGGTTAAGGCATTGTGTCAGTGGG
The DNA here is from genome assembly GCA_035773235.1 of Eospalax fontanierii. Taxonomy (NCBI): domain Eukaryota; kingdom Metazoa; phylum Chordata; class Mammalia; order Rodentia; family Spalacidae; genus Eospalax; species Eospalax fontanierii. The sequence goes on from CM069526.1 coordinate 56,658,472, forward strand.
ATGAGTTCCTGGTAATGAAGGGGATTGGTGGCAGGGGGTGGGAGTGTGTGTACTTTGAACCACACTGGATGAGGTAGCTGAGTCCACTTGAGATGTTGGGAAGGAGCAAATGTAGCAGGTAGGTGTCCTGTCTTAAATAACTGAAAAAGGAAGCTGAGCATGATGGCACATGCCTTTAATCCCAGTATTTGGGAGGAAGAGGCAGTCAGATTTCACAGGCCAGCCTCATTTACATAGCAAGTCCCAGGTCAGCTGGGACCACAGGGAGATACTGCTTCAAAACAAAACACTTGGAAAGGGGAGGCCATCTGGTATGGCCTCAGAAGGAAAGGCCCAGAAACATCTGGAGGATCTTGAAAGGATTCTACCTCATTATAAGAAAATAGTCTTGAACGAGTCCCTTTGTCCTAAAGACCCAGGGTACAGGTGAGGAGAACCAGTTCCTAGGAGAGTTCTAAACAGTCTTGTGTCCTGGACAGCTTTTTCCAGGTTTATGCAACAGGCGCCTGAATGCCCGTCAGGTTGGATCAGGTGGCAAGATGCAGACAAGGGTGGTGTGAAGGAGTGCTGGAGAGATTTAGCTCCAGACCACACAGACCACCTGCTTTTTTCTATCGGGCAGGGAACATGGGGAAAGCCTCTGAGTACAGGGTCAATGGCACAGTGGCATAGGGTGGGAATGGTAATCGGATCAAAGCTCTGCCTCTGTCAGCCTGTGACCTACTGTCTCTAACAGATGGGGCTGGCCTCACCTGCCTCAATAAGGCTGTGTATACAAGGAGAGCCTAGCACTGTGCCATCAGCAAGTTAATTAAAATTTTTAAAAAGTAAGTCTAAAGACACTCTCCTCTTTTTGCCCGGGGGCTCTCTCTCAGCAGAAAGATCTGGAGCTCCGGCCTGCCTAGAATGGTGAGGTTTGGAGCAAGACAGTGCCTCCGCGCCATATGCAAAATGGGAATGACGGCTCGGAACATCTGGAGCCTCCGTCTATAGAAGGTGCTCCAGCCGTCGGGGCATCCTCCTGCCTTCTGCGGTTCAGCCCAGGGTCAGAAGGGCACACACACTGGAAGGTTAGAAGAGCCCCGCTCATCCCATCTCTCCCGGTTCTGGACTTCTGGCAGGTAGGGGCGGAGCTGCAGCTGGGCGGAGGCTGAGCAAGCCGGGAGGCTGGACTGTTCTTCCCGGGCGGCAGCCAAGCGCTCAGCCAGGAACTTGTTAACAGACCCCGAACAAAGAGCCGATAATCCGGCGGGCGGCCGCGGGCGGGCAGGCGGGCGGGGGGATCCCGCCCCTTCCCCGCTCGGCCGCCTGAGCTCGCCGCACGTTAATTAGGCCGCGCGGGGCGGGACCACAGCGCAGGCCTCTCGCCAGCCCGGATGCCCAGTGAGTGCGCCACTCCTGGAGCTCTCGGGCCGGCGGACGCCGCAGCTAATTGCCGATCCCAGGCTGGGGCTCCCATTGGCTCCGGCAACTGCGGGCCACGGCTGCCCACGTGCCCCGCAAACTAGCTAGAGGGACCTCGCCTACCCAGCTACCCTGACCACCCGAGGGGTGGGTGTCGGGCCGTTAGTCCGGATGCTGAGAGTCGGGTCACGCAGGGGTACCACCGAGGCCCTACAATCGCAAGGAGGTGGGAGGGAGCTGGAAAGAAATGCAGGCCTGGGAAAGCTCTGCAGATCAGGCCCCGCCCCAATTAGGAGAGGGTGGAGTCTACTTGCGGGTTGGCATGAAAGGAGGGGAGTTCACTTGACATTCTGGCTTTAGAGTCAGGTAGGATACAGGGTGGAGAACTCCCTTTTCAAGGCTTTCCGTGTACTGTCCTCAGGTGTGTCAGCATAGGCAGACTCCCTAACGCCTCATTCCCAATCAGCCATGTGTTTGGCGCTCAAGGTGACCCTGAACCTTCCAGAGAGACACAGCCACGACATCCAAGAGTGGGGACGGAATCCAGCTCTGGGGACCCACAGTCAAGCTGCTGACTCACCCCGGAGATCCCACCATGGTCTAATTAAGAGGCAGGAATTTCAGGGTCCATCCTCTACTTAAATGAGCCCTAAAACTTAAAACTCCCCCTCCTTTGAGTTCTTCTGTAAGGAACAGTTGTCACTCAAGCCTCCCAGGAACTCATTCTTTCTGGGTCCCCAGTCTCAAGCAGGGTTAGAGTGGGCCAGCCAGCACCACATCTGGAAAAGGGGAAGGAACTTTGACCTGCCCTCCATATCCAAAGGACAGGAACAAGAAGTCAGATTATCCTGGCAAAATGGGATCCTTACCTTAGGCCACTGCTACCTAGTTTTGCAGCTACTCTTTGCTAGATAGCTAGACTCATCCAAGAGGATGGTGCCCTATGCACCCCAGTCAACTGCTTACACTTACTGAGTGCCTAACAGGTGCTAGTGAAATACCCCTCTAAGTCAAGCCCTTTATGAGTGCATTTTGCACACAAGGAACTGAAGAAGTTAAGGTAGGAGCTGAATCCAGGGTGAGGTCTAGGAGGCATGGAAGATGCCAAGAGCATGGGATTTTAAGAGGCACTCACAAGGGATGGCTGTGTACTTGACTCCAGACAACCCCATGCCTCATCCTGGTATGGGTTCAGACCCTATCCCCAGAGTTTGCCTACTTCCCCATTTACCACTGCCTGGGCTGTTGGCTCTGGAGTCAAAATCTTCCTGTCACAGTTCCTGTGACAACTGCCTGGGAAAAGGGAGTTCCTCAGGCACTAGCATGACCTTGGAGTCCTTGTTAGTCACTAGGAGTGTTCACTAGCTGCAGGACCCAGTTTCCTGGCTTGGAGACTTTGCCTTACAGGCACCTTTGGGTCTGCCTCAGCAGCTACCTGGCTCCCAGGCAATGCAGACAGTCACTGCCAGGGCTGTTGGTGTCACAGGCAGGTGTAAGCAGTTCCTGGGAGAACCTACTACTGAGTGCTGAGTCCACCCCTGGCTCCAGAGGCAGCCTCCCTGGGCACCAGCCTCTACTCCAGTGGAATCATCAAGCTCAATCCAGATAGTTTCAGTGATTTGTCCAACATCACACAGCAATTAAATAGCAAAGCCAGGTCTAGAATTCACTTCCACCCAGGGCTCTACTGTACATCAGAGCTGACCATCAGCACAATAGTTCCAGGGCAGGACGAACCCAAAAAGTCATGGGAAGAAATTCCAAACCATACCTTTTGAACATGAACTGGCCTAAGTCTCTGTAGAAGTGGTACATATGGAAAGGCTCTTCCCAACTAGAACCACCACATCCTCCTCCTTAGAGTTGCTACATGGGTTGGATGCAGAGGAGTGCAACTATTCACATGAAGCCTCTCTTTTGTCCTAGGCCTAAGCCTGGGCCCTAATGCAACTTAAGGCCCATCTCTGTCCTTACTCATTGCCCCCTCTGCCAGGACAAATGAAGGCAGACACCATCAAGCCACAAGAGTCTGTTGGATACTAAAGTCTGCTCTGAGTGCTGCTGCACATCAATTTACTACTGTAATGCCAAGAATCAGACATGACCCCGTTCTACAGATGGGCAAACTGGCTGGGTAGTTAACAGTTGTCTAAGGTCAGGTAATTAGATTGCAAGCCAGCCCTATCTGCCTCCAAAGCCCCTACCCTGTTTGTTCTATCTGCTCTGAGGAGTCCAGGGCTCTCTCAAAAGGGGAATATCTTTGAATGGGAGCAGACAAAAGGAGGGAGGGGGCTGGGTGGGAATAACTGTAGAAAGCTAAGCTTCTACCTGGGTGTAAGGACCATTGGGGCTGAGGGGCCCCAGCTTAGGGTCAGATACCACACAGGTGATATGTATAGCAACCCAAATCTATTTGCACGAGAAAATATCCACTCAGAGAAATCAGTGCCAGGGTAAGGACTGGAAGGCGTCTCCTCAACAGACAGGGCACGGGACTTTTGTGGGTGGCTCACAAACATGCATTCACATGTGCTGGTTTGCTGCCTGTGTACTGTGTGGCCAAGCTATGATGCCTTACCAATCCCTGCTCTGGACAGGGTAGGGTGGCATTCCAGCCTCCCAGGAGGAGGCAGTCTGTGCTCAGGAATCGGGGGGTTGCTACTGGGGTGAATTTCTCTCTTTTTCCTGGGCAGAGAACTCTCCTGCTTGGCCAGCAAGTCCAAACTCTAACAAGGAAAGGAAGAAAAGCATTAAACACATGGCTAACTATGATTCAGAGCATGTCAGGTGCTGAGAGCAGGGTTAGAGTGCCACAGGCAATAGCAATCCTTGTGGGAAGTACTGAAGGAGGAAGTCTGTGGACCAGAGGCTTCGGTCCTTTAGTCCATGCAAAGCACATCCGTGAGCCAGGGCTCTATGGAGGGGCTAGGGAGGCCTAGGGGGAGGCCCAAAGCTCAAGGTAACCCAGGCTGAGAGACTGACTAGGATCTAGACACAGTCAAGAGGCTAGGATGCCAAGAGGGTAGCATGCTGGCAAAGCCAAATGGCACCAGATTCTGCAAGTCTGCAAATAGCTAGTCTGGTGATGCTGAGCCCAGCAGCAGGCCAAGCCTAGGGGCAGCCAAAGTCCAGCAACACAGCTGACCTCTGGGTATACTGACCACATGTTTCCCTTGGGCCCACCCCCTCCAACTCAAGGTTCCGACTTCATCTGCAGGACCTAGGGAGCCTCAGAGAACTTTCTAGCAGGCTTCTAGCCCATATGCCAGGGGACTTAGTCTGAGAAGAGGAGAGAGATGAGTGGGGCATTCACCACAGTGAGACAGGTCAGGGATAAAGCTGGGGGAATGGGCAGACACAGCAATGTCACAAGTAGGACTGAACTAGAGCACTTGGTGACAGATTAAATGTGAAGTATGAAAGAGAAGAGAATGCCAAGGGAGATACTAAGGTTTCCAGCCCCTGGCTAGGGGTGAGGAATGGTATTGGTAAGGGCCGCTGTGAGGAGGGGCCAGTGGGAGTGGGTTGATTTGGAATGACGTGGTGTTTGTGTGCAGATTGGGATCCCAGGTGGCAGCATTGGGACCTTTACCTAAAGCGGGGAACCCCGAACTGAAGGCACATAGCTGAAGGCCTGAGACTCAGAACAGCACCAGGCAGGAAGAAAGGATGTGGGACAGGACACTGAGGCTTCTAGAAACCAGACCTCTGGATTGGTATGTTGGCACCTGGATTGATGCTGATCCTAGCCTCCTGAGAAAAAGCCCTTCCTAACATGGGTAAAGAGGAACCAAACAGGCCAATGAGATCATCAGCCCTCCCCCGGAGGGCTGCCTAAAGTCCAGCACATCCTGTGTGCAAGGTAATGGGCTGGATCATGGTGCTCTCTGCCCTAGAATGATGACTTCCTCCTCAACTATGTCAGTCTAGAGTGAGGGTGGACAGAGAGCCCAGGCCAGCCCTGGGGACAGGTATGGCAGGAAGAGAAACAAGGGCCATTCTGGCGGACGAGGAAGGACCATGTCAGAGCCTGATGCCTCTAATCTCCCACTTTGCAGGACAGCCTCCCTTCATATCCCTCCTCCCCCAAAGCATGGGGGTCTCTGTGACAGGGAGACTTCAGGGGTGAGGAGGGATATGGGCCAGCTATGTGACTGGCAGAGTATAAAAGAACCAATCTGGTGAGACAGGTGGGTGTCTGCATGTGCAGGCGCAGACGGGGCTATGCCCAGGTGCGTTTATGCCGAGGGCGGCTTTGTGTGAGATGGTGGTGTGTGATGCTGAGTAACAGAGGCCTGGGGAGCAGAGGCTGCGGTGGTTAGGTAGTGCTAGACTCCCCACCCTTTAATGCCCCTTGCACCTGCCTGGCTGACCATTCCTCTCTCAGGCACTCACAGACACATTTTTCACTGGCTACTGTTGCCAAGGAGCTGAAAGGTAGGTGCAGGAGCAAGGGTCGTGGCAGGACCTGCCTGCCTGGGTATTCATCCATACATGTCCAGAGCCTGTGGGAGACAGCCCGAAGGCTTCTTTGAGAAGCAGGGCACTTCTACCCCATACCGTTCAGCAGTTCCTCCCACAAGCCTGAGAGTTAATGCCCAGCACAGGCTCTGCTTCAAGTGGCCCTGAAGAACTTGTGTCCATCTCCCAACCTTGGGCAACCTCAGGCCAGGCTCCAACAGGTGCCCTGCCAACTGGGGATGCAGATCTCCAACTCCATGGTCTACTGAGGAGCCCCATTCTCCATTTCTGGCGTTGGTGCCCTGATCTACCGGCACCTGTCACCTATGTCTGTAAAACCTGTGCAGTAGCACACAATCACCACACGCCTGCAGCATATCAGCAGTCGCACACACTCATCTGATCACACACATGACAGTACTACACATGCCATACCGTCACCCCCAACCCATCACCCAGGACACATGTCAACCCACAGCACTCACACGTGCTCACATGGACATGCAGCTCTGACCACACAGCTCTCATACTCACACATATCCAACTCAGTAAGTGTTTTTCTGGGTACCTACTCAATCTGGCAATACCTCCCCTGTGTGAGGAAGCATTGACACCTCTAGCCCATGACCACGATCAGTGGTGCAACTCACATCCCTAGCAAAAACATGTATCCAACATTGTGCATCTAACGGCAGATCAACCCCTGGATTAATCAGGATTAAAAGGGCGGTCATGAGGAGGAAGGGTTTGTTAAAGTGAGGATCTGGGAAGCAATGAAAGGTGAGGGAGATGGAGCAGGTAGGACGGGATAGAGGGAGGGCTTAGGGGGCAGGTTGGAGAGGGCAGTGAGGCAGTAGTGGGTGAAGGACGCATTATGCAGAGACTAAGGAACGAGCCACCAGTTTCAGTCGTTGGGCTGGTTCTTGACTGATCTATCATCAATCTGGGTTGGCAGTTCAGAAAATTCTATAGCTAACTGTCACCCTTAGGATAAACTGTGGCCTGGTCAACCTCTCCCCTACCCCCACAGGTTCTGGGAGCATCAAACATGGAGAATTGCTCAGGCAAGCCCCATGCCCCCTCGATCACATGAACAAAACCCCCACCCTATACATAGACGCTCAGCCCTGCCAAACACTCGGGGGTCAGAGATCAGGGGCACCCCTCACTCCCCAGCTCAGCCTAGGTAAAGGCTGCGATGGAGCAGACAAAGGATGCTAGGGAACTTCCTCCCTCCAAATCTCCTCACGAAAGGAGGTGGCTAAAGGGCTGGGTTATAAAGAGGAAGATTAGGGTGGCCAACAGGACATGCAGGGAGAAAGGAGGACTGTGGAGTTTGAGGGAGGAGAAGCCCGCCAACCGACAGCCAACAGCAAACAACTCCCCCCCCCCTCCCATCTTGTCCCCAGACAACCAGTGAGGCCGGGAGCCACAGACAGCCATAGGGGCCTCGGGTTTTAACTGCCGGCTGCAAGAGCTGGGGGCTGCTGGATCCTCCACGCTTGAGTGTGTGCGTGTGCAAGCGTGTGTGGCGGGGACAGAGGAGGACACTGTGTTCTAGACGTGGGCAGAGGCTAGGTGCCAAGCTGAGAATTGTGAGTGGCTGTTTGGGGGCAGATCTTATCTGAAAGAGGTATCTTAGCCATCACCCCCAATTCACACACCCCATTTTCTGGGCACTAGCATGTGGTCCAAACCCGCTAATCTTTGAGCCCTTCAAGTCTGTCTTTCCAGGGTGGATCCAAAGCCCTGATCCTGCTCTGGGGCCGTGCAATCAGCAAACTTCCCCCACCCGGAGGCGTGGGGTGTCTACACACTCAGCCCGGTGCGCTGACAGCTGTTCTTGGACTTAGCAGAACCCAGGCTTCCGGGAGAGCGCACCGGGAAGCTGCGCAGCATCGGAAGGCTGCGCCCCCGCGTCCTGCCTCGCAAAGTTTGGCCTCCGGGGACCCCCAGCCGGGTCGGCCGCACAGGTCAGGCCACCTCCTCCCAAGAGCTGGGCGACCGTTCGCGCGCACGATTCCCCGCAAGCCTCCCCAGAGCGCGCGCGGCGTGACTCACCCGAACCGCGAAGCCTGGCGGCGAGGACTATGCCCAGGAGCGCTGGCCACAGGCCGGGCCGGACGGCCATGGCCGCAGGCGGACGAGCGGGCTGGACGCGGGGGCCCCGCGGGCGGGAGAGAGGCTGTCAACACCTCAGCCCAGAGCCCCACCTCGGGGCGCCCCCGGGGCCCATGCCAGAGGACTGCGCTGCCTCCGGGCGGCCGGCTGCGGGGCGCACGCGGCGCGTGGCTCCCCTGGGCACCCGGAGCGCAGCAATGCAGCCGGGGCGGAGCGCAGCGCCAGCCGCGCCAGCCGCGCCGCTCGCCGAGCCAGCCGCCGCGCGGAGCCCGCAGCCGGGGAGCGGGCCGGCGGGCGCCGCAAAACCCGGACTGGAGCCGCGGAATGGGGCGGGGCGGGGCGGGGCGGGGGAGGAGCGGCCGGCCGCGGCGCGCGCGGGCACCCCGGTACCGGGGATCCCTCCTGGCGACGCCTGAGGCTCCCCCAGGGAGGGGGTGGGATGGTGGGCGGGAAGACCTCCCACCGCCCCTCGGGGTCTCCAGGGACAGAGACAGGAGTCGGGAACCCGGAGTGGATCGCTGTTCCGGATCCGGCATCTCCCGGGCCCGCCAGTCGGCGCACAGGTGGCCGGGGAGGGGCCCCGGGCTGCGGCGACCCCGGCGCAGCGCCAGCCTGCGGAGAGCGGCCCGACCGTGGAGTGCCCAGGGCAGGTTCCGCTGCAGTCTTCTCCCTACAGCTCTGCTTCCCGGCTGCACTCCGAGGTCGTCAGGGCCGCGGTACGCTGCCAGCCGGCGGCTAGGATGGGGCATTGCAGGGAGCTCCGGGGGCCTAGCCGGTGCTCTAGGGCGGCCAGGCCCCCGGAGTCGGGCAGGCGGCACTCAGAGCCATCCGCAACGTCAACGCAGCGGAGTGGGCTGCAGGGGCACGTGAAACAGCGTGGCCCCAGGCTTCCCTAATCCCACGGAAACAACCTTACGGAGCAGCGCAACCTGCAAGGCGCGTGGTGGTGTTTGCGCCCTGAGCGCTCGTGGCGCTCAAGACGTGGGCGTGATGCAGAAACCAGAAGGGTTTGGGGAGCTACAAATTCCTGGGGTAGAGTCGAGGCGCCTTCGTATTCTGGCCCTGTGACCTTGGGCAAGTCACCTCATCTCTGGATCCTCCTGTTAAAACCACGGCTGGAATCTCCTGTTCCCCACCCCCATTCCCTACATGGGTTAAAATAAACAGAGAACTGCTTAGAAGAAGGGAAATGAACGCTCTCAGTGTGCACCGGGCAAGGAATCAGAGAGGGTCCTACTCCAGTCAGGAGGGGAATGAGAAGGCGAAGACCGTCCAAACCCAAACGCCTACAGTACTGGTCGATAATATAAATTGATGCTGCAGGCGAGACGCTGTAAGAATGGCCCTGACTTCCACAAAGAGATATGAGCTCTTCTTTATTTCTTGAGACACGAGGCCCTCTCTCGGTCTGTCTTTTGTTTCCACTTTTGATAGAGAAGGTTATGAGAAAATATTTTGTTTTTTTCTGAACTCTATAAAACACACACACCATCGCAGCCAAAGCTCCAGATGTGCACCTATAGATCCCATCTCAGAGCCAAACGGGCCAGGACACAGGGCACAGGATCACATCTAAATGGGCAACTTGCCTCTTCTGCTCTAAGTGCCAGTCATCAGAGGAATTGGAGCCCCAACTGGCTCTGTTTTCCAAATTTTCAATAGAAGCCATTGTATGGGAAATTGATTTAAAATTGTGTGTGTGTGTGTGCACGCCAGTGCTCAAGGGTGCGCCCACCTGCATGTATTTGGAGGTCAGAGGACAACTTGTAGAAATCAGTTCTTTCCTTCTACCATGAGGGTTCAAGGATGGAACTCAGAATGTCAGACTTGGCAACAAGTGCCTTTACCACTGAACCATTTGGCTGGCCCAAAGTTGATTTTTAAAACTGTGTGTCGGTGGGCATGGTGGCACAAATCTTTAGTTCCAGCAGTTGGGAGGTAGAGGCTAGCGGATCTCTGTGAGATTGAGGCCAACGTGGTCTACAGAGTGAGTTTCAGGCCAGCTGGAGCTACAAAAAACCAGTGTGTGTGTGTGTGTGTGTGTGTGTGTGTGTGTGTGTGTGTGTGAATGTACGTATTTGTAATCTCTTGCAACCCAGATGACCATATCCCCCAGATTTTGCTTTTTGAACTTTGCACTGGGGGCTGTTTGTGTGTACACACTGGGGAGAGAGGCTGATCTACCCACTGCTCTGGAGTATGGGGGGAGTGGTGGGAAGAGCAGTGTGTGTCAAGACTGTTCTCACTGATACCATGTGCTACTGGAACTACGTTTGGGTTGCACATTGTGGAGGAAATGTTGAAGACCTGGGCTTGGGGCCCTGGAGGCAGGTGGTTTGGACTTGGGGCCTAGGGAAGATAAGGCTGCCCTGCTGTTTGCTGGATACTGCTATGTCCTTGCCTGCATTTGTGATTTGGTTTTAATTGGCAAATGCAATCCTATTAAGTCAACTTTCCCATTATACAGATGAGGCATCTGAGGAATGGGAAAGGCCGGTGCCTTGCCCATCCTTATCCTGTGATTGCTGAGCTATCTGAGAGGGTCCTGGAAGGTTTGATTTCAGTGCCAGGGTTCCTTAGTCTTCCTCCTCTGCTCAATTCTCTGCCTCTCTTTCCATCCAGAATAGAATGCTCTGTGCAGCAGTCAGGACAGACTAGTTTTTGTCATGGTAACAAATGGTCCCAAAAGTCTCAGTGGATTCAATCAACGAAGATTTATTTCTTATTTGTCCTCCATGGATCTACTGCTGTAGGTCATGCTTGTTACAGGACGCCAGCTGCCAAGGAGACAGAGGAACAGGGCATTCTAGAAGTACACCCAACAGCAATCAATGGCTTAGCTTAGAATGGAGACCTGTCACTTCTACCCACAGTGCATGGGCCAGAACTGGAAGACAGAGCTGGAAGGTAGAGCTGGAATTTGTGCCAGCCTGTCAGTGGGGCAGGATCCAACTCCAGTCTTCCTCTGTCCCTTGGCCTGGGCCTGTTTCCCCAGCAGCCAAGCTAGTGCCCACTTCTAGGTTTCCCATTCACTTTTCTTCCTAGAGCACTTTGTCCTCTGCCTTTAGATGGCATGTTTGTTTAGTCACTTGGGCCTGAGCTCAGCTGACCTCTTCTGAATGGCACTCAGGCACGGGAGGAGAAGGCATGGCTCTGCAGAGAGGGAAGGACTCATCTGGCTTCTGTGTGTGAATCCAGGTCAGAGGGCTGCCAGGGAACAGCTTGTCTGACACTCTGGTGGGATGATCTGATAGGAGCAGGCTCCTGACATCTTTGCTTTCCCTTTCTCTCCATTCTGCTCAGACCAAAGCCCAGACTGTAGCGTAGGTCTGCCCTCACAGAAGCCCTAGGCTAAAAGTCTATGTGGAACCAACCCTCTAACACATGTCCGCAGCCTCTCCTTTCAGTGGCTCAGGAACAGGGCACAGAGTTCACCCACAACCGCTTTCCTGCCAGAAATATTTCCTCTCTAGAGAGCAAGACTCTGGCCCCTCATTGGCTTCACCATCTAGGGCCACGCCATCATGCCTGCCTCCCCCTGCTTTTGTTATCTCAGAAGACAAAGCCTGGATCTATCATGCATCCTTTTTCTCTGCCAGGCCAAATGTTTCTACCTCAGCTGCTAATATGACAGTAGAGTTCTGAGCCCTGGTCTGGTTACTTGGGCCCTCCCTCTCTCCTTCCCCGTCCTCTCTCCTCTTTCTCTTCTCTTCTCCCCCTCCCCCAGCACAATGCAGGTGCTCTCCAGGAAAACTAGGCCTCTTAAGACATTTGCAGGTCTTCAGCATGTTTCCTGCCTGGTGGCCTGATGTTCAGTGGTGTTCCAGTCAGTTGTCAGCCTAATACCAGTTGGAAGGGAGCTCAGTGCCCATGGTGAGGCGGTCCTTTGTATGGAGATATACCAAAATGCTGGAGATGCTGGGTAAAATGCAAATATCCAGGTGCTGCCCCGCTCAGATTCTGACTCTGTGTGTCTGGGAGTATCTAGGTCCCTGGCAGTGGCCGTAGGAGCAGTCAGTCAGCTCTCCCTTGTCTGCCCTTGGGTCCTGATTTCCTGTAGTCAGAGGCAGACTTAAATTCATCCCAGTTTCATGCCATGCTATTGCCTCTAATCCCTCTTTCCATATGGAGCTCCCTTGGGATATGGGTGCAGTTACACAGAGTTCTTGCTATTTTCTTTAGTTTCTTGTCATCCCCAGATGAGGTTGGGAAGTCATATAGACTTTCAGACGGGCTCTTACTGAGGAGTTATGGAAGGCCAAAGCAGAACAGCCCAGAAGCTCTCCACTCAAGACTACCTTACAGGTCGCATTTCAGAGAACATTCCACTTCTTTCATCCAGACTATGAGCCTTGTCACTGATTTCATCATCGTTCAACTCAAATCTTACTGTTTCACACACACACTGAAAAAAGCCTATAGAGCCTCAGAATTCTGGACCACCAGCTTTGTCCTGACCTACTAGATCAATAGCCCAACCAAACAGGAAGGACTGTTCTTGGAGGACCATTGCTGGCTTTTGAGAGCCAAACATTCAGATTTGTGTGCTGCTCAGAATCTAGCTTCTGTCTTCAGGAAGCATTTTTCTTTCATTTGAAGGACAATCCCTCCTACCTTCGGCACACAAGGCTCATGTAGTTTATCCACTCTAGTTCCAAAATCAGGATGAACCTCAGTCTTACCACTCAGTAGCACCCACTGTTCCCCAAACTCCAGTGACTAGATCAGGAATGGGCAGTGACTGAGCCAGTCCACTGAGGCTCACTGGGGAACTTTTGTTGCAACTAACATAGAAAGAAAGTTTCTTTTCTTATTGCACTTGAAGGATGAAAGAAATGATCAGGTCATGAAGCTTTTGCTACACAAGGAGACATGCCTGAGACTGAGGTGTGGGCAGAAAAGCTGAGCCCGAGAGGAGAGACTCAGAACCCAGTATGTCATGCAAACAACGGCTCTGGCTGCTTTTGCAGTTCTAGGAATACTCTGAGCTTGTAGCTCTCTTGGCCAAAACATCTCTTGTTTTGTTGTTTAAGTCCATTTGGGTTTCTGTCATTTTCTTTAGAAGGAATGATGCAAAATTATTCTTTATAGGGCCTGGGTATATTCCTCTGGGTATATTCCTCTGTTGGTAGAGTGCTTGCTGAGCTTACACAAAGCCCTGGGTTTGACCCTCAGCACCGCATAACAAGGCAGGTGGCATGGGCCTATAATTCCAGCGCTCAGGAGGTAGAGGAAAGAGGAAAATGAAAGTCTGTTCTAAGCTGGGTGTGGTGGCTCACACCTGTAATCACACCGCAGGGAGGCTGAGGATAAAGGGTCATTGTGAGTTTGAGGCCAGGCTAGGAAATGGAGTGAGACCCTATTTCAAACAAACAACAACAAAACGAAGTGAAAAACCTGCTCTAGAGCTTTGCCCAAGATAAGACAAGCATTTATTACTGACTATTGTTTACAAAGACTATTGTTTTGCCATGAGAGAGACACAAATATCCTGGTCATGAGGTGGAAGGAGGACCAGATGAAATGTGTGTTTGAACTTAAGAGAGGATCAAGAAGTAGAAGCAAGCCCCCAGCAACACACACACACACACACACACACACACACACACACGCACACGGCATGGCAGCACCCACTCCATCTTTATACCTAACACAAATGCACTCCCCATGCTCAGTTCACACCCATACACTTGGGGCAAGTGAACAATCAGTACAGATGTGCTTGTGCCTCATCATACGTCTACTTCAATGCCCTTTCCTCCACAATCTGCACAGACTATTCTTGTACCCACCCTCTATGCTGTACCATGCTGGTAAGATTGCTCAGACCTGGTTGGCCTGGAAGTGCCTCAACAGGCGGGGTGTGTACCCTGGCCCTGGAGGGGCCCAGGACAGTGCTCCAGCATCTGGCTGTGTTCCTTGCCTGATTATCTCTTTCAATTCCCGCAGCCCCTTGCAAAGTAGATACTGCTACCACCTGCTTTGCATAGATGCAAAAACTGAGGTGCACAGTGGGGTAATGAGCCTGACACCTCTTAGCTGATAAGGGATGAGGAAGATTTAAACCTAAAAGCTGCTCCAGAAATGTTTGCTGAGTGATTGAAAGAACGTTGAGCCTAACAAATGATTTTCATAGAGACACATGGTCCTAAGATACATGTGCTATTACTCACACAGGCAGAGAGAGAGAGGAGAGAGAGAGAGAGAGAGAGAGAGAGAGAGAGAGAGAGAGAGAGAGAGAGAGCTTTCCCCAGCCCAACATCCCTGGCGTTTCAGTCTCTGAGGTTTCCCTGGCTACAGAGCCATGGCTTCTAGCTTCCCCACTGGGCACTTTAGGTAGGTTTGGAGGTGAGCAATTCCAGGATGAGGGGCCCATATAAAAGGGGGGCCCAGAATTGCTAGGCGGGAGGAGCGGGGAGATTGGACCAAGTGGAAGCCTGGTACCATGCACTCTGCTGATGACCTGATGAGCATTTTGCAGAGATAATTTCATTAGCATCTCTGGGAGATGAACAATTAGCAAGATGCTCTGATGCTTTAAAAGCTTAAGAGGATGAGGCTGCCTTTCTCCCTCCCAGACCGCAGTGCTGTACTCCTGCTTTGCTCACACCCCCCCGATGTTTCCCGTACACACTGCCATGCCCTCACAGAGACCTCTGCCAGCCTCGCCCACCTGCTCCTGGCCTCCTTGCCGTTCCCCCTGCTTCTAGGCTCCCAGCAGCCAGAGCTGGAGCTCTGCCCACACTGCATCAATTGGTCCCCTGTGTTCTTATCGCTCAGACACCCAGGGCTGGAGTTTGGCGTTGGTCCAATCCTCCAAAGGCTCTGCTTTTCGCTGACACCCATAGAGGACAGGGCCAGGTAGGGCTGCTTTGTTTGGATTGATTTTGCTACCAAGTCCTTGACAACTTTCAGCCAGGCTTCCAGTAGAGATTAGAACCCCACTGTAACCCCAGGGCTAGGCCAGAAGTCAGGGCATAGGTAAGCTTCTGCCATCTGTTCTAGTGTGTGGCACCCTGTGTGCCAGAGTGACAGAGACTATGGTGAACAAAAACAAGGCTTTGGTCATCAGGGAGGGCAGCTGTAGTCTTACAAAGCAGATAGAAAAGGAACTCCAGTCACCTGGGTTAGTTTTTGCCCCTGACTCCAGGTTTTTGTTTGTTTTTGTTTTTGTTTTTTTTGTTTGTTTTTTTTGAGATATGGTCTCCCTGAGGCCTGGAACTCACTATATAGACCAGGCTAGCCTTGGTCTCATAGACATCATTCTGCCTCTGCCTCCTGAGTGCTGGGATTAAAGGCCTGAGCCACCACACCCAACTGAGTTTTATTTTTAATATATAATATTTTTATTAATTCCTTGAGGCTTTCATATATGCATATAAATTTTGATCATAGTAATTCCCTGTTTTTCCACTTGTGTCCCCCCAGATTCACCCCTACTTCTCCTCCACCTCCAACAGAAATCTGTGTTTTAAGAGATTATCAGCAGGCCCTAGGGGACCTGCACATATGTGGGCCAGGAGGGAAGAGGAAGTCAAGGAACACTGACCCTCAGTGGGAACTCCCAACAGTGGTATTCAGCCCTCAGGGAGGAAGTCAGTTCCCTGAGGGTAGGAAAAGTCCCTTTTTCTCTATAAAGCACAGATATAGATGCTGTACATAGGTATATAGCGCATCTATACTAAAATTCTGGGATGATACAATGGTTCTTTATCCAGGAGACAGTGAAAAGCAACCTGAGAAACACTGCTCACCACTGATAGGGATGAAGATGCAAGAGACACAATACATACTCCTGTGACTAATAACACATAGAAATAAATACATACAGTCCACATCCAAGATTGCACAGCTATACACATACACACCCAGCCCACATCCAGATATGCACATATCAACACATTCACAAATACACAGATAACCATATCTGGATGTAAACATACATTCATATCCCTACACACATACAAACACACACACACACAAGCAAGCACACACTTCTCCCTCACACATATGTGCATACACACACTCTTCTTCACCAGCCCACATAGGCATCAGGAGACTCAGTACTGCAGTAGTGAAGAGACTAGGTTAGGATTTTAATACGCTTTTAAAGAAATAAATATATAAAACCCAGTTACTAGGGGCTCCGTGCTTCTTCTTGCATTCTGTTAGTGACGTCCCTGGCCTTTTGCTGACTGAGAACAGAGAAGTCATCCAGCTGTCTTTGCTCGTGGCCACGGCACACAGGTGTGGGAGATATTTTCTGACATGGGTGCGTGTCAGTGGCTGTGAGGAGGAAAGGGTACCCTCTGTGGGGATGCGAGTGCAGTGTCTGGGGAGGTGCATGCTGGCCCAGGGCATTGAGGACAGAGGTCAGGAAGGATTACTCTTGGATTTCTCTCAATTAAGTGTCATAACTTGCCTATGACCTGGGGAGCTTAATGTCCATTTCACAGATGAGAAAGCCAAGACAGCCACTACATCTCCCTTCCAGACCTGGGCAGCTGAACATAAGCTTTCTGGTTCCCAGGCTCTGTGCAGAGCAGGCACATAGGAGACCAGCTGGGGTAGCCCAGGTTGACCGTTCTGTGATCTGTCTAGGTTACTTTAGTCTGGCAGGGTATTGGCCTTTGTTGGAATCCAGCCCCCATGGAAAGGCCCTCTGGAGAGATTCCCAGCAATGCCTCCCCACTTTTCACTCTGTTCCTCCCTAGGGCTCTCAGATCCCTGGCCCTCAACCTCTACTGCCCAGGCCCCTTGAGGGCCAGCTGAAGCCAGCAGCACAGAACAGATCAGCGGTGCTCGCCCAGCACAGCAGACTGACTCAGTCCCTTGGGGGCTGGTGCAGACTGTGTGCCAAGGTTAATTAAACTAGTAATTAGAAGGAGAAATGCTTAATCGATCTGGTTAATAAAATAACCCCCTTGCGTGAGCATGTGGGTGCTGTCACTCTGCTGGGCATTATGGGATCAGCCAAGCAGAATGCTCCCTATACCCTCTGGGCCTGGCTCCCTCCCTTCCTCCTCCTAGAAGCAATCCCTGGGCCCACCTCAGGGTGGGGCCTCGGAAGCAGCTTCAAAGAAGTTCGGGCCTGGGGAGACAGCTGGGCTGTGTGCCAGGGAATCCAACATGGTCAAGTGTCTCTCAGGCTCTGTCTTCCCAGGTCTGAGGCCCTGGAGGCCTCCCATGTCAACCGGACCTTCTCATGCCCCTCTCTGAACCTTTCTGCCATTTCCTTTGAAGGCTACATCTGTTAGATCTGACCCTCACATTCAAAATTACATACTCACTGAATATCTTTAAAAATTAATTTCTAATTTTACAAATATAACATGAATACCTTATTGTGTGTTAGAAGAAAAAGAGGAGGCAGAAGAAGAAATGGAGGAGTGTGGCTCCTGCGGGGAGGAGCATCGGGTGGAAGGCTGGAGTGCGGCCTGGGGCAGAGCTCTCTAGGTCGCTCTCTTGATCGTAGTTTGCTTGCCCTGTGGACCCACTGTTGCCTTCTCCTATAGGGCACCTTTTTTCTCCTTCATCCCTCAAAAATGACAGGGAAAGTTGATGTTTTCTTCAATCAGATTTCATCAAGATGGATTTTTCCAGATGAGGGGAAGAGCTACTTCTGCTCAAGGAGCCCATGGTAGAAATGGCTTGGGACCCAACAAGTGTCCCCTCTGCCCAAATGCTCAGTGACTGGAATGAACCAGGGTCACAGCAGTTTCCCCTCCCCATTCCCACTCCAACCAGACAGCATCCCAGTTCACAGAAGCCTGGCCACACGCATGGTCTTCCGGGGCTGCCCCCTTCCACTCTCACAGCCTTCTTGATGCAGCTCAGCTCAGATAGAGTCTTCAAGGGCCTAGACCCCCATTTCCCACCTCAATGACCAGCCCTGGAGGGGCAGGTCCTGCTGACCCCCTTCCTGGGGCCTTTTGGACAGCAAAGGTGCTCAGCTCCCTGGCCCAGCTTGCCAGGTAGTTCCTAAACAAGAGTGTAGGTGACACAGATGATGGGTTTTATCAGCCTCCCAATGAATGACCAGATTAGTGGGCTCTGAAGTTAGGCGAGTTCAGCAACCAAAGCAGGTCACGCTAGAGCAGCAGCTTGGCAGGCAGGCGTCTAGAGAGCTATCAGCTGTCAGGTCCTCAAGTCAGTTCCAGTCTAAACAAAATATCAGGATGCATATTTGCTCCAGAAGAAGCAGAAACAAAAGTGAGAAGGCTAGAGAATGAAGAACAGGAGGAGGCTGCTGGTGCCAGCTGTGTACTCTCGGGCAGGGCACATCTCCACCAGAGTCCCATCCACTATCCCCGATATACCCGCACCCCACCCACCCATCCACACACCCACATCTACCCACCCACACACTCTTCCATGCCAACACCCACCCATCTGTTCATTCATCTCCTCATTCATTCAAGTCCAGGTTGAGCATCCTGGATCTGAAATCTAAAGTCTGAAATGCTCTAAAATGCAAAACTTTCCATGCATCAACATGACACCAAAAGTGGAAAATTCCACCGCGTGAAACTTTGTTTTTAAAATTGTTTTTAAAATTATTTTTAAAATTGCACAAAGTTACCTTCAGGCTCTGTATATCAGGTATATATGTAAATATAAATGAATTCCACATCCAAGGTAGCTCATTATATCTGTGCAAATATTCCATAATCTGGAAAAAAATCCAAAATCTGGAACACTGGTGAGTCCCAAGTATTTCTGATAAGCGACACTCAGCCTGTATTTATCGCCTGCCCCTCATGCCAAGCCTTGTGCTGGATGGAGATTCTGTTTTCTTGGAGATGAATGCTCCATTGGCGACAGAGGCAAGAGGACTGATAAGTCTAAACCAACAATCTAATTCTCCAGATGGTGAAGAATATGAAATGGGTAAAGTAGGAGAGAATAGGGAGTGTGGTAGAGAGAAGTGTATGAAAGGGAGGGTGTTGCTGTATCAGCAGAGACACAGTGGTAGAGACAGAGACCTTGGGGGAAAGCACCAGGAGCAGAGAGGTAACTGCAAGTGTGAAGCATCTGGCGGGAATCAAGCTTGGGCTTTGGTGGGGCTGTGAGGGGTTGGGATGGAGTCTGAGAGGTGGCTGGGGATAGGGTTCAAGATCCCTGGGGTCCTGGAGGTGGAGGAGAGGAGCCACATGAAACTTGTGGAGAGATGTGGCATGAGATACAGCCCAGTGCATCTGTCCAGCTGCTGCTTAGTGATGTCTTCCAGTTCAAGTGGAGTTCAGGTTCCTAGGCAGAGAGCACAGTGAGTATAAAGGGTCCAAGGTCGAACTTCATTATAGGAACCACAGACTGGTATGGATAAAAAGCTGACAATAAGGAGCAGTGGACCTTGAGTTTGGAAGCCAGGCAGGGATGAGCTTTCTGGCTCTTGAAAGTTGTGCTAGCACTTGACTTTATTACAGGTGTAATAGGAGGGGCAGCAGACGGGCAGAGACAGAGCTCTACTCTTTCTGGAAAGAACCGTCTGGTGACTACGTAAGGATACACAGCAGGCACCCCTAGTCCACCCTACACCTCCAAGCTGTCTACTCACCTTCACATGCCTGTGAGCAGCTCTGGACATGCACATGGACAGCAGCCCAAGGAAACACACATGGACAGGCTTGTGTGTGAACATGGTGGCTCCCCATACCCTGCATAGTTTTTCCTTGTTGACTCATCTCCAAAGATTAGCCACCTCTGGATGGCCTTCCTCATCCCAGTGTTATGTCTTCAGAGGCATGTGACCCCAGCCAGGACTGTGCCCCAAGGCAAATCTTCTCTCCCAATCCAGGGCCATTTTGTTTTCACCAGTTACCAGACCTGGGATGCTGTCTTTCCCCATGGTACATGTGCATGTGTGCCCACAGGCATGTGAGTCCATGGCAGAGGGCAGTGGGAAGGAAAGGAAGGAGGGAGCAGCCCTGGGAAGGACCTGCTGGGGGAGTGAGAGGCCCCAGGCTATGAGAGCCTGGCTGCTGCACAGCCTTGTCTGTTCCCATCAGGATTGCCATCGCCTCGCAGGCTATTTTATCTGTGTTTATTTGTCTGTCTTCCTGTCTTGCTCTATCTTCTCATGTGTCTGTCTCTCAGCAGTCACATGCTCCCTGACTGGAGCCAGCGTTTCAGACACACTCAGCCTGCCTCCTTCTCCTGAGGCCAGGCATGCACACGCGCGAACCCAGCAAAAGCAGCTCCAGGGCCTCACAGCACTTCACAGTTTGCATTTCTCCAGCCCACGCACGTGTCTAATTATATCTCTGCCTGTTCCCAAAGGAGTTTAGTCGCTGGCCCTCCGTTTGTTCTTCACGGTGACATTGTAGGGTAGACAGGCGCAAGCTTAGCCAGGGGCAGCTGAGGAACCCAACGTCCGGAGGGACTTTATCAAGGTCACGGAGCCTGTGTTCACACATGTGTGCCTTGTGGATGTGTGCATGCACATGTGTGTACATGTGTATATGTGTGCATGTGCATTTATGAATATGTATGTCTGTGAGCATGTGTTGTGCATGGGCATATGTGCAGAAATGTGTATTTCTGCACATTTGTGTGCTCGTGCACATTTGTATTCTTGTGTGTAGGCATGTGTGCATATGTACACCTGTAAAGAAGTCTGTGCATATATTGGTTGAGCACATTACATGTGAGCATGTATGTAGGATGTATATACCTGTGTATGTGTGCATTTATACATGTGCACCTAGTGCATATATGCACGATTATGTATGACTATATGCATATTGTACATACACGTGTGCACATATTATTCTTTGTCTATGTATGCATGCAATGGTCTGTCCCTGTGTGTACATCTGCACATGTGCAAGTGTGTGTATGGGTATCCATTCTTGTGCATGTGTGCACATACACATTTATACACGTTTCTGCATGTTTGTGCATGCTGCCTGCATGTGTGCATAAATTTATATGCTTTCTTTGTACATTGGTACACATATAGGTTTGTGCATGTATGTGAACATGTGTGTGCATTTGTGTGCTTGTGCGTGCCTTGTGTGTATATACATGTGCAGGTGTATTTGATGCCTATTTTTCTTGACATACATGGGTGTGTTTGCTTGTGTGTGCCTGTGCATGCATGTGTGTGCATTCATGTGTGTTCATTTATGAGCATGTAGATGTGTTAATGTATATGTGCTTGCTCATGTGTATTTGGGTATGATTAAGCATGCATGCTCATTCATGTTTATGCATACAAATGTGTGTTTATGTGCATGGTTGTATACCTGCATTCATTTTTATGCATGTTTGTGTGTACCTGTGTGAGCATATCATATGTACATTCCCATGCGTGTACATGTGAATGCATATGTGCCTTGTGTACCTGCATGTGTGCACCTGTGTGTGTGCATCTATTTGCCTGTGTGTCTTCATGTGCATAGGTAAACATAGGTATGTGCATTGCATACATGCTTTCATGTGCACATGTGCTAGTATGAGTTCATGTGCATATGTGTATGCATGTGTGTGTTCTTGTACATGTGAGCATGTGCATGCATGTGTGTTTGTGTGAAGACGAGAGGCTGAGGGCCAAATTAGCACCTCTGCTGTGTCCTACCCTGCCACTCGCCGTGAGGGCTGGGGGTCTGGAGGGCTAGATGAGTCTGCAGGGGTACAACATGGAAGAGAAGGAGCTGCCCAGATGCCAGCAGGTGACGGGATGACTTGGAGCCAGAGCTGCAACAAAGGAAGAGAGTGAGGGGATGACAAGGCTTGGCAACCGCTCTCCCAGCTGCTCTGGGTTTGAAGCGGAGCCACTTTGCTGGCTCCAGCACAGTGCGAACAGGTGGCAGCAAGATTGGCACAGCCAGGAAAATCCATCTTGTGGAGGCCAGCCTGCAGCAGAGCCAGAGGGAGGGGCAGAGCAGAGGGGAGGGGCTGCGAGGAGGAGCCTTCAGCCCTTCCACAGCCACCTCTGTACCTCCAAGCTGTGCCGGAGCACTCTAAAGCCTGCAAAGCCCATGGCCTAGCCGGCCCCTCCCCAAGAGGAGCCCACAGGACACCTGCCTTCCCCTTTCGTCCTGTTGTCTACACATTTCAGCCATCTTGTGCCTACTGGGCTGCCTGGCACAGGGACAACTGAGCACCTGAGATGAAGGGAGGCACTGGAAACTCTTTGGTCGGTTCTCAATCTTGGATCAGCAGGTCTGTCAGGATGGGGCACCCCCAATCCTTGATGATTCAGCCTAGATTATGACCATGTGGGCACTATCAGATCCCCTGATTTCTATACACATGGCACTTATGCTTAGTGGGAGAGGCCAAACAAAGTCACTTCACACTGCAACAAGTATACATAGAAATGATGAAATGGTGTCAAAAGTAACTGGAGAGGTGGCCTTCTAGATGGGGTGCCTAGGGAAGACTCTGAGGCCTTTCTCTGGTAATCAAGAGTCTTCCATAGAAAAGGCTAGGGAAGAGAATCTGTTGTATGAGGAGCAGCATGTGCAAAAGTCTGGAGGCAGAGATGATCTTGGTGTTTGATGGACAGAAGGAAGAAGAGTGAGGTCAGGACCTGACAGGACCTGGACCATGCAGGGCTTGAAGGCCATGGGGAAGAAGAGATGAGCTTCTATTCAAGGGAGAGATCTGCCTAGTAACCATGGAGAAACAGGTGGGGTGAGGAGAGGGGCATCCAGATACCAAACAAGAGCAGCTGCTGCTGGCAAGGAGGACCTGCTCTGGAGGTAGGGAAAAGATGTGATGGGAAGGAGTTAGATTTGGGGTGTTCGCGAGGCTGGCCCTTGAAGCCCTGCTCTGGCGTTGGCTATGGGGATGGGGAGAATCCTAGCAGGCTCTGGGCTGGGCTGGGGGCACATATTTCCCGGGTTAATGTGCGATATAGGATCCCCATTCTGTTTTTTTTTCACAAGTACAACCTGGGGAGATTCCTATCCTGCTTGTGCCTCTTGGGCCAGCTGAGCACAAAGTAGCACATGTCCACCCCCTGGTCCCTGTCACACACCTCATGTATACTTCTGCCCTATGGACAATTCCCCAATCCTGTTCTCCTAGGCGTTCTGAGGAAGTGGTGTCCCTTCCTGAAGATGGACGACACAAACTCCATATGCTCAGTTTTCTTTTATTATTTTAATTTCTAAATACTTGGGAAACTTTCCAGCTCCAGGCTTCTGCTGTGATTCTGTTGCCAGCAAACACACGTGCTCCCCATCCTCACCCCTTTCTTTACCCAGGCCATAAAGACATCTCCCAACACTGGGAGGCAGAGGGAGGTAGGAGGACCTAGGATTCAGGGAGAAAGATCTAGCCAGCAGTGATCACCCTTGGGTGACCAGAGACACAGCTCTCTGGAGACAATGTGGCAGCAGGAGACAGTCCTGGCCTGTTCTAGGACGCAGGCACAAAGCAGGAACTGAAGGCTTCTTCAGCTAACCCAGTCCACAGTCACCTCCTGTTACACTAGCCGACCCACTTCTTCATAAGCGCTGCCTTCCAATAGGGCGCTTTAGAATGTTCTGCCCACTTCTAACCTTTGGGAAGTTCATTCTTCCTCATCCTAGCATCATCTCTCCTGAAGAGTCTTCCCTGAATTCCCAGTCTAAGGTTGATCTCCCAGAGCTTTCTCTGAGGTCTGTCTCACTAGCAGAAGTCTCACAATTGCCCGATAAGAGCTTGCACTGTGCTCACTGGTGCCTGGATCAGAGCAGAGTAGTTACAGACGAGTTGCACGAGTGACTCTGTCAACCTGGTAAA
Organism: Eospalax fontanierii; assembly: GCA_035773235.1. Classification (NCBI taxonomy): domain Eukaryota; kingdom Metazoa; phylum Chordata; class Mammalia; order Rodentia; family Spalacidae; genus Eospalax; species Eospalax fontanierii. Next base: position 56,682,193 of record CM069526.1, read on the forward strand.
GGGAAATGAGGGGGTCTGAGTAAGGCAAGGTGGGGTGTGTGAAAGAATATGACGCCATTCATCCACTGGTCACGTGGGACCTCACCTAATATGCTATTCCCATTTCAAATTAAAGACAACCAAAGCTCAAAAGAGCAAAAGAAACATCCCGAATCAGACAGCTTGCAAGCAGGGGAGTCCTACTCTGATTCCTGACTTTCCTGCCCCCACCAGACTGTACGTAGACAGCCTGCAGATAGATGGCCAATTTTCAAACAACTGAAATACTAAAGAGCATGTATTACTAGAGATTGTTGGCACTTTGGTGGCTCAGAAGGTGATTCCAGAGCCAGGCGGCACACCTCCATGGAGTCCTGGCCTCTTGCATAGGGTGGCACTGTGCAGCATGGAGCGCTGATTAAGCCCTGGGACCCCACCACAGCTGGGAAGCTGCTTTAAAAGGAGGCAGGCGCCTTGATGTGGCGTTTTCCCACGGTGTGTATAAGCCTCCAAAACCAGCCCCCACTGGAAGGGGTTGGCAGCACAGCTGGCTTTTGGAGCAGTGCTCCAACCTGCCAAAGACCTGATGCTTGCTGACTCACCTCCTCCAAGCGGTACTCAGTCAGACTTTGGGGCCAGCCATTCCTGCTTCCTACTCCTCCAAACTGCTGACCACCACCAACCCACAGATATCCTACGTATTGCTCCAGCTTCCCCAACTTCTCATTCCTTCTAGATTTGTCAGCTCCGCCAGGACAGAGGTGTACCTGCCTGGTTCTGTTATCTCAGGATTCAGCACAGTAGCTGGCACACAGTGCCATGGCCCTGCACCAAACATTTCCCACACTCCCATCCTTCATGTTCCATGTCACAATTATGGTCTTATCTACACCCCATTTGCGTTACTTGGTATTTTTCTTCCCATAGCCACCTTTAAAAAACTTAAAGAAACAAAATGTAAAAAGAAGCTTTTTTATCACTGCCGTAAGTGGAAAGCCAATATCACGAGCCATAAATAGAAGACAACTGTTAAAACAAATGCCACAAAACAAAACGATGCGATGAAATCTGAGGGAGTGCCTGCACTGTAGAAGGTGCCAAGGCCGGGCCGAGGCCACGCTCTTTTTGCCAAACAAAGGAAGCCAGCAAGTGTTAGCAAGGTCTTAAAGAAAGGTTAGCTCAGAGCCAAGACTCCTCAGCAGAAGGGTTGGCAAGAACCAAATAGTAGTGACCTTCTTTCCATGTGACTCCATTCCAGGGTCTCCTAGGCTTACCCCACCCCTCACCCCACTGTGGCCCTCACTCTGCACTTCAGAGAACTCAGAACCTGGAAAGTTGTGCAGGGCTGTATGTGGAAGCCACAGCAGAACCTGCCACAGCTGAGGAGCTTTCAGGAAACAGGTGACCTTAAAGAATGTGGGGGGCTAATTGAATTCCAAATCACCAGCATTTATTTTTATCCAGAGAAATAATAACCCTAAACTTACCTGGCACTGGGCTCCGAAATGAGGATTTCCATCTCCCATGGTCTTTGGAGGAATTTTGTCTTCCTGATTTCTGACTCTCCTTTTTGATCTCATGCCAAATTTGCAGGGTCCTGTGTGTCCTTTTCCAGGATGTGCAACAACTTAATGAAGTCTCAGACAGACCTAGGGCCTCAAAGAGGTTTGCTGAGAGTGGCAACACTCTTCCAAGGTTGTACAAATAGCTGCTGGCAGAATTCAAAGGACAACCTAGGTCCCCTCCCGGGGCGTGGGGTGGAGCATTATCAGATTCTCCTCCCATGCAGGAGGCTTAGCTTGTGTGTGCTTCAGTCTTCTCAGTGACCATTTTGAGGATGAGAAAACTGAGACTCCAAGACTCTGTGACCTGCCTCAGCTCACCAGAAGCATAGTAAGCTCATGTCCAGCTCCAACTCCACAAGCTGCCCCACTGATTTTATCCCCATCATCCCTCACTGCCAGCTGGTGGTGTGAGCTCAGATGATGCTCTCTCAAGTCTGCCAATGTACAGCCTCCACAGGAGATCATGGCCTCCAAAAGGGATTCTACCTCGGGAGCCATCCCACCCTGCTTGGCTTCTCCTCAGCATGCCGCCAAATTGCTCCAGGCTTCAGGGCCCTCACCTGGTGGGTGATTGACAATCCTTCCCTTGCCAGGCTGTTTGGAGCTCCCTTTTTGTGTTCCTGGTTTCTGTGGAAAACAGGGTCTTTCAGAGATGGTCTGCTTGCACATCCAGTGTGCTGGACAGCATTAGTGTCGACTTGACACACCTGGGTTGAGGGAGCCTCAATTGGGGAACTGCCTCCACTGGACTGGCCTGAGGCCATGTCTGTGGGGTATTTTCTTGATTGTTGAGTACTGCAGGAGAGCCCAGTCCACTGTGGGTGGTGCCATCCCAGAGCAGATTGTTCTGTATTGTATAAGAAAGCAGGCTGAGCATGGACCAGGGGAGCAAATCAGTAAGCAGCGTTCCTCCATGGCCTGTGCTTCAGCTCCTGCCTCCTGAGTTCCTACCTTGGGTTGCCTTAGTGATGAATTCTGACCTGGGAGATGTAAACTGAATAAACTCTTTCCTCACCAAGTTGGTATTGGTCAGAGTATTTTGTCACAGAAAACTGGAACATCCAGGAATCCTGCTTCTCCCCAACTTGGGATGGTTTTCCTATGGTACACAGAGGAGAGGGGGACACTCATCGAGAAACAGGGTGGCTTGGTAGAGAGCTGATGTCTGAGGAGTGCCGGATGCCTCCACTCTGCCTTGCCTCTAGGCAACTAGTTTAAATTCTCATTCTTTATATGTGGGGACTCCGGGACAAAGTCACCTGATCCAGGAGACATGGTGCCGGCAAAGCTGGGCTCTGAACCCGGGACTGTGTGAATTCAGCGCCGAGCTCCCTCCTCATATCTTGTCACCCAGAGCCACAGATAGAGTCTATGGCTGTTAACTGAGATACTGAGACAGCATGGACTGGCCTGACAGCTGTTTAATTTACATTTGTTCCTGTGAGCTTGTCCAAAACGTCCAGGAGAGTGGCTGGGAACAGCCTGGCTGGACCTGGCAAAATTCACTGAGCCATTGCTCATGAGAGGACCCAGGCACCCATGGATTCCGCCATGGGGATGTGAGGGGCTTCCCATTGCTGTGCATGAAGCCACTGCACGCTGCTCCAAATGGCTCCACAGCCATAAAGCAGCTGAGGAAAAATGACAGCAGGCACGGAAACGAGCCACGGAGGAAATTAACTCGCACCCAGGGAGCTCCACGGCTTTCTGCTGACAGAGGCCGCTACCCTATAAAACCAAGAGCTTAAACTCTGCTCTTACAGTAATTACCGTGCTTTCAGTGCCTCTGCCTTTGGCCCAGCCCAGGCTGGCCCTTCACAGGGCACTGAGAAAGACCCATGGGCTGAGGCTGAGGCCTACAGGGTTCAAGGAAGAGGAGGGGTGTTTGGAGTCAGATCCAGGGTCCTCTTGATAGACAACACTGACTAGGGCCAGCAGATGTCAGAGCCCAATAGAGACTTGGGGTCCAGCTGCTCCAACCTCCTCACTTGACAGCTGAGGAATCTGGGGGCCTAGAGAGGCTTATGACTAAGTGAAGGTCACCCAGAAAGTGCAAGGTCAGACCAGATGACAAACACTGGCCCTCTTGGTGGGCAAGGAGAGTAGTTTCTGTCAAGTTCTACCCCAGCTGCATGCATTTCCTGCAGGCTGGGTCCAGTGACAACGCAAAAGGCAGAGCCCGGCCTCAACTAAAAGGTGTACGCTTAGTCTACCATTGCCTGCTCCCTTCACTCCATCCCAGAGCAAAGCTGAACTGTGTAGGCTCTCAGGTAACAGCCTCTCTTAGAGAGCCAGTCTGTGGGACTTTGGAGAAGGCCTGAACCCCTGCTTAAAGTGAAGGTCCTCCTCACAACTGGCTGGGGTAGACACCCCTGCTGGGGCTGCTGCCATCCTACTTCTGACCCCAGACTTGCTGCTGGCATAATGTCGGGGGTCCCAGTGCTGGGGCCAGCCCGAGGGGACCGAAGGGTCTCCGCCATGGGGGCTGGGCAAGTAGGCGCAGAGTTAAGACACAAACTCCGGGAGCTGAGTGAGAAGCACGGATGGAGCTGCTTTTTACTCAAAAGGTCTTATAGGTCCGGATAGCTAATGGCCTTCACCCCAACTGCAGCCAATCGTAATTTGTTCCCAGGTGGATGAGGTTCTTTCCAGGTGCTGGGCGGAAGCATAAGGCAAGTCATCCTTCCCCTCCCTTCCCAGCAGCCTTCATCTCCGCCCAGCTGGGCATTGCACCCCCCACTCATGCCATCTCTCCTTGCAGGGACTGCTGTTGCTTTTCCCCTGGAAGGCATGTCCTTCTCTGTGTCCCTCATCTTTGAGTTTTTGAGGGTGTTGGCCACAGGAGAAGGAGCAGAGGGTTTGCGTGGGTACATAGCCCAGGCTTGGCCAGTGTGGATCTCATCACCCTGGTTACCAGAGTAGTTTGAAACCAAATAGGGAGCCCAAAGTTCAATCAAAGTGAATGCTGAGATCAGAAGGAGAGGGCCCGCTCTTCCTGCTGGAATTGCTGAGCAGGAGGCACCAGGCTGGTAGTGGGTTTGGGAATGACAATATGGCAGATGAGAGCAGACCTGAGGTGGGCACTTATGGCTTCCTGAAGCCTGCTGAGCACCTGGATCTAGCCATACCTGAAGTCAAGAAACGAACATAACTATTGTGATTATAACAGTTAGTTAACTGTTACTATAATGTTTCACACAGTCTTTCCTTATATTCTGTCACTTATAACTAATATGACAAGACTTCCTGTTTAGGAACCCAGTTAGAAGTTACTGATTTCTCTCCAGTTCTTTCCTTACTAGGGAAAGAACTTACAATAAGAACCTGCCTGAGTTTCAGTCTCTAGTGTCTGTATTCTCTTCCCTCTACAGAGCAATGAACTGGGTCGTTTTGCTGAGTGTGAAGACTGCTGTCACTCTGTTGATGACAGTATAGAGCAGACTGTTCCAGACCTTTGAAGGTCCATATCATGACTTTTTCCCTAGGCCCTGGCTCCCAAGAATGAAGCCAATTTAGCCAGGCCCCTGATTTTACGTTCTCAGTGGTGACTGTCATTTGCATGCCCGTTCTTGTATTCTGAGGCACCAAGGTTACTGGATGGGAGAGAAAGCAGAGTGAGTGTGCCAGACCCTGCTCTCCTGGCTCAGCCCAGCACATATGTCTTCCTCCTCACTGGGCACTTTCTCAGGGGAATGTGTTACCACAGATACCTTCTGAGGCTTTGTCACCCATGGAGTGCCATTTCTCAGTTCCTCCTTCCTTCTGGGGTTCCTGAGCCTGTGGAATAGAAATCTGGAGTTTCCAGGGACCATTGTGGAGAAATGGTTGTCAAAGTTGCTGGTTCCCTTGTTTTTGTGTGTGAATGCGGGTGTACGGCTTTTTTTGGTATGTGCGTATGTATATATGTGGGGGGATACATGTGTATGTAATGATGTGTGTGTGTGGAGGCCAGAGCTGTGTGAGTGGGCTGTCCTCAGCAGCTGCATTAGACTGGATTCTCTAGAGGAACAGAACTGATGGAATGAACATATATTATATGGGATTTATTAGATTGCCTTATAGGATACGGTTGAGGTAATCCAACAGTGGCTCTCTCAAACTGGAAAGACCAGGAATCTGGTAGTGGCTCAGTTCATAAGGCTGGATATCTCAGCAGTCTCAATGTGGCTCTGAAGACCTGGAGGATTCCTGGAGAGCTACTGATCTTGGTCTACACTGGAAGACTGAAGGAGCTGTTTCTGATGCTATAGCAACAGAATAGATGAGCTTGCCAGTAAGAGTGACGGCAAGCAGGCAAAAAGCACGTTCCTTCTTCTGTGTCCTTCTATCTGGGCTGCCACCAGAAGGTGCCACCCACATTTAGGGTGAATCTTCCTGCTTCAGGTAATCTGATCAGGAAGGCCCCTCACAGCAGTGTCCAGGCCTTGAGTTTTAGATGGTTCCAGATCCAGTCAGGTTGACAACCAAGATTAGTCATCACAGGAACCACCCACCTTGGTTTTTTGTTGTTGTCTTTTTGAGACAGGGTCTCTCTGTAACCCCGGCTGTCTTGACACTCGCTAGGTAGACCCAGCTGGCTTCGATTTCATAGAGATCTGTCTACCTCTGCCTCCTGAGTGCTGGGATTAAAGATGTACACCACTATGCCTGGTTACCCCCCTTGATTTTTGAGACAGGGTCTCTCACTGGCTTGGGGCACACTGATTAGGCTCTGTTCGCCAGCGAACCCCAGTGATCTGCCTGTCTCTTGGAATTACAGTATACCCCACCATGTTTGGCTTCTTTTCATGCGTTCTGGGACTCATACTCAGGGCCTCATGCTTACATGGCAAGCACTTTACTGACTAAGAAATCTCTCTCCCCAGTCCAAGATTATATTTCTGATTCTTGTAAGCCAGAAAGTACTAATATGAGAATGTATGCCTAATTAAGAATATTCCTAATAATGATGACAGTTATGGTGACACATACCTATAATCCCAGTACTTGGCTGGTAGAGACAGGAGGATAAAAATTCCATAGCCACTCTGGTCTACGTAGCAAAACTCTGCCTCAAAATACAAATTAAAAAATAAATAGATAAAAACCAATCACATTTCATAAGATACCAAGGTCATATATGAATTTTGTAGTAAGCAATAACACAAACAAAACCACAACTGAGACAGGCCTCTTTGTGTGAGCAGACTGTGTATCTGGGGTGAGCAGAATGGAGCTTTTATCTTGCTCCTTTGGCATACACTACAAGTCTAAAATGCTGCATCGGGCTTTACTCAGTTCGGTGGACCAACTCTGGCTTTTCCTCCTTTCCCTAACACAGGGGAAAACGGGAGGCTTCTGTTAAGCAAAAGCTAGGAAGATGGCTGACTATTCCTCCTCCATGCCCAGGGTCTCAGAGAATGGGGCATCTGGGTGGAGTAGGAGCCATGGCTTAAGGGCCCCATGCCCAACTTTCTTGGTCCCAAGACCTCACCCTGCATGTCTACAGGGTGTTTCGGCCCACAGCCCATGGTGGGATATCCCCACCCCGAGCATCCAACATGTCAGGCCTGCGGCTCTGAGTTCCTGAACAGGGCTGACAGAGCATCTAGATGGAGGCAGGGAAGGAGTCGGGACCAAAGTCAACACAACAACTGTAGAGCTCCTTCTACCTCCATTTACCCTTTGTTTAGATGGGAGACGAGATAGAGACAGCTTTGAAATTTTCTCCAAAGGAAGTTACCTAAGTCTGTCTGTTGCTGTGTTTGTTTCTCCATTATTTGTAGTTCACATAGTTCATTTCAGCCTCACAGGCCCTCAGTGGCCACTGTTCTAGTCTGATTCCTGTTGCTGTGATGAGACACTCTGACCAAAAGCAACTTGGGGAGGAGAGGGTTTATTCGGCTTACACTTCCCAGTCACAGCTCATCATTGAGGGAAGTCGGGGGGAGGAGCTCAGGCAGGAACCACGGAGGAAGGCCACTTACAGACTCTCTCACTGGCTCATGCTCAGCTAGCTTCTTTCTCTTCCTTCCTTCCTTCCTTCCTTCCTTCCTTCCTTCCTTCCTTCCTTCCTTCCTTCCTTCCTGTCTGTCTGTCTTTTTAAAGACAGGGTCTCCCTGTAGCCCCAGCTGGCCTGGAACTCACTACATCAACCAGGCTGGCCTTGAATTCACAGAGATCCGCCTGTCTCTGCTTCCCGAATGCTGGGATTAAAGGCTAGCTCCTCAGCTAGCTTTTTTATATAGCCCACCTGCCTAGGGATGGCACTGCCCTTAGTGGGCTAAACCCTCCCCCATCAAGCATTAATCAGGACCGTCTCTCACAGACTTGGCCGCAGGCCAGCCTGGCTGAAATGATTCTTCAACTGAGATTTCCTTTTCCCAGGTGACTCTAAGTTGTGTCAAGTTGACAATAAAAACAACCCACGACAGCAACTGCCAATAGAACTGAACCCTGAGTCAAACATCTTTCAGACTCTCTGCTGCCTGCAGCTTCCCATGGCTCAGGGCACTCCTGCCACTTGCTGTTCCCTGGAGACAGCTGATACCCGTCTTCCATCATGCTTCTTGGTCCCTGGAACACCCAGGGGTGGCAAGGGTGAGGGGGCGGGCACAACGGATTTAGTCACCATATCTGTGCCTCTAACAGGCAGCAGTCCCTTTACTCCTTGAATCTGCCTGGAAGCTGCACCCACTGCCACATACTCTAGGGGTAGGTGACAAGCTATTAAGACCAGGTAACTTACTCAAGGCCATTACTAAGTGGAAATGATCTTATGTCCTGTAGAAGTCAAAAGGCATCTTCAAAGAAAATATTTTATGATCAGGTCCTGTGACAGACAGATTTCCTAAAGGAGACAGAAAGCCACTCAGCTGAGACTTTGAGGGCGTTTAATGAAGGTCCTCTCACAAAGGTGTAGGCTAGGTTATAAGGAAGCCATGGGCATGCTGAAGCACCAGGAATGAGTGGCATGGATGCCACCACGCTGTTTGGGAATGGAAGAAGGGGCCGTGTGACAGGGCTCACAGCGGCAAAGCGGTGAGAGCCTCTTGGCGGTGCTCTACTGAGAACTCCCACCTTGCAAGGAGAGCCCTGGTCCCTCTCTCTCCCGAGGATGCCTGCTCCTGACTCCATCCAAACATAAGCCAGAGGGCCAGGGAGTCTGGGTGTTCAAAGAAGGTGGGCCTCCTCACCCTGCTCAGAGCAGAAGAGAGGAGCGCCCAGAGAGGAGGGCTGTGAGTGAGCAACCATGCTGGATTCACTTCTGTAGCTTGGTGGCTTCCAACTGTACCCAGTTACAGCACTGGTCCACTGTCAGCTGTGGTTCCAGATACCCACAGGAAGTGCTTTCCAGAAACAAAGCACTTGCAAGCTTGAAATTGTGTGCTGTTCTAACAGGGTGAGGAAATCTCCCACTGTCCTCTTCACTCTGGCCAGTGTGTCCACCCTGCACATCTCGCCTGCCTGGCGGTCACCCAGCAGTCATCCTCATTACTAGCTCCACTCACAGCATCACTGTACTTGTGTTCACGTCACCTGATTTCCCTTCATAGCAACATCAAAGTGTAAGAACAGTGATGTTTCCAGGGCAGAAAGTGTGGAGAGACAAACTGAGCTGGGCACTTGCTGGAATGCTTCAGCGCCTGTTGCAAAATAACCCACACAGGTCTTCCTGGTGTCCACTGGGGCTGGGGTCTTAGAACATATTCCCCATGGATAAAAGGAGATTACTGTATCATCTGACTATTTGAGAGGCCAGAAGTACAAATCTAGTCTCTCTGGTTAAGATCAAGGTAGGGTCAGGGCTGTGTCCCATCCTGAGTGGGCAGGCTTATGTCCCTTTCTGAGCTGGCCACTGCCCTGAGGATGTAGGCCTAGTCTGACCAGGCCTTCCAGCCCTTTAAGGAACCTGGCCACCTAGATTTTCATGTGAAAATGCCTCATCTTTTAAACACAAACAAAACAAAAGCCTGAGGGACGGAATTGGCCTGAAAGCTCCTAACTTGTGACTTTGGACTTAGGACAGGCATCAACAAACCACAGAGAGTCCATGGTCCAAATCTAGACTCAGGCTTTTGTTATAATAAAGTTTTGTTGGAACACAGGTATGCTCGCTTACTGACTTATGGACTGGGTGGATTTCATCCACTACAGCAGCATTGAGAAGACGGTATAAGGCATGTAAAGCCTGGGAGTTGTGTTGCCTTGTCCTTTGTAGAAAACATTTGCTTATCCTGGCTTCATGGATAAATCCAAACCCTCTGTCAGGCGGGAAGTGACCTTAGTTACAAGGCTTCTCCCTGTCCATTCTCAGTGCTCACAAATGCTGTTGTCCATCAGTGCTAACAGGGCTAAATCACTTCAGTCCCCAGGATGGTCCGCACACACAGGGATAGAGTTCTTGGTGACATCGTCTGGGCGAACCCCTGGAGGCCCTTTCCACCTGTTGAACTCCAGCTTCTGTGCCTCCACAGCCACCTCCCCTACACGCCCTGGGCATAACGGCCACCATAGAGCCTAGTGAAGTACTCATCCCATTCTTGCCTACTCAACTCTGAGTCCCTGGGTGAGCGTAAGCATTGGGACACAGGCCAGATCTCAGCTCAGGCTGAGTGCTTCAGGCTGGAGCTCAGGCAGGAGTGAGCACCTGCTGAGAGAAGGAAAGCACAGAGGAATGAGGCAGCGGCCACCCTGGTGGTCTGGTGCCTGCATGTTACTGGGGCACTGCACAGCCCTCCACAGGCCCCAGGGGAAGCAAGCTCTTTACACACTCTCCTGTTGGAGCTGAAAGCTGTTTACCAACAGAGGGGAAGCGTACTGCTGGGTGACCGTGCGCTGTGGTGGTGCCACCCCGCTACAGCACAGCATGCTGGGCCTGGTTCCACTTCCTGCCGGGGGGGTTCCCTCGCTCATTCATCCATTGCTAGATACACAGTAGCACTCAGGAAAGAGTCAGTCTGGGGACAGTGGGGATGGAGTTGTGGCCCTGGAGCTGTGCACGTGGTCGTCTCTCTCGCCTCCTGGCCGTCCTGGTCGTGTTCTTGTTGAAGTGGAGCATGCTTCATCAGCCCTCGGCTTTGGGCTCGCCTATGGGACCTGCTCTGGCCAGTGGAAGGCAGGTGGAAGTGATAGCTCGGGAGGGAGCACGGATTCCAGGCCTGCTTGCCAGTGATGCCCAGCCTTGTGATTTTACACTATTTGCCCTCTAACTGTGTCTCCATATCCAAACCTCCTCTTCGTGTATGGACATCAGTTCCATTGCCTCAGAGTCCCGTTTAATGACCTCATTTCAACTTGATTGCTTCTATAAAGAATCTCTCTCCAAATAGGATCACATTCTGACATCTTGGGGGGTTAGAACTCCAATATATCTTTTGGGGGAGTCAACTCATAATACCGAGTCCCTTCATAGCCTTCTGTTTCCTGCCTTCCCTGCCTTGCCTATAAGGATATAGCACAGTGTTCTTGGCACAATAGACCTGCCCACAGAGCCCTGGAGGGGGTGGCAGGGGACATCAGTGGAAGGAGCAGGGCAGCGAGACAGCCTAGGCCAGGGAGGGGTGATGAGACAGAAAGGAGACGCAGAGTGGACAGGACTTTGCCGGGCTTGCTGAGGTGCGGCTGAGGTGCGGCTGAGGTCTGGCGGGGCGGCAAGGGAGGCCGGTGCCACAGAGGTTTGCTGCGGGGAGTGAGCAGATTTCTGAGAAGCCTCACACAGGGTGAGACTGCACCTTAAGAGGGGAGAGGAGATAACATTGTGCATGCAGTGTTTCTACAGAAAGACCTAGGTCTGGGCTGGCAGGAAAGAAGAAAGAGACCATCAAAGGCAGGGGACACTGGGAGGTGGGACACGGCAGAGGGGTGGAACTACTAGTGGTCAGAGCCCTGTGGTTCGGGTATTTTTGACCCTTCTGGGTTCCTCCTGACTTTAACTTTGGGTTCAATCATAAGACATGACCTAGGACACCACTGCTCCAAGAGCGGGGAAAGGAGCGGGGCACAGACAGGCTGGCCAGCCTCCCAGTGGGCCAGGCTACCTGGACAGCCAGACAGCTGTGCACGAGCTACTGCTGACTGTGCTGTGGCCCCAGTGGGCTGTGCTGCCAGGTCAGCGACTGGGGAACCAGTCAAATTGCGCTCCCTTACAGACAAGGAAACTGAGGCTCAGGAGGTAAGAGATTTGCCATAGCGTGTAAATGGCAAATACAAGGTTCCTAGCCCAGACTCCATCTTTCTGCTCCAGGAGAGTACCAGTCAGTTACTTCCGGTTTGTTCATTCATTTAACACACATACTGCTAAGGGATCCATAGAAGGCTTGGGGTTTAGTTTTGTTTTGTTTTCAGTCACAAAATAGCTGCTGGGGCTACAATGGTGAGATGCCTTAAACAGACCACGACCCTTGAGGCAAGTGAGCCAAGAGAGATGTACTTGGACACCAAGACCCATACACCCAACTAGGGAAAAATCCAGGCTGGCTTCCTAGAAGATGCAGGTATCTGAGCTGAGTCATAAAAACTGAGAAGAAATTGGCTGGGCAGAATTGAGGAGGGAGGAGGTTGGCAGGAGCTCCAGTGGGAGGTGAAGCTGGGGCCAGGGAGGAGAGTGGAGAGACATGGGAACAGCTGCATGTGGCCCTCAAATTCCTGTGAGTCCTTAGGGTGAGCCATGGGTTGGAGATGGAGGTCCTGTCCACACTTGGACCTTTATCTCAATCACTGCCACTAGCAACAGGCTGGAGAGGCTATGGAGGCTATGGAAGATATCTCTGTGGCTTGATCTCTCTCTCTCTCTCTCTCTCTCTCTCTCTGAGGGGTAACTGGCTTTGTGCTTGCTAGACAAGGCTGCACCACTGGGCCACACCCATTCCTCATTTGTCCATCTCTAAAATGAGGATCTGGACAAACTGTCCTTGAGATCCTCCCCAACCCTGAACCCCTGTAGGGGCAATCCAAGTGTGTGGGGGGGGTATGTCACACTAGAAGCCATGGGTCTGGTAGGTGGCCCAGACCTAGTTTCAGAGGAGACCTTGGCCACAGGACTGGGGGTGTGGAGCACCTCGGGGAGCCAGGGCTCCGCCATGGATAAGGAGCAAGTTGCTTTCTCCTGAGTCAAAGGTTGGACTAGGAACATGAAGGACACATTGTGCTCTTGACATTAACTGTCCGGCAGTTCAAATGCTGAGCGACTTCCCACTTCCCTTCCTCCTCGGCACACAGAGAGATCAGGGCCCGAGAGAGGTGGCCATTTGGGATTAGTCACTGGTGTGAGGCAGGGCTGGGGAATCTCTCCTTTCACAGAGATGTCCTGGCAAAAAGAGCCCTGTCCTCCAGCCCTGCCTACAAGTCCCCGACAGCGGCCACCTGGAGCAAAAACAGATACCAAGTACAAGAACCCCCATTTAACAGAAGAAGAGCAATCAGGACAGGCTGGCAAGAAAATTTCAGGTAATTGATGTTATTTTCCCATTGACTATGTTCTGCTGGAAAAGATTTTGGTTACAAGGTGTAATCAAATCACACTTAAGAATTCCACTAAAAGATTACTTTTATAATGAGAAAAAAAATGTACTTTCTAAAAGGAATCTGTGGTATAAGCTCAGAGGGCAATTTGGCAATGCCTTTAACAATATGAGAGGCACATGCTCTTTGAGGTAGCCATTTCACTTGTGGGGATTTGTCTCACTGCTGTATGAGAAAAGATGCCCTCGGCAGCCTTGCCTATATGGTCATGAATGATTGGAAACAGCCCCAGAATTGTCACTCCAGGATCAATAGGCCCAATAACAGGACATGCACATGATGGAATACAATGCAAGCATAAAAAAAGACAGTGGTAGATGTCTGTGGGAACGAGTTTCAAGAAATGTTAAGTGAAAAAAGCAAGAGGGAGAGCTCAGGGCCCAGCATGTGCCATGTATGGAGGCATGAAGGAGGGTACAGAAGGATGGAGACTGGCGGGGGGGGGGTGCCCAAGACTCTCCCCTTGCCACCCAGCCAATCCTCACACATTTGGAGGCTTAAAACAACAGAAACTTATTCTTTCCTAACCTTGGAGAGCAGAAGCCTGAGACGATATTAGCGGAGTTGCTTGCCACTGGAACCTCAAGGGCAGGTGGGACTGCGTTTATGTGTCAGCTTGACTGGGTCACAGGTGGCCCAGGCGCTTTGTCGAACATTGTTTGGGTTTTCTGTGTGTGTACTGTGGAGTGAGGTTGCCATTTGAATGGGCGGACTGAGTGAAGCAGATGGTATTCCCTAGCATGGGTGAGCCCTACCCAAGAAGTTGAAGACCTGAGTGGAACAGAACTGCTGAGCACCCCAACCCCTGACTGGGGGGCTCTTACTGCCTCCACCTTCATATTGGGATTTGTGCATTTTGTTTCGTTTTGCTTGTCCTGCCCTCAGGAAGACATGGACACATCAGCTCTTCCTGGTGCCAGTTCTGCTCCCTTCGGACAGGAACTGCCCTGGGTTTTCAGCCTGCGGCTCACCCTGCAGATCCTGACTACCAGACCTCACAACCACAGAAGCCAGTATATGTATGTGTGTGCGAGTGTGTGTGCAACCACCTGAGCCAGTGTGCATGGGTATAGGTGTGGGTGTGTTCATGTATGTCCATGTGTACAACCACAGGAGCCAGTGTGTGTGCATTGTGTGTGTAACCACAGGAGCCAGTGTGCGTACATGTGTGTGCCTTGTGTGTATGAGTGCATGTGTGTGCATACATGTGCACATGTGTGTATGGGTGTACGTTGTGAGAAGGAGGGTGTTGGTGTGTATTTGTGTGTGTTTGTGGGTATAGTATGTACATGAGTATGTGCATGTATACATGTGTGCATGTGTGTATGTATGTGCGTGTGTGCATGGGTGTGTTCTTATGCTAATTTACATATGCATGTGTAAGTATTGTGTGTTGTGTATGTTTGTGTGAGTTAGGAATGTGTGTATGTACATACATGCATGTGTGTGGCATGTGTGCTTGCATGTATGTGTGCATGTTTGTGGGTGTGTGCTCATCTGTGGGTGTGTTCGTGCATGTGCATGTGCATGCATGTGTGAGACTATCAATGCCATACCTCTGAAGAACCCTGGCTAATGAAAGGAGGGCCCACTTACTGCCTCTTCCGGCTGCTGGTGCCTGTTGCATCCCGTGACTTGAAGTCACACCACTCTTTCCAAACTCTGCTTGTATTAGTCTGCTTTCCTCACCCTAATAAATACCTGAGATAATCAATTTATAAAAAAAAAAAAGGTTTGTTTAGTTTCACAATCTACAAGTTTTTAGTCTGTGACAGAATGGCCCCATTGCTGGGAACCTGTGGTGAGGGAGCCCATCACAGCATTATTATGTGGCAGAGTCAAATACACCTCATGGCCAGGCAGCAAAGTAGAGAAAGAAAGGGAGGGTCAGGGTCCCACTTCAAAGGCATGCCCCCAGTGACCTGAAGGCCCACCCTTCAAAGGTTCCACCGCCTCCTGATGGAGCTACCCTGGGGACAAGGTTTGGGAAGCACGTGGGCCCTACTTCTGGGCCCAGCCCTGCTCTCCTGCAGTCTGTCTTACAGATACTGCTATAGTTTGGAATGGAAAGTTCCTGAGGGTCATGTGTGGAAGCCTTGGCCACTAGTCTGTGAAGCTATTGGGAGATGGAGTGACTTTCAGGGAGTGGGGCCAGAGGAGGAAGCATGTCTGACAGGATGCCCTTGAGGTGTTGGGCTCGGGCCCTTCATCCCACATTCTCTCTCTGCTTCCCGGCAGCTTGAGGTGAACAGCCTCCTCTGCCACATGTTCCCACCACCACGAGGTCCTGCAGCATCTGAATCCACCAGCCAGAACGAGCCTTTCCTCCTCTCAGCTGATTTTCTCAGATATTTTATCACCACAATAGAAATCTGTTTAACACAGATAGTGGATTCTGGGCCCACTGACATATCTATGATAATTTCTTCATCTCAAGTTCCTTAATTACATCTACAAAGACTTTCCAAATAAAAATCACACTCACAGGTTCCAAAGCTAAGGACATGATAGTACAACATTGAGCTCCCCACTTCAGACTCAAGCTCATGAGACAGTGAAGGCTCTGGGGAGAGAAATCAAGAGCCCAGCAATAGGTGAGCAGAAGTCTTGTTTTTATGTCAATCCTTTGTAGAACACTTGACTTCTTTCCCTGAACACCCACTAACTGTTCTCTCAAACCTCAAAAAAATAGCTGTACAACTTTTTGAGAACCTTAAAAGGGTCTTCTGCACAATTTGCCTCATCTACCCTACCGCCCTTCAGCAAGGACTCGACACACACATACAGATATATACAGACACACATATATATACACGATATGTGCGTATACAAAGACACACATACAGACAGACACACATGTATACACATACATATACAAAGGCATGCATGCATACATACAAACACGTGTACACATACAAATACAAATGTATACATATGCATACAGAGACACATATATGTATACGTACAGAGATATACACACAGAGAGATACATAAACAGACACACACATTACACATAGACACACAGACATACAGAGAGATACACACACAGAGAGACACACAGATATACATATATATATACACACACATACACACAGACATACATACAGACACAGAGAAACACATATACAGACACACACATACACAGCCCAGATTGGGGTCTTCAAAGGCAGACATGTTCACTTGCATATCAAACATCCAGATGTTGTCTCCACTTCCTTAAGAAATGATCTCCGCATTATTTCTTTCTTGACATTTTATTTGTCTATTTTTGAGACAGAGGGGTTAAGTAAGTATATTCATTGCTTCTTTTTAAAAATAATTAAAAGTTTTTTTTGTTGCTGTGATTTGCTTTTTTTTTTTTTTTTTTTGAGACAGGGTCTCCCTGTAGCCACAACTGGCCTGGAACTCACTATATAGACCAGGGTGATCTTGGGCTCACAGAGATCTGCCTGCCTCTGCCCCCTGAATGCTGGGATTGAAGGTATGCACCACCATGCCTGGCTAAAGTACATCTTTTATCCATTGCTTCTTTATGTCTCCATAAGGAAAGCAGTTGCTCAGCCAGGCATGGTGACATACTCTGTAATGCAAACCCTTGGAAGTGGAGGCAGGAGGATCAGGAGTTTACTGTTATCCTCCATTGTGTAATAACGACTTCTCTCTCCCCTCTCCTCTCTTCTCCTTTCTTTTCTCTCTCTCTCTCTCTCTCTCTCTCTCTCTCTCTCTCTCTCTCTCTCTCTCTCTTTCTCTCTCTCTCTCTCGTATATGTACCTGTCCCTGTAGGTGTATACACATATACATGCAGGTTATGCATACATGGAAACCAGATGTCAATATCAGGTTTCCTCCCGTGTTTTTGAGACAAGTGTCTCACAGAACCTGCAGCTTACTGAATAGGCTAATTCCTGGCCAGTGAGCTCCAGGAAGCCCCATGTGTCTGCCTCCCAGCACTGGAATTTCAAACACAAATGTCCAGCTTTTATGTGGATTCCAGGGTTCCAAACTCAGGTCCTCCAGCTCATGTAGCAAACTCTTAATGAGCCATCTCCCTAGCCTCCTGAATTAGCTACTTTTCTCTTTGCTGTGAAAAAACTATGATGAGAAGCTACTTAAGAGAGCTTGGGTTTGTTCTGGCTCACAGTTTGAGGAGACAGTCCATTATGGGGAGCAATCTTGGCACAGGGGTGTGAGGCAGCTAGTCACATTGTAAACATAGTCAGAAAACAGAGAGCGATGAACACTTCCTTTTTATTTCGCCCATTCATCTCTCTTCAGTCAAACCTTTCTGGAAACTTCCTCATAGACACACCTGGAGGTATGTTTCCATGGTGATTCTAAATCTAATCAAGTTGACAATGAATATTAACCAGTGAGTTCCAGACCAGCTTGGCCTTCATGAGACTCCATCTCAAACAAACAAACAAAATAAATACCACAGAGATTAACTGCCTAGTCCACAGCCTGAAGATCTACAGGGGAGTTGATACTTGGCCTCAGGGGAGAATTCAGGCTGGGTCGGTCTGCCAATGCCCAGCCCCCAGCTTAGTGTGGCTGCAGTGGGATGTTGGCCTAGGAAACCAGAACTTCTGACTTCTTAGGAGAAGCTGATCAAGCACAATTTTACATGAACAATTTAATGTAGGAAACTGATTAAAATTTTTTAACTGCTGTGTAGGGCAAATAAAACACACTCAAGTCAGATTTAGCCCGGGGCCTGCTCTATAGAACTTCCATCCAAATGTGTTAGCATTTAAAGTTCCTGGCCAGCCTCCAGCTTGGTCCTCACCGACTTCAACTTCTACGGCCAAGTGAGTCCCCTGCCCCTTTCCCTTTCCCGGGGAGTCCCCTAGCATGGTAAGGACATAGTTACGATGGAGACTCTGAGGCTGTGGAGACAGAAGTCAAAGTTGGGTTCCTGCCTGCTTTGCTGGGGAGGGGAGGCCTGTCCAGCATGGCTGGAAGGGGGCAGTGGCTAATTCCTGGCGAGTTGCCTGGTTGTTTTGGACACTTGCTTCTGCAGACTGTTCTGTTCTCAAACTAATGATGCCATTTTTAGTGACTCATTAGGATATTCATTAAGAGTTGTTAGCACATCAAAACAGTGTTGGTGAGGGATGGCCGAGGGAGGCTTCCTGGACATTATCGGTTGTCTGAATTTCCTTGGCAGAGGGAAGGGACAAAAATGACAACAAGCAGATTCCCAAATGCAGTCAGCTGATTCTTCAACATCTACTTGATTGAGTACCTACTATGTGTATGTGTGGGCATTCAGCGTCTTCTTCTAGCATGCCCACTCCAGTTCTACTACCCTTCCTGCTCTTCAGACTCCTTATCTTGGCCCTGCCCCAGGACCTTTGCACTGTTCCCTGGTTGGTGTGCTCTTCTCGGACCTGAACCCTCAAATGTGCTCTTTCTGAAGAGCTCACCCTGAGCCCCTGATGGTGTTGACAGGCCCTGCACTATCCTAGCTCACTCACCATCGTAGATTTACCTCCAGTTAAAATTATCATACTATTTTGCTTGCTGATTTTACATTTCTCCCCCAACTACAATGTCAGCTCCTCAGGACAGGGGTCTGGGCTACTGGGTTCCTGGCTCCAACAGGAGTTCTTAGCACATAGTAGGCACACAGCTATTTGCTTGATACAAAGTGATAAGGAAGAAGCAGCCCTTTGCTCTCAGGCCAAGGTGGTACGCCTCCCCAGGCACATCTCCAAACAATATGGCCTGTGGCTTTTCTCAGAAAGTCTGAGACAGAGCTGGAGGAAGGCCATATGAAATAGTAAGTTAACTTTTTAGCTCATGATTCTTTTGGGCAACAGCACTTACTGTGTGGGAGCACCACTGGCTGACCCCGCCTCAACTTACTTTGCCTGGAGCGTGCCTCAGGTGCGGGCGGCAGCAGGCAGAGATCAGGCTGGGCATCTCAAGGCCAGGTTCTGCCAATAGATTATTTCTCTGAGTAATTAAGATGGAATTAAAAATTAATTCTTTCCTTCAGCCTGATTGCATTTCAAGGGATAAACTGAGTGTTATGGCTTCAGCATGCTTTTCTATCTAAATTCCATTGGATTATTTCGCAAGGTGAGGGCTGTGAGAGGCGGGGTTCAACCAGCAGCGGACATCCTGGGGAGGGAGCCGGGCTCTGCTTCCTGGAGAGAATGAACTAGAAGGTGCTGTTACTCTGGCCCTCACCTGTGGGTTTAGGACTTTGCCTGTGTCCTGGGGCCCCAGCAGTTCTGATCTGGGATGCAAGGTAAAACAGACTTGCATGCTCCTCATCGGGGGTGGGCTGGGTCAGCCAGTGAAACCAGCTCCCTTGGGACTCTCTGCATGGGCACCTCCTTCCCTGGCTGTCCAGAGCCCTTATCTGGAAAGGAATAGGCTATGTGTCTTACGGAAGGTTACGTACACAAACAGGAGGTTAGTCCAGTGGCACAGCCTCCCAACAAGGGCACGCATCCTGATCCACCAACACCAGCTGACGGGAGTCTTCCTTTCTTAAGAATGTATCCACTTGTCCATTCACCAGGTAATGCCATGACTCAAAATTCAAAAGGTAGAAAAGCACATGTGGGGCGGACATGGTGGCATGTATGTGATCTTAGCACTTGGGAGGCTGAGGCAGGAGGAAGACAAGCTGGAGGCTAACTTGTAGGCTACACAATGAGACTCTTCTTCACAAAACCAGCACCAATACAAAAGACTGGAGGTGAAAACCTCCCTCTGCAGCTGTCTTCAGGGCACTGCTGTCCCTGGGCGCCAGCTCCCTCTGCACAGTAACTAGTATCATCTGTATCCTGCTTATCCGTCCAGAGATATTTTATGTGCCCATGAGAAAACATTTCGTTCATTCTTCCCCTTTGTTTCCACTTAAGGCAGTGTTCTAGATGCATCTTCTAGCTCCTGTTTTGTTTTGGGTCCCCCTCACAGTACATTTCTGAGTACAGCATGGCTCCCCAGTCACTCCCACATCTAGACAGTTATCTACTGCATGGGTGTGTTTAGCCAGGCCTCTGTGGTGGACATTCATATTGTTTCCAATCTCTGGCTGCTCCAAACAATTCTGCTATAAATAACCTTGGACATAAGTCATTTCATTCGCATGCGTATATATCTCTAAGGTAAATTCCTAGAAGTAAAATTGTTGGTCAGAGAATAAACTATATTTGTTAGAAATAAAAATGGGGCATGGGAGAGGAACTGGATGAAGCAAGAACTGAAGAGCATTTGTAAAAGTTGCAGCTGACGGCACATGGAATTTGCTATATGATTCATTCTATTCTTATACACACTTAAAATGTCTATAATTTTTAAAACGTAGAAGGAAATGGGTCTTCCCCAGTCCATATCTTTCAGTAAGGACTTGGGCACCCATCTCTGCCATCTATCCAATAAGAAAAACACCGAATCAACTCTTCTTTGATCCATGAGAGAAGTGAGGACACAGAGCAGATTGTGCCCCCTAAATTGGAGAAAAGAGATAGACGAGACAGCCACAGCCTGCGGAGCAGAACCTGATGGGCTGGCATATCTGCCGAGCCCTTTCCTGTGTGGACCCGGTTCTGAGAGTTAAAAGCCTCAAGGCCCATCTTAGAGGACAGCCCTGTAGATTTGTGATTTTACCACTATTAGCTTCTCAAAGTGAAGATCAGAGAAAAATATCCTTGAGCTTCTGTCTGGGGAAAGGAGAAAGTAACCACTTTCAAACACACCTATGCATTCTGTTCTTAGTTGAAGCGGCTGGCAGGAGAATTGCTTTTACCAGAGTCTGAGCTGAAGGAAGGGTGACCCCCAACTCCAGTTCCCTCTAACTTTTGGCCTTCTTGTTCCACCTCAGCTGGGGGAAGATGGGCATTATTGAGAGCATCTAAAAACATTGAGAAGAGTTAAATTTAATAAATTTTATTTGAGCAATAAGAAGGTTGAAGAACTGAACAGCATTCCTGATTGAATTTGACTCAAAATGCCCCCACCTGCAAGGTTGGAGTTACATTTATAACTTACAAAACCAAAGGGTCATACAGACTTTACCTGACTGATGCAGGTCAACACTGATTTATTTGGGCATAATTCAGCAGCGTATAGTCTGGGAACTGGCTCAGGGTCCTCTGTTCCACCTGGTCTATGGATTGGGTACCAGGATATGCTCCTAGGTTAGGTTACAGCTTGCTTACACATCAAGCTAATTTGCAGTTAACTATATATAAGAGGCTACTTTGGGCCCAATTTTGTCACTTAAGTACAGAGGTTGGTTGAGGACAAATTTATCTAAGTTTAACAGATGCTTTGTGAAGATCAGATCTCAGGACACAAACTGACTGAGAGGTCAACTACAGAGCACTTCCATGTGCCCCACACCTAACTACCACTACCGAAGACCTGTTTACAGTAACTTTCATTTAACACTTTTTGTCCAGATTTCTACAAAAATTATAAACCATATTAAGGACAAGAAACAAATTGTGAAGAACTAGAGCAAGCATCAGACCAGACTCCGACATGGTGGGACTATTGGAATGATCAGATCAAGAGTTTATAACTGTGATTAATATGCTAAGAGCCCTGATGGGGTGAAAGTAGACATACAAAAACAGATGGGTTACGTAAGACAAGAAATTGTAAGAATAAGCCCAAAAGAAATATTAGAAATTGAAAATACTGGGCTATGAGTCACATCAGAGCTGGGCATGGTGGCTCACTACTGGGCTATGAGTCACATCAGGCTGGGCATGGTGGCTCACTCCTGTAGTTCTAGCTACTGGGGAAGTAGAGACTCCTTAAACCCAGGAGTTTGAGGCCAGTCTGGCCAACAGAGAGACCAGTCTCTTTAAAAAAAAATTACATCAAACTTCTCTTCAAAAACGAAGTAACAAAGGGAGAGTGGCGGGAAATACTTAAAATGTTGAAAGCGAAAAAATAACCTAAAATTCTGCACTTAACAAGATTAACTTGTGGAAAAAGAGGACAAATAAAACCTTTTCAGGCAGGCAGGTGAGATGGCTCAAGTGGATGAAGGTACTAGAGAAAACAACTCCTGAATGTTGTCCTCTGACCACCACATGTACACATCCATACACACACACACACACACACTCAAATTAAAAATATAAAAGACTTTCTCAGGCAAGTGAAAACAGGAAATTTTTCATTATATTAAAACTGTCTTGCAGTTTTTTAGAGAGAAAACAAATGACGTAAGAACTGAAGCTTAGATTAATACAGAGACAGGAAGTATGTCAGGAGAGGGATGTAGAGGTTAAAATAGTTTTTAATTCTTACTTCATATGAGTTTATTCAAAATAATTAATAACAGAAGCAACATATTTGCAGCTTATAGCTTATGTGTGTCATTGTAGAGAGGCAGGAGGAGCTATGAACACTGTATTAACATAAGGTACCTACACTTCTCAGAAAGACTAGTTGCAGTGCATAATGATAACTTTGGGGCAGCCAGTATTTTTTAAGAGGTATAGTTGATGGGCTAAGGAGAGAGAGAGGATACAGTCATGTAAAATGCTTAATTGAAACCACAAGGACATAAACATAGGAACAGGGAAAGTGGACAATGGATAGGAAGCAGTAAAAATCGGGGCAGATACTAATCAGTTGTACCAATAACCATGGTAACACATGGTACAGCAGCTTCAGCCATAACTGTGAAAACCTGGACGCAGACAAGTACTGCTGCCCTTCAGTAGATGAACGGATAGATAGCCTGGAATACCGACACAATGGACTCTTACTCAGCACTAAAAGGGCATGAGCTACCAAGCCATGGAGAGACATGAAGGAAGCTTAACTGCATGCTGCTATGTGAAAGAAGCCAATCTCTGGCCACAGACTTTATGATTCCAGCTCTACGATCGGCTCTAAAAATCAAAGACATGAGAGACTGAAGAGAATAGAGGTTTCTGAGAGTCAGGGGGTGGGACAAACAGGCTGAGCACAGAGGCTTTGTAAGGAAGAGAGATTGCTCTGACAGCACACTGGTGGAACCGTGTCATTATACGTTTGTCCAGACCCATAGAATGTACACCAGGTGTGGTCCCTAATGGGAACCACAGGCCGCGGTGATAATGATGTTCACATGTCCTGCCCTGGTAGGAGAGGCTGTCCATGTGCAGGAGGAGGTACGGGGACATGTCTGTAACATCCCAATTTTATTGTGAACCTAAAATTTCTTCTAAAATATAAAGTTAGAAAAAAAGAAAGCAACATGTTGGCAAAGCTGCAGGGAAACCAGATCCCTCAGGCTCTGTTGGAAAAGTGGGAGGTGCAGCTGCTGTGGAAGAGTGGCACATCCCCGAAACCAAAATAGAATCATCCTACTATAACTCCACATTGGGGGATTTACCTGAAAGAACTGAAAGCAGAGGCTCAGGAAGGTATCTGTACACAAATATTCATGACAGCCAGAGTGGACGAGATCCTGTCCATCCATGTGATGGACACATTCATAGACGTAAATGCTGACACGCTACAGTTCCCATGATCCTTTTATTAAGGGAGACAGAAGCACAAATGCTGTTTGATTCCATTCATATGACTTACCTGGAACAGTCAAAGTTTTAGGGACAGAAAATAGAATGGTGGTTGCCAGGGCTGGGAGGAGGGGACAGGAGTTATTTCGTGTTTTGGAAGATTAAATGAGTTTCACAGGTAAATTGTGGTGATAGTTTCAGTAATTAGTGTCACGGAACCATATTTAAATTCTGCTATGGTGATAAAATTTGTGATATTTATATTTTACCTCTATTAATATAAACAGAGAAGAGCAGTAGTTGCCGGAGGTCAGGGACAGAGTGTGGTATGAACGGGTAGAACACAGGGTTTTTAGACCTGTGAAACTGCTCTGTATGACCAGACAGGGTGGATGCATGATGATGGATACACACGTCTATTCATCCCACTGCAAGGAATATACAGCCCCGACAGGCCCCGATATAAACCACAGCCTGGGGAGACACTCTGTCAGTGTGAGACCATGGACCGACTCTGTCGTGGTTTGGACATGAAATGTACCCTGCCCCTGAAGTCTCATTCCCCAGCTCGTGGCACTGTTCAGGTAGACTGTAGAACCTTTAAGAGACAAGGGCCTAGATGAAGGAAATGGGCCACTGGGGACTGATCTTGAGGTTTATAACCCAGTTCTGCCTCATGTGCCCTGTTCTGCTGAAATGTAAGGACGTGACAGCCACATGCTCCTCTCAACTTTCAGCTGCCCATAGCCACGCCTTTCCTGCTCTGATGGACAGACCGCATCTCCAGAAACTGAACCACGATAACCCTTCCTCCCTTAGTTCGCCTCTCCTTGGGCATTTGGTTGCAGCAACAAAAAGTAACTACAGGATCTAAGGAAGCTTCCTCTGAAGGGGCTGTAGACAGCTGGGGGCTGTGCTCGGGCGGAGTCTGGTAAATGGGAACTCTCTTTCATCTCAGTTTTTCTGTGAATGTGGAACTCTTCTGGAAAATGAGTTTTGCTAATTAAAAAAGAGATTACCCAAAAGAAAATAATGATGAAATGTGAACCAGGAGCTACACTATGGGGTCTAGCTGAGAGTGATGTGTCTGGATTGATCCATGGGACACTGGAGGGGGAGGGACTGGGGAATGGCCATGTAGGAACTTGATACTTTGTGCACAATTTTGCTGTGAACCTAAAACTTCTTCAATAAAATATAATCTATAATATTCCCAAAATGGTGTGTGTGTGTTTATAACTTGATGTACTATCAAGTGTCCATGGGGCAGTGCACACTTGTAATGTTTGAAGGTGTGGTGCGTGATCACTGGATCTGCAGGGTGCGCTAGCCAGCTCTTGGATCTTTGACACTTTTTCATGTCTTGGTTTAATACTTTTTTAAATGTTTATTTATTGTGTGTATGTGCATGTATACATGCGCGCACACACCCACATGCATGTGTGGGAATCAGAGGACAACTTTCAGGAGTAGTTTTCTTCCTCTATCATGTGGGCTCTCAGGACCGAACCCCAGATTGTCAAGCTCAATGGCCAGTGCCTTGACCCACAGAACCATCTTGTTGGCCCTCAGTGCATTTTTTAATTGAATTTTTGCTATTTTCATACAATACAATTGGACGGTATTTAGATCCGCTCCCTTTCTGCGCCTCTCCCTCCACTGCCCCCACCCAATTTAGTGAACTCTCTCTCTCTTTTTCCTTTTTTCTCCCTGTAAGACTCTGTCTTTCTCCCTCCCAGTAGTCATTAATTGCCAAAAGTTCCACAGGTTGGGTTGGGATTTCTTACTCACTTCCCCATGTTATGCTGGGATTTTGCCTGATTTAAACTTACACAGGACTTGTGCATGCTCTCACTATTGCTGTGAATTCATATGAGTAAATGACCAGCTGTCCGGAAGATTCTGTTTCATTGTGGTCATCCACCCCATCTGGCTCTTTGCAGTCATTCTGTCTCCTCTTCAGCAATGATCCCTGAGCCTTGGGTGGCAAAGGTTTGAAATAGGTGTCTTATTCAAGGGTAAGCACCCTGTGGTCTCTTGTTCTCTACACATTGACCAATTGTGTGTTTCTGTGTTAATCACCATCTGCTGCATAAGGAAACTTCTCTGGTGAGAGTTGAGAGATGCATTCATCCTAAGTGTAGAGGTTGCATTGAAGATGTGTCACTTAGGGTTAAGCATCTCAGAGACACTTATTCTCTACCTTTGACCAGTTCTGGACCTCTGTGCTAGTCTCTATCTGTTGGAAAAAGAAGCTTCTTTGATGAGGGTAAAAGGTACCCTCGTCCCTGCTAGTCAGGCACTTTTAGGCCCTCAGTGCAATTTTAATGAAGATTTTTAAATTTAAATCTGACATACATGCAATTTAATATATTTTCACAAAGTAAGCACATATCATTAGCAGCACCAAGATCAAGAGATGGAATATTACCATTGAGTCCTGGAGCCTGTTTCCCCAGGGTAACATTTAACCTGACTTCATTACCATTGATTAGTTTTGCTGACTTTTGCCTCTTATGCAAGTAGAATCTTACAGAGCAGACCCTTGTGCCAGGCTTGTTTCATTCAGCATGCCTTTGATTCAGTCTTTGTACAGTTGAAGCTAATTCACTTTCATTGGCGTGTACTATTACACCAAGCGGCTCTACTGCAGTTCAACCGTCCCGTTCTTTTCAATTATTTTATTTTTGAGAATTTGCATTATTTCCATCCTCCCAGTCTCTCACAAACTCCTCCAATGCCCCCTCCTCTGTCCATTCTGTCCTTGATGGCTATTTCCTGTTTGGAGTGTGGCAGTGACTATGACATGCTTTCGCATGTTATTGGAGTAGTGTGCATGCACTCTTGACTACTGAACAGAATTGATGGGTCATAGGTCATGCACAGGTGCAGCCTTAGCAGATCCAGAATTGTTTTTCTGATTTATACTCTTGCTGTCAGAAGAACTCCAGAAGATCTATAGCTTTGTGAAATTAGGAAATGTTATCTTTTTAATATTTATGATTGTTGTCACAATGTGGTTTTAATTTGCATTTCCAGATGACTAAAAGGGAGAGCTTTTTTATGTTTATAGACTCCTGGAGATCCTAGCCAGTGCAGTAAGATAAGTAAATGAAATAGAAAGTAAAAGGATTGGAAAGGAAGAAGTGAATATGTCATCATTCATGAATAGTAAGACTTTGTATAAAACTCATAGGAAGGCATAGACATCATAGCTGAATTCAGCAAGGCCCTTTGATACAGGTCAATATTTTTATATACCAGTAATAATTTAAAAACCAAAGTTTGGGGCCTGGAGAGATGGCCCAGCAGTTAAGAGTACTGACTTGCAGAGGACCCAGGTTTGATTCCCAGTACCCACACAGAAGCAAACAACTGTCTGTAACTCCAGTTCCAGGGGAATCTGACACCCTCTTCTGACCTCTATGGGCATTGCACAACATGGGTGCACTTACATACATGTAGGCAATACATTCATACACAAAAAATAAAAATAAATAAATGTGGTTTTTTTAAACAAAGGTTTAAAAAATGGTGACATTCATAAGGGTATTATAAATCAAATGGTACACGCCATTAGTTCCAGCACTTGGGATGCATAGGCAGGTGGATCTCTGTGAGATCAAGGCCAGCCTGGTCTACATAGCAAGTTCTAGGCCAGCTGAGCCTATAGGGAGATCCCATCTCAATAAACAAACAAACAAATAAATAAATAAATAAATAAATAAATAAATGTCTAGAGATAGGCTTAGGAGAAGATAAGTAAAATATTGATATGAAATCTTCTAAACATTACTGAAATTAGAAAGCAATTAATATACATGAAGAAACCCAGTATCTGTGGGGTGAAAGACTCGATGTTTTAAAGGCATTGTCTCTTCAGAAAATGATGGCCTGTAGATTTAACAAAATCTAGGGGCTGGAGAGATGGTTCAGTGGTTAAGAGCACTGGTTACCCTTGCAAAGGACCTGGGTTTGGTTCCCAGCACCCACAGGGCAGCTAACAATTGTCCATAATTTTAGTTCTAGGGGAATTTGACACCCTCTTCTGACCTCTGTGGGCATTGCATGACATACATACAGGCAATACACTCATACACATAAAAAAAAAAAAGTTAAGATCTCAGTAGGTTTTTTTGTTGTGTGTGTGTGTGTGTATGTGTAAAATGACAGGCTAATTCTAACTTTGGTATAGAGGTGCAAAGCATGAAATAATAGCCAGGACAACTGTGAAGAAGAAAACAAAGAGTTTGGACCCATGCTTCAGATAGCACAGCTTAATATGAAGCTGTCATAATTAGGGAAGTGTGCTATCTAAACTGGGTGTGGTGCATACTTCTGTAATTCCAGACCCTAGGAGGTGGAGGCAAGAGGACCAGGAGTTCAAGATCATCTCAACTTCTTAGTGAGTCTGAAGCCAGCCTGAGCTACATGCAGCCCTATCCCTACACGTAGACATATAGACTTACAGGACAAAAGTCCTGATGTAGCTACCAACATTTGCATGAGAATTTGAGTTTTTACAGAGCTGCTGTTTCAGAGTGACTGAAAAAAAATGGTCTTTCCAGTCAGTGGTAGAGAATGGGTCAGATACCCATTTTGTGCTGTCTCTGTCAACTTGACTGGATTTAGAATCACTTAGCGGGTGGGAGGCATACCCTGGCTAAGTCTGTGAAGGCACTTCCAAAGAGTACTGATTGCAGGGGAGAGGCTTACCCTGAATGTCAGGGGCACCTGACCGAGAGGCCCAGGCAGAGTATAAGGAGGAAGCAGGGGAGCACATACATGTCTCCAGTCTGCTTCCTTCCTGCCTTCTGTGCATAGCCTCATCACATGCTCTTGCTGTGAGCTGAGCTGCTCTGCCTTCCCTCCCTGCCACAGTGGACAGAAACCCTCTGACACTGTGAGCCAAAATACGTCTTTCCTCCTTTAAGTTGTTCTGCCAAATATTTTGTTGCAGTGACACAAAAGTAACTAAAATACATACGGACATTAATTTTAGCTCTTATGGCATAGAACATTGGAAAGTATCTTTCTGACACTGGAAAAGGCAGGGATTTACTAAATAGGAATCATGACACTAACAGCAAGAAAAATACCTATACATTAGCCTACATTAAAATAAAGTTCTTCAACTCATCAAAATTGATGAACTGAGACTATGACCACAAAGGATTAAGCTCCAGAATGGAAGAAGATATTTTCTATACATGTCAAAGTACTTCTGTCCATCATATACAAAGAGTTACAACAAATCAGTAAGAAAGAATACAACAGAAAGATGGGCAGGCATTTAAAAAGCATTTCACAGAGAGAGAGAGAAGGAGAGAGAAAGGTTGATTAAATCTATGAGTCAATTCTGAAGAAACAATGCCTTTAAAACACTGGATCTTTTACCCCATAGATCTGTGTTTCTCCAGCTATATTAATTCCTTTCTAAATTCTCTCAATAATGTTTAGGAGATTTCTATATAAATGTTTTATCTTCTCTTTAAATTATTTATTTTAATTTTATGTGTATGAGCGTTTGGCCTGATGTACATACATGCACTTCTTGTGTACAGTTTCCATAGAGGCCAGAGAAGGCATCATATCCCCTGGAATTAGAATTACAGATGGTTGTTAGCCACCATGTGGGTGCTGGGAACTGAATCCAAGTCTTCTGCAAGAGCAGCCAATATTGTTAACTGCTGAGCCATCTCTCCAGCCTCTATTTATCTTCTCTATAGCCCCAGTTGGCCTGGAACTCACTATATAGATCAGGCTGACCTCAGTCTCACCGAGATCTCCCACACCTGCACCCCAAGAGCTGAGATTTAATGTGTGCACTGCCATACCCAGCTTGGACATTTAATTTGTAGTGCCCTTATGAATGTCTCGATTTTTAAAAATTTAGTTTTTAATTCTTACAAGTAGATAAAAATATTGACCTTGTATCACGGAACTGTGCTGAATTCAGTTATGGATCCTACGCCTTCCCATGGACTTTACACACAGTCTTACTATTCATAAAGGATAACATCTTTCCTCTTTCCTTCTCAATCCTTTACTTTCTGTTTCATTTGCTTGTCTTACTGCACTGGCTAGGATCTCCAGGAGTGTTGGGGAGAAGTGGAAAGAACTGTCATCCTGTCTCCTCTGTGACTTCGAGCAGAAAGCTTAAAGCACTCACTGTTGTTTGATGAATGCCGTACTTTGCATAGACACATCCCTTACCCTATCAAGGCAGTTCCCATTTATACCTAGTTTACCTAGAGTTTATTGTTATTATTATTATTAATTGGTGTTGATTTTTATAGGTTTCCTTTTCTGCATTTACCCAGATAATTACATAATTTTATCTTTCTATTCTATCACATCATCCTTTGAAAACCCAGTTTTGCATTTTTTGAATAAATCCAATCTTGTAACATTATTCTCTGTTTCTGAATTCAGTTTGATAATGACTTGTTTAGGAGAATGTGTCTATGAAATATTGGGGTACTCACAACAGAGATTTTCTTATGCTACTGAAAGCTTTACTGCTTTTATATAAAGTTGGGATTATATTCTTTCCTTTGTAAATATTTCCAACAAATAATTTAATCCTCAGGTGAACACTGTATAATATTTGTGATATCTCTTC
The DNA here is from genome assembly GCA_035773235.1 of Eospalax fontanierii. Taxonomy (NCBI): domain Eukaryota; kingdom Metazoa; phylum Chordata; class Mammalia; order Rodentia; family Spalacidae; genus Eospalax; species Eospalax fontanierii. The sequence continues at coordinate 56,712,348 of CM069526.1, forward strand.
TTTACATTTGAGGAATTTTTCAATGAAGGCCTGTTGACCAACAATGTTCTTTGTAGGGAAAGTTTTAGTCATGAATATAATTTCTTTAGTAGATGCAAATATTTTCTATGTCTTCTGTCAGTTTTGGTAAATTCTAGTTATCTAGTAATTCTTCTATTTTACCTGCAATTTTAAATTTATTAGGCTGCAGTGATTACTATTTCCTGGAATCTCTTAGTACCAGTGGGGTTTGTGCTGATGCTTTCCTCATCTCTGGCATTGGCTGCCTTGCCCATCTTGCTCGCCTTTGAAATCTACGCGTCCTAGGGATGACGCCTTCATCAGCTCTCCTTACAGATCCTCTATAGTCTCTACAGTGCATATTTGTTTTCTGTTTCATTAAAATTTACTCATATTTCTTTTCCTCTATTTCTTTTTGAAACATGGTCTCCTTACAGGCCCAGCTGTTAGCTGCCCTGGAACTCATTATGTAGACCAGGCTGGCCTCAAACTCACAGAGATTTACCTGTCTCTGCCTCCTGAGTGCTGGGATTAAAGGAGTGCACCATCATGCCCAGCCCTCCTCAAAATCACTTTAAAAAATGAATACACTCTGGGGTTGGAGAGATGGTTCAGTGGTTAAGAGCACTGGCTACTCTTGCAGAGGACCCAGTTTGAATCCCAGCAACGACATGGCAACTAAAAACCATCCGTTAAATTGTTCCAAGGGATTTGACGTCCTCTTCTGACCTCTGAGGCATTGCATAACATGGATGCACTTACACACATGCAGGCAATACACTCATACACATAAAATAAAAAATAAATAAAAATTTAAAAATCAAATCCAAAAATATTTACCTTTTCATTAAAGTATCTAGTTCATTTATAGTTAATGCAATTCTTTATGTACCAGGACCTAAATGTACTATTTTATATTTATTTCATGCCCCATTTATTCTTGCCTTCCTTTATATTACTGGCTTATTTCATTCCATTGTCTTCTACTTGCTTGTTAGTTTTGACAAACAGCCTACAATCCATCTTTGGCCAAAGTCTAGCGTGAACTCCCAGAACCGCAGGAACCACAGAACACTTCGTACCCTCTCATGCTGTCACCCTTTGATGTTTTTAAGCCTCCCTATTTGAAGGTCTAAAATACATTTTTAATCATTTTATATAGTAATAATTTATCCTCACATTTACATTTTCTGTGACTCTTCTTTCTGTAATGTGAGGAGAAGACTCAGCACTGAAGCATGAAAACCTGAGTTTGGAGTCCCAGCATCCACATTAAAGCCAGGCACTGCAGTGTGCTTCTATATCCCAGTATATATATAATATATATATAATCCCAGTGCTGGCGAGCAGAGACAGGTGAACCCATGAAATTCACTGCTCAGTCAGCCAGCCCAGCTAAGAAGGTGAGCTCCAGGTTTAGTGAGAGATCCTGTCTCAAAAAATAAGACAAAGGGATAGAAAGATGAAGAGGTGGATAAAGGTTCTGGCCACCAAGTCTGTTAGCCCGAGTTCAATCTCCAGAACCTATATGGAGAGAATCAACTCCTATGGGTGGTCCTCTGACCTCCACACATGTACCATGGCAGTGCAACCCCTCAAGAAATCAATAAAGTGTAATACAAATTAAAACTAAATAAAAAATAAGGTGGAGAGAAACTAAGGAAGACATGTGGTGTTGACCCCTGACCTCCACACACAGACACACATATGTGCATGCACACTCACGGGCACATGTACACACACACACAGAGAACTACACAGATTTGATATATACATTCACCCATGAAACCTCTATCACAACCTTAATTTAATCCCTCACTATCCCCTCTCCCTAGATAATCAATCTGTATTATTATTATTATCATTATTATTATTATTGGCTTGTGCAGCAAGTGCCTTTACTTGTTGAGCCATCATACCAGTATCAATCTGCTTTATATTACTATATATTAATTATTCAAATTATATATACGTATATATGTATATACACTTCTGCTTAGCTAGGCATGCCATCCATCTCAAATTTAAGTATCTGATCAGGAAAATTAGATAGATAGATAGATAGATAGATAGATAGATAGATAGATAGATAGATAAAGAGAGATAGAGATAGAGGTATAGATATAGATATAGATACACGATCACACAGTCAATATTTGGCTCTGGCCTGACTTGTTTTTAACTTACTCTGAGGTTTATGTTTATTGTACATCACCCTGCAGTTTGCTTATCCATTGCCTGACGATGGCAACAGCTGAGTTTGCTGCTGTTGTTGTTGCTGTTACAATAAAGTTTTTATGAGCACTCCTGCATAAGTCTTTGCACGAGAATTCCAGTTGCTCCCCACCCTCACAATTCTTGGGCAGCAGCATCTTAATTCTCATTATTCAAATGCTTTTAGGGTGGAATCTAACTATAATTTCCATTTGTGATCCACTAATGAATGATGCTGTGGCACATTCTTTCCTGTATGTATTTGACAGCCATATATCTTCACAGTGAAATGTCAGTACAAATATTTTACTACAAAGTTGGAATGTTTCTGTTATCATTGAGCTATTAGTATTTTCAGTACATTCTAGGTACAAGCCAGAGGTATGTTTTGCAAATACTTTCTTGCCCCCCAACTTATTCCTTCTCAGAATGTTTGCTTTTCTAGATCTTTTGTATTTCCGTGTATGCTTTAGGATGAGGTTCAGTTTGTACCCACCCAAATCTGGCACCTGCTGATCTCAACTTGGGAAGAACTGGCATCTTAAACACACCGAGTCTTACAGCCCAGGACACAATCGACTTCTCTGCTTACCCATAGTCTTTCATTTCTCTTGGCAATGTGTCGAATTTGATGTGTGTGGACTTTGCAAATTTATCATCTCTTTTCTGGTTTAAGAGCTTCAACTTGACTCCCTTTTTTTATAGTTCCCAGTTCTCCATTGAAATTTTTGTCATCTAATCCCTTTAATCTACTAATAGTGTACATGTGAAAGTCCAGTTCTGACACCTCAGATACCTGGGTTCCCTGTGAATATGTTGATAATACATTGTGTTACTCTTTATTTTGTGCCATTCTTACAGTTCTGCATTTCTGTTCTGACTATCAGATGGAATGGATGACTGTGAAAGGATCATTTGAGGCTCTGGATGGTATCTTTCTTCCAGGGAGAAATTTTTTCTTCTGCCCAGCTAGGGATGCCATCCATCTCAAATCTAGGTATCTGATCAGGAAATCAAATGATCTGAAGTGGTCCTGGTCCCCTTACTCCAAGGTATAATAACCGTTTGGAGTCTCAAAGGAAAGTCTATACTGATTACCAGGGGGTTTCCTTATTTTATGTTATTATTTTATTTTATTATTAATTGTGCTGACCATTTCACCATTTTCTTTTTGCGACAGGGTTGCTTTGTAGCCCAAGCTAGCCTCAAACTTACAATCCTCCTGACTCACCTTCTGAGCACTAGACTTGCAGATATGCCACCATGCGTGGCTCATTTTCATAATTTCAAGTGTACAGTTGCATTGGTGAGATTTAACTGTCAGCTTGAGAAGACCTAGAATCACTAGGAAGGGAGTTTTAGTTTTAGTTGAGTTAGTTTAGCTTTAGTTTCAGTCAAGTTTAGTTTTGTCTAGACTGTTGATTGAAGACCCAGCCCATTGTGAGGAACCCCATCCTGTCTGGGGGCCCTGGACTGTGGGAGAGAACAGAAGGTTAGCTGGCAGTATGACAGCACATAAGAATGCACTTTTCTCCGTCTGCTCTTGACTGTGGATGAACATGTGACTAGCTGTTTGAGATCCTGAGATGATGGACCGTAATGTGGAATTGTAAGTCAAACACTTTTGCTCCCCTTACCTGTTTCAGTCAGGATACTTGATTACAACAACAGAAACGAAACCAGAACAGCAGTTCTGTGGCACTGTGACCGTTCACATTATCGTGTAGCCAACTCCAGGCAATTTTCATCTTCCCCAACTAAACCTCTAATTACTAAGTTCCATTAAACAGCCATGAAACTGAGTGGTCACCACCCCCCGCCAGCTCCTCCTCGTCCAGGCCTTGGCAATCACTGTTCTGTCTGTGAGACTGACCTTACTAGGTGCCTCATATAAGCAGAATCATACAGTATTTACCTTTGTGTGTCTGGTTTATTCCACTTAGCTTTGTTCTCCAGGTTCATCTGTGCCATGCCAGAGGTTCTTTCCTTTTTAAAACATAGTAATATTCAAACAACGAATAGGCCATACCCAGATGGATAGACCACAGTGTGTATCCCACTGATCTATCCATTGGCACCTAAACTGCTCCTAACTTTGAGTAATGTGGAGAATGCTGCTGTGAACTTGGATAACAAACATAGGGTCCTCCCATCTTAAGAGTCCTTGAGTCCTCTTAAGAGCTCTAACCACACATGTTGCCAGAGCTTTTCTTAATCCCCTAGCCAATTGCTTTGGAGTTAACAAGTTCCATAAGAGGCAATGCCTACTAACACCAGGCTGGCCTCTTTGAGCATCTCTTCCAGAGGTCTGGAATCTTGAGGTCTTGGCAGCTTTCCAGTACCTTCCTACAGTCGTTTTTGTGATATTCCATCCACTTTCTAGTTGTTCCCAGCAGGATAATTGGTCTAATACAAGCTAATCCATCATCAATAGGAGCAGATTTATCAATAGAATTTTGATTTGCATTTCCCTAATTATACATGAGGTTGAGCATCTTTTCTTATAGCTAAACGGTATCTGCATTCTCCTTATCCTTTCCCAATTTTCTAGAGTCTTTTTGTTTGCATTGATCTGCAGATATTTGCTGCATACTCAGGATCTCTCTCTCTCTCTCTCTCTCTTTCTCTCTCTCTCTGTTGCTGGGAATTGAACCCAGTGCCTTGTGAATGCTAGGTAAGTACTCTGTCACTGAATTACATCCCTAGCCCCATATCCAGGAACTCGGGTTTTTTTATTATTATTATTTAAAAAGAAACTTCTAGAGCTAATTCTAACTTACTGCATAACTTTAGCAACATTTACCTGCGACTGTTATCTCGCCTGGGAGATAGATGTGAGGTCTGCGCTTCACCACCTGCTCTCAAGTTTTTGTTTTGATCTAGAATTCATAGCTTGATGGCCTCCTACTTTGTAGATGAGACCCCCTGCAAATTGTAATCTTATTGAGACAAAAGAGTACCTGTTCTGCATCCTACCTCCACACTGAATATTTATTATACACTGCTTTCTGGCTTCTATGGGCTTCAGAAACCCTGCTCAGTGCAACAGACGGCTAGAGCAGGAAGCTCAGAGCAAACGTGTGCTTTTAAAAACAACTGCAGGAAGTAGAAGTCTCCAGCTCTGGTCATGCATGTGACACCCTTGTGGTTGTTGCTGTCTGTACCACACTGCTTTTCATTTACATGTTTTCAGCAAATAAACCCACTTGTTTCAATTTAAACACATTCTCCCCCCCCCCAACTTTAATAATAACATGAATGAAATCACAGGTCGCTGTGTTTAGAATATATACCCGATAGAGATGAGCACAAACACCTATTACAGACTGGTCCTTGTATACCCTGCACCCTACATGATGGCCTTTAGGCAAGGACCCCTTGCCAGGTGGCACGAACTTGCCTCCACCTCTGAGCTGGGAAACTTGATCCAAGCAGTATTTGCTTTACCTGTGATTATTGGAGTATTGCCAACAGATCCACAGGCCCAGAAGCCTCCTGCTTTGTGGTTGCAAAAATGCTTATAGGCTTTGTGGCAGATGGCCCATGACAGCCCCCAGATAGAAAGCAACTTGCTGAAGCTCCCCCCTGAAGTCTCCAAAATGTTTCTCTTTGAGAAGGGGCATTCTGTGACATGGAGTCTTTCTTCTTCTTCTTCTTCTTCTAAGGTTAGTTATTGCTTTTAGTCCGCAGCCGTCATCAGACTCAGAGAGTAGGGGCCTCAAGTAAATTACTGTCTGAAACAGAACACACTCAAAAAGGACTCTGAGTAAAAAGTAGGGAATGCTTTACAGCTGTTTCCATAAACCAGTCCAGGGTTCTCAGCTGAGGCAGGTGGATAGATTTCATTCTGGTTTCTGACAGGGCCAAAGCAATTCATATATGCAAGCAGCTAGGCAGTCACCAATTTGCCACATCTGGGGGCAGACTCAAATTTTCAGCAAATATTAATAAATAACTAAAAAGTATCAGCTCTCTGCAGGACATAGGACTGCCAGTGATGACCTAACCAAGCCCAGCGGGCTTAGGGGGGCTGGTGCACAAACTGAATTTATGCCGGAAACTCTGACGTGACTCTGAGGCACATGTGCACATGCTGACCTGGAATTTTTAGGAAACACTCGCCGGGCCTCAGGAGCTTAGTAGTCCACGCTGTCCTCCGTAGCTCCTTTTCTTCTAGCACACCCTGCCCCGAGTCCTGCTGCCCTCGCAGGGGCCTGGATGAGCAGGCAGTCTCACACAGGGAGCCTTTGAAAACATAAGTGTGAAACCACTGCATACATGGTGCTTTCTCTCTCTCATTTATCTATTTTTGTTTTTAACTTTTGAGATAAGTTCTTTCTTTGTAGCCCAGGCTGATCCTCTTGCCTCCATCTTTGCAATGCTGGGATTCCAGATACGCCACTATGGCCAGCCTTGCGCCAGCCCTCTTGCAGATATGGAATGCCAGAGTCAGGAATGGGGTGTTGGTCCTAAAAGGAGCCCCACTTATTTCCCTTAAACATGGCTGCCCCTTTCTTTGAGCTCTGGGGCTGTGTACTACCATGGTGATTTCAAACTATAGTCATGTGTCACTTAGCACTGGGGACACATTCTGAGAAATGCATTGTTAGAAGGTTCCATTGTGAGATCACAGTGTGCTTAGACACTGCTTAGACCTGGCTATGTGACATATGTGTGGTATAGCGTGTTGCTCTGAGGATCATGCTAACAAAACACCACCAGACTAGACAGAGTCCAGAGTGAGTGGTGCCATCAATGGCACTGTAAACCCTGTGAAGCAGCTGAGGCCGGTTCCCATGGCACATGCTTTACAGTGATGTTTTTATTTATTGTGATTATCAAGTGTTACACTGTCCATGATTGCATGGGCTGTACTCTTCTGTACCTGGTTGTACAGTGGGTTTGTTGATAACAGATTCACCACAGACATGGGAGGACTGTGTTCCGCTGCAGCCTGTGACAGCTGCGGGGTCACTGGGGAAGTGGAGCTTCTCAGCTCCTCCACTATGATCTTTCTTCATGCCAGGTACAGGTAAAGGCTTTTCTTTATGATGCTGTCTCTACCTTCCACACTGGGGGTTCTCAGTTGGATGCTGGTCTATGATTTCTGCTCAGACAGCATACTGATATCCTGAGTCCTGATAAGGAACAAGTTGGCCAGTGGCCATCTGGGAATTCTGGAGAATTCCGAGGCCACTGGTTTCCCCATCGAGATCTGAGAATGAGGAACGAAGAGGAGACTGGAGTGGGAGGGGTGTGTGGCGTTTCTGCAGCCTGTCCCAGCCCCCCACCTCTGTGTCCCATCCTCAGCCCCGTGCTGAGCATGTTATCTCTGAACACAAAGTCCCATGTCAGTCCGCCAGCATTTTCTTCCGATGGTTTTTGGAGCCAGGTTCTGCAGTTTGGCTGTCGAGTTGTACAAGTGACTCATGTTTGACTATGGAGGTTGGGATAGGAAAGACACCCACAGGGCAAGGACAGCAGTTTGGTTGGTGCAGGGGTGGGCGAGCACCAGATAAACATGCTGATTAAAACTTCAACATGAGTGAGCTCATTCTCTGAGCTCTGGGCCAGCATCCCCCAGTAAGTCAGGAAGGAGCTCGTTGCTCAGCCTAGACAGGAGTACTGTGCCTAGACAGACAGGAGCACTGTGCCAAAGGCCAGCAAGGAGAAGTCCCAAGGAAGAGGCTTTTTGAATCTGGACCATGAAGGTGCCTGTGTGCTCACTAGAAGCCCCTCCCTCCAGGGTCTGGCTGAGGCCTGGCAGCAAGTGGATTGGTAAGAAACTGGTGAAGTACTCCATGGGCTAGGTCGCCGCTCTGTGTAGTCTCCTCTTGGGCCAAAATCTGGGGTAGACAATGTTGGTACTGGCCCTGGTTGGAGATAAACCTGAGTGTGTGAGGAGGGCGTGGTAAAGCTAACGGACGTGAAAGGGAATCGCTGGGTGACTGTTAGGGCCTTTGCACACCAGGATGGGGCTAGGGGACCAGGGGACAAACGGAAAGAGGACGAAGACAGAACAGCCCTGTTGGAGGATTCTTTTGGCCACCCTGATGCCAGGGCCGGGAAGAGTTGACAGATGCTTTCTTGTCCCCTTGGGTCCCTGAGACATCTGATGAAGAGTAGGTGGTGGTAGAGGCAGCCCTTGGGAAACCAGGTCCCAGGCCAGGCCTGGCCCCAGCTGCACTTGGTGTCCTGAGAGGAGCCTGAAGCTTTCCTTTCAGCCAGGGGATCTGCTGCCTGAGTTACCTGCATACATGGGAGAGGGAACGTTGGGGGTGTAGGAGTGTGTTCATGTGACAACTGTGAGGAAGGTAGCAAATGAATAGTTACAAAACCCCGAAACAGCTGCCACCATCCCTAGGACGGCCTTCCTGCCTCGTGCTCCCTGCCGCTGCTCCATTTCCCCTCAGGCACACGTGCGTTGGCGCATGCCAGCCAGGTTCCCAGCCAGAGGCTCACCTGTCTCTCCAGCTTCACTGGAGGGGACAGAGCAAGTAACAAAAGAGGCAGCACTCCTGAATGGTGGCTCACAGTGCCCGTGTTGAGTGTCCATGGCTACAGTGACCATCAGGGACTTGGCTGCCTGCTGTCAGGCGGCCTGACAGGAACAGACTCACACCTCCCTGGCTCTGAAGCTGGGCAGTGACTGGGACTTCACTCCACGCTGCTGGCAGAGTAACTGGCTTGCAGAGGGGTGCCCATCTAACCACAGCCAAGATGCTCAGCATCTTCCTGCTCTTCCTTTCAAAGTTGATCCCAAAAGGAAGGAATGTGTGCCCGAGTCCAGGGGGTGGTTCCAGAGCCTTGGCGAAGGCCCTACCTTGAGTTTAAGATAGAAGGCAACCCTGCAGAAGGCAGATCCCAAGGAGAGAAAGCTAAGATGGATCCAGGTATTAGTTACTTTTCTTGTTGCTGTAACAAAATGCCTGACAAAAGCAGTGCAATGGAAGAAGGTGTTGTTTTGGCTCCAGGTTAAGACAGTGTCATGGTCTGCAGGCAAGGCCAAGTTCCTGACTGCAGCAGGATGCAGTTAGGACTCTTCACATCTGGGAAGGCCAGAAAGTAGAGAGCACGGGGTGCTGGCACTGTTTGTTCCCCTTTCACTCAAGGATCCAGTCATGGGAGATATCACCCACAGTCAGGGTGAGTCTTCCCTCCTTAGATAAACCTCTGTGGAAACATCCTCACAGACATGCCAAGAGGTATATCTCCTATGTAATTCCAAGTCCATTTAGGTTGACAATGATTAACCACTGCATTCCTAAAGACCCCATTTGGATGCTGTGTCCAGGTATTTCTGAAAATCACCTTGAAGCTTTTCCTTTATGGGAGCCAAGACATTATCTATTTCCATTTTTGGTGTAATCTAGCCTGGGCTGGGTTTCTGTCCCTCACATCCAAAATACTGGACTGGCTAACAAATCCTAGGGAGGGGACTAAGTCTTAGAAAGATGTTCTTAGTGTTCCTCAAGTGACAGGCAGTAGTAACTGTGTGAGAACAACTCCATACATGGGTACACATGTGATCTGAGCCCTACTCAGCTGTGCCAAAGCAACTCTGAAGGAAGTTTTTAACCTGCTCGAATCAGAGTTTAGATCAAGACGTCATGTCTCAGGAAAACCCTGTGCTCATAGGGACGGGATCTAAAGACTCCATAGATGCAAAGTTCAGGACTTTGCAGCCAGAGTGCTGTCTCAGACTCCACATAGGAACCTCCCTCCAGGATTTTGTGTTTTCTACTAATAAGGAATCTGGTGCTTTCCACCAGAATACAATCCTGTATTTTAAATGCAGCTTGACTCAGCTTTCAAAACCAGTAGATAATAAATATTAAATACTATAAATATAACTAATATATAATTAATTATATAATGTATAATTAACATAATTAATACTATAAATATAATTAATACTATAAATATAAATGTGTTTAGCCCTGTCACTGCAGAGCCTCATCTTGCCCTCCCCTCCCCTTCCTGAGTCCCATCAGCCTCCTCAGTCCTGTAGGCCGTCCTCTCTCTCGGCCTGTTTTATCCTTTTTGGTCCTCTCTTGGAGGCCTAGGTCCCCAGGTATAACATGTACAGCCCCAGACACTGCTCACAGAGCCTCTGGGCTAGACGGCCTTCTGGTACCATAGCCTTCTTACCTTATCCTCCTCTGCCCCCCGCACACTCTCTTCAGGGCACCCCATCATGACCACAGCCTGGCTTTCCACATCCTGCTTCTCAGAACCCTTGGTCCTATAATTTCTTTCTTCAGATCTAGTGGTAGAGAATATACATATAAGCCCCCACTTGAGCTCACTCCAGTCCACACACACGCGCGCGCACACACACGCGCGCACACACTTCAGAATACTCAGAAAGGGAGTCCTGATCCAAAGTGGACACTAGAACTGTTCCAACAAAGCCCATCACCCCCCTAGATCTTACTCTTTCCGTGTATGGTCTCTGCGTGCGCGCACACAGTTCTCTCATTCACAGATCCCTCTAACCTTAGCCCAGGTGTCCCCCCGCATGAGCTCCAACCACTTCCACCAATGAGCACATACACACCCCTCCGCCTGTCCCACAGCTTCCCTCCCTCAAACTCCTCCCATACACTCCTCACTTGGGGTTCGATGAAATTTTACCATCTCAGAAAAAGTTGTTAGGCTAGAGAGATGGTTCAGAGGATAAGAGGCCTTCTATACAAGCCTGACAATCTGAGTTCAAAGGTGAAAGGAGAGAACCAGCTCGGTAGAATTGGCCTCTAACCTCCACATTCATATTATGGCATGTGTTCCCCTGCCCATCATGCACAGAATACACACATTAATAATAGATTAATTAATAAATTAAAATCATGAAGTTGTGTTCTCAGGTAGCTGTGACGGGAAGAATCAAATACACAGAGTCTCTTCGAGCCTAAAGGAACTTACTCTGGTGTATGCTAAGAACATCACTCAGTTCCAGGGAAGTCGGAAGTTGAATGGGAAAAAATGGTGCTGGAGCAATGGCAAAGGGCTCCTAACCTCGGGCAATCACTGCGTTGTCATTCACCCAGAACTCAGCACCAAGGTGGGGAATTTGCTTCTGTTCAATTCGCTTCTCAGGTGTTTTATAGGTGTGCTGTTTATGCTGGGAAATGGTGGGTGAGTATTTCTTTCTTTCACTGAAGTGTATTTCCTGAGTTTGATTGAGCAAGTTCATATACGTTAATGCTTACGCTAGGCACCCTTGGCCCACCAAGCCCATTCTACAGATGAGGATCTGAAGGCTCCACACATTCTCAATGTGAATGTGACAGATTTGCAACCTTGAATTTAGAAGTGCTGACAGTCCAGCCCCACCTAATGACCAAGACATCATTAAGGAATACCTATTGCATCTGAAAAATGCTGATTTAGTCTGCTGAATCTTGATGCTCTAAGGTGGCGACAAAGTAGCTCAGCTGTTCACTGAGAAAATAAAATTGTCCCTTGGTATGTGTTAAGGCTTTGTTCTTCTGAGTCTTTTTTCTCAAATCCACAGTGAGCCAGAAGCATTCTGCTCCATTCTTCCATTCCAGCAGTCTGCGGAGCACCCTTGACCCACAGTAGCCGCCCAGTCACTGTCAAAAAGATCAAGTTGGTGTCCCTTTTCCTATAGGTGTGTCCTAAATACGTGCAAACCTAAGGGACGGGCAGCCACAAAGTCAGCACTGACGTAGATGGCCTAGCTGCTCTTCATAGCTCTTTAGTTGCTCTTGTCAAATTCTCAGAGTTTTAATGTGGTTAGGAATGGCCAAGTGTGAAATCCACACTTCAAGCTGCAAGCTGGAAAGCCCCCTTCCCACCTCTTCCCAGTCTGTTTCTCACAGGCCTCTGTCCTACAGGCACACACTGGAATGGAGAAGCCTTTCCTTGAACAGTTAGCAAAGACACAGGGGAAGGGCATGCAGTTTGGACATGGAGTTTTCTGGCTGTACATGCAGCTTGGCTCTCACCAAGCCCCCACTCACCCAGCCTTCAGGATGTGCAAACACCAAGGTTGGTGTTTGGTCTCCAGTGAGAAACAGTTGATCCCACTACCTCCTGCATGTGTCAGCTGCCCATTCCCCTAGTCTAACAGACGCCTGCCCCAAGAGCCCGAGAACCAACAAGCCATCATCCTCTTCTCAAGCACATTCCTAAACCCACCCTGGCATCCAGTCCGCGCTTCCACTTCCAATCTGCTCCTAACCTGGCCCTTGTCCACCCTGGACTTGTGAGATACAGCCAGACAATAAAAAACAGAATTCAGTCACACACACACACGGACAAAAAAAAAAAATTATAAAAAAATGGAACGTAAATAAATATGGATGCTGAGGACCTAATTCTGATAAGCGGATTTTCAAAATTAGCCATTTGCAAGAGTAGATTAAATGCATTTAATGTGGTGGGTGGAAGGAAGTCGATTAAGATGCACAGCAAACTCCATTTCAGCAGATTCGGGGAAGAGGCATTGCAGGCCCCCTTCGCAATGAGCGTGTTTGCTGGATAAATGCTGAATGCCTTTTAAGAGCACTAATTTGCTGCTGTCGTGCTGGTAAACAGGCCTCCTGGAAAGGGGCCACTGTTACCTTCTGTGTGCGAGGCGGACCAGCAAGACCTGGACGGACGGGACAGCCGAGGGGGACAGGCGAGAGTGGGGTGGCCACGCCTGCTGCGGGACTGGTCCCCGCGCATGGGGCGGGGACATCGCTGTCTGCTGGGATGCTGGAAAACACCAAGGACAAAAGAATGACCCTGGCTCTCCCATCACCGTCCCCAGCCACCGTCCCCCACCCAACCCTCCGCAGTGTGAATGCTGATCCCAGAATACCTTGCAGCTCCCTCCATGGCAACAGGCGCCCTCCCTCCCGCACTGCCTCTGCCTCTTTCTTCCCGCTCCCGTCCCCAGAGCCAAGCCTCCAGAGAGGGCTGGCACACCCCTCTGGCCGGTAGCTGGTCGATCCATCCCGGAGAAGGGGGAGCAGGCGTTCCCACCTTCGCCTTCTCTGGGACACCTCATTCAAGGACCTTAGAACCCTGAAAAGGCTGTGCCTATGTTTCAGGTTTGAGGAAACAAAGAAAAACACTCTGTATGGTCAACCTGTGTCATTCCCAGAGAAACCAGAGATCTCTGCAAACACCCTGAACATCTGGGTGACCCCAAGTCACCGTGTGACTGAAATGTCTCAGCTAGGATGGAGCTGTCACAAGGTGAGGACAACAGTCACCCAGCACTAACCGGGACCCTGTACTTACCTTCACTTACCCTATATAATTCTCCAGGCTGGGATGAATTTCCCATCTGCTTAAAATAAGCCCCCAAATCACCCCCTCCCAAGATCTACCATCTGCTGACCACTCTCACTTAACCTGTCCCCACTCTCCTGTCCCATTGGTCATCTGTTTCCGTACACTCTCCACCTGTCCCAGCCCCAGGGCCTTTGCTCTTGCTCATTCTGCCTAGGTTGCACTGCGGCTGTCCACACCGTATCAGTGCCATTCAGGCAGCGTCTCCCCACTGGGTCATCTCTCTCCACAGCCACAGCCTTTTCCTGGCTCCACGGCAACTTCGTGTTCCATTGATTTGTCTATGATTTTATCATCTGTGTCCTGTCCCCAGGAAAACAGAGAGCTGTCCCAGCACATGCCCAGGGCCACCAAGTTGTCAAGTGCCCAAGTCTAGCTTGGAGACCTCTTGTGCTGACTGTAGAGCCTTTCCACCCTTGACAAAATGTGCTGCTGGGTTCGAGATCGGGGAGGGTGAGGCAGCTGAGGGTGGATAGGGAGGGGCAGGCTTTGCTCTGTGGCTCCCAACCTCCTTCTCCGGGGGTTCAGCTAAAGCTGGGCGCTTCCTACTCCCTTGGAAGCAAGGGTCAGAGGATGCTGGCTGGGAAGTCGCTCTACCTCTCTCATCACAGATGAAGTCACTGAGGTAGGGGTGAAATGCTGGCCAAAGAGCGGAGGGGAGTTTATGCTCAGATGGTCTTCCTGAGGAAGAAGATGATAAGGGGTGGAGGTCTATGTCAGCCTAAGGTGGCAGTTCCATTTTGAAGCCATAGAGTTGCTGGAGTCCGTCTTTCCCAGGTCATCTTCCGGTTCAGCCTTTTGTGACTCTTACTGGGCAGGAGAGAAGTGAGTCTGCAGTGAGGCTTAACAGGCATCCATGTGGTTCAGACCCGTTCACTGTGACGGGGAGATGACAGAGTGTCCTGGCCAGTGCCAGGACACAATAATGTTCCATCCCTAGCACTCCAATGTCACCCCAGTTCTCTCTCCACATCCCATCTTTGAAGTGAGGCTTGATGTCTTTCCTCCTTGACTGGTCTTTCACCAACAGCGTTTTCAACCCTTTTTCAGCCCCCTGGGTGGACAGGAAAGGGAAAGATGTATAGTCCACTTCCTTCTGGCTGTCCCTGACCGCTTTGGAGGGCATGAATGAAATGAACATGGCCTGAGTAGTGGCCTTAGGCTAAACACCAGACAAGAGTTGTCTGCTAGAGCTCCAGGGCATGGGATTGTCCCCAATACAAGGATAAGGCCAGGGAGGCTGGCTAAGAAAGGAACTTCAAAGTGCAGTTGCTCTTCTTAAGAGGCGGGCTCTGATCTCTGTCGGGTGTGACAGAGACCAGAGACAGGTACAAGCTGGTTTCTGAAATGTTAGAATGTTCCCATCTCACATGAACACTGGGTGCTCCTTTGGCTCCAGGCTCCCCAGCTCCTCAGTTCTGGTCACTCGGCTCTCTCCTGCTCCCAGCCCCATCCCATTCCTGTGACTGGCTGTAGCTGATGGCCCCTTGAGTTGTGAAATATTATTTCTGTGCCCTGGGTCTCAGGAGATGATACAGTGCAGATCCGAGCTGAAGTTCCCAGCCCAACTGACACATGCCTCTGTCCCACAGAGTCTATCTCTGGATCTGTAGAGACCCCAGGAGGGAATCTAGATGTGCTGACCACCAGCCTGAAACTTCAGATTGCTCCCCATGCCTCAGGACAAGCTGCTGTCTGCCCCTCCGGACTGTGCTGGTGACTTCCAGCCTGTCGGTGGAGTTTCCAGGCTGGGAAGTGCCCTCGTCTGCAGGCTGCAACTCAGCTCCAGCACCATTTCTTTCTCGGTGACAAATATTTTAAAATTAGTCTTCAGTTCTGAACAAGAGCGAAAATCATTAGAATTTTTCATCTGGGACTTGTTTTCATCTGTATTTGCAGATCTTCAGCCTGGGGTCCTTGAAGGTTATTATTTGGATTTTTTTCCCTTTGTTACTGAAAAGCTAATTTCTGAATCTGGTGGCCCATGCTGGGGAAGCCTGGGCCTCCCACATGGTGCTCAGACCCGCCTTCTCTTCTTACACCTGCTCACACGTGAGGGAGAGGGGAATTCTGGGCCCAATTCCAGATGGCTTAGAGAGCCACATGGGACGGAGGCGTGAGGGGAGGAGCAGCTGAATGCTGAGGTAAACAAATGTGAGGCCAATTACCCAGAGCAACTTTGCCCCCACCAAGGAGGAGAGATCGCTGGAAAAAAATACGAAAATAATATCGACATAGCCCCATGCGGAGATGTCGGAGTCCAGCTGGCTGGGAATCTGCTGCCTTCAGGGGCTGGAAAGGAGGGCAAGCCTCCAGACTCCCAGGTCAGGACAGGAAGGTGAGAGCCACTGAGCTAAACAGCACTAAAATAAGAGGAGGAGGGGCTGTGGGGAAAGAAGAGAGAAGACATCTGTCCACCCCTTGAAGGCCCACCCCTCGCCCCTGCCTGAACTGCCTGCTGGATAATGAGGCCCAGGTCTGCTCAGACACGAGGAGCTTCCTTCCTGCGAGAACATCTTCTTGTCCTTGAGCAGGTGATGACAGAAAGAAACGGGCTCCGAGAAGGAAGGAGAGTAGCCCAGGGTCACTGGGAGAATTAATATCACAATTGAGAATAATAACTAGGCCTCTTATTTACTGGATAAAATAGCACCAAGGGATTGCTGAGAGGGATGGGAAAACAGAATCAAATCGTTCACTTCTCTGCAAATGTCATTGCTGGATTTCCTCCTGTCCTCTGGAGATGACAGTGGCTGTGCTGTCTTTCACCTATACGTGCCGATTTCGGAGACCCTGGGTTTCAGTTCCCACACACAGGCAGCGTCTCAGAGTGGAATACGCCAGAATCACCAGGGGAGGATTCAATGTGGTCATCAAGTTCTCCTGCGGCCCCCGGTAGGACAGGTATGCACTTGGCAGCTGACAGCCACGCGGACGCTCTCTGCATCAGGAGCAGTTGCTGGTTCGATGGCAGCTAGAAATGGAGGCTCAACCCTGCCTGTCCAGGGCTTTTCAGCAAACTGCTTTATTCTTTGAGTCTGGGTTTTTGTCTTTATAAACTGAAGCTACTCTCCTGAGGCTATCCTGAGGACCAAAGGCTACAGTGTATTCAGGGTGTCACTAGGTGGAGGGTAGGAACAGGTAGCCATGCTGAAAAAAACAATGATCACACTCAATGATTACACTGGAGGGTTTTTAGGGCAACTTGTGGGAGAACTATCAAGAGCTATGAAATTAATTGGAGGGTGTTAACTGTGGAAATGAAGTAACAGAAGAAAATTACCTCTAAAGAATTACAACAAAGCAATTAGCACCGAAGAAAATGATGTCTAGGATTGAGACACATGCAAATAGTCAAGTCTCGGAGCTGGGGAAGGGCAACAGAGCCACTGATCGGGGGCCCAGCTGCAGGGTCTCCCATTTGGGTGATGCCATGAGGCACCCAGGAGATGAGGGACTGAGTCTGGTGAGGAATGGGAGTTCTGAGCCAAAGTTACAAGCAGGTTGACCCATTGCAGGGCAGGTGGGAGGCGAATGGTATTGGCTGATCTGGATTCTAGTCTTAGTGCTTGTTTTCACTAGCTGTGTGACCTTAGACACATCTTGAAGATTAGATGCCAAGATCTCTAAGATCTTTTCCAGGCCCATCCAAGGGTCTGGGTGCTCTGGAATATCAGCCGTAGGTGTCAGGGAAGAGATCGGCAGCAGCTGGTCACCAGGGAGGTGAGAATGAGCAGGTGGTTGGCTGGAGCCCTTGACAGGCAGGAGGCGAGTCTCTTCCTCAGTGTTCTCAACTGTCAAAGGGAAGCGTAGTCTCTACCTACAAGAGCTACGGAGGGAGGGGAGGACTGAGAGGACCCTGTGGACACAGGCTCTGCTGCCATTCTGGGATCATGTTCTGCTTGTTTCCTGAGTAGGATGGTCTTGCCCTGGGCCCCTGCAATCTTGAGGCTTGGATAGGATTGGCATCCCTCCCCACTTCACTTGGTCTTTTGGAGTGAGCCAAGATAATCAGAGTAAGGAACGGGATCCCCATATCATAGCAATGAGTTCCAGAAACTCAGAACTCAGAGTGGCGAAAGCAAGGTAGTTTATTTTAATCTTGCAAAGTTGGGCACCAACCCAGACAAAATGGAGGGCAGGCCAGTTAGGCAAAAGACTTGTTCTCTCTCTCTCTCTCTCTCTCTCTCTCTCTTTCTCTCCCTCTCTCTCTCTGTTGTTCTCTCTCTCTTTCCTTTTATTTGAAGTGAATTTACTTTTAATTCATGCATGTGTTTGTGTCTGTGTGCGGTATATGCACATGACTGCAGTACCTGAAGAGTCCAGAAGAGAGTGTCCGATCTCCTGGAGCAGTTCTGTGCAGTTGTGAACTGCTTGATCTGGGTGCTGGGAATCAAAATTCTAGTCCTCTGCAAAAGCAGTATGTGCTCTTAACTGCTGAGTCATCTCTCCAGCCTGAAACAGTCTTCCTTATAGCTCACAATGACAGGTCCCTTCCTCCCTCTTCGCTGTTGTCTGGGTATTCAGGAAGAGACAATCCTTTCGTACATCACCTAAGTTTTATTACCTCCCTCTTTCGGTGCATGTGCTTAGTCACACAGCACACTGCCTGTATTTTTCCATCCTGAGATAAATTTCTGGTTTGAATGAAGGGCGACCAGACAAGTGCACAGACAAGCAGGCAGTATTATTGGTCCAAAGACCCAGTGCCCCTGCTTATCTGACACCTAAGCCTATCTGAGGCACTTTTGTACTGAAAATGAACTTTTTTTCTCTCTCACAGCGTGTGCTGTCTACCTAACCAGTGTTGGATTTAGGGAATGAGAATTGACCCAAGCCAGATAACCAGGAAGAATCTGGAGACGTGTCAGAAATTCCTGGTCACGTACCTGCTTTCTCCACTCTGACAGGAAGAAGCTGAGGAACAACTAAATCACACAGAATCCTGCATCCAGCTGTACCTGAACCCTGACTGCTACGTAAACCCCCGTGTTCTTTATCTGTTACAGCCAGTCTAACTTCTTTGCAGTCACTACTTAACAAAACCTCCCTTGTCCCACCCATTACTAGCGCGTGTGAAAGCGAGATGTCCCTAAGTGCAAACTGTAAGAGTCATTTCCCCCTGCCCCTGGACGCTTTTGCCTTTTCTCCCTCCTGCCACCCCTCCCCCAACTCTGTCATCTATTCAAGCTCACAACAGTGGCTCACTATACAGTTCCTCTGGTTCTGAAAAGAAAAAAAGAGCCTGGAAGTAGGTGGTGTTTTGTTAGAGTTTGGGCTTAAAACAGAAGGATTTTAAGCATCCTCGAACTATGAGACACAGAAAGCTGCCTTTGGGACAGAGAGACTTCTCCACACCCCCCCCCCCCCCAAGTACCCAGTACTGATGTTGAGCACTGTGTGGGATCTTTTCTCCCTGCCGGCTGGGCTTCTGAGTACATTCCTTGAGGGGACCAGTTCAGGTTTTGCTCTCTTCTCTGGGAGGGTCATTTGAGCAGGAGCCCCTGCTCTGTGACTCAGATCAGAGTTCTTTCTGGCCAGGATGGGATCCTGAGTTGCAGGACTTTAAAGAGGAAGCCGACAGGACTTCCTACAGGGGACGCTGCAGCAGACCACTCTGCATGCCAGATGCCCACCTCCACCCACAGAGCCAGACTCACTGTCTTTGCCAAGTGCCGGGCACTGCCCCACAGACATCATCCCACTGAATCCTTCAAAAGTGCCTGTGAGGTAGGCAGTGTTACTACCCCCACGGAACACATGGGGAAAGTCAAGCACCCTGCTCAAAGTCACCCAACCAGGGAGACTGACTCTAGAGCCCACGGCCTTGGCCACCACTTCATCCTCCCTGTTAAGCTTGATTTTACTGGTTGTTTCTGTTCGTTGCTGTTGACTGCTTTCCACCTTCCAGGCACTGATGGAGGAGACATCGGCCTTAGTTCCTTCTCCATTCATAACTATGTATGTGGAGGCTGTTGAGGCCACTTTCCCCAGTTGGGGACATGGAAGGCCAGCAAGAAGATGAGACTGGCCTCAGATCTCTCATCTGGTAACTGGCCATGCTGGAACTCCAACTCAGGTCCGGTTAGTTCAAAGGCCTCTGCCCCTGCCTTGCAGGGTCTGAGAACAGCTGCATTGGAACAGCCTAGAAAGAACTTTTTCTCCATAACTTGTTTTCAAAACTAATGTAGATCCTCAGAGAGTTGGAAAGATAGTACAGAGGTGCCACAGACCCTTCACCCTGTTTCCTCATGGTGGCTATGTCTCACGTAACTCCATACAACATCAAGGTCAGTGAAATGGCATCAGGATGACTCATACCTCTGGCTCTGTCACTTTGTCAGAAGGAGGTTTATGAAACCACCACAGCAATCAAGACTCAGACCTGGTCTACGCCACCTCCAGTCAGCCATCACCCCATCCTGCAGCCACCATCTTCTTGCCATCTTCAACTCTGCCAATCAAGAATATTACATAAATGCAGTTATGGAATGTGTTCCTTCTTGGTGTTTGTCTTTTCACTCCACAAAACTCTATTTTAAAGTAAGCATCTATTGAGCACCTACTGTCTATCATTTATATTAGCCCCTTTCAGGAATATTCACAGAAAACTCTCTTGGGTGCAAGTATCAGAGCATCGTTTGAACTATGCTGATATCAGTCACAGAGAAGTCCAGAGGTGCAGCTGGCTCCAGGCCCGACTGGACTAAGGGGCTTGTCAAGTGATTTCATTCCCCATGTCTTGGTGTGCCCCTCATTCATGTTTTCCTCACAGGCTGGCTCTCACAGCTTGGTAGCCACCAAATGCTCTGGCCTCAGAACACACTTGCTGACAAGCCCAGGGGAAAGAGCAACCCTTTCACTGGCAAAGCCCTAGCAACAGTCCTGGACCCCGCTGGTTCTGGCCTATCCCTGGATCAGGTGTTCTGATTGGTCCATCCTTGGTGGTGCATCCTCCCTGTTAGCCCCTGCCTAATCCTGAGAAGCTAGGAGGTAATGAGAGGCTTAAGGAAAGTTAGCATGCTGTGGCCAGAGGGTGGGGAGTAGATCCCGGGCCTATGGCGTAGATGATGTAGCCAAACTAGTTTATTCTTGAAAATACATGAAGACAGTCAGGCTCAGAAAGGCTAAAAAGGCTGCCCATATTCAGAGTCCCACGTCCCAGGAAGCAGCCCAGCAAGGTACACAGTCTCCTGGCCTATGACTTGTGTTTCCATCTCTTCCAAGCTGTCTCTTCCTACCCTGTTGGAGAAATGCCCCTTCCATAATCAAGCGCACAATGAAAAGCCGCAGCATCAAGCAAAACGGAGCTTCCAGTTTCTACCTCTGCCTGGGAGTGGTTTTCTGCCTCTTAGATACTCAGCAGACTGACCTCTGGGCCCTTCAGAGGGCTACTGGGCAGTGGTGGGTATGTGTGAAGCTGAGCTGAGGCCCCCCCACAGAGCCGCAAGCAGTCACATCCCCAGGAGTGTGCAGACCCTGGCACGGGCTCCTCGCGTGGGCTGCCACGTGGCTCCACCAGAGCCAGGGAAGGGACGGTCGCCGTCCAACTGTGAGAACTGGCAGATGGAGTGGGTGACTCAGCCGGAGGCCAGATGTGGCCAGATGACAAGAGTAAACATGAAGGCCAGGGGCCAAACCTGCCTCAGTGCCCCCACGCTGGGCAGGGACGGTGGGGCTGGACTGTGACAGACAGGCGGGAGGCAGGGAAGGGGAGATGGATGGCCCCATCAGGCTCAGCCGAGTGTGGAAAGGAGGACAGATGGTCTCGTTAAAGAAACCAGTCGCCTGAGGAGCAGGGCTACGCACTCAGAGTAGGGCAAGGTGGCTCTATGCTGGCTGGGGAGGCTCCAGACCTGGGGTACTCAGACTGGATGGGGCCCTGTCCCCTGTCTCCACATTGCCTAAGGCTTGCCCAAAGTGTGGATAGCCCTTTGAGTTCTGCCCTAGGTGTTCACTGAGACCACAACAGAGTTAAAAGCAACCCAGTGGAGCCCATTTCCATAGCTTGCCTTGCTGTGATTTCCTGTGACTGGCCTATGATAGACAGCAACTGAGACATGACACCCAAGGTTGACCTCTGACCTCTATGGACAGCTACACACACACACACACACACACACACACACACACAAAGACGAAGTGTCAGTTCTTCAGGACGGGAAATTCCGGGAGACTGTGGCACAGAGTTATAAAATGCTTAACCTAACCAATGTGGACACTTAAAATGGTAAGGATGGTCAATTTTTTTCCTACAGTTTTTTTTGGAACTTAATATATGACCCAGGCTGGACTCAGATTTTCAGTGATCCCCTCATCCCAACTTCCTGAGTGCTGGGGTTACAGGAGTGTCACACTATATCTGGTCCAAAATATTTTTATATTTGTTTATGTATGTGAGTATGTGTAGGTTGCAGGATAGCTTGCAGCAGTCCGTCCTTTCCTTCCACCATGTGAGTTCCAGGGGTGGAACTCAGGTCATCAAGCTTGGTGGCAAGTGCCTTTACCCACTGAACCAGCACACTGACCCCTACAACTTTTAAGTTTTTTGAAAAGGTTTTATTTATTTAAATGTTAGGTGTATGAAGTGTTTTACTTTATTTAAGTAAGTGCTTCACTTACATGCCTGGTGCCTGAGGAGCCCAGAAGAGGGTATTAGACCCTCTGGAACTGGAGTTACGGATGGGTGTTAGCCAACATATGGGTGCTGGGAACCAAACCCCAGTCCTCTGGAAGAGGACCAGTGTTTTTAACTGCTAAGCCATTCTCTTACACTCAGTATTTTTAATGAGGAAAAAAGTCCCTAAACTTTCTGTGGTAACAAATATAGCCAACTGACCAAACTGGGGGACATGGAGCCTGTGTTTTTTTTCTATATATATGAAGGGGACACCACTGAGGAGCCAGCTCAATGTGACCAGACAAAACATGACTGAGTGGCACACATACCTCACTTCCTGCTACCAGCATACCTAGGAAGCAGCTTCTAGGATGACTCCCAAGTTTAGGAAGATTAGAGCCTCAGAAGGTCAAGGTGACTTGCCCAAGGTCACACAAGTAAATAGCAGAGCTGGACTATGAAGACTGAGTTCTTCATCATAGCATGGCTTGGGGTGGGTCTGGTTGGCATCTCAAAGCTCTTGGTCCATAGACATTCAGATGCCCAAATACAGCCACTTATAAAAGAGTCTAGAATTGCCTGCCTTCTTTCTCTTTGTAACCAGGCAATCTCTTCCAGTTAATCATAGACCAACGAGTCTCATTCTGTCCTGATAACGCCCACAAGTATATCTGAGATTGCCTGGAAAAGTACAGAAAAATGAGCTACCTCACGTTCTCTGAGTAGTTCGCAAAACCCCACAGAGGAGCCGGAGATGGTGGGTGGGTTGCACACCAGTGCTGGGGTGCCCCTGCTGGGCCAGCACTACATTTGATATTCTTTTACTTGGCACCAACATTTAATGCCAGATCTCTCACCAAAATCAGAGGCCAGGACAATATTCTACCCTGTCTGTATGTCCGGCTCTGCCATAGTACTTGAAAAGTCTCAGGAGTATCTCCTTATTTCTTGATCAAATCACACAGTCACCATAGGGAGTCAGGAATGCTGCTCCACACAGCCTCTTAGGAGCCTGACCAATGAAGGGCCACCAACTTCCCGTGGCACCTTAGGTACATGGGTGGGTCAGTTGCTGCATCTGAGAATGAACAAACAGGAGGAGAATGTGTGAACATTGCACTGCTTAAGCATTAACTGCTAATACTGCATCAGCTGAAGCTAGTTATGGTTTATCTGCATTCCAAAGGGGATGAGCACAGGCTTCTGCGACCACCAACCCACTAAATCTGATGTTGGAGAGCCCTCATCCACCACACCTTCCCATTTGACAACTCACAAGACCAAGCAGAGCCATGCCTCTCGGGGCTCCCCTGGATAAGGGTTCCATATGGGCACTGCAGCAGTTAGAGAAGCTGTCGTTTGTATGGTAGTTTCTGGGCTGGGTGCTCACTATAGCTGTGCAGTTTACAAGCAGGAGGACTGCCCACAGCAATTCTTCTCCCCCTAAAGGGGCATGTGTGTTGTCGTTTCCCAGTGCACAGCCAACATCTTCGCTGACGGCTTTGTGGCATTTCAGCGGTGTTCTCTGCTTCTGAGTCACTAAGCAGATCCAAGCCGAAACCAGAGTCTTCATCCACACAAGCTTTCTGGTGGATAAAGTCCACTTTTTTGCTGGGCATTCAAAGTTCAAAAAGTTTGCAAATGAGCCTCAGCTTCATTTTCCCACAGCATCTTCCAGGAGCCCTTAAACTCCCAGTCCAAGGTGAATGCAAGATCAGTGTGGGGACCTGAGCATACTGTATCCCACTGAATACTCTGTTCAAGGCTCTGACAAGTCCAGCAATGACAGAAGCAATTTAGCCCCAGGTTTGCTGACTTTTGTCCTTGTCCTGAACAGACTCACAACACCCCAGGAGTAGAAACGTCCCTGCTCCCAGTACATCCCATATCTGTGGTTGTACCGTCTTCTCTTCATCCTTGTCTGAGACAGCTTAACAATTCCTTTGTTTTTTTCAAATGCTCTCATGACTTCACACTGAATAGTTACTTCTGTGTCAAGATCCCTTGACCAGGACTTCTGCAAGACAGAGCTCCAACCCCCTCTCCTCTGAGTGGCTCACAGCATCTTCTACAACCTTGCCCCTGAAAGGGGGACAGTCACAGTCCTTAGCAGACAACACAAATGCCCAAGTCCTCCCTTTCCCCAAGATTGACATGACCATGGAGCCTCTCAGATGGTCAAAGGATGTAGTTCAGTGCTAGAATTTCCTAGGTCTGAGAACTTGGTTTGATTCCCAGCAAAGCACACAATAACCACCATTATGTTTTACATTTACAAGTTTATTTGTTCACACCTTACTTGTTCGGCACAGATCTCTAGAGTTTGCACTTACACGCCAGGCTATATTTTAGGCCCTGAGATGTCAGGGAACAAAAGCTCTCTTTTCCCAGTCCCTCATAAGCGTGCTCTGACTACTGGGCGTGATGATCATATTGAGGGTCAGGCTGAGCCAGAGTGCAGAAAATGACAGACGAGGGATGACCCAGCAGTCTCTTTACAAGGAGATGCTGAGCAGAGGCCCAAGAACAGAAGAGAGGGGCACGTGGGTTTCTGAGGGGACCCTCCCTGGACCTACCTCCCAGAGGTCAGAGTAAAGAAAATGCACAACCACCTGTGGTCACACCTGATAAAGGGAAGAGAGCCAAGCATCTGGTGCCAGCTGGTATTTGGATGTGGTGTGCCCCCCTCAGGTTCCTCCATGTGGATGTAGGACCTTTAAGGTGTGGGGGTCTGATGGGAAGTCCTTAGGCCATTGGAGGTACACCCCCAGGAGGATTACAGGAGGATTAAGGTAGTCTTCCTGGAACTCTGCTTAGTTCTCAAGAGAATGAGGTTTTTAAATTCTATTTATTATTTTCATTTTATGTGTGTGAGTGTAATTCCTGCATGGATGTAAGTGCACCCACGTCATGCAGTGCCCCAGGAGGTCAGAAGGAGGCATCAGATCCCCTGGAACTGGAGTTACAGAAGACTGTGTGTGTGCTGGGAATTGGACCTGGGTCCTCTGCAAGAGCAGTCAATGCTTTTATCCACAGAGCCATCTTTCCAGCCCTAGGAGAGTGGGTTTCTATAAAACTCCGAGTCTGACTCTAATCTTTTTGATCTTCATGTCTGGTGACCTGATATTTGCCTTCGTACAGCTCATACCACCATGATACTTCAAGGACTCATGGAGTCAAGCTGATGTTGATGTTACATCTTTGAACCCCCAGACCCAAGGCCTAAACAAACTGCTTTTCTTCATAAAAGAGTCTGACTCATTGTGTTATACCTGAACACAATGCACGTGAGGGAGGGAGTGGCAAAAGACCCTGCCTCCTAGACAGCCCAGAGGCTGCCAGCAGCGTGTGACTCCATCCCACCCTTCTGGCAGACAGGGAACTGCAGGATCAGGGTGGGTCACATGAAGGGACCCCACAGGAGCAAGGAGGGGACCCTACAGGGCCCCTGGTAGTAAGGGGCTCATCTGAAGAGCCTGGGATTGGCAAAAAGAGAAACATAGTTTCCATTTAGCTCAGGCCACAGCAAACTGCCTGCCTGCCAAGGATCAGCTCCCATTGAGATCAGTGTCTCCATATTATAGCCTTCGGTGTGTGTCTCCTTCTGCAGCCAAAACACTCCCATCCAAAGAGAGCCTGGGTCCTTGACATCCAGACCATACCCTCAGGATGGATCCGAGAGGATCCTGGCTGACTCCCAGCCTGCTACCCAGTCTATGGGCACTGGAGACAACACCCAAAGAGGATGAGGGTTTTCCAACATGGGCCTCACCTGCTCCACAGAACTAATGGACTGTTTTCCTCGCTCAGGTCCCAGGACTAACTTCACCCACACCCCTGCAGGCTAAGATTGGACTGTCTTTGTAAGCAGGTGGTATTGATGCTTCTCCTCCAGCTCCACCATCCTCCATAAACAAAGGGATGAGTGGGACAGGCTGTGGTATAGCCTCACCCGCCTCCTGAATGGAGAAGGAGACTGGGAGACTGAAGTGGCAGGACAGGTGGTGTGGTTCCGGAATCCCTCCTGGAGAATAGCCAGAGGCTAGAGCCTCAAGACAGGTCTCCAGCCCTCAGGCTGGAAGAAGGTAAGGCCTGAAAAGGTGGAACAGCAACAGCATAGGTGTTTCCTTCCATTGGCTCCTAAACCAAGGGAGAAGGCCTAGACCACCTCCCCTATCCTGCCTCTGGGACCCAAAGTTAAAGTAGACAGCCTAGGAACTTGAATCTTATTCCCCACATGACTCCAAGAGAGTCCCTTAACCTTGGTTGATTGATTGATTGATTTAACGTGTATGAGTGTTGTTTTGCCTGCATGTTTGTAAGTGCACTTGGGTCATGCAATGCCCACAGAGACCAGAAGAGGGCGTCGGATTCCCTAGAACTGGAGTTGCAGACAATTGTTAGCTGCCATGTGGGTGCTGGGATTCAAACCCAGATCTTCTGCAAAAACAGCCAGTGTTCTTAACCACTGAGCAATCTCTTTAGCCCCTCTCAAGATGCTTTTGACTCTGAAAGCCTCCAGCCCTGAGAGAACAAACTCACATGGTTGTCCAGCATGGCACAGCCTGGCCCATAAAAAGTACTTGGGCCATGCCTGACACATTTTGTGTGAACAATTAATATCTCTTGTGATTGTGGTCAGTGATGTTGTCCCACTGTTCATCGAGGAAGATAGCCCTTACAGAAGTTGTATGAAGGATTGACAAAAAAACCCACTATATCCCTGGTGAGACGCTTCCTAAAATTGGAATTCCTGTCACTCTTTCTGTCCTACACCTGTACCCTCTCAGAAACTCTGGTATCCTTGGTCACCCTTGGGGATGCTGAGGGGCAGTGACTCTGTTCCTGTACCTGGTCCTAGAACTGAGTAGGTCACTCTAATATCACAATTCCACCCCCTTCCCAGCTCCTATCTCTGACCTCTTGCTTCAGTGTTTAGGTCACAGTAGCCTTAACCCAGGTGGACCCCAAATGGAGTGGCACTACAAAGCTATCCACCGCCCCCCATAAATGCAGGTGAGCACAGGTGGGGTTCTGGGGACTCTAGCAGTCTCTGAACCTATTTGGAAGAGCCACTGCCCTGAGGCTGGTAGAGGAGAAAGCAACTGAGACCTTGCTTAAACTGTGACTCTAATGTCCACTAAGTGCACCCGGGGTTCAGTGTCCCCTTCAGCAGATTGCTGCCCTCACCCTACTTGGATGGTGAATAGAAAGTACATGGTTAGGGGGCTTTTCTCCTGCATGTGATGCTTTAGGGCGATTTTAGGAAAAGGTTTTACTGCAGCTGAGGAAACTAAGCATCAGAAGAAACGCAGAACTCAAATCCTGACTGCACGTGCCTGCTTGTTTGCTTATGAGCAAGAAGAGGCAGAGGCAGAGGCAGAGAAGCAGGGAGAGGCAGAAGCAGAGGCAGGAGTCGAGACCTGCAATTACAGCCTTGATCTCCACCCCAGCCTCACCCAGGTTCCCGCCTGCCGCCAGTCTCCAAGCAATTTCAGACTTTTGTACATCTAAAGCACAGATTGTATACGATTTCTCCCGCCGGCAGAAGCAGCTTTCAGGTTGTGGTGGGGAGGCCAAAGAGTGTTTATTCTCGAACAAAGGCAGTTGGAGACAAAAAGGAGAGCAGCCTTCCCCAGTCCCAGCTTCTTGCTCTCCAAGGGAGCCAGTCCCCATGCTGCCTGCCCAGGGGAGATTTTAATTGTGTGTGCCCAGCTCAGCTTCCACAGGTGCTGGATCGGCACAATGAGATGGGCTGCTCCCACTCCTGGTGTGTGCTAGAGGAAAGCTGCTCCCAAGTGGTCCTCAGATGTCTGTATGAGTATAGAAATGGGAGCAGGCCACCTCTGCACACACAGGGCCCCCGTGGTCTTCTCTCTGCGAAGGGAGGCAGGATTAAAGGGGTTCAGTGTCATGGGAAAGGTCCTCTTTTCCCTCAATCACATGTCTCTGTGAAGTTGAAACAAGAGGCCAAGGGTGGGGTTAGCAGCTGCGGGAAGCCGGCATCCTGGACACAGCCAAACTCTCCCTGTTCTGTAGTGTTGGCCCTTGTGGGAAAAGCACTCTCCTGCCTTCCTTAGAGATTTCCCAGACCATACACAGAGGTCCCAGGCAGCTGCCATTTTCAGATTTTGGTCACATCTGCCTTCCGCCTCTACATTCATTTACCTTTGTTTGTGTGTGGGGGGGGGGCTTTATGCTTCTTTTTTCCCACTAGGTAATATGATCATGTCTTTCCAAGGGCAAAAGGAGATTAAAAGGTAAATGGAGAAATGTTCTTTGTCATCCTGCCCAAGTCATCCACATTCCCAGCACAAAAGTCACATGTGTTTGTTAGGTTTTTGTCTGCCCCTGTAAAATATCTTTATTGAAGTATAACACATATGAAGCTTGGTCCAGGCATGACCTGGCCATTGGCACTCTAAAATCACAGCAGCTGTACTGATCCACAGGAGACTTTCACAAACTAGAACCTGTTAACATTTCCTCCTAAGAGGATGGAGTCATTCAATCCCAGCCTGAGATTCCAGCCATTCTCTCCCCCCCCCCCGCAACACCCCCCGCCCTGCAGCTGTGTACAGTCCTGTCCCAGCTGTGTGTGGTCTTGGGACCATACAGATAGAGGTGGGAGGCTGACTGGGGTTGACATCTCAATCCATGCTGGACAGGACTTTTTGGTGCTGCGGTTGTCTGGTGTCCCTCTCATATAAGTAACCCCTCACCCCTGTTCCTGTACCTAAGTCCAATAAACACATTGGTCCACCAAGCTAGCCTTGGATGGAATCATTTCTTGTGTCTGTCATTAGTGCCCCACCTGGGCTAAACAGACCTTGATTCATGTCTCCCCTGGACAACTGACCAAACAATAAATGTGAAGACATTTTCTTGTTGTTCTTCTTATATGAAACCTAACATAACCTATAGTTCTTTGTCCTAGTCTCTCTCTATGCCTGTTACATGACTGATGCTCACCTTGTACCAATGTGATGACGTGGTAAAAGGTGCCTGGAGGTTGAACTTTGTCCACTTGTGACCTCTTTTTCCTAAGACATTTCCATGTGACTCTGGGCATATGGGTATAAAATCAGTGCACAGATCAAACTCTTCCTGGTGATAAATCATGAAGAAATTCACTTTAAGACAACTCTTTGATATACATATGATTTTATTGTTTATTAAAGATAAAAGCTAATTTACATACTAATGAGATGGATGTGCTTGTTTATTTTTACATAAAGAATTAAATCTTGGCTGAATATTTGATACTTCAGGACACAAAACACCAACATTTTTCAGAGTTGATCAATGTTTTGATTGTATAGTCAATTCTGGGAATGCTGATTTACATAAACATGTAGTATAAAATGGGAGCAGTATGTTTAGGGCCATATCAGAAACTGCTGGAAGAGGTCCTGCATGGACAGACAGGGATGAGAGTCTGCTCTGAGAAGAAAGAGCCATGTCCCAAAAGAACCAGAGGTCTCACACATGGGTAGATGGAGCAGGCCTGGGGCTGTGAACTCAGGGGGGACAGGGTGGCCCTACGGACTGAGAGAACAGACATGTAGGGGAGAGGACTGTAGTGGGTGGCAGAATGTGGGCTGTGGCAGAGGAAGACATGAGGGAAGGTGGAGGTCAAGACTGAGGCCTGAGAGTTGAGCTGGGGAATGTAGAAAGGGTGCTGAGCCGGGACAGGGAGCGGAGGTGGACCGCTGAAGGATGGTAGGCCGAAGTGTCCCTTGGAGTAAAGGGATTTAGGGTGGCTCTGCCAACAACAGATGCCCGGAAGGGGCATGCAGCTTACACCCAAACTATGCAACAGGAGTGCCTTTCTTAGCCTGGTAGAGAAGGGGGATGTGCCTACTAGGGTCCAGCATGAGAGCCTGTCATGCCCTCGTGCTGCCCCCAAGTCCCTAGCAACATCTACCCCCACTTTGGGAAGCCGGGAGCTCACTGTTTTCGGTGTTCAGAGGCATGTGGCTGCTGTAGCGACATTTGAATGCTGAGCCCCTTAGCCGAATGCTTTCTCCTTGCTGCTCGTTTCACTCATATTGACCCTGCCTGGAAGGTCTGCACCCCGTCCATCTTCTTGGTAAAGTGATGTTTTCATCAAGGTGGAGGGAGGTGCCTCCTCCACACCTCAGCAGCCATATACCCTGGGCTGCATCCTCCATTATTCATGGCTCTTAGATCTCAGCAAAAGGCACCGATCTGAACAAAACCATCACTGTTTCAAACCCATCACTGTTTCCATCCATAACTCAGCCTCTCCTCCTCCCCATGCGTGCGCATTTGATCTTCTGCAAATTTGCCTCTTTGTTCTTCAGACAGAATCATATTGCCAGGGGCTCCCGGCAGCCTCCCAGCTACCACTGTCACGGAAATTCTCTTTAAATATGAAAATAAGAGAGTCCCCAGAGCAATCAGCAGGACACCTCCAGGTGGAACTGTCACACCTACAAGACAACGGCTCAGAACAAAAAACAAGATAGGCCAGTTGGTGCCTAGAAACTAGGGGGAAAAGGGCTACGCCGGGCTAGGCCGGGCTCCAGTTCTCTCCTTCCCTGGGTCAGTTTTTTCCTCCCTGAGTTTCATATTCTAGGTTTTAATGTTTATGGACAGTAATACTCAAAGCAGATGAGTCCACAGAGACACAGGCAACTGATGCATGGCTGGGGGTTATATGAGAATCTAGAAGCATTAGACTCAAATGAAAGTTGGGGATCCCTTTCTCAAGTGCCTGAGAACAGGATTTTATAACAGACCTTTAGAGATTGCAGAATGTTTATTTAGACCTTTACCAACTGAGCAACCCTAATCTAAAAACTGAGATCCAAAATACACTGTAAGATTTCAGATTCCTGTGGATCAGCGATGTTCAACCTGCCGTTGCTATTTACTCAATTTTCTACTTGCGCATTCAACAATATTGACTGAGCGCTGCCTCTGGAAGCCAGTGCGTAGAGTCCAGCTCAAACTGTATAGTGTGTCTACGGTTCCTGTCACTGAAATATCAGGAGGTGGGCTGCTTCAGTCAGGGCTAGAGCCAAGGTTCAAACATGTCTTTAAACCCTGAGCTTTGAGGGTGAGAGAGAAGCCCAGTTACAGAGCGGATGCATGAGGACCAGGGTTTAATCCCAGCACCACGAAAACAAAAGGGGCATCCACTCAACTTACATACATACAGACAAGGGTCTGTGTGTTGAAGGCTTGGTTCCCAGCACAGTTGCTATTGGGAGTTGTGGAATCATTAGACGAGACCTAGTAGAAGGAAGCTAGGTCATTAGGCTATGCCCTTCCTCTCTCTGCTTCCTGGCCACAAGGAGGTGAGCAGCCTTCTCTGCCATGCACTCTCAGAGCAATGGGCTGTGCTGCCACGTGCCCAGTCAAGGGACTGTGGATGGAATGGAAATACATAAAACCTCGAGCCAAACTAAACTCTTCCTCCTTTAAGTTGATTACCTCAGATATGTTGTCACAGCGACGGAAAGCTGACTGACACAGATAATAAATGTTTGCTGTATGTATTTTCTGGTAGTTTTTATGCCCCATCCTACCTTGGACCAGGTCCCTTGTGGCTGCTTCCACATGAAACGCAAGCCCTCCTGTCATTCAAGGTTTAGTCCTCAGAGGGGTCCTGTGCAGGGCCTGCCGGAAGCAGCACTGATTCCTGGAATGACTCTCTTCAGTCACTTGTTTATGTCTGTGCTTTTTGTTTTAGGACCTGCTTGTCCCTGCCAGAATGTCAGCTCTGTGAGAACAGAAACTTTATCTTGCTCATGGCCACTTGCCCTGTGCTAGAGGGAGGCTTTAACAAACAGATGAAGAAGGGAGGCACGAAAGCTACTCTGGACACTTCTGGGCTCTGCTGGCTCATGCTGGTGTCATTCCTGGGCAAGACTCAGTGCACCAGAGCACCAAGCTACAGGCAGCAACAAGTTTCCACTGCCAGTGTCACATCATAGTCTGCAGCAAAAGTCACATCAAAAGTCCATACCATCTTTGCAGGCCAATAGGAAGAAAGGGTTTTTCCCTCAAGTGTCTCAAGGTTGCAAGTCATTGGCTCTGACTGGGTCATAGGACCTTCCCCAACCAATCCCTGTGAGCCAAGAGGAAGTATTGTATCAGCATATTAGCCAGGACTAATGCCTAGGTCCAACACAGAGGTCAAAAGTATACTCTGCAGTGCCAGAGTGTCGAGGAGACCAGTTCCCCAGGAGAAAGTCGGTGAACTGATGCCCGAGGGAGGGGCACAGATGGGCCAAAGACTGTAAGTGCCTCAGACACACCAGGCTTTGTACTAGACTGCTATGACTGAATACTGTCACCTCTCATAATTACCAAGGTAATGCTGTTAGGAGGTGGAGTCTGGGGAGGGAGGGAGGTCAGGAGGGTAACTCCTTCATGAAAGAGCCAAGTGCCTATACAAGGATGCCAGAGAGCTGGCAAGATGCCTTCTGCTATGGGAAGATACAGAAGCTTATGAGGAGGCACTGGCCAGAACCAGTCCAAGCTTGTGGCCTGACTCAGACTTTCAGCCTTCAGACTTGTGAGAAATAAATTTCTGTTGTTTATAAGCCATCCAGTCTATGGCACTTTGTTATAGCAGCCAGAACAGAATAAGGCAAAGCTCTCGAGAGCCCAAGATAAATAACACTTTAATAAACATTTGATGAATGGAGACAACCCAGTCCCTGACCACTCAGGAGAGGAAGTAGACAGATTCATGTTGTCACAGGATGTGTTTATGCTGAAGGAAGAGGAGACAGCCGCAGGGACATCGGTGTCCCTCCGTGAGCTGGGACCAGGCATAGGCACCAGGGCCCCTCGGTGTGCTGGGACCAGGAGAGCTGGCTGTTGCAGGTTGAAATGGGCTCAAAGCCAGGGGCCTGTCCTGACCCACAGAGTCCGTGAATTTTCTCAAAAGGAGAAATAAACTATCCTGCGCAGGAAATGGTTGTTGCCACATTATTTGTAATAGGGAAAAAAAAGAAAAAACTGGAAACAGCCCAAATGTTCCCCAATAGAGGACTGGTTAACTACATTATGGATCATCCACTTGATGAAATATTCTGGAGTCGTTAAAAATGATCGTTAAGGAAACTACAGAGCAACAAGGGAAAAGGCGTCTGTCCTAATGCAGAGCGACGCCCAGAATACAAATCTGCAGCTGCAAGAGGCGTGAACTGTGTGCTCAGCTGTGCCTGGGATGCAAAGGCTCAAGGAACACCAACCCTGCCCCTAGGAAGCTCCTAGCCCTGTCAGGGCAAGAGAGACAGGAAAGCCAGTAATAACATACGGGGGCAAGAAAGATGACAGAGGCAGGGCGGCGGGAAGCTAACCGCAGATGTGTCGATGCTTTTAGGAAAAGATTCAAAGAAAGGAAGAGGAGCAGGGGAGAAAGCGGAAGAGCAAGACTGGAGTCAAAGGAGAAGGAGGACGATGAGGACAACGACGAGGACGACAACGAGGACGACGACGAGGACAACGACAGGATGACGACGAGGAGAGGGAAGAAGAGAAGAGAAGGAAGTTGTCCGAGTAGAATTACAAATGATTTTTCTCTTTTTGTTCCAAAACCTCTTTCATGTTATATTGTTTTCACATAATAAAAGCTAGTTGAAAACTGAGCTCAGAGAGGGGTGAATAATTTTCACTACTAACATTTGTGTCTGTAAATCATGTATGAATTCATAAGCACTTTATTTCTTTGGCAGAAGGGGAAAGTGGAAAAATATTTCTTGAACATTAAAAAAATTCTTTGCCTGTTGCCAGGCTCTGCGCTGTGCAACAAAGTTCAGAGACATTTATACTTCCATGGGAAGAACAGAAATAAACAAATGAGACAGGAATTAGCTATTAAAATACTTAAATGTAATATTTGGGGACAGATGTGGCGGTCAAGGACATTCTGTAGGTTTCTGAGAAAGTCCCCAGGCTGAAACAGAATAGCAGCATCATGGCCGGGACAGACAGAGGGTGCAACTCAACAGGCTGTACCGGGCCAAGGGCAAGCAGCCAGCTGCATGGTGGCGGGGCTCTGCAGGGGGAGACACTTCCCCTCCACAATTCATGGTGAAGCCTGATCCCCACTGTGGTGACAGTATGAGGTGGCACCTTTGAAAGGTGACTGAGTTACGAGGGCTTGTCCTCATGAGTGGACTAGCATCCTTATAAATAGGCTGGCCCTCTTTGCCCTCCCACTCTTTGGTGAAGACAGTGATTCTGCACTCTAAGGACGCAGGCAGAAGAATCAATCTTGGAAGTAAAGGCCAGGCCTACCAGACACCGAACCTGCCAGCACCTTGACTTTGAACTTTCTAGTCTCTGAAACTGTAGGAGATGGATTTCTAACTCCCAGTCTGTGGTATTTTAATAAAGCAGCACAATGGATGAAGACAGGCTTACGTTTGAATAAGGAACAGGAGGCCAAGGGTCCAGAATTGGGAAGGGCGAGAAGGCCAGGCTGAGAAAAAGTTTGTGGGGAACCCTTTGAAGAGGTTCCAGATGCAGCTTCAAAAGAACTGAGCAGAGGCTGCAAGATGGCGCGGTGGTAAAAGCGCTTGCCACCAAGTCTGACAACTTAAGTTCAATCCCTGGGACCCAGAGTAGAAGGAGAGAACTGATTCCTGAAAGTTGTCCTCTGACCTCTACACACATACCACAGTATACCTAAACCCATACTCACACACATCATAACACACACACGCACACACACACACACACACACACACAAATAACAATAAATAACTTTTTAAAGAGCTAAGTTGGTCTCGGTAGCATAGGGAGTAGGACTTGGCCTCATGTCAGAAGACCCACCCCAACCCCATGCATGCTACGAGCCCACTGTGGATCACTTAGAGCTTTCTTCTGATCATGGTCCCTTCGTGAACCTAATTTCTGACGTCACTGCAGAGCACACAGCTTGGTCTCTTCTGCTCACCCCACAGAGCCTTCCTTGCCCTTTACCTCTTTTCTCACGAGTTCCTGACATAGACCAGGGCAGGGGCATCATATAGACAGAGCTTATTACAGAGACTCTAGGATAGAGAAAGCAGAGCTCCTCTACAGCAGAAATGGGATACAACTGCGTCCCAGTGCCTGGAGCTAATAAAGATTTAGTTAGTAAAGGAAGGAGGGGAGAGAAAGATGAGCTGGTCAGTCCGGTTCTCATTCCAGGTGTCCAGGTCCCTCAAGGGCCTGGTCACAAGGTCCTGGTCACGTCCTCAGTGTATCTTCCAGGAACAGTGTACTACTTCACGAAAAAGAGAGGTAAAGAAAAACAAAAACAAAAACAAATCCTTACTGGCCTTCTCAGCCTCTGGCTGTGATGGAACCAGAGACATCTTTGGATTAGATAGTTCTAGCATCACAGGCTTACCGACGGACCTGAGGGATTCCAGCTCTCAGCTGGGAGAGAAACTGGCCATTGTTCTCTTGGAGTCTTTACCCTAAACTACCTAGCCATTTTCTACCTCCTGCTCTTAGCAACGCTGTATAATGACTTCTAAAGACATCAGCTTGGTAGGTACGGAGGAGATAGCAACATCGCAATGTGGAAGCTGGAAACAGGTTAGCAATGGCTAGCTGAGAGGACACAGAGAGGTAAAACTTAAGTCTCTGAAAGGCATCCAAGTCCATTCACACCAGAGCCCTCGGAGGACCCGTGGAAAAGGGAAAAATGGGAGTTAAAACGGAAGAGTAAAACCAGGCATGGTGGCCGTGCCCGTGAAAGGCAGAGGCAGGAGAATTGCAAAAGTTCAAGGCCAACCTATTCTACATAGTGGATTCCAGGTCAGCCAGGGCTGTATAGGGAGACCCTGAAGAGGGAATGGGAAGAAAGGGAGCCGGAGATGATAAGGGGAAGGAGGGAGGAGACACAAAGGAGGAGAGAGAGGAGGACTTTTTAAAAGCAACCAAACTATCCAGGCATGGTGGTGTGCACCTCTAACCCAGGCACTCGGAAGGTAGAGACAAGCAGATCTCTGTTAGGTCCAGGCCAGTCTGGTCCACATAGTGAGTTCTAGGCCAGCTGGGGCTACAGGGAGACCAACAAGTGGCCAGACTACATCTGCTCCCTGATCCAGCTCTTAGGCCACTGCTGCCTCCATATTAGGAGCCCACGGTTCAACTCTGGACTAGGGAAGGCAAGGCTCAGCTAAGAGTTTAGCTACCATCAACACTGTAAACAGGGCTACAGACGGGTGGGACAATGCCCCAGCTCCCTTCCCCTCAGCAACCTTGGAAGCCCTGAAGCCAGAGGGAGCATTTCCCTGGATGAGAGTCTGAATCTTCCCTCGGGACTCTGACCAACTCTGTGCTCTGACACTGGGAGTCCATGGCCAGTGATGGAGATGCTGGAGCCTCCACATTGTCAACTTAGGAACCACAGATCCAGATGCTGGAGGACACCTTGTGGGCCTCAGCGACAAATGCCTGAGGAGGTAAGCAATACTGAGAGAGAAAAAGTTATTTTGGTTCAGTTTCTCAGGTGTCCTCGCCAGACTGCTTAGGGGCCTTCTAGAAAGCACATCACAGCAGGGAGAGTATGGCAGAGCGAGGCCTCTCACCACACAAGCTGGAAGTGAAAGAGAAAGAGGAAGTGGCCAGGGGCACACCGTTCCCTTTGAGGGCACACTCTGAAGAACTTGAAGACTGGAGGTTGGAGAGATGGTTCAGAGGTTAAGAGCACTGACTGCTCTTGCTGGGGACCCAGGTTCAGTTCTTAGCACCCAAATAAATGGCTGCTGACAATCATCCATAGTTCCAGTTTCACAGGATCCAGCACCCTTTCCTAACCTCTGCAGGCATTGCACTTACATACATGTAGGCAATACACAAATACACACACAAAATAAAAACAATAAATAAAATATTTTTTTTAACTTGAAGACCTCCCATAAGCCCCACCTCTTAAAGGCTCTACCACTTCACAGCAGCTGTGGGAGAGGCATAAAAATCTTACACACGATCCTCTGGAAGGTGTTCTAGATCTAAACTGTAGTATGCCTCTATCATGGAATAGATAGAGAACAAGACAGACAAATTGGAAAGGGTGATATGAAGAAACTGAGACTCAGACGACAAAATCCTTCAGAGAGTATTAATAGCAACCTCCGGGAGAGAAGAGAAGGTGCCACCTCCACGAAGCTCTAATCAAAGCGCCATTCGGACAATGTGAACTACAGGAGGGTCCCTGGAAATCCAAAGCACAAAAAAGTGATTTTTGTAAAAGCTAGCTTAGAAAGCAAACGTGAGGAAATCTCACAGAAAACAGAGCATAAAAAAAACAAAGAAAGGACAGATAGGAAGTAAGAACGTTAACTGTCAGTTGAGGAGCTCGACCATCTGAGTAGCAGGAATCAGAGAATGGAGAAAAGTACGAGCGAAGCCTTTCAAGAAAGAAAAGCTCAGGAATGATGGCCTTGAGTCTGGAACTCAAAGGACTCAGAATCGCTCACGTAACAGGTGTGAGCAGTCACACCAAAGCACAAACACGAGGACTAAAGAAATTTCTTCAAGTTTCCAGAAAAACTACAAGACACAGAGTGATGTTTCCAAATTCCGGAGAAAAATTATTTCCAAACTCAGTTCTATAGCCAGATAAATTATTTACTAAATGAGGGGAGAGAGGAAAAGGATTTATATGTAGGCGTTAAGATCTCTTGTGCTGCACAAACCAAGTAAGATGGTCAGAGCTGCACGAAGCAGAAGACCCAGTCTAGGAAAGAGTCCCAGGGACTTGGTGAGGCACTGTGAACATCTACAGCCCAGCACCAACACAAAGTTCCATCTATAATTATTCATCCCTCCAAATGGAGGAAGGTAGGGACCACCTTCCACTAACCAGTTCCATGGGGACACTGGTGTGTGCATAAAACAGTGAGAGGCAGCAAAGCACAGTCATACGTCCTAAACAATAGGGCAAGTTCTGAGAAGTGTATCATCAGGTGACTTCCTCGTTATGCCAATAACACAGAATGCACTTGCACACACCTGGGTGGTCTGGGGCACTTTCTTAACACAGACCACAGTAAACACACAGGATGGATGATTCCTGCCAACAGCACATGGCACACTATTTACAATAAGTGATTTTTTAAATACGTGGACAAACACGGGGGCTGGAAAGATGGCTCAGCAGTTAAGAGTACTCTGCACTTACAGAGGACCCACATTCGGTTCTCAGCACCCACATGGTGGCTAACAACAAGTCCAGGGGATCCGACACCCTCTTCTGGCCTCTTCAGGCATTGCACATGCATGGTACACCTACATACACGCAGGCAAAACACTCATTCACAAAATAAAAATAATTTAATAATTAATAATTTTTAAAAGAAATACATGCTAAAATAATGATAACAGTAAATACATAAATCATAGTTTATTACCGTTTTCAGTACCATGCTCTGCATATAACTGCATGCACTGAGCTTCTATAACCTTGGCCATGCAGAAGTTTTGTTTGCCAAGCGTCATGACAAAGACACCCTATTTCAGCGGCTGTGATGCCATCAGGTGACAGGAATTCCTCAGCTCCTTTATAACTTTACTGTCTGCCATCAAATATGTGGTCTCTTATTGAACTGTTGTCATGTGGCATATGACTATACATTCCTAGCTTGAGTGGCCACACTGGGGCTAGGCACCTGATGCTCTGGTTGAGAGTCATTGGTAGGGAAGTCAGGACAGGTTTCTTGGAGGAGGCAATGTTCAAGCTGAGACTTAAGCAGTGAGACAAGTTGGTGGGCAAGGGTCTTGGCGTAAGTGTTACAGGAACAAGTGTAAACTTGAGGTGGGAATGAATTCAAGGAGTCAAGAAAAGAGGAAGAAGAAAGAAGGCGTGGGTTTTAGGAAGGGGGAGGGGCATAGTCTAGATAAACAGGGCTGTGGGACCATGGTGACATGGCCTCAGGTGACAGGAGGTTCTGCAAGAATTTTCATTGTTCTGTTTTGTTTGTCCATCTGACCGTTTGTTTGTTTGTTTATTGAGACAGAGCCTCATTATATAGCACCACTTGGCCTGGAACTGACTACACAGATCAGTCCGGTCTTGAACTCACAGAGATCTGCCTGCTTCTGCCTTCCAAGGGCTGGGATTAAGCAGGTATTTGTCTCGATTTTATTTACTTACTTGGTATCACTATTAATGGCCTGGGGCTGGTGTGGTTATCTGCTTTCCACCACTTTCTGTCTCACTAGAGTCCAAGACAAAGGGCTCAGCTTAAAACTACACTTCCCAGGCCCCTTTGCAACTAAGTGTGGTCAATGCAGTAAATTTTGGCCAATGAGATATAAGCAAATACATGTGAGTTTTCTAGGCAGACTCCTTTAGGAGAAGGAGCTGCAATTTCTTTTGTATCTCTCTGTTTTTCTCCTCCCAGCCCGACATAACGAGCAGAAGCCCAGCAGCCAGCCTGAGCCATAAGAAGACCTTAGGGTGGAGGCCAGTGAGAGGAAGGGGCAACTGATACACAGAAGGAAACTGGGTCCCTACAACCACAAGCGGTCTTCAGAGCCCCAGAGCATGAGAAATGAGCCCTGTGAGGGCTAGCAACCAACTTGACCCCTGAGAATCTGGTTACAGTGGATGCCTGGGAGCTCAGAAGTACCAGCCTCTTCTCTGCTTTCGTCCCTCCCTGGACACTGACTACAACCTCCCGCCACCTCCTGAATTTCAGACTGTGAGAAGAGTCTCCTTTGGGAGCGGGGAGAACTAGGGAAAAGGCCACACTTCCTTGCTTCTGGGAAGACTCAGGAGTCTTCCCTGGCCTGGCTACATGGCCTGGCTGCATGACGAGTAGCAGAATAAACCAAGTGGTTTTCCAGGATTAAACTTCAGGATCCAGAGCTCTAATTTGGCACCTGGAACCCCCAGGTTATGATTTTTATAAATATAGAATTCTGCCTCCAGAGTTGGAAATCTGAGAGCTCAGAGTTATCAGAATCTTTCAAGGCTGGGCTAGAAGGGTTAGCTTATTGAAAACAAGAGAAACAGATCCCTGGATCATATGTGGTAGCTCATACACAGACTCTCCATTTCGGAGCTTGCTAATGGCTTCCTAGGTCAACTCAGAATGAAGCCCAGGCCATTTCCTTCCCCAGTTCCTTGGCCCCACCAGCCTTATCCCATAACATTACATGATGACTCCCCGCCCTGGCCTTGTTCTTACCATGCACCTCGTGACATGCTCTTCCCCCAGTTGCCTTCATAACTTGGGTCTCTCTTAAGTGTCACCCCCTCTTCTGACCTAGCAGTTCTCCAGTACCTCAGTGTCTCTCTCTCCATCACACTCTGCCGGCACTAGCCTAATGCTATCTTGCTCATTTATCTGTTATCCTCTTCCTGCCCACAAGTGCCCTATGGACTTGGCCACAGGCCACCAGGACAGTGATGCCTGGCATATGATAGATGCTTCATAAATGGATAGAATAGACAAGCACGTGTGCATCACTACCCGACTACTCTATCTAGTCCTCACAGCCAGGGAGGCCAGGAGCTGAGAGTCCTGCTGGGACAATGGCTGGCTGACCGTGGTCCAACGTGGGTCCTACCTAACCCTGCCTCCAGGTCCTTGCTAGGAAGCTTGGCAGCTTCTTCCCATACATTAGCACTTGTCTACCTGTCTTCTTTCCCAAAAAGGCAGTCCCTACCAGTAAAGGCCAATTCAAAGACCCAGTATTTATGGTTCTCTGATCAGCTGCCTGGTGGGGGTGGGTCTGAGTTTTCTATTTAGGTGTTTCCCAGGCTCCACCCAGAGTCAAAACATTCCTCCAAATTAGCAGGAATGCTCATTACCAAACCAACCACTTCTCATTAGGCAGGAAATGTGTGTGGAAGCTCCTCCTTGACCTGAAGCAGTCTCCTATCACTCCCTGGAAGTGAATGGTGGCTGTCTGGAGGTGCTGAGCTCTGTGGAAGGTGGGTTAGAGCCAGGTGGATGGGGCTCACCCCTCAGTCCTGTCCCTCCCTTCCTCCCTCCCTGCTTACTTCTAAGATAGCTTTATGGCTCTGCCAGTAGGGTAGATATTGAGGAAGGCAATTAGAGCAGGGCCTGTGTAAAGCTGTGAGAGACTAGAAATCATTACTTAGGGGAAGTCTCTGAAGAAGTCAGTCCTTCCATGTTCTAATTTGGTTGGGTCAGGAGTGCTCTGGGTTCCGGGTGTGCCAGGCTCCCCCACTGCCTCCCTTGAGGGCCTCCTGACTAGTGTGTTGTCCCTCTGCGGCTCCGTGCAGCTTTTTACAGTCATCTCCCAAGACTGTCTTCAGGGAACTAAAACCAATTAGAAGCAGAAATAAAATGGCTCATCCTGTGCGGTGTGTATAATAAATATTAGATAACAACAACAATAATAATAATTTTACCTACATCTCCCATGCCGTCGAAGTCAAGTATCAGAAGCACAATTATAGACTGACTGGTGAAAAGGCAGCATTTGGCTGCTTTAAAAACAGCTTCCTTTGACTCATCAGTGGGGTGTGTGCCCCAGGGCAAGGAACACTTTCAGACTCTGGAACTTTATCACGCAGCAGTACACATCATACTGAATTCAGGTAGGTTTCTAGAGACCTTGCTCCTGAGCACAAAGGGAGTGCCTGAGGAGCCAATAGTCCTGGTTGCTAAGACCTGGACTGCTTTTGTAAGAAAGACATGTGGGTCCTGATCTGTCACTCCTGTCAGGCCTACCTAACTGTGGTGAGATGCTCTAGCTCCACTCTCTCCCTCTTGGGACCGGCTCTTGTCCCGGCTCTCAGATGTTTTCAGGTTCTACCTAGTGCCCAGCTGGGCATCCTGATGGTACATCTCCTGCCTCGGAAGGTGGAAAGGTGATGGGAGGGAAACTTTGATTCCTAGAAGTAGGGATGTAAGTGTGTGAGCAGCAACAGGAGGCAAGAGACAAAGGCCTTCTTGGGAGAGCTCAGGAAAGGCCAGCCACAGTGCTGGAGTGACATGGGCACCCGCCTCAGAAACTCAGGAGACACTGGTGTCGTCACTCTCTCCCAGCATCTGGAGGGACCTGAGATACCCAGCCCCTACTCGACCCATCCTGCTGCGGTGCCCGAAGTTCTGCAGTGTTTGTTGGTGGCTTATAGGCCATGATGGCAATATGCAGCTTGGGACAGGAAATGAGCTCTGGGAAACCCATGTAACATTTTCCTGCAGGTCAATGCACAGCTGTCTCCATGAGCACTACCTTGAGTAGCAGGTCAACCCCCATTGTAAAATTGCCTCCCGCTTGGTTATGTTGACACAGAAACATAGCTCTCACCTCAAAGGGAATGAGAAATAGTTTATTCTAAAGCTAAATATCCGTGACTATGGCCTGTGAACACAGATTCAGGTTGACCTGAATACCATGGTCCAATGTAATAACAGTTTCATCAAGTTTTTATATATATAAAGCAAAGGAAGTCATAAATCAAGACACTTTTCAAATACACTGGTGGAGATATCAGGTAGATGGGCTTTACACAGTGTGGGATTTATACTGTAAGATAACATTCTTAGCTTTGGGGTAGGTTAAGTTAATATATTCCAGAGGTTTTATCTGAGAGTCACAAGGTTGTTAGGTCACAGAGGTAGACAATGAATGCCACTTAAAGGGGGCTAAAAAAGAGCTCAAGATCATTTGGCTCAGGATCAATAATCCAACTCACCACAATCTCAAAAGTTCTACTTCATTAGTTTGCCTCACAGAATCTTCACTATATAGGTCAGATTTTTTTTCCGGGAATCTCAGTTCCCAGCTACTCTGCTCACAGGCTAGCAGGCAATAGATAAGCCAGAAGTCTCATCCGAGAGACACACAGCACAAGCAGTACTTCATGAGCTCAGAAATCAGGAGCAGCTCATTGTAAACTTGGCAAGGCCCTATTTCATGCGCTCCAGATTCAAAGCGTTCTTGAGCACTTCCTATGCGCTGGCACCCATTCTAGGCTCTGGGGATCCCATATCTGTGAACCCAACAAGATCCCTGCTTTCCTGGAACTTAACACTGTAATAAGATGATGTTAGTCATTAGGAAATTTTCAGGTTGTGAAGGGTTCTAGAGCGCAAGATGATATTGTTGGATGCTTTTCATGGGAAGGCTTCTGAAAGGAGCCAACTTTGGACTGCGATGTGAATGACCAAAGGAGCCAAGAAGTACTGGCAGAAAGAGCACTCACAGCAGAGAACAGCCAGTGGGGAAACCCTGATAGTAACTAGCTCATTACACCACTGGAGCGCCAGGCCCTCCTTGATGCTGGCATATCACATGTGGCACAGAAATGATCTTTTTTTCTCAGAACAAGCCCAGCTACCTTGTGTGGCCTCTCTCTTCTTTTTTGGCTTTTCTGTTATGTAGCCCTAAGTAGCCTGAAACTCACTATATAGAATAGGCTGACTTTGAACTTGCAGCAATCCTCCTGTCTCAGCCTCCAGAGTGATGTGATTACAGCTGTCAGCCACCATATCCAGTCTAAAAGTATAATGTTTTGTTTTGTTTTTCTGGTGCTGGGGGTTGAATCCAGAGTCTCACATATTCTAGGCAAATTTTGTGCCGCTGAGCTACATTCTCAGCCTACTTGAGAGCTCTCACATATCAAGGGCCAATCAGAAGAGATCCAGTCAAGTAGAGTCAGCATGAGGCCATCACATGCAACCTCACTGCATTTCCGTAATTCCCACTGGGCCACATATACAATGGTGATTCCATAAGATCACATATCCTACTGACAACATAGTCCTCTTAGCCCATGTAATGTATTCTGATATTCATCTAGTGACAAAATGGGTGGATTCACAGAATGGATTCCCATTGTTCAGTGATACATTACTATTTCATGCTTCTTGCTGGTCCCTGAAGTTTGCTTTGCAAGGAGGAGTCCTACTGGGAAAGAGAATACAGGGAGAAAT
Source organism: Eospalax fontanierii (assembly GCA_035773235.1). NCBI lineage: Eukaryota > Metazoa > Chordata > Mammalia > Rodentia > Spalacidae > Eospalax > Eospalax fontanierii. The sequence goes on from CM069526.1 coordinate 56,756,391, forward strand.
AGAAAGCCAGGGAGTCCAGTCAGACAGAGGGATGCAAGGTACCAAACTCCATCACTACCAGCTGAGTAACCTGGGCAAGCGGCTTCACAGCTCTGAGCCTCCATCCCACCCCTTCTCGTGTGTGAGTGTAATTCCTGAGGAAGCTGTTTGTGCGGCATTTGGAGTAGGAAGCTGTTCCACCACATACCACACACCACACTCTGTTTGTTCTGCGGGGTTTATTAAGCACCTGTTAATCCTGAGCAAAGGAAGACAGCCAGAGTCCTATGCCTGCCAGAGGAAGTATCTGTGAAGGACAATGCAAAGCAACACAGGGTCAGGAGTCAGCTGTTGTCTCTGCCTGCCCGGCTTCCAGGTGTCTCCTTACATCAGGGCCCTTTCTCTCTTCTCTTAGTTCCTCAGTGTCAGGGACACACAGAGGACCCAGGTCTGCCCAACTTGTGCCAACCTTGCCCCTCCACAGTGGACTAGTCAGAGATGAACCAATAAGAATCACTCTGGAGCCTTGGCAAACCACTGTACTGCGTTTTCTTCCTACAGAGATTACTAGACACGCCTAACAGGGACCTAGATTGAAGGATCGTCCCGGCACTCCTTAGGTAGGCCTCCTGAGAGTCAAGTTGGAGAGAGAAACCTAGAGCAAGAATGGAGGGAGACAAGATCCAGTGATGCTGTTGAAGTCCCTGGAACCACCCAGACCCGCTGCCAGCAGCAGCATCACGGGCCTATGCAATAGTGAGACGGTTCCCTTTGGTTTTTGCCAGTTTTAATTGAGTTTCTGTCACTTGTAACAAGAGTCCTGACTACTACACAGAGTATCATATGGAGCACAGAGCACATGTCCATGAGGTCTGAGATCAGTGATTAGAGAGAGATAAGGAACGATAAGAAATGTTAAGATTGTGCTACTGTCTCTCCAGCAAACATTACCTCTTGTGCTAAAGAGTTTCAGCTGTCAACTTGACACATCTGGGAAGAGGAGGCTTCAGTTGGAAATTTCTTCCATCAAATTGGCCTGTGGGCATGTCTGGAAGACATTGTCTTGATCACTCGATGTCGGAGCACCCAGTCCACCGTAAGCTGTGCCGTCCCTGGGCAGTTGGACCTGGGCTGTATAAAAAGGGCAGCCGAGCCAGTCAGGGAGGCAGGAGAGTAAGCAATGTTCCTCCGTGGTCTCTGCTTCAGTTTATACCTTCAGGTTTCTACCTTGAGCTCCTGCCCTGGCTTCTCTCAGTGATGATCTGTGACCTGGGAGTTGTGAGATGAAATACACCCTTTCCTACCCACACACTGGTTTTGGTCATGGTGTTCACAATAATGGAAACCTAACTAGACGCCTCTGCTCCTCTTTCCCCAGAGAACTCCAAGTTTCCCAGCCATGCAGTTGGGTAGGATGAACTTTCCAAGGCCAGCCAGTCAACATTATCCATCTTCCCCTGCCCAGTGATAGGTTAATTAACACAGAACACATGACCCATGCAGCATGATCAGGACCAGTGAGGTTCCACACCGCAGCTTTAATCCAGTTCTGGGACTCTTTTCCACTGGCAACAGGTACCCTTGGAAGTTTCTGGTAGCCATCTTGCATCTATGAGGAAAAATACTACAGAGAACAGAGCCTACTCCAGTGTAGGTCCAGTAAACAGGAAGATTGGCCATGATGGAGCATGGATCAATGCATAAAGATGGAGCCACATGATGCATTCAGCCACATGAGCTAATGAAAGCCATGTGGGGATAGAAGTCTGGCTTCATTTTTTTGCATGTGCAAAGAAGAATCTTGGGGCTGGAGAGATGGCTCAGCAGTTAAGAGCACTGGCTATTCTTGCAGAGCACCGGAGTTTGATTCCTAGCACCAACGTGGCAGTTAATAATTGTCTGTAATTCCAGTTCCAGGGGAATCCAATGCCTTCTCCTCACCTCTGAGGGCATTGCGCAACACAGGTGCATTTGCACAGGCGATACACCCATACACATAAAACTAACAATTAAGAAAGAAGAGTCTGATGTATCTCTGGTGGCATATCAGGGGAACCTCCCCCTTCAGGGCCGTGTGTGTGGCACCTGGAGCTCCACCCTCATAGGATGCACTTTTCTGGCCTAGAGGAAAGCACATGTTTTTCTCAAGCTCTCAGACCACCAGAACACGGGGTCCCTCCAGGTCTCAGGTACCAGATTCTTGAAGGGCAGGGGACTGATGGAAACCTATCAGGCACGTGGGCTGGAGCAAGCTGGAAGTCCAGACACTCTGAAGAAGGTAATAACTCACCCCAGGCCCACCTCTGCCCTTCCCCCTGCCCATCCTGGGCAAGGACAGTCATCAATCCTGCTTATCAGACTCTTATTTCATCCTTTATCCAGCTGTCTCAGGTGTCACTCTGCATCCTTAACAGAGTTATGGCAGACTGAGTGCTTGGGACTGAAGGATTAGTGGGTGATGGTCAAGGGAGCTCTCTGTGGCTTTGAAGGGGCCACTGGGGGCTTGAGGAAGAGACTCTTCTGTTAACAACCAGAATATCAGAGTTATGTGGAGGATGGTGATGACAGTGGTGAAGAAGATTCCTGATTTCCAGTGAGGACAGTCCTATGTTCACAAGAGTTGGGGAGATCACCTCTGAAAGCTGTAGGAATACTCCTCAGTCACATGTTTGCTCAGTAATTGTGGGGCTCCCTAGGCCAGGGAACTGTGGAAGATTTGAGGCCAGCTATCCCCAAAGCAATCCAAAGACTTTAAGAAAAATGTCACACACGACTCTCTCCTGCTTAACTGCTGCCCATTACTGTTGCCACGAAGCCTCACTCCTGGCCCTGCTATACAGGCCCTACTCTCCACAACGCAACACCACAGAGCCCTTCCCTTGGCTACTGCACTCCAGGCTCCTAGCCCCTGCCTGATCCTCACACACTGAAACTCACACTTGTCTCAAGACCTTTGCACTCACTTTTTCGGTGCCTCGGCACCCCTCCACTCCACCACGCTCCCCTCCATCCCCCACGCACGAGCTTGGCTGCGCTCCCTGCTACACTTGGGATCAACTCCAAGGCATCTTCAGAGAGGGCCTCCCTGACCCTCACCACTGTCTCTGCTTGCCAGGTGGCTCTGTTCCACTCTCTTCAGAGCTTTTAGCCCTGGCCAAAGCTGTCTTTTATTCCTTTCCCCATTTCTTAAAAAGAAGCTGCCGAGAATCCTAACACCCGAGGGCAGGGTTCTGTCTGTCCTCAGTATTGGTGAGTTCCCAGCCAGGATCTGGTGTATGACTGGCACCACAGACACACAATAGATACATGATGCATAAAGTGCTGCCTGGCTGGGTCCTCCACAGGCCTGTGCCTAGCTGGAGTGTCAGGAACTGGAGCTGGTCAGCATGAGGGGCTTCTGTCCAGGGTGCTGAGCCTTAGAACACCCCATTTCCTACCAGGAAGCTTCTCTCACAAAGGAGGCTGCTGGTTCTGGCAGGAAAAGCTGTTTTTGTGACACCAGGAGGTTGCCATAGTAACGTTTCTTTGTGCAGCAAAGACCCCCTTAAAGTTAGAGATAAGGTGATAGAGCACAAGTCAATGAAGTATTGACCAATAGCTGTGGGCCCTTAGCTATGCACAAGGAAAGACTTTCAAGTCACCCCTACCTGTCCTCAGCTTGACCTAGCAACTCTCCTCTGTCCTTTCACTTTCAGCTTTTCTTGTCCTCAAACTGTTCCCGTCCAATTGGCCAGAAGAGTCGCCCAGGGGCACAAAGGAAAGGAGGGAGAGGAAAAAAGCCAAGCACGATGTCAAGGTCATCCCAGACAATGAGCCTAAGCAAGGAGTTTTCCTGGATGAGACGTGACAATCACATGCACTGAGCACAACCACACATATAGTAGTCGCTTGGATAAATTACAAGGCTCAGTGCTCATCCAGCCACAAGGCTGTGTGCAGCTGTGGGCCCTTCCCACAAGGCTCAGAGAAGCCACACTTGGCAAAAGACAGTTCTGGGGCTTAAACCCAGACCCCCATGTGCACAATTCAAGCTCGAAACCACACTGTCATCTCATCAATTCTCAGGACAAACAGACGTGACAGGTCCTGTTTGCTGGGTTTGCTGTGGGTCAGCCAGGTTGTCACTTCTGTGCCTGGGAAACAGGATTTCTAGAGGAAAGGCCTTGACCCAAGTGGCAGAGTGGGGATCTGCATACCTGTCTGGAGTCCAAGTTCATGCTGTAACATCAACAGGACCGGGCAATGCCAAGACAGTCTTTCCAGACTAGCCATCCCAGCCAGTTATGGGACTACTGGAACAGAAACCCCTACTTTCTCCAAATCCCAGCATGCGCAGGGCCTGTCCAGGTTGATGAGACTACCTAACAATATGACCAGTCTCTTCTGTTAGGCTACCAGACACCCTCAGACCTTGATTGTAAGGCCAAATGGGGTCACACGCTGCTGTCACCATGGCTACATTAGAATATGGACTAACTCCTCCTCAACAGGACAGGAAACCAGAGAGATTCAAGGACCAGAGTCTATTTCAAATTTTTTATTTATGTATTTACTTATTTATTTATGAGTTAGTGGACTTAGTGCTCACCCAGCCTGAAAGGGGGCCTTGTGCAGTTGTCTGCACATCTCACAAGGCTCATACAGGGTTGGTTGGTTGGTTGGTTGGTTGGTTGGTTTAGTTACAGGGTCTCCCTTATCATCCAGGTTGGTCTAAACTTATAGGCTCAGGTGCTCCTCCTGTTCAGCCTTCCATGAAGCTGGGACTACAAGCATGCCCCACTGCATCTGGCTTCAAGCCAGATGTTTCAACAACTTGCCGTTGTTAGAACTAACTAGTGTATCCAGAGAGCTACATTAATCCCTCTGTGGGCCACACTCCTACACCCAATCATCTTCCACTAAAGCCCAGTTCTTAAAGATTCCAAGCTTCCAGCATGTGAATTTTTTGGGAATACATTCAAACCACATCCAAAGAAAGCCAGGTGTGTCTTTTCATCATAGAGAGCACAGGGGTCTTTTCAGTGCAAATCCTCAGATTTTCTCTCTGATGCTGCCTACCACTATCCAGGACACCAAGGTTTTTGTTTTTACCTTAGTCCACTGTTGTTGAAATGGTGTTGTGTAACATACAACTTCAATGCCTTAGAGACCAAAAATCATAAACATTCTTTTCTTGTCCATTGAGGGTCAATTGAGGTGACTGTGTTTTGGGGCAACAGACTGGATTCAGTCTTCTTCCACGTCTTACATTTGGGGCCCAGAGCTACTGACAATGTTTTTCTCATGGTGACTGGGAGAACTTGATAGGCTATCACACAAATGAGGCCTCTGCTAGTGGCATATCTACCAACATTTATTTGGTTACTCACAGGATGGGGTGAGGGAGTCGAGTCGGCTATTGCTTCAAACCCATCTTTCCCCAAAGAGACTCAACCCCAAATTACGGGCAGCTGCAGACTCCCCTATCCCAGCTCAATCAGGTGGGCTGATTCTAGACCACCTGAACTCTTCCCATGATGAACTCAATGATTCAATAACAGGAATGTAGCTCAATTTCAGTTAAGCAAGGAGCCTGAATCCCAGAAATGAATCCAGAAGACCCTCCCTTATTTCCTGGGAAGAATAAAGAAACATGAAGTCTGTGCAGATTTTGGCAATCAGCCTGTGACTCTGGACACAGCTAGCCTCAGAGGAAACAATGTAGAGAGTCCAAAAGAAGTCAACCCCTGAGATGTGATGGAGCCCTTCCTAAAAGCCAGCCATACCTAACTTCCCAGCTAGGAGCAAATACATGCCCTTCATGGTCAACAGCTTCACTTGTAGCCCAAAGCTTCTCAAGTGACAGAGATGATGCCAGAGACATTAAAGAAGAGAACGAGGATGTCTCAGCTCTTAACCCCATGTACTGGGCCTGGGAGCATCACTGGAATTTGGTCAGCTCTGCCTTGAGTCTTCAGAACCAATATTTTTGTTTTAAATATTTTTGTTTTAAATGATTTTGCATTTATGTATTTTCAGGGGCGGGAGCATGTGGCAGTCAGAAGACCCCTTGGCAGAGTCAGAGGACACCATGTGGGTCAAATTCAGGTCATCAGACTTGGTGGCAAGCACCTTTCCCTGCTGAGCCATCTCATTGGCCTGTGCTTTTATGTTTTACTTGGGGATGAGTTAAGCAGTAAATCTGGACTGGAGGAAAAACCAAGAAACTCAGTGACTGTGAAAGAGAAAGAGCAACGGTCCTTAGGGAGGGCAAGGAAGGGGCCGGTGTACACGGTATAGCCTTCCTCCCTGCTCGCCCCAGACAGCCCAGTGCTCCTTTCTCTCACAGTCCTTAGTCCCTTTTCATCTAGGCCCTACCACCTCCTCCACCGCGGCAGCATCCAGCCCCATCCCTCTACACAGCACCCCCTCAACCATCTCTTCTGTGCTCACCCTCTGTCTGAAGAGCATCGGCTACATCCACAACCTGGACAGACAGTGCCCCCCTCAGGCCACACTCAGCCCTGGGCTGCTGCTATTCGTGTGACAAAGACAAACGCCCATGGGGAAGATTAGGAAGACACAGGAAAACCTCCACTGGTGACCCCAATTTCAGATTCGAACCCAGGTCTCCAGAGGTGAGTGGGAAGAAAATGGCTAAATTAAAATGCTAATTACCGTCTCCAGCAATTCGTTACCAGACAGTCACTTGTGTCTATTATTAACAGCTTCCACCACAGCCCCGGCTTGCCCAGAGACACCGATGACTTAAAGATTCAGGTGCAAGAGAAAATAGCATAAAGCTGTGTCTGTGCAGTGCACACAGCTATGCTACCATTGCCTGGCTCTATGTGACTCCCAGAGAGATGACCAGAGAAGCCTGCTAAGGACCCTAAGACCCCTCCCTGCTGTCCTGTGGAGGCCCCTCCGGAGTCCTCTCAGGCACAAACTTGAGACATCGGTAGATCTGACAGAACAGAGCAATGCAAACCCACCTGCAAAGCACTTGGTGGCTCACCAGCACCTCCATACTCCCCCCAACCTTTGTATTTTGGTTTGATATGGGCTTGAAGCCACGGCTGCCATGTTTTTCTTACCTAAACTTCAGGGTTTACAGTATGCAGGAGATAGAGCAGCTGTTTTCACTCCTCATGTAGGAAGAGGCCTGGGTGAGGTTCTACATAAAGCCTGCACATGCAACATATGCAACACACACATACACACACACACACACACACACACACACACACACACACGCACACTAAGATGAGGAACTTTGGGAAGCAGATTTGAAGAAGGGAGTTTGATGATGGGGAAAGATGGCTCCTTTGTGAATTGTGTGCAACACTTGAGGGATCACATCACCCCTTCATGCCTGATCTCTCCAGCCACACTGACCTCCAGTAATGAAACAGCCAGTCTCAAGGGATATCTTAGGGCCTTGGAAATGCTGATGGGGGACCTGCCCAGACTAAGGACATAGGAGTCACAGAAAAGGATGGGACAGAGTAGATGAAAATTCTAGAATTGGAGCAGACAGGAAGGCAGAATTACCTGGTCTTAATGATCATGAGGACACAAGTGAACATCACTCTCCTTTTCACACTCTCAGGCTACACAGCAGAGGTCTTCCTCACAGCATCCTAATAAGCTGCTGTCCCAGTAACAATGCTGTTTATAAGACGGTCTTATCCCACCCCAGGGAAACCCCTTCAGGGAAGTAGGAATGGGATCTGCCTGGTGTCTCTGGAACATAGTTCCACACACAGAGGGTATCCTGTGACTTCTTACAGAGTCGGTAAGATGCTGTACACAATCAGCCAGTGGTATATACAACTTGCTCCTAGGAACCAATTATGAAAGATTCAAGGTGTGTGAGCTGGGTCTTCAGACAATGGGTAGCTTGAGGTTGGCTGGGATGAGTGAGTACAGCAAAGCTCTCCACAAATGCCCCCAAGCAGGGCTTTTTATCTGTTCTACCCCCAGCCACCCGCTGCCCAACTCAGCCAGCCTTCTTCAAGTAAAGTAATGTTTTGTTTTGTTTTTAAAGATTTATGCTGGACATGGTGGTGGCTCACACCTTTAATCCCAGCACTCAGGAGGCAGAGGCAGCCTGGTTCAAGTCCAGCCTGGTCTACATTGTGAGTTCAGGAATAGCTGGGGCTGCAGGGAGACCCTGTCTCAAAAAGGTCAAAAAATATTAACTAAAGATTTATTTTCCTTTTATTTTATGTGTAGCAGTGTTTTTTTTACCTGCATGTATGAAAGGGCACTACACGTATGTAGTGCTATGGAAGCCAGAGTAGAGTGTCAGATATCCTGGAACTGGAGTTTCAGGCTGTCCTGAGTTGCCGTGTGGATACTGGGAACTGAGCCTGGGTCCTCTGCAAGAGCAGCCAGTGTTCTTAACTGCTGAACTAGTTCTCCAGCCTATGAAGTAATTTTTTTCAGCCTCCAAATATCTTATATTTTAAAATGTTTTATATGCATGTATTTATCTGTGTATGGATACACTTGTGCCACAACACACATGTAGAAATAACAGGACAATGTGTGGGAGTCAGTTCTCTCTTTCCACCATTTGAGATCTGGAGATGAAACTCAGGTTGTCAGTCTGGTGGCAGCAAACACTTTTACCTACTGAGCCATCCCCATCAGTCCCCGGTATTTTAAATACAGGTACGATTAGCTGAGGATGTCACTGAGCTAGTAGCTCTGCTAACACCAGGTATGCTTGTACAACTTTACTCCTAGCATTGTGGAGGTGGAGGGAGGAGGGTCAGAAATTCAAGGTCATCCTTGGCTACACAGGGAGCTTTAGTCCAGTTAGGGCTACATGAGACCCTGTCTCAAAAATTTTTTAAAAACAAAACAAACAAAAAACAGGGACAGTATTACATCTTGAAGCTTATGGCCTCATTCTGTTTCCTGCCCCTCAGGGTACCACCTGTCCAGCTGGGGTTCTGGCCCCAGGTCGGATATAAACCTCTCCAGTGATAAACCCCCCCCCCCGCCAAGTGGCCACACCAAGACCAGAACCCTCTGTTCTCTCCACCACCTGTTCCAGCCCAGCTGGAGGGAGGGGAGTGAGTGGGGGGTTTCCATCCCAGTCAGAGTCATCCATCCTAAGTAATTAGCTGCCAGAAACTCCAAACACCTGCCAATGGGAACAGAGGTTTCCCCGCCCCGCCAGCCTTTGTAAACTCCCCTGCCCCGTCCTGCCTCCTGAGGCTGCTAGGGGATGAGAGGAGGCTGGGAAACCATCTGCCAGGGCACAGGGGCTTTTCACAGATCAAAAGCCAAGACAGTCCTTTCAAGACTGATGCTGTCACGTCCTGCCATGCCAATGAGCATTTTCCTTCCAAGGCTGCTGCTTCAGGCCTCTAGCCATCCCCACCTTGGCAGTGGTGGATGGCAAGTATGTTTGGCAGACATCTGCCCCATGTCCTTCTTACCTGATCCTGTTCAGGGTGACACTAGTGGTCCACTGATGTATTCAGGGGCACATGAAGGGAAATCAGATGTTTCTTTGTTCTTACAAGAGAATTCCAGAGAGAGATGCTGCCATGATATCTGGGTATGAATCTTTCAGCACTCATTATGACCAAGGGAGAGCCAGGCTGAGGGCAAGGCTGGCAGATCAACGAGGACAGCCAGACTGAGGGCAAGGCTGACAGATCAACGAGGACAGAAAAGAGGCAGGAACTGAGGTCTCTCAGCCTCTGATTCCCCACACCAGGGTGTGTCCCTCTAGACCCCTGGCAGTATGATATGGTAAAAGTTCTTATCTGCTTTAAGCTGGACTGGTTGCCTGCAGCCACAGGCATCTGAACATAGCGAAATCAAAGGCTATACATCCTCACCCAGTGGAATTTGGCCCTGAACTGGATCCCACATGATATCCTGGTTTGAGCTGTACCTGAGGTCCAGACCCATAGTAGCTGATACAGGTGTTACAAACACCAACCCAGCTCCCATTGGCCAACCCCTGCAGGTCTCCACTTGAAGTCTTCCTCTGGCATCTGGAGGCCACTCCGCCTATATTGCCACAGGCCAGAAATGATGGGATCAAAGGCCATAAGAACAACCTTCAATCAGTAGCTGATGGAGCTGGCTATTTAATATCTCATGTCCTGTGCCTCTTGGGCAAGATAATGCCAGGGCTCTGTCTACCGGGCAGCCATGCTGCAGAATGAAGCTCTAGCTGATCACAAAAGCAGCCTGTTGAGGAAACTCCCTTTCATGATGTCCGCCTCCCCTCCTTCATCTTCTCCTGCAGTAAGGAGATACCCCTGAAACCTTGTCTCAGGAGGGCTCCTAGGAGGACCCTAACCAACTCTGCCCTCTCCCAGGCATTCTTGAGTTCCCTCACCCCTTCCTGCACTTCCGAGACTACAGGAAACAAGGTGGCCCAGCTCCCTGTGCTCGTGTAGGATGACAGGCAACAAGCCAGAACATTACGTCACTGTATACCATCCTACATACAGTGCTAACACGGGAACCAGATACTAGTGATGAGTTCTAGGTGGCAGGAAGGGAGGGGTCAGCCTTGCGAGGAGTTATGGGAAGAGCATTTGAGGCAGAGGAACAGCACTTGCAGGCGGTGGGGTAAGAGTGAGCACTAAGCACCAGAGGTCTGAGGATCTCTAAGAGGCAATGCGCAATGCAGCAGGAGGGAGGTGAGCCGGTGGGGGGAGGGGAGGGGGGAACGGACGACAGAGGCCGAAGCAGGGAACTCCTGCAGTACAGAGTCCAGAGTCCGGAGTCCGCGGGCTCAAAGGCAATGCTTGCTTGTAAAGAGGAAGGAGCAGCTTGCTCCACTGAGTCAGCAACACTCTTCCTTCTGTGTGGAGACGAATGAGGGCAGAGTAGGAGAGCAGATTAGAGACCAGTTAGGGCCCTGTCAGGCGTCCAAATGGGAGACACTGGCATTGGCATCCCTCTGGTCTCTCAGCCTGCCTCCTTCCCCTCCTTGCCTAGAACTAGCCCCTGGCCTGACCACTGGTCAAGCCACGTGCTGTGGTACAGGCTGGTCATCTTAGCTACTTAGTAAAGAGGCTGAGGCAGGAAGATCACTTGAGCCAGGAGTTCAAGGCCAGCCCAAGAAACACTGTGAAACTCTGTCTCAAATAACAAAAGCCCTTTTTAAAAATTATAGTTAGCATACAAAATTGCAGGTTTCTTTATGGCTTATTCATGCATGTATACCATGTACTTTGCTTACATCTTCCCCCAACCATGACTCCCTTTGTTGGTCCTCCTTCGTCCCACCAGTAATGGGGCACATTCTTACTATCCCTGGTTAGGTATCACCTGAGGCCTCCCACTTGCCCCGCTAGTTAACATGTAACATTCCAGATTAACCCCACCCTATACGCTGGCCCAGTGTCCCCACCCCAGCACTTTCCTGCCAAGGGCCATGATCACTGAGTGGCACTTTGCTGTGCAGATGCTTTCTCCAAGTTTCTCAGAACACATTATCCTGTTCCTTTGCCCTCTGTGTCTGTCAGGAAACCCTAGAGAGCTGAAGGACACAGCTCCGCCCTGCTCACAGACAAGCTGTGCAAATTGAAAGGCTGTACATGTTTCAGGTGTGTTTGCTGGGTCCTGGACCACGTCAGTAACAATGGTCCTGTCTAAGGGAGACACATAAGCCTTCCATGGAAACAAGGCTTCAGCCCTCACTGCTGCCTCTGCCAGAACCCAGGCACTACAACCTGTCTGTGGGGGACAAAGGGGAGATGTCCTCTTAGTTTTTCAGGGTGGCCCAGGTGACCTGAACCCTCAGAGGCCCTTCTTCAGTAAGAATAGCTTACAGGTACACCTGTAGCAGCAGCACTCAGGAAGACTGAGAGTTTGAGGCCAGCCTGGACTATGTGGCAAAACAAAACAAAATAAATAACTCTGGGTCCAGGGAAGGAGCCAGGCACAGGGTTAGCAAAAGAGAGAGAACAGAGAGGATGCTGGGCTAAGGTTTCATCTCTCTCTGCCTTAACTCCATCATCCTGACTAGGGCAGCTAGAAGGTCAGGGCTATGAACATATTCTGAAGGTCTGAGATACAGACTGCGGGTTTTCCTTCTCCCTCTGACTTTAGCTGGCCCACAGCTGCTGTAATGCAGCCTCCTGTGCTTTCCTGAAGCAGAATTCCCACCAGGGCCCAGGCAGAGCGAGGGAGAGTTGAAGCCTATTCTTAGCAGGAAAGAAAGCGAAAGTAAAAGTGCAGCCTGCAGAGGAGAGCACAGCAAGGCCCCTCCGGTGTCTCGCTCTACCTTTCCCCTCCGTGCCTACCCGCGATGTGCCTGGGGTGGCCCGTGTCCTAGAAGAGGTAGAGGCTTTCTTAGGAGCCATCCTTCCGATTCAGTCTGTTACAATTAGTTGTATTCTAATATGTATAAAGGTGTAACTCCCCATAAAGTTCAGAAGTTTGCCAGGGAAAAGAGCAATGGTCCCCTTCCTGTGTTCCTCTGGGAAGGGTCTGTGAGAGATGCGGGAACCTGCTGAGAGCAGCTTGGTTGTTTTTCCCAGAGCCTTGCCCTTCCTCGGGTGTTACTCCATCCATAGTTGCAAGCTTTCTTACTCATCTTCTCCAGCGCGCCTGTATTTCATTTAGCCTAACATTTGTTTTAACTGAAACACCACACGTCTGACCATAATGCTGTGTGTGATGCTGAGAATCAGCCTGGAAGGGAAGGTATGCCTTTGTCTTTCTCCTCACAGCAGCTGGTACAGACCACTGTCTTGGGGGCTGTGAAGGAGGCATCTGTAGAGCACGGTCATGCACAGCTGATACTGCGGAGTCTCTGTTCCTCCCCAAGACACCACTAGGCTCCCAATTGTTTGAGAGAGAACTTGTCTTCTGTTCCTGTTATTGCACTATTTTTCTCTTTCAAGTAGCTTCTATCAGACTCAAACCTAATCCTACTGTGTGTGAAGCCCTAGGTTCAAATCCCAGCCGTAGTAAAAAAACAACAACAACAACAAAAAAACCACACACAGCCTGTTGATCTGTCTGTCCCACAAGCCCAGTTCTACCCTCTGTAGCCCAGTGTCCCACATGTCATCAGAAAGAGGACAGGGGGCAGAGGGGAACCATAGCCCAGTAATATGAAGTCAGCTGTAAGATGCTTCAAGACCCTAGCAAGTTCTGGAAAGGCGTGCAGGCTGCAGGTTCAGGCCAGAAAGAGCAAGAAGAAAGAGCACAGGGGATTGACCAAGGACTTGCTGGTGCGGGGGGTGGGGTGGGGGGGTTAGAAATACGACAGCCAACTAGTGCAAGATTATGATGGGCTTGGGGAGGGCTCAGGGGTCCACCCTCATCTCTAAAGCATCTGGCCAGTTTCCTTGTCTCCAAGCAGGTAGGGAGATACAGCCCACTTGCTAAGGCCCAGGGGACATTGGTGCGTCTACGGCCATTCACCCTTCTCCAACCTGAGTGTCCCCAGTCCACCCCTTACAATCCACAGCGTTGTTTAAGTGCAGCTGACAGCACTCCCAGAGTCGGGCCTGCCATGTGACTCAGGCCTGGCCAATCAGAGGATTGGTATTCCTTGTGGCATGATTGGTCATGGTTGAACAGAGTGACCGGGTCAGTGATCCATCACTGAATCTCAAGAAGGGTTTTTGCTGCATTTGTTGAAAGAAGCAGACTTTCTTTTTTCTCTTTTGCTACCGGCCCCACAGAGCCTCAGAATGAAAAGGAGCGAGCTGGGAGACAGTAAAGCAGCCTGGCTCTAGATGGCTGCAGGCCTGACGCTCCGTGACTCTGGCACATGAATACGAACACGCCTGCTGAAAGCGCATTTCTCCTGCCTCTGCAAAATCCCCTTCTGGCATCTCCAGTGAATTTTAGCCATCGCCCCTCTGAAGAAGCCTCGAATAGGAACCATTTCCAAGTTGGTATACCACCACCACAGGAGACCCTCAAAGAAATAGCAGCTTCCTCCATTCTAGCATCCAGTAGGCGCTCACTAAATGCTGGTGGAATAAATGAATGACTGCAGAGAAGCAAGCTTATCGTTCATCAAGTTTATGGATGACATGAAATTGGGAGCAGTTTGTAGCCAGAGGTTAAAATCATAAAGCAGATTGGCTTTCACAAATGAGGCTGTGACAAGACAGAATTGGAATTGGATTGCGTTCATTAAGTAACCAGTTTGAGAAAGTGTTGCCAGGAGGATGAGAGCTGGAGACAATGGTTTCTGTGCACACTGCCACGCAAACCATGGGTAGCAGGCTGGAAGTGGAGGGAAAGAAACCGACTGTCAAGGACTGGGCTAAAAACAGAGGCAAGGACAGTTCACCACCTACCCCCACGATTCCTGCCTCCAGAAGACACTTCAAACTTATCTGGGGAGACTTAGGAAAGAGAAGGAAAGCAAGAAACAATGCAAAGCAGATAAAAACAGTGAATGATGATCAAAATTCAGGAATCGGAATTAGAGAAACAGGTTGCTGAATCTGGAAGGAAAAAGAAAAGCCTGCATCCCTAACAGGCTTTGACTGTGGGTGCCATTTTCACAATGGGGGGACATCACCCCTCAGGAGGGAGCCTGTGCCCCAGGAGGGAAAGAATGAGCAGAGGGACCAGGGCCGCACCCCACCACCACGGCTGCCTCCGGAGCTGCGCCACCCTGCTGCTTCTGCTTGTATCTTTGCAATGAAAAACATGATGTGTGTGCTGTGTATTGGTTGTGCCTCTTAGATTTTGATGTCATTGTGGGAAGCAGCAATTATAGTCGCCTGCTCTGGAGGGAGCAAATGGGCCCTGGGGAAGACTTAAAAGCCAGTCCAAGGAGTCTCTTGCTCCATAGCCGGGGATGGGGAAAGGGCTGCTGGGACCTGAGAAGTGGAAGACTGAGCCCATGCTCTCTCTAGGCTATGGAGCATTTATTAAGTGCCTGTGGTATGTCAGGTTCTCAGTCAGTGCCCCCCACATGAAAACTTCTAGTGGCTTCCCCTCTGCGTCCAGAACAGACCCACCCTGCGTGCACATCCGGTCTCCCCTTCCTCTCTCTCCTTTCACTTACTGCCTCCAGCCACTGTCTGCTTCCTGAGCTGCCCACGCGGATCGCTTGCCTGTGTCATACTTTCTTCCTTACCACCATTCCCTTGCTTGTGCCATTCCCTCACTCTACCCTGTCAGAGTCATTTCCTGGGTGTCCCCGCATCACACCCTGACCGTCCCCATCACATCACCTATTCTGCACGGCATTGTCATTAGGAAATATCTTTATCTGTTTGTGGGGCCATTGACTCTCTCCCCCCAAAATGTAAACACAAAAAGAATGGGAACCTTATCCTTTGTTCTTGGCAAAGGAGTTCTTAGCACACAACCTAGGTGAAATGCTTAGCCTCAGTTAACAGTAGAGGAGAGTGAAACTTAGAATGTGTATCTAGCAGGGCAAGATGATGCATACCTTTAGTCCCAGCATTCAGGAGGGAGAGGCAGGCAGATCTCTGTGAGATCAAGGGTAGCCTGGTCTACATATCTAGTTCCAGGACAGCTGGGGCTACAGGGAGACCCTATCTTAGAAAACCAAAACAAACAAACAAGTGTATCCCCTAGAACTGTATTTGACCCAAGAGCAGTTGGCTCATACATGGTCACATTGCTCAGTGGTGTCCTCACAGGCTTTTCAGAGGATCCCTCCTAGCTTGTCTTCTTCTTCATGGAGTGGCTGCTACTGGTCCTGTCACCATTTGGCATTCAAAACAAGAAGAGTTTTTTAAAAAATCAAATTCTTATCTATCCAAACTTGGCTCTCATTTTATAGGGCCTTTTCCATTACCAGAACACCCTTCACGGTGATTCTGCTTCTGGCTCACTAGCAAGCTCTGTGCCACTTGCTGCAAGGTGGACTAGCAAACCAACTTCTCCAGGCTCCACAGCAGAGGAAAGCAAAGATATGATTTGGACAGTTGCGGAGTGAGCATTCTCAGTGATGGTCCCAGAGAAATAAGGTGTCTTTCGGCCACAATATAAGGGGCAGAACTGAGATTTGAGCCCATGTCTGTGTAACTATGAGTCTGTGCCCATCTGTCATGCCCTGGAGCTGGCACCCTGGCCCCCAATGGGAGAGGAAAGGTAATAGCTCATGTGCCAGCAGGCGAGTCAAGCTAGAGGCTGCATGTGTGGTTGTGTCTAAGCTGGGCTTGCCCACTCATCTCTCTGTCCCTTCCTCCCTTGGGTAACCACACACTCTGAGCACAACAGTCCACTCAGGGCCTAAACTCACCTATCCACCCTTCTCTGTCCAGTGCACTGGCTCTTTGCGCAGAGCCCCTGTTCACCCTGCAACGGCTCAACCTCTGAAACCAACCCAGAAGGCACATCTTCTAATTGTTTCTCTGTCCCCCAGTCATGTGACACCCAGAGTGTACCCTAGACAGTATAAGGTGCCAGAGACTGCCCTTGTAGAGCTGACTCCAGAGGCGGGGACAGACTACACAAACAACCAAATAAATTGAACCACATATAGCAGAATCACTGCTGGGGTGAAAGCAATAGGCTCCCTTCAGGAGAGCCTGGCTAAGAGACTGCGGTGGGCAGAATGGCAGCCTGAAGATGTCATCGTTCTAATCTCCAAGCTCTAGGTGTGTTACCTGGCCAAGAGAAAGTGAGGCTGAAGTTGGAATTTAGGTTGTGTAGAAAAAGAATTGGGCTGACCTTATGTCTGATCCCTGGGGGTCGGCTCTAAACTCTTGGAATCCCCAAACAGCAGGATCTGCGAGGGAGCTCCAGACTGCACCTGATACTCTGTGCTAATGAGGTAGCCCGAGGCCAGAGCTGGCTATGTAGACCAACCATGTGATTGGGAGGTTGGAGGTTTGGGTCACAAGATATCAACCCAAACTCCATAAGGGAAGAGGAGCTGAAGATGGAATGGTGAATGAGTCAATCGATCTCCAGTAAAACAGAAACCCCAATAAAAACCCCTCAACACAGCTCAAGAGAACCTCCCTGGATAGCAGCACCCTGTATCAGCACCTGTGGATGGATAGGAACAGTAGCACATCTTTGCTCTGTGGGAGAGTACAATGAAACGGTACGTTCCAGACCTTCCCAGAGGGCCCATGTGCCTCTCTTTTTGCTTGGTTCTGATTTATATCATTTTCAATCTGTAAATATAGCACTCTCCTGAGTTCTACAAACCATTCTAATAATTATCAAACCTGAGTGGCAGAAGAAACTCCTGCCTTGGTGGCTGGCCAGTCAACGATGAGGGTGGTTCTGGAACCTGTAACTGATGTCAGTCTGCCTTGATTCTGGGTGGTTGGTGGAAGAAGTCATTGCAGCTTGCTAATCAGCTGATTTTAAGTCAGAGAGATGCCCCTGAATGATTTGATGGTCCATTGTCACTACCCACATCACATGGCTCCTTCAAAATGAAAGGGCCCTTGTCTAACATGGGCAACACACTGAGTTCCTTTCCCAGTACTAGAGGAAGAGGGGAAGGAAGGGGAAGGAGAGGAAATGGGGACAGGGGAGGGGAGAAGCGGGAAGAAGGCATTTGGAGGAGGGAGGCAGAAGACACTCAGAAAGACAGCATGACAGGGACTTAGCCCAGTGCTGCTGACTTAATATCACAAGGCTAGAGGCAGACAGCAGCCTTGAGAACGTTGGAAAGGCCCAGGAAGAGACTGTGGTAGGTCTCCAAAGGGAACACAGCTCTCAACACCTTGTTTTCAGTCTGGGAAGAGCACACTGGACTCCTGACCTCCAGAACTGTAAGAAAATGACCTGTGCTCTCTTAAATGTCTGTTTATGGTAATAAAATTTTTTTTATATCTATTAAGTGTGTGTGTACATGTGCCCGCATGCTACAGCATACATGTAGAGATGAAAGGATAACTTGCAGGAGTTGGTTCTCCCTTCCACCATGTACGTCCCAAAATCAAACCCAGGTTCTCAGGTTGTTGGCAAGCACTTAGTCATCTTCCTGGCCCTTGTGGTAGTTTTTGTGTTTTGTTTTTTTACAGCAGAAAATGAATATGGGGGATTACTTCATCAGGGAAAGGTCAAGGAAGGTCTGTGCAAGAAGGTGGTAAGTGACAGCTGGATCCGGGAGCGGTGGCAAAAGCCTGGCATAGTGGCATATACCTTTAATCCTAGCATTCGGGAGGCAGAGGCAAGTAGATCTCTGTGAGATTGAGGCCAGCCTGGACCATATAGTGAGTTCCAGGCCTGCTGGGGCTTCAACAAGTCCCTGTCTCAAAATAAAATAATCTGAAAAAAGAAAAGAATACCCCAGAAATGGAATTGGCCAGTGAGTAATCTTGCGAGAGAGGCTACCATGACTTTGACATTCATTGAGGTTCTACATTTGTTGTCTTTTATTGTAGGGCAGTATCCATTGGATGGAGAGATATTTAGGCTGTTTCAGTTATTTGCAATTCTGGTTCTCACAGATCTAGAATTTCTTTCTTCAACAATGGGATGTTATATGATAAGTATTAACTATAGAAGTTTGAGAACTGTTTTGAATTCCCACCAGTAATATACAGACATCCCCGTTGTTCTACATCTTTGCCAGCATTTGGTGTTGTCTGTATTTTTTATTTTGTTTATTCTAATAGGCGTGGCTGTACTGACTGCCCTGGTAGCTGGCAATGGAAAGCATCTTTTCATGTGCTATTTGGCCATCCTACAGACCCTTTTGGTGACGTGCCTCCTCAAATGTTTTGTCCAGTTTTTATTTGGCTTCTTTACTTTCTTCCTACTGTGTTTTAAGGGCTCTTTATCAACTCTGGTTATGCATCTTTTGCTTCTAAACTAAATATGTGTTTTGCAAATATTTTCAAGTCTGGGGCTTGTTTGTTTTCTCAGATCAGAACATTCTTTTCTTTCTTTCTTTTTACATAAATTAACCCATTCATTGTAGGCTACGTATGTTCTTTCAGTTCCTTCAGTCTTCCAATGGCCGACTTGACTGTGGTGTTGGAGGTCTAGACCCCATCAGCCACTGTTCCATGCAGGAACCACAGTGCCAGAAGCCACAGTCCATCTCTTCATCTTGGTCTTGCACAGAAGGAGCAAGTACACTCGGAGTACTGACTGATTTCAGATTTCTTCACCTTTTCCAGAGGGAGGCTCCATAGTGGGTCCTGTGCTTACCCACGGTTGCAACCTTCTTTGTGCATTTAGCCATGTCGCCATGAGCTAGCCCTGAGTCTAGAGAGAAACCAGAACTTTCATTTTGATGAAGTCTAGTTTATCCTTTTATGGTTGGTGCAGTTTGAATGTCATGTCTAAGAACTCTATGCCTGCTTCCTAGTCAGGAAGGTTTTCTCCTGGGTGATTCTTTAAAAAAAAAAAAAACTATAATTTATTAAGAGCCCATTGTTTTATATATATAAAACTATATATATATATATATATAGTTGCTAGGACTCAGTTTTGCAGGTCCTGGCATTCCTTCACAGCTCCCCAGGAGCCTGTCTCACCCCTGGTCATCCTTCTGCAAAGGGCAGTGTCCTGTTCTCTCTTCTGAGTCTTTCATTAGACAATCAGATTGCTGGTGCCGGTCCAGCATTGGGTAGTGTGTCAGAGGTAGAGTCTCAGATGCTAGTCACATCTCCATGTTCCTTTAGGCAAATGCTGGGCACCTCCTCTGTTTGTAACCACTTAGAGAATATGTGAAAGCTCCCCTGTAGGCTTCGTTTCCTACCAGGTTTCCAGCTGGCTGAATGTTATGCAAATTTGATTCAAATTTTCTTTTTTTGCTCTTGTTTAGGAACTCACAGAGATCCACCTGCCTCTGCCTGCGGAGTGTTGGAATTAAAGGCCCCATGCCACCATTTCAGGCCTTGATTCAAAGTTTCTTGAAGTCTAGCAGTATTCTGCTGGACAGGTTTCAGCGTACAGTCCCATTATACTTGCTATAAGTTTCTCGAGAATGTGCTTCATAGACGGTCTCCGGTTGCTGAGCCACTGACAAAGCAGGAGCTTTGAAATGGTGCCTCACTTCTGCTCCATGGGTGCTTCAAGGAGCGTGTTTTGTGCTCAAGCAGCTGAGTTTAAACCTGCTGGCCCTCTTTGTGTCTGTGTGATTCAGGCAAGCACCCAGATGTATATAAGCCTAATTCCTTTGCCTGGGAAGCAGGAATCATTGTAGGAATAAGGTGAAGATAAGATACAATCGTGTTTATAAAGTTCTTTATCTTAGGATGAAGCCCACGGTAGGCACCCAAAAAACTAAGCAGTTCTTGATGTCATCACAGTCATCGACTTTGTTACCATTACAGAGTTCTGAGGTTGAAAGTTACAGAGATGGGATTCTTCTCATATTAAGCATAATGGGAAGATTATATTTGAGGTCCTCAGAATTCACAGGAGTTTAGGGGGTCACATGAGAGAACCCCACAGTCTGAAGACTGGGGTGAGGTTCAAAGCTGAGGTCACCACCTGCCCCAATGTGGGACAAGCGACTCTGACTTCTGCTATGGAAAGCAGACTCCATCACTATCAAGGCCACACCCAGTGGAGGCCTTCCCAGAGAGGAATGGGGACAGGTAAGAGAAGGGCCGAGGATTCCGGAAAACCCCCTTCTCCCAAATAAAACCTCTTCCTTCTTATAGTCACAGCCATAAACAGTTAACCTAATCTCCCATCAGCTCAGTTTTCTCATCTGTACACTAAGGCCATGAACAGTATGAACTGAAGATTTCAGTCAATAACGTCAAAAAAGAAATATAACTCAGGATCAGGCACTGAGCTAGTGCTCAATTATAAAATATTAGTATTATTACTATACATGGCTGCTCATTCAATCCTCACAACAACCCCTGGGTGTTATTGACCTTGTTCTCCAGATAGAGAAACATACAGGGATTCATTGATTTAGCCGAAGACACACCAGGGCCTTGATTCCAAACACAGGGACTGCCTGAAAAGCTGGTTCGCTTCGCTACAAACCTGGTCAGTCATCAAGGTGGGGTAGGTGGCGTCACTACTGTTGGGGAAGGTCCCGTGTGAGCAGCTGACCAGAACAGAGCGGGGCTAGGGGAGAAGGGTCTTGTAAAGAGAGGGATGTGGGAGCCCCTCCACCTGAGATCCTCTGTATGTTGAAACAAGAGCAGGTCCCCTGGCATGTACAAATGTGCCTGCTCTCAGCACACTGCACCGTACTGCGTTTTTCTCATGAAAAAACATCAGCTGTCTTCAAGAAACTGTCTGGATCAGGATTCTGTTTAAGAAAAAAAAAAATACTGACTTTACTGTGATTAGGAGATAAGATAGGGTCCCCAGAGGGTCTGTGGATCATGAGGCTAGGCAGGAGGAGGTCCCATGTACAAGGCACAGCTGGGTAAGGCAGGACTAGGGCCGTACTGCTGAGGGGAACCCTGGAACAAGACACGCAGAGGGCAAAGTGCTGCTGCTGTTGGGCGCAGCTGACCAGAGTGGACGGTGGCCGCACAGAGGCAAGGCAGTGCTCAGGGGAAGTAGGACCCTCACACATTTTCTTTCCTTTTTTCTTCTTCTTCTTCTTTTCTTTCTTTTTTTTTTTTTCTACTTTAGAGAAAACTGTAATGAGACAGTCTGTGGAACAGCAAGACTGATTGCGTCACTCTGGCCTTTAAGGAAGAAAGGGGAGAAAAAAAATCAAATTATCGGACAGGGTCCTTTTAAGGAGTTGCTGCTTTAATTTATTTTCTTATATTTTGTCAATAGCTGTTGTTTTTTTCTTAAACAAGTGCAGCACTTAATAAATGGATTTTGCTTTGGCAAAACAAACAGTCATTTCATCCTCTTTCTTCCTTCTAAACTTACTTAAAGCATGGTGAGTGGCTAAGGTAGACCCACAGCCTGACCCCACTGGAAGGGTGACAAGCGACTTGCAAAGTGGGGCCTGCGCAGGAGGGCCCCGGGCTGGGGTGGGCACCAGAATCACCAAGGAGACATTTCTTCAAACACACATTGCCAGTCCACCCTTTCAGAATCTGGTTCTGGGAGTTGAACTCAATCTCCAGATTGGTCGGGGTTTGTTTTTAAATTTTGGCTTTATTTTGTTTTTTACTCAATTTTATTTCATGAGTGTTTCATCTGCGTGCATGTAAATGCACCCATGCATGCAATGCCCATGGAGGACAGAAGAGGTGCCAGATCCCCTTGAGCTGAAGTTACAGACTGTTGTTAACTGCCATGTGAGTGCTGGGAACTGAATCTGGGTCTTCTGAAAGAGCACCCAGTGCTCTTAACCACTGAGCCATTGCTCCATCCCCCTAGACTGGTTTGTAACAAAGCAGTCAGCAGGATCCAATCCCTTTTCCTCAGCCCGGCCTCCCCCATGGAGGACCTCCCTGCCTTCCTCCCACTTCCGAGTCTTCCAGACTCTGCACCTCTCCTCCCTAGACCTGTTCAGGCTCACTTCTTCAAATGGCAAATCCCATCAACCTCAAAATTCTACGCAGTCATCTCATTCATTCATTCATTCATTCATTTGTTGGATGCATATTTGCTCACACCTTTGTATGCCAGCATTGGACTTCACATTACAGTAAGTAATGTCCAAATAGGCAAAGAAAACAGAAAACTTTTCCCACATCCCTCAGAACAGCTGGCCCACAGATGTCAGGACCTCCACTGTGTGACAACACAGAGAAAGCGCCTCAAACTCCCAAATTCCTTTGATCCAGCAAAGGCCCGGTGAAGGGAAGTAAGCACTGCTGCCCTAAAAGGAATGAGTCCCAGGCCCCTTCCGCGTTTGCCTTGTGGAAAGCCATCCCTGCCGACCATCAGCCTTTCAAAAGGCAGCCCTTAGCGCTGGAGAGGCAGCTCAGCGTTAGGAACACTGACTACTCTTGCAGAGGACCCAGGTTCAGTTCCCAGCACCCACCCGTTAGGGAACTAACCCTCCGTAGCTGCACTTCCAGGGGATCTGACACCCTCTTCAGGTCTCTATGGGCATTGCACATCCAGGAGCACTTACACACATGCAGGCAGAACACTCATACACATAAAATAATTTTTTAAAGAGCCAGCAGTTATCGTACTTCTGTGACTAGCCCCTCTCCCGTCCCCACTCCATCTCCCCGCCACCTCCACAGTCTCGTACTTGTCTTTTAAATTCTGGTTTGCATTTTGCTTTAAATCTGCCCTCCCTGGCGGCCACACATCCTGCCGGGCGCCCTCTACTGGGGGTCACAAGTCTCAAGCCCTCTTGGATGTCTCCATCAGTCTGTAGAAGGCCCGGCCAGCCTTGGCAGCAGATGCCCAGAATAGATGGCCTGCCTCGGAACAGGCTTGGTACAGTCGTCAAACTAGCGCAACTCAACCTGGGCTCCAGAGCCCGCAGAGCGCCAGTAGGTCCTGCGGGACAGAGGACTACCTCAGGAGGCAGAACAAGGTAAGTGGGCCTCCTAGGGACACCGCTTCACACACACACACACACACACACGCGCGCGCGCGCGCGCGCACACACCCTCCGGTTGACTCTTGCAGACTTTAATAAACAGCAGGCAAGCGGGCAGGAGTGCGCAGTGAGGAGGCGGAGTGCGTTTGCGGAGCTGCAGGAAATCCGCAGAGATTCAGCGAATAAGGGGGCTGCTTGGGCAGGGCTAGTCCTCAGACCCAAGTGGAAGCTGCCAGGTTTGGAGCACAGATGCAGCACAGCCTCCATGCGTCTAAATCCAGAATCTAGCCCGTCCTGCGCGAGGGGTGTGGGGTGGGGGAGGGGAGAGACAATCTCATTCTGTAGCCGGGGCTGGCCTGGAACCCACTATATGAGCAGACCTGGTTTCCACCTCGTAGTGCTCTCCCTGCCTCCGTCTCCTGAATACTGGAATTACAGCTCCTTCCTGCCTCTTCTCACAGCCCATCCTTGGTACCTACACCCAGATTCCCTAAATGTCAGTGCTGGGCTTGACTTGGCCTTGACTGAGGGACTGCAAGGAGCAGACAAGTCCAGACAAGCCAGGTCATTGCACTTGAACATGGTCAGAGCAGGGGGTTAGGGGAAGTAGGGAAGATGGTTGACATGTCAGACGGGCCTGCAGAGACTGGAGAGATGGTTGAATGGTTAAGAGCTTATATCTCTCTAACAGATGACCTGAGTTTGATTCCAAGCACCTATATCAGGTGGCTAACAACCACCTGTAATTCTAGCTCCAAAGGATCTGACACTTATGGCCTCCCTGGGCTCCAGTAATAATGTGCACATACACAGATACACACGATTAAAAAGAAGATAAAATTGTTTAGAAGGTATTTCAGAAAGAGCTGCAGAGAGGCTAGAAAAATGGCTTTGAGATCAAGAACATATGGGGCTAGAGAGATGGGTTAGTAGTTCAGGGCACTGGATGCATTTGAACCCCAGCACCCACATAGTGAAGACTCAGGTTTATATGTCAGCACCCACGTGTCGGCTAACAACTGTCTGTAACTCCAGTTCCAGGAGATCTGACACCCTCTCCTCTCCTCCTCAGGCACTGCATGACATGGATACACTTATATACATGCAGGCAATACACTCAGACACATAAAAAAATAAGATTATTTTAATTTTTTAAAAAAGAGTACTTGCTTCTCTTCCAGGGAACTTAAGTTCGATTCCTAGTACCTATGTCTGATGGCTCACAATGCCTATAATTCCAGTTCTACTGGATCTGACACCCTCTTCTGACTTCTGTGGGCACCCACACACATGTGCATAATCAGACACACACATATAAATAAAAATAAATCTTTTAAAAAACTTTTATTTATTATTTTTATTTTATGTGTATGAGTGTATTGCCTGTATGCGTGTAAGTACACCTATGTTATGCAATGCCCGAGGAGGTCAGAAGAGGGCGTCAGATCCCCTGGAACTGGCATTACGGGTGATTGTTAGCCTCCATGTGAGTGCTGGGACTCAAATTTGGGTCCTCTGCAAGAGCAGCCAGTGCTCTCAACCACTGAGACACCGCTCAAGCCTCATAAATCCTTTTTAAAAGAAAAGCTGCAAAGGTTTATTTCAGATGGCGGTAACAGCAAACAAGAGAGGGCTGGGGATAGCTCAGTCTCTTCATAAGCTTGAGGACCTAAGTTTGATCCCCAACACTCACCTAAAAATCTAGGTGAACTGATGGTACACTTATGATTGTAGAGCTGGTAGAGCCCCTCTGCCTGTGCACCAGCATATTCACAAACACAGTCCGAGAGAGAGAGAGAGAGAGAGAGAGAAGAGAGAGAGAGAAGGAAAAAGCAAGCAAGAGCCAGAGTTGGTGGCACAGCCCATAACCTCAGCTATCTATTCTGGAAGCTAAAACAGGTTTACAAGTTTAAGGGCTGCTTAGGTTACAGAGTGAGTTCAAGACCCAAGATCTTGTCTCAATATGAAAAGTGAAAAAAGGGCCGGAAATGTAGCCCAGTGATAGAGCACCTGCTTAGCCTGTTTGAGACCCCGGGCACAACATTAGAAAAAGTAGCAAGGACCGCATCCAGTTAGCACTTTGGGATGATTTTGGAAGAGCACTGAGAAAGGGTCCCCATAGAGAAGCCACTGGCAGTCTCAAATGTTGAGGACGTGAAAGTCAAAGGAGAAGCATTCTAGAAATAGGAGCTATGGGTGAAAAGGTCCTGTGGTTAACCAGTTTAGTTTGAGTAGGAAAGAAGAAGCCCTGAAGATCATACACTCTGCACAGCCACCCAGTAGACTGCCAGCCTCTCTTGGCCAGTGGTTTCAACAAAGGCACAAGAATAAAGTCTTGCTGGTTGAGCCTCATCACCTGACCAGGTGTGTTAGTCAGCTTTGTGTCACTACAACAAAATACTGAAGCAATTCACTTATAAAGGCTTATTTAGCTCACAATTCTAGAGGTTCTGACTCAAGACAGGGCAGCCGCAGCACTCGGGGGACATTCGTGGAACTGCAGCACCACGCCTGAAGCGAAGAAACAGCTGGCTCTTCTCCTTTCCCAGATGGATATTGCAAAGGGCGCTGTGGCACCTCGTCTGGCACGAGCACTGGAAGCTCCGGAACTCATCCTGGCCCTCCAAAGTTGACTCTGTTCTGGGTCTGCAGCTGCCTTGCCCAGCGCCTCCCTCCCCTAGCCTACCTCTGTCCTGACAACATACAGAGCTAACTTAGGTCCCAGCCTTCTCTAGGCTGCTTCTGTGACCACTGAGTCAGTTTGGCTTCCCCATATGCCTCCAGCCCCTCTCCCACTCCTTTCTGCCCCTGATGCTCACCAAGCAGGAAACTCCCAGGGCACAGAGGCGCTCACCAGTGAATGGCACTCTCTTGCACCCTTGCTCACCGAAACTGTGTGCTACAAGAGGAAAAGGCCCCAAAGGAGAACGCATGGGATAGGCTTGTCTAACGCCCATCAGTGTGCCAGGAGAGGGAGGGTCAAAGGAGTCCTGCTCTGCCTGCCTCTTGATGATCCAGGAGGGCTCCAGGCCTTCTCAGGAGTCTAGATGTGCACGTGGACCTGACCCCATATATCCTTGTCTTCCCACTGCATGCATTTCTCTGTATTTCAACTCCCCATTTTCTGCATGTAGCAGAAAATGAGTCTTGGTCATCATGGCACCTTTCAATTTTAGACTCAGTTCATCAGGGTTCCCTTATCCCAACTCCTTGTCCCCAGAGTCCAGGGAAGGTAGGTACCGTCACAGCATCTGGATGAGTAGCAGATGGATCAGCAGTTACTGTTGTCCCTCCTGGCTCCCCCAGGACATATATTGGACATCTGGTTCTTGGCCACCATTTCCCTTCTCTGTTGGCAACTGGGAAGGATCTGACCCCATCTGGTCTCTATAAGGGCCAAGGCCATTTGGGCTGTGGGCCGCCCCGCTTGGCAACAACTGAGAGATCCCCTGAAGGTCCTCTCTGGGAACTGGGCTGTGCTGCCCCCCAACCCCTGGCTCTGGAGTTCACTACACACCATGGGGCTTAGGATACCTGAGGCCTCACCCCACCTCTAAAGGGAGATTCTTCCAATCAGATCTACAATTGCACCTGAGGGGCTGACCTTCCTTCAGCCCCACTGTAAGGATTTGACCTAAAGGGAGTAGTGTCCCCCACCCCATAACACAAGAGAGCTCCACCCAGAACTCATTTGTCCATGTCACATATCTGTCTTTCCAGAACAGAGTTTTCAGTCTCATTTTTTTGAAGCCTCTGGTGAGTTTAGAAAGGCACTGGGCAGATAGCATTCGAAACCCACTATTTAGGATGGGACCTGGGCTTTGGACACGACCCTGTTGTTTTCTCTGCTTCTCTGTACTGCCTGTTCCCCAAGACTCAGCTCTGGTTTTGCTGTGTGCTGGAGAACAGCAGGCCCTGATCACCACGGTAGGAAGACTTCACAGCGTCACCAGGCTGACGGGAGGGGTTGCAGAGGTAGCAGAGGGAGGGACTCCAACAGAGGGAAATGCGCCAGCAGGGGCCAGGCTGTGGGTGAGAACGGGAGTCCTCACAATGCTCCCACCTCAGAGGAACAGCTGGCAGATTCCAGGCCTGGGCTCAGCTTGTGGTCCCCTGGATCCTGGAAGACTCTTGGCCTCTGAAGCCTCCCTCATGGGTAGCAATGGTATCAGTCAGCCATCTTCCAATTCCAAGTGACCAAAACCCCTATGACTATCTGATCACAAGAAGAAATATGCTGATGTCGACAGTAAAGCACAACTCTCTCCTCAAAAGGATGAGATACCTTATTCTGGAGCCAAATATGAGTGACCATGGCCCAGGAACACAGATGCAGATTACCTCAAATTCCATGTTCCAGCATGGAAGCACTTGCATGAAGTTTTTATAGAAACAAAACAAATAAAAGTCATAAATAAAGGCACTTTTCAAACACATTGGCAGAATCATTAAAAGGCAAAAGAGAAGCCTCAGCTATAGGCTTCAGATGCTTTCTGATGAAATTCAGCCTTTGGGTTGGTAGAAGCTGATGATCTGCTAAGTTAATGCAGTCCAAAAGGTTTTTATCTGTTAGTCATAGGATGTTAAGTCAGAGACAAAGATAGGCAAAGAGTGGCTATTTGGGGGACTAAAGATGGTCCAAGATACAATCACTGAAGTTCTAATCAGTTGATCAGCCTTTGTTCAGTTTTAAGGTACAGTTTTTCTGGGAACTTTCATTCATACTGTTAGAAATAAAATTCAAGATCTAAGAACACCATCAATACCACACAAAGAACACATAGACAAGTTAAAGTAACTCAGCAAGGTAAATTTTACTTTTGCAGAAAGGGTGTGCTGAGTGGTCAGTCGGACACAACAAGCATACAGGACCTAGAAGCTTGGTGAGCTTTTATCCCTAACTCTTGTACTGTGTCTTTTCCCCATTGGCTAGGGTCTGATCTCACAGTCTTTCCCAGTTGGCTAGTTTAAAAGAATCAGTCAGATGGGAGAAGAGCTCCACTGTCCCAGGCTTGGAAATGCATCAGGGCCTTTCCTTAAACAAAAGTCTTCCAAGGTGTGGTGGGATTAAAAAATTAGAATTCCTTATGATAAAAAAAGTTCTAAGTTTTACAGGGTTAGAAAGAAAAAACTAATATTTAGTGTTTCTTACAACAATGACTCACAGCTGAAGGTCAAGAGGGCACAGCTTAGCCAGTTAGCATCTCCCTGGCGCTCTGCAGGAGGCGCCAAGTTCTGGTGAAATCAGGAGCTGGTTGGAAACTACTGGAATGGCCAGGCTCTGTCAGAGACAAACTCAGGGGCAGGGAAAAGGCCTGCCCCTTCCTGGTAACTTCCAAGGGCCTGAAGTTGACACTTGCCCCTACATGAAGGACTTTGAGTGCATCATGCCCCGTGAAAGAAGCCCAACGCAAAACACCACAAGGCGCAGGATCCCATCTATGTAAAAGGTCCAGAACAGGGAAACCCACGGCAACAGAGAGATGGCGACCAAGGACACTAGTCATGCCCAGCCTTCTGCCTCATTCAGGTCAAGCTTGTTTGCTCGTTGGCCGCCCCACTATAACCATGCCACACATACCAAGTAGGACCCCTTCAAAGATCAGGTCTCGCCACTTCTGTTCTCCTGACACCAACCAGGCCTTTGTTGCTCCCTTTCTGCCGTTCATCTCCTGCCCACCACACCCCTGAGAACAACCCTCCTGCACTCTATCCTCTGCTGCTGGGCAGCAGGTAGCTGCTGGAGCCACCCTGCTGAAAGTGTACATACACACACACACACAGAGAGAGAGAGAATCAGTCAGCTACCCACCTGGTCTTAAGAAAACCTCTTCCTTGTACCTGGAAAGCAGACAAGGATGCTCCTTGAATTGCATTTTTAGCCGTGAAAAGCTGGAAATTACTCAAGTGTCCATTGAGGAGATAAGTTATTCACAGACAAGAGCGCTGCATGGCAGTTTCCAGAACAACCTAGATCCACGTGTACCTACACAGAACTTGAAAGCAACAGATTGAATGGTGTGATAAGCCTTTAAGAAAGGGGAAAATATATACCAAAAACAGTATTGTCACTTTTTTTTTTTAAGTCACTCACCCGTGTCATGCAGTGCCCATGGAGGCCAGAAGAGGGCGTCAGATTTCCTGAAACTGGAGTTACAGACAGTTGTTAACTGCCATGTGGGTGATGGGATTCGAACCTGGGTCTTCTGCAAGAGCAGTCAGTGCTCTTAAGCGCTGAGCCATCTTTCCAACCTTTTTTTGTTTGCTTGTTTTTGAAACAGGGTCTCCCCATAGCCAGGGCTGTCCTGGAATTCACTTGTAGACCAGGCCAGCCTTGATCTCACAGAGATCCACTTGCCTCTGCCTCTGCCTCCCAACTTCTGGGATTAAAGGCATGTGCCACCACACCTGGCTCAGTACAGTCACTTGTAAAGTGTCTATGTAATCATAAAATCAAGAGGAAAAATAATTTGCCTAGTAGTCACTCTTGGGTTGGGACAAAGCGGCTCTGACCAGGGCAGAGGGCTGCACGGGGGCCGGGGGGGTTCCCCTCATGTTCTAACTTTTTCAATAGGAGAATGGATCCTTGTATGATGCGTTTATCAAAAGCAAAGAAAGACAGAGAATTCCAGCAGCTGTCCAAAGCCCTTCTTTCAGGGACCCTCCTGGCTCCCCTACCTGCCCCCTTCACTCGGCCAGAGCTTTCCTTCTGTCCTCTGCCTTTTGGGGGACCCAGAGCTGGAAGCTGTTAGGTCTTCCACTTAAAACTCCTCATGCTTGCCACACTGGGGAGTTTCTTATTCCCTTTCAGATGTAACTGTCTGTCCTGTAATAGTCTTTTTCAATTTCATTTCCTTCAGCTCCTGCCAGCCGCTGCTAGGGCCTCCTTCACATCCCAGCTACCCCACCCCCCAGCCCCAAGTCAAGGGAAAAAAAATACATTTTTGCCTTTACTGTGATGTATGCGATCCCATAAAATAGTGAAACAGATATGAAAGGTTGAGAGAAGGTAGATAAATGGCTCCTATTATTCTACCAATCAAATGAAATACCTCTCCACATCCTCATTTGAATGATAATAAAACTCCGAGAGGCTGCTGGTTCACTGTTGTCACCGCTGCCAAGAGCTCCAGTGGCAAGCCACAGGCCAAGGTAACCTTGGGGTGTCCTCCACTCCAGCCCACTCCCTCTCTAGCCTCTACCTCCCCCCAGGGAATCCCCCCCTTACACTTCATCCTCCTTTTCCTCCCTGTCTTCCCTGAAACTGTACAGCAATGAGCAGTTGTTTGCCAGTCTATGCACCCTCAGCTCCCTCCGAGGTCCACGGAACAGAATCAAAAGCCAGGGTCACTGGAGAATGTCTTCTTTCCTACAGCCGTCTACAGTCTCAGCCTTCCCAGCACAGCCCTCCTCACAAAGTCCCGGGCTGCCCACCTATC
Organism: Eospalax fontanierii; assembly: GCA_035773235.1. Classification (NCBI taxonomy): domain Eukaryota; kingdom Metazoa; phylum Chordata; class Mammalia; order Rodentia; family Spalacidae; genus Eospalax; species Eospalax fontanierii. Next base: position 56,787,141 of record CM069526.1, read on the forward strand.
CAGGTCACTCCACCTGGACATTGCCGCAAGCTTCCAGTCCATGACAGGACATGGTCTTGTGTTTCCTTCTGCCTGGGCTACTCAATTTTTAATTCCTGGGAGGCAGGTGCTGTTTCATTCACCCCTTGCACATTTCCTGAATAGCATGTAGCTCTTCTACGTTCAGACACTGGGTCAGAGTAAGAACAGGTAGAAAGCCTTTCTCCGGAGTGCAGGCTCCTTGGAAGGTTCTGGTGATGGTGAGACCCCTCACCTCTCATCTGAGCCCACCATACCCAGGCCTTCCATCGACTCTGCCACAGTGTGCGCTGCCGCTTCTGCTGTGTCTCAGGTGCCTCCTTGAGCATGTCTGATGCCAACATCTGCGGCTTTTATCTTCCATGTTTCCCCACACTGTCAGAGAGGACCGTCCGAGCACCCCTTCCTACCACAGGCCACCCTTGCCTTAGTAGGATATCATTCCCGCAACCTGATCCTCCACACTGATAGGTACTGATTCAGACCAGAGAGGCCAGGCTCACCCCATTCTGCTATTTCAATCTTCAGCAGAAAGTCTCATCCTGGTGACAACACTCTAAACACACTGTCTTTAACTTATCATGGCAGATGGTCCTCAATTTCAGTCATTTAAATTTTTTAAATTTCAGTTTTATAATGGTAGGAGAGCAAGTCCATACAACCATTCTGTTTCTCACTTTCAATATGATGTCCAATAAATTACCTGTGATGTTCAGCACTTTATTTTAAATGGGCTTGTGTTAATGATTTGCCCATCAACGCTAATGAATACTTTAGAGGACATACTGAGCTGAGCCATGATGTGCTGCAGGTTTGGAGTAGTTAATGCATTTTCTGCTTAACGATATTGTCAACTTACAATAGGTCTACAAGAAGCAGACTCAGATCGGATGTCGTGGAGCAAGTCTTTAATCCCAGCACTCAGGAGGCAGAGGCAGATGGATCCCTGTGAGATAGAAGCTGGCCTGGTCTATACAGTAAGTTCCAGGCCAGCTGGGGGCTCTAGGGAGACTCTGCCTCAAAACAAAAAAACTTAAGCTGACTTAGACCCCACTGCTGCCCTGACTTTTGCACTTTTCTTTCAGGGCACATTGCTTAAGGTAGTCAAGTGAGTTTCTGGCCAAGCGCTGGTCAAGGTATGGACAATACCCAAAAGGTCCCCTTTGGACTTCCTCTGTCATCTGAACTGGGACACCCATGTTCTTACTCTCCTCCATTAGATCTTATTCCCAGTACTAGGACAGGGCCTGGCCCATAGGTGACAGTCAGTGATAATGAGTGACACAGAGATGGTGGTACCCATTTTAGAGATGAAGAAGGTGAGCTCCAGAGGGTTAACGACAAATTAGGGCCCAAATCCTGGCTCCCTACACCTGGGGTCCTTACTATGTACCAGTTACTCCCAAATACCAGGCTCCCAATTCCTGAAGCCAAGAAAGAGTCAGGAAGCAGAAGTCAAGAGACTAGTTGACACTGAGGTCTCTAGTCTGTGACGGAGGGGAATATTAACCACAGTGTGCAAGGTTAACTGACTGCAAGCAATAGAGATTTCCGGATATATTGGGGGGAGCCTGCTGGGAGCTGGGGGAAGGCTGGGGGGCACAGGTTGCTTGGAGCCTACTCCAGGCATTGTTCATTCTGTGTCAGGCTTCTGCTCAGGGCTCAAGGCCCAATAGCAGCAATGCACCAGTTAGCGGAGTTGGCATGTGATTCTTTTGTGGGCCTCATGGTGCCTTGAACAACAGCCCTCCGACAGTGCATGCTGTAGGAGGACATCTCTGAAGCAAGCATGAGCACCTGTGCTACACCTAGCAGGGAGAGGGGGTGGGGTGGCTGAAGGCCTGGAGGATGGGAAGACAGGTCATCCGGATTGTCATTCTTGATTCTATTCCAGCTTGGCAGCCAGAAGGTACAGCTTTCCCCCCACTGCTCAGGCATACAGCAAGGCTAGAATCACAGACTAGGAAAGCTAAGAGGTTCTTGGAGGGACCGAAACCCCAACACTTTGCAGTTGGGGAACTCAGATAGTTGTCTTAGTACATTTTCTGCTGCCATAACTAAATAACACTGACTAAGAGATTCACAAAGAAGAGAGATGAATTAGCTCACAGTTCTGGAGACTAGGAGGTGTGAGAGTATCTTCCACTGTCTTCCTGCACCTACTAAGAGCCTTGTTCCATCATATACAGTGGAGGCATCCCAAATTAGACTGAGCAGCTAGCCCAGAGAGCTTGCTTTGATTAAAAAAGCCATGCTGCAGATATGCAGCAGCCTCTGATGGGCTAGTTCATTCAGGAAGGCAGAGCTGCCACATCCTAATCAGCTCACATGCCCCCATTTCTCATCACCACAGCATCAGAAGCCAAGCTTCTGCATACAAAATTTTTAAAATCTTGTCTAACATTTTTTAAATTTTATTTTTATTTTATGCATATGAGTGTTTTGCCAACAAGTATATAAATGTACTATATGTGTGCAATGCCTGCAGAGGCCAGAAGAGGGCGGTGGATTCTGTAGAACTGCAGTTAAGGATGGTTGTGAGCTGCCATGTGGGTGCTGAGAACTAAACTCAGGATCTTCTGCAACAGTAGCCCGTGATCTTAACCATAGAGCCATCTCTCCAGCCTAACACATGGATTTTTGACACATTCAAACCATAGCACCAGCAAAAACACACTGACAGAGCCAAGGCTCTTCCCAGTTCACTACAGGACAGACTGAACAGGAATCCTCAGGCACCACCAGAGAAGCAGCACACCACTGGCAGTTACGAGCCATGTGCCATCCTGCAGGTACTAAAGCTCTGAGCTCCATCTTGTGCATAATATCAGGCTACTTCTCTGGGTTATTAAAAGCACTAAACAAATACTAAATGTATTTACTTATATGAAAACACATAGACTAGAAAAGAAAAAACATATGTCCAGACAAAGATTTGTACACAAAAGCTCATAGCAGCTTTCCATGATCGCACAAACTAGAAAAACCCAAACGCTCCATCTACGGATATGCTACTTGGCAGTGAGAAGAACAAGCCTCTGGGACTCCGAGGAGCATAAGTCAACCTCACAAGAATCACAGCGACACAGAAGTTCAAAGGTAATGTCTGTATGAGACCATACACAGTGAGGCCCATTGTTTGCTGTAAAGTCCTATGAAGTCTCTGAGACACAATTCACAGGTATGGATCCTTCACTCCAGAGAAAGCAAGGTTAGGCTCCTGCAGATCTCTGGTCACACTTTGGTCAACTGATCAGTACATAACTTAATGGTATGTGTGTTTCTGTTGAAAGGTACAACACCTCCGTGTGTGTGCATGTGTGTATCTGTGCGTGTGATTTTTAGCATCAAATGCATATCCCAGAGCATGGTAACCCATGCCTGAGTCAAGTTTATCTAACATGCATACTTTTTCTGATATACAGAGCAACCCTCTCACATTTAGGAATACCTACCAGCCCTTCAGTCTTAGGCTGCTGCTATTTTTAACAGGGAAATTGCCAACAAAAAGCACCAAAACACTGAAAAGTGCTGAGTAAATTGTCAAGAGTTACATCCTTCGTGTGAGAGCTGAAACAGGGAGGCAGGACATTTGGTTGGTGGCACAACTGCAAACAGGCACATTCGGGGAACTGAAACCTTCACGTGACACTCTGCAAATGTCCACAGGTGACCACAGAAACACTTCAGGCACTGACTTGGGGTTACAAAAAAGTTTTGCTGGTAGGCAAATTCACAAATATGGAACCTACAAATTGTAAGGATTGTCTAGTTGGCCCTCCACCACCAAGGCAGATTGGTTCCAGGAACCTCCACAGATGCCAAATCGAAGGATGCTCGTCTCATGTAAAATGGTTTGGGATTTGCACAGAACCTACACACATCCTCCCTGATGACTTATTATCCCTAATACAATGGGAATATCACGTAAATAATTGTTTCTTTTAGAGAATAATGGTAATGAAAAATGTCTGTACATGTTAGGACAGGTACAATTTTTTCAATATTTTTTTAAGTTGTCTGAATCTAAGGTTGAGAAACTGGTAGATATACTGATACAATTATATATTAAACTCTAGAGGGAAAAAAATCAATGCTTGGTGATAGAAAGCACCTTCAAGGTTGTGTGTCAGGTGAGGAAGAGCAGAGATTAAGCAGAAGGACCACAGGACACCCTCCAGATGATGGGTATCTTGACTATGTCGGGAGTTAACAGAGGAATGAATTTGTAAAATGCATTGAAATATGCCCTTAAAATGGGCGCATAACTGTTTCTAAGTTATGCTTCAAGTTGATATTACAAAAACTGGCATTTAGCCCATGCTTGGTCATGCTTTCATTCCTCTGGGACAGGATCAGGCAGGGATTGCCAGCTTGAAACACAAACGGAAACTCCATTTGCAACCTCTCTCCATAAGAAGACGTCTCCGACCCAGGGCTTCACCGTCTGCTTTTCCCCCAGGGCATCAATCAAGACTCTTCTGAATTAGCTTTATTCAGGGGCAGGGGTGCCACAGTGTGCATGGCGAGGTCAGAAGTTCTCTCCTTACACCATGTGGATCCCGGAGATCAAACTCAAGTCTTCAGGCATCAAGAGCCTTTACACACTGAGCCACCTTGATAAGCCACCTTATCAAGACTCTTGATTGCAGATGGAGGGAACAAAAATCAACCATTTTAGAACAACAAATTAACAACCAAAAACCTCCACCATCAGATGTGGCTAGATCTATGGGCTCAAGGGTGGTCACCAAGGTTGGCCACACTTTGATGACTCTGTTTTTCTGTGTCAGCCTCACTCAGAACAGCAGGAAAGTGGTCACTGGGTGGTTCTAGAGCTTCAAGGAGTGTGAGCATGTTTCCAAACAAAGATCCTGGAGCAACATCCATTTACCCATCTATCCACAGGCAGCGAATTGGAACACATTGTGGCAGGCCAGGGTCTTTTGCACACTCCCTTGGAAGAACATGGATGGGGGTTCCACAAAGTAATACCCAGGGGCCCTTGCCAGAAATGAGGAAGAAACAGGGACCAGGCAGAAACAGTAGATGCCTGACTCTCAGTGGCCCATGAGCCAGAGCTTCTTTACTGAGCACATTACAGGTATACCAAAATCCATTCTTGGCAGGGAAGGAATGGGTGGGATACAGGAATATGACCATATTTCTGAAGCCTGTAGAAAACAGTAGGATATTCTGCCTCCATATACCCCAGGAGACTGTGAAAAAGGGTTCTTAGAAATAAGCCTCTGGTTTCTGCAGCTCTTTCTGACTAGAAAACACTTTGTAGCTTTGCTCTCCAGCTCTAGGCTCCTGACCTTCCTCTTGCCACAGAGATTCCACTGACCTTTATCTGATCTGTATTTTTGGACCAACATCAATTAGTTTGAAACCTAAGTATTTCCCTATTTTCCCATTCCATTCTAGTCCTAAGGAAATAATGTTGCTCATCTTTTTGGTAAGCCCATAATCAATGGAACCTCTCAAACATCATTGAACTATCTGAGACTCTTGCTGTTAAAGGGGTCTCCTTAACCTCTCTAGAACTTTCTTTATGGACACACTGAGTTTTTATTGAACTTAGTAAACATGAAGTATCTGTTTGCTTGGAAACAAGCTGAGAGCTGCTGGCCTCGTCTCTTCCCTTCTCATCTTTGTACTTCTTACTTCTTGTCTACGTTATTGTACTGACGATGCAGCACTCGTACAGAATCCAAGCCCTCGTCCTTCTACTAACGCTTCAGGATTGTTTGTTCTCTGTCTAGGATTGCCTTTTACCAGACTCGTTCTGCGTGTCTAGAAGATGGCTTTTACCAGGTTAAAGAAATTCTCTTTTAATTGATAAGAAATTGTGGTTTCTAAAGTCACAACTTCATGAAATTTAGAAAAATATTTTTTCTAGATCAAAATCTGCTAATATTTGTAGTCCAAAAACTATATACATAGCTGTCCTTACGCGTCTTCTTCCAGAGATTGGACCTTATCACTGTGAGACCAAAAAACACGCAACTTAAGGAGGGAAAGGATTTTTGTTGTTGCTGTTTTTATTTTTTTGAAACAGGGTCTCATGTGGCCCAGGCTGGCCTCGAACCCCGTGTATAGCCAAGCTTGGCCCCAGACTCCTCATCCTGCCACCTCTACTCTCCAAGTGTTGCAATTAAAAGATAGGAAAGATGTATTCCTTTCTAAATTTTAATTTTTATTTTATGTGTACAGTGTTTTGCCTGTATGTATAGAAGTGTACCACATGTGTAGTACCAGAAAAGGGCACTAGATCCACCAAAACTGGAGTTAACGGACAGTTGGCCCATTCATGTTGGGAACTGAATCCCAGTTCTCTGTAAGAACAACCAATGCTCTTAACCACTAAGCCACTTCTCCAACCCCAAAAGATGTGATTTAGCTCCAGGTTTCAGGGAGCATCAGTCCATTGTGGTGTGGATGGCATGGCTCCAGGAGTGAGGATTATGTGGTAGCTGGAGCATGAAGCAGAGGCTCCACACATCCTGGTGGATCAGGAAGTAAAGAGTTGGAGCCAGAGCCAGAGCCAGAAGCAAGGCCCACTCTGGTGATGTGTGTCTGTTAGCTAGGTGCCCAAAGTTCTGTAATCTCCCAGTTCATCAGCACCAGCTGGGGACCAAGCGTTTACACACATGAGTCTGTGGGGGGTATTTCACATTCAAACCATAACACTTATAGATGTACTTTAAATCATCTCCAGATTAGTTATTATACTTAACAAATGCTGGGTAAATAGTTATTATACCATATTGTTTAGAGAATAATGACAGGGAGAATGTCTGTGCATGCTCAGTACAGATGCAGTTTTTTAAATGTGTGATCCACGAATGGCTAATTTACAAACGCAGAGACCACAGATACAGAGGGCCAACTGTACTATAGTCTTCTCTAGCCCGGGGTATGCAGAAGCCTAAAGGAGAGAGCCAGGAGGGTCAAAGATGAGGGGGAAAGGAAGGAAAACTTGAGTAGAACTGTTATAACTTAGACATGAAATGCCCCCCAGGCACCCACAGCTGGTGGTGCTGTGGAGAGGTGAGAGACGAGATGATGACCTCACAAGTGGACTAACTCACTGGAGGAAGTACGTCACTGGTGGTGTCCCTTTGAAGAGGATATCTTTTAAAAAATTTTTATGTGTATGAATGTTTTGCCTGCATGTATGTAAGTACATCACATGTGTGCAGTGCCTGCAGAGGTCAGAAGGGGGTATCAGATCCCCTGGAACTGGAGTTATAGGTAGTTGTGAGCCACTAGGTGGGTGCTGGGAATCAATCCTGGATCCTCTGCAAGAGGATCCAATACTCTTAACTGCTGAGCCATCTCTCCAGCTCCTGAAGAAGATATCTTGTCTCTCTTTTCCATTTCTCTTCTCTTTCTCCCTCTCTCCCTCCCTTTTCTCCCTCCCTCCCTCCCTCCTGTCAGAGATGAGCAGCTCCTTCCCCTGCACATTTCCACTGTCCAGATAGTCTGCCTCACCTCAGGCCCAAAGACAGCCAGGGCCACTTTAGACTGAAAGAATGAGCCAAAATAAGCTTTCCTCCTTTAGGTTGATTCTCCCAAGTACCTGTCACAGAAACAGAAAGCTGCAATAGCAGGACCTTTAAGAATAGGCTAGGTGGGGCTGGAGAGATGGCTCAGTAGTTAAGAGCACTGACTGCTCTTGCACAGGACCTAGGTTTGATTCCCAGCACCCACGTCATAGCGAACAATAGTCCATAACTCCCATTCCAGGGGATCCAACAGCTTCTTCTGACCTCCGTGGGAATTGCACTACACAGGTACACTTACATACACGAGGCAATACACTTATAAACATAAAAGAAAAATAAAATATTTTAAAGAAAGAATAGGCTGGGCATGGGCTCATCAGATGATCAGCATCTCCCTTCAGATGAATGCTCCCTTGTTTCCAGGACTTTCCTGCAATGGGTCTGATCATTATACAGCTATAGTTTTAACAGGAGGATCATAAGTTCTAGGCCAGCCTGGGCTACATAGTAAGACCCTGACTCAGAAAAAAGAAGGAAAGAGTGAAGGAAGGGAAGAAGGAAAGGAGAGAGAGAGAGAGAGATATCAGTGCAGATGTACCATGTACCACTGTGGGTTAAGGGACAAACTCAGCAAGGAAGTCAGCATGGTGTGAGAGGAAGGGACTAGCCTCTCGTCCTTTCAGAGAGATGCTCCCCTGGGCTTCTAGCACTTGCCCCCAGTGGGTCTGAGGTACTTTAGCTCCCACAGGAACCATGACAGCAACATGCAACTTGGATATTCAAGAGCAAAATCAGCACATATGGCAAAAATCAAGAGAACAGTCAACATTACCCTTGAAAATCGCTTAAATTGCCCATAAAAAACATACGTAGGTTTTATCTCTAAAACCCTGAAAGAATTCTAGAACGCTCCTGCTTGCTTGCCAGTGTGAGGCTTTATCATGCCTCTTTAATGCACATTAATAGGCTTTCCAGTTGCTGGGATGGTGATCTGAGTTGGGCTCACAAGTCAGCCAGAGGTTGAGCGAGGTGCCGTGCATGCTGAGGAGCTGACTCCTTCTCCCTGAGAGGCCAGATTAGCCTCCCTTCACCCCTAAGGCAGCCCAGGGCGGGCCAGGTGCCTTTAAGGGCTTCCTCTTCCCACTGCAGACACAGTGGCTATCTCCAAAGCCTGGCTTCCCTGGGCTTTTCAGGTCAAGCTGAGCCAGGTGAGAATTTCCTCTGCCTTTGTGACTGGCCAGTACATCAGGATACTGCTCATCATGACCCCTCAGACCTGGCAGCTAGGCTGTTGGTCCTGGTCACGAATCTTGCTTTATTTCAACCAATGTCTCAGTTTGTCTCATCTACAGTGCCCCCTCCCTTTTCTCAAATGTACCCAGCTTATTCATACCTCAGGACCTTTGCACTCCTTGTCCTCTTTGCCTAGAGTATTCTTTTGACATCATCAGGTCTCAGCACATATGCATCTTAAGAGTCACCTCCCAGATACCTTTTTATTTTTATGATTTTGGGGGTCTTGGTGGGGTGGGTTTGGTTTTGTCTTTTTGAAACAGGGTCTCTTTGTAGCCCTAGCTGGTCTGGAACTTGCTAGGTAGAAGACCAGGCTGGCCTGAACTCACAGAGATCTGCCTACCTGTGTATCCCAAGTGCTGGAATTAAAGGCTTGTGCCACCAAGGCTGGCCAGATCCCTTTTTAAACTAACAAAGCACTCAGTCTCCCTGCCCCAAACCCAGTGCCTTAGTTCTTTTGAGTGTTTAGTACCACCTAGCTCCCTCTCCCACAGAAGATGATTTTTGTTTTTGAAACAGGGTCTCACTATAAAGCCATGGCTGGTATAGAACTCACTATGTAGTCCAGGCTGGCCTTGATATCATAGAGATCCACTTGCCTCTGCCTCCCCAGGGCTGGGATTCAAGGCAAGCACCACAACACACAGTAATAGATGTTCTTGACCCTCTCGGCCACTTCATGTCTACCCAGTGCATGGCTCACAGTAAGCACTCAGTATTTGTTGAGTGACTAAACAAAAGATTCTTATCATGAACTCTTGTTTTGGGTCTGCCCCATGGCTGCCTTAATCAAATTTGGAATGTCCCCACCATGACTACCTAGAGACAATGCCTGCCTAACTTGGGGCCCCAGTGCTCACAGACTTCCCAGTATTTCAGTCCCACTGCCAAGACTGGCTTCTGTCCCAAGGGCCAGTGGAGGCTGAGTTCCAGGACCACTCTGCCCACCTGTCAGCCTGTCCTGCCCCAGGGCCAACATAGAGGCAGAGTGGGCAGAGGCAGCCACAGACAGCAGACTTTCAGACCTGCTCAGCATCTCCATTTCCACCTCCTGCCTGCCTCCGCACAGTGCAGGGCCTCCAAGTGAGCATCCTTCACAGCACCTCCCGCCCCATCCATCCCCATTAGCTGCTGTCCACGCCGGACCAGAGGGAGATCAATTACCAGGCTGGCCACTGAACCGTGTTAATGAGGATGTACGCTGCTGGCTGGCAGAGAGGGGTTGGGAGGAAGGTCAAGGGGGAGGAGAGGGCCCTCATTGGAGGTTTGGGGGCAGGCTGCCTCTACAAGAGTTCTCCTGCGGGGCTGGGAATGCCCCTCTCAGCATTCTAACTCAGATAAGAGGGAGCACAGAGACAGGCTGGCTGGAGCTGGGTGGCAAGGACTCGAGAACAAGAGGCACTGCCAGAAAGAGGGGACAGGCATCCCGTCTACCATCCCTGTGTGCTTACCCCGCTAGCAGCGTCCTTCCTGCACCTACCGCCCCCCCCCGCCCACGAAGGACCTGCAGCACTTCTAAACCTCCTCCCAGACAGACCACTGCAGCCTTGAGCCTTTCTACCCTAGCGCCTCCCACTGTATAATTCCAGCTGTGCTGGGTTCCGCACATCTGAATGAAGACACGGCCGCTTTCGTGGGAAGAGCCATGCAAAGGAAAACCATGAGGAAGATGGCAAAGATGGAAGGGACAGGTAAAAGCCACTAGGGACAGGGCAAGGTGGCACCTTGCATCACCCGTGGGGTATAAATGGATATGACCTCTTCAGAGGGCAACCTGGTAACGACAAGGTAAACGAAAACCACTCGTGCTCTTTGGCCTAGCAGTTCACTCCCAAGCACTGTGTAAGGAGGGGAGCAAGGACGGTCGCCGCCCATAAATGACCTAGGGATGCATCTGGAGGAACCCATTAAGCAATGGGGCCGCACTGACACCTGCATCTCCGGACAAACACAGCAATCTCCTGAGTTGGGCCAAGTAGGTCGGTTAATGTGAAGAAAATGCTGAGGAGCAGTGGGCACATTCTGTGCAGGTTCTCGCTGTCATTAACGGTGTATTGTTTCTGGAAGAGATCAACACATCTCCACACACTGATAGGTAGTTATCTCCCAGAGCTATTGGTCAGTCAAGGCTTGGGTCTGTCTTGCTTCATTTCTTGAGACTTGTTTTCTAATGCATACACCGTCTCCAGGAGGCCACAAACAGGGCTGGTGACAGCTGCTGTCCCCAGGACAGGGAAATTGGGAGACGACGTGAGAGAGGGGAGTTGTGCTTTCCAGTCCATGCTGTTTTGGGTTTCTTAGCCACCTTCACACCATCTATTCGAACACATGGATTACTTCTGAAGACTAGTGATGAGTCTGTCTCCCTCCTGTAAGCTGCAGGTCCAGCATGCATGATGACAGGGCAGTTCCCACAGAGGGGAACCAGGTATGCTGCCGTGACCTGGGAAGGGCGGTAGCTCCTTTCCATGTGAGAAGCTGACCTAGACAGCCGATTCCCAGATAGCACCCCTTGAGCAGGACCCCCGCATGTCAATGTGTCCAGGCCTCCAGACACTTAAGGAAGTTCCAGTGGTGCTTGGGCTACAGCACAGGTCCCTCTGTATGCAGGATGGTGAGATCCCCTCTCTCATATCTACGAGGAGGACCGGAGACACTGTGGCAACAGCCGTTGGCTTCATGGTGTGGCTTTTGTACATTATCCAACGCTCAGATCTAGTAATGCTGAGCAGATGTCAGGCTGAGGAACAGCCACCAGTCTTTGCTGGGATCAGCAAAGACCTGCAGCCACCTCCCTCCATTGTCCCTCATCCCCCTACCCAGTGAAGCAATGGCTGTTCCAAGCAGAGCCCCAGATGAGAATGCTCAGCCAGACCCCCTTCTCCTCTTGAATGGAGAGTCCTCAGCTAGAACCCAGTGCTGCCCTTGGCTGAGAGGCAAAGCATGGCCACTGCTGCTGATGTGTGTGTACACTTTGTGGGGGTGGAGCTTGGGAGCGGAAAGCAAAGGGTAGCCAGGCAGGACAACGCCCTGCCGTTTACAACACATAGGGAGTGATATGAAACATTTTCTATGGGTGCATAATATGAGTGTGAAGTTTAGAGTTTCTGGAAGAATCTGCAGTGGGCGCTGTGCACTTGTCTCCTTGGGTTCTACATGCAAGAATTCAGCCAGCCATGGATGAAGAATATTGAAAAGATATTACCCTGTTGGTGATATGTGCTCCAGAGTCAGGTCTGTGATGGCTGTGTCTGTCCTAAACCTGCACTTTTTTTCTTTTCCTTTTACATTTATTTATTGTGGGTATGTGTGGGGGGGGGGGGGTTGTATGCTTCAGAGTGCATATGTGGAAGTCAGAGTACAACTTGCAGGAGTTGGTTTTCTCCTCTCTTATGTGGGTTCAGGGAACTGGAGTCAGGTCATTGGGCTTGGCGGCAAGCACCCTTACCATTGAGCCATTGCAACGGCTCTGTGCAGACTTTTCTTCTCATTATTCTCTAAGAAAAGCAACTACTATTTACATAGCATTTGCATATATTTGGTATCATAAGTAATATAGAGCTGATGACTTAAAGTCTAAGACAGTCCCTATTTTAAAAAATGAAATTTAGGATATTTGCTGACCTAGAGGGGAAGGAAAAGAATGAAATCATTTTGTTTGCAGCAACATGGATGGAGCAGGAGATTGTTATGTTACATGAATAAGACTCAGAAAGACTCCTATTGCATGGTCTCGCTCATGTGTGGAAGTTAAAGTTGACCTCCTGGATGTTGAGAGTAGGCTGCTGGTTCCCAAAGCCAGGGAGGGGTGATGGGAAAGGTTGCTCCATGGCACTAAGTCACAGTTAGATAAGAACAAGAAGTTCTGCACAGCAGGAGGTAGATAGCTGAGAGTAATGCGCATTTCAAAGACCTTAGAAGGGAGCTAGAGAGATAGCTCAGTAGAGTACCTGCTGCTCTTCCAGAGGACCCAAGTTCGGTTCTCAGCACCCACATCAGGCCTCTCATAACAGCCTACAACTACAACTCCAAGGGATCCAACACTGTTCTGGTCTCCATCGACACCCACACACATGTATACACATAAATTAAAATGACAAATCTTTTTTAAAAAAACATAAGTAGAGCTGGGCATCGTGGCACATGCCTTTAATCTCCCCACTTGGGAGGCAGAGGCAAGTGGATCTCTGTGAGATCAAGGCCAGCCTGGGATTACAGAGAGACCGTCTCAAAAAGACAAAAAAAAAAAAACAAAAAACAAAAAACAAAACATTTAAAAATGATAATGAAAGGTATTTGGTCCATATTGCTTCTCAGTGAAAGCGACTCTGACCACTCCATTTCTTTTTCATCTTTAAAATTGGTGCTAGGGAGGGAACTCAAGGCCTCATGAATGTTAGGCATGTGCTGAACCCCTGAGCCCACCCCAGCCCTGACCACCCCATTCCATACCAGGGCCTGCTCTGACCCCGTGTGCCAGCCGCATCAGTGGCTCCCACAGTGTGGTTCCTAGCAACCATACTCACTGTACTTGGCCCCTTCCTACCTAGTCTAGGAGTCAGAAAACTCCAGCCTGTGAGGCAAATCCAACCCAGCTCCAGAACTAAAGATAATTTTCCATGCTTTAATGGTAGAAAAATCAAAAGGGTGATTTATGATGGCTGAAAATTAGATCAAATTCCAGTTCTGGCATCCACGGATCATGTACCTGGCCATGTACTTGTTTACATCCTGTCTCAAGCTGCTTTCTGCCATGAAAGCAGAACTGAACAGCTATGTGACCCTGGCACAGAACGTTTTGCTCCTTGCAGACAAAGTCTGCATCCCAGGTGTCAGTCAGCATTGGTTGTTAACTTGACACACCTGGGAAGAGAGAATCTGAATTGAGGAAGTATCTCCATCAGACTGTGAGGCATTTTCTTAATTAATAATTGATGTAGGAGGGCCCAGTCCAGTGTGCACAGTGTCATCCCTGGTCCTGGATTGTATAAGGTAGCTGAGCAAGCCAGATGAAGCAAGCCAGTAAGCAGTGTTTCTCCAGGATTTCTGTTTCAGTTTCTACCTCCAGGTAAATGAGTTCCTGCCCTGACTCTCTCAGTGATGGTCTGTGAGCTGAGAGCTATCAGCTGAAATAAACCCTTCCTCCCCAAGTTGTTTTTGGTCAGTGTTTTATCACAACACCAAGAAACCAAACTAGAATACCAGGTCTGGACAGCTCCATGAGAACACAGAGCATTTCTTCAATGATATATTCCAGATGTTGACAACAATGCCAGCACATAGGAAAGCCAGCAGAATGAATGGAGGTGATATGTGGAGCCAGTTGCTTAGGCCTCCTAAAGTGAACAACACCCCCTCTGGCCATTACACACTTTCCAGTTTAGAGGGTATATCTGAAGATGATGCAGAGGATGGCCTGAACTTGGGCCCCTATGTCTCTGGAATAGTGGACATGCCTTGCTTATTCAAGGGCATCACTCCTCAATGACCTCCCACATCCACACCAGCTTCTGGCTGTGGCTGACTATGCTGTATGGGCTGCACTTTGCTGCCCTCTGGTGGTTATTCGGAGAGGATGCTGCCGGACCACATGAAGACTGCCTCCTTCAAGCTCACTTGACCACCTCACCAAAGATGCAGGACCTTATCAGATGGGGTTCTGTCCCTCCCAAGTCTTCACTCTAGCTCCCTCCCTGGGTAGTCCAGTGTTGTCAAGTCCTCCCGCCAGTCGGATGGGGAGATGCTGGCTACCTCCTTGTGCTAGTTTTTATCAACTTGACACAAACTAGACTCACCTGGGAAGAAAGAACCTCAATTGAGAAATTATTTCTATCAGACTAGCCTGTGCACATATTGTGAGGCATCTTCTTAATCACTGATTGATGTAGGAGAGTCCAGCCCACTGTGGGTGTGGGCAGTGGCACCTCTGGGAAAGCAGGTCTGGGCTGTATAAGAAAGCTAGCCGATTAAGGGGGGGGGGGGGGACAGTAAGCAGCGTTCCTCCAACCATGGCCTCTGCTTCAGTTCTTGCCAGGTTCCCGATGGAGTTTCTGTCCTAACTTCCTTCAATGATGACCCGTGACATGAAAGTGGTCAGTGTGCTTTACCACTTTTTACCACGGCAACAGAAAGTAACTAGGGCACTCTCTAGGGTCAGTCAGGTCCAGAGCTCTGGAAAACATCCAGGCTTACATACCATCCTGACAGAGGGCAGGAAGAATGCTTGTCTTGTTCTCTATAGCCCAGAAATCGACCTACACAAATGGGCAGGGGGTATCCTTGGCCTGTGTGCTTGTGGGTTTTGCCTATCTGGAGAGGGACCTCTGTAAGAGAGCCTTAATGGAGAGAACTGCTCCATGTGGGAACAGGAGGTGGGTTTCTAAGCACTCTCAAAGCACACCTAGCAGAGTGACTTACAGTGATTTACAGTTTGACCCTGAAGCCTCACTCAAAAAGCTCATATGTTGGGCTGAAAAGACGACTTAGCAATTAAGAACTCTGGCTGCTCTTGCAGAGGACCAGGGACTGATTCCCAGCACCCATGTGGCAGCTAACAACCATTCGTAACTCCAGTTCCAGGGGAATCAGATGCCTTCTTCTGACCTCCGGAGGCATTGTACAACATGGGTGCACTTATATACATGCAGGCAATACAGTACACATAAAATAAAAATGTTTAAAAAATTTAAAAGCTCATATGTTGAAGGTTTGGTTCCCATGCGGCACTGTTTGGAGGTGAGACTTTGGGGAAATATCAGGCTCATGAGGATCCTCCTCATCAATGCATTAACCCGTTAGTAGCTTCATAATTGATGGCAGGTGATGGGAATGGGAGGGGGGCGGCGCTGAAGGGAGGAGATCTTGGGGACATGTCCTTGGATTTATGCTTTGTCCCAAGCCTCTTCTGTTTTGCTTTCTGGCTGCTATGAAGTAAGCAGCTCTGCTCCACCGTGCCCTCCCTAGCACAGTGGATCCTCTGAAACAGAACCAAAAGAAGCCTTTCTTCCCTTGAGGTATTATGTCAGAGCAAGAAGCTGACACTGCGATCATCACGTGCTTCTCAGCACATCCTCCACTAGCGATAGCTCCCTGTATGCTTCTACCAAGAAACTGTGTTCCAGGAGCCAACTCTGGCTAGGGATGCTATGTGGATGATGGTAGGTTGGTGATGAATGTACAAAGGGATGGGTAGACGAGTGGACAAGTGGATGGATGACCTGATGGAGCAGACAGAATGGAGATCCTGTAGCAGAATGAGTTTTGGAAAACTCTGGGACTGGCCAGGCTCACCACTCCTACCCACCTCATCAGTCTTGGGTCCAAAGAGCCTGACTCCTTCACTTCCTGTGTCATGCCCTCTACTCCTCAGCCCACTTCCACCTCTCCTGTCAGCCCAGCTCCCTCACATCAAGCCCATCGTGGCTTTGGAGACCCTAGAGAAGCTGGTTCCAAACCTCGATCACTATTCCTCAGAGAAGGCATCCTTCAAGACCCCGCCTCCAAGGCTCTCCAGCTGTCATTCATCCTCACAGCACATATTACTAACAAAAGTGCCTGCCTCCTTGCCATCTGTCACCCTCAGAAGGTAGCGCAGGGTGGAAACCTCACTTTTCCTGTGTCACTAGCACCTCAGCAGATTCTGGCCTCACCCTTGGGGAACTAATCTTACCCCTAAATGGTTGACAGTTTAGCATACAAGTCTCACCAGACATATCAAGAGGGTAGTACATGTGTGATGCCAAACTCCAGCACAAGGGGTTGGTAGGATCTGTGTGCTGCCTCCGACCAGCTGCGTGCCCCAGACAACCTCCCTCCCCTCTCAGTCTGTCTCCTCATCAGAAAAAGAAACTGCACTCCAACAGGGTGTTGGGGTTTGAGGGAGAAAATGAAAGCATTTGAAATGAGGAAACAGCACATTTTGAGCTGTGTTTATTGCAGTGTACAAACCACCGTGGCCAGCACAATAAGGAGTCCCTGCCCAGCCTATGCCAGGGAGGAAAGCTGCTGGTGCACACTGCCACCCGGCAGCAGCTCCCACACCCCCAAATGGCTAAGCAGCCAGGGCCCCTGTGAGTGACACTGACACAAGAGCCAAAGCCCCGGGCTCTTAGGCAGCTTGCAGATTTAATTTTTCAGTTAAAATCCAGCTATCTTACAACCACCTATGAATTCCAAGTTTCTGCAAGACTTCTGTCATCAGACCTGCATTCCCACATCACAGTAATTAGCTACAACTGAGCAGTAGTTGGCACCTTCGGGTGGGATCTGTGTTTTGGCACAGTCCCCACCGTATCCCCCACCCCCTGTACTCTGAGGCAAGTTACCATCCCCCAATTGCACATAAATTTCTCATCATAAAACCATGTCTTCCTCTGGTTTCCAATAACAGAGGTCAGGTCAAGGTAAGGTAAGCCATTCATTCCACTCACTCCTGTAACTCCCTGAGGAACCCAGAGATGCAACAACCACTGAACTATCCCAACCCTCCTTTGGTTCAGCACGGGGCAGGGCAGGGTCATTCCACACATACTTCTTTGAGCAGCCAGATTGGCCAAGCCAGAACTGACTTTTTAAAATGTTTTCCAAGTTACCCAAGAGAAGCAGGGAGGAGAGCCAAGTGCAGAGAATGTGGTGATGTGCCCTCTGGTGGCCATAAGGCAGCCCTGCAGGCCATGGAGGTTTCTGAACTCCATTCTAACCAAACATCCACCCCCGGTCCCCAAAACACTCACTTAATTCATGGGTAAAAAAGTCATGGGCTTACAGGTACTTTCTTTGCACAAGCCTCTTGCCATCACCCCCACCACTCAGTGTAGGCATTCTAACACCCACCTCAGTCCCCAGCAGGGTTAGGACCCTCCCAGGCTAGGCCCTCTTCTCCAGTACCCCATTCTTCACCTCTGTGCCTTTCTTGACGCTGAGCCACTGCAGCCTCGGGGTATTTCCTGGGAATAATCCACAGAGGTGGGAAAGGCCAACTCCCAGGTCCTGGGGGTGAGGTAGGGCACTTTGGTGAGAACAGAGCTGGCAGGCCTCTGTCCTGTTGTGGATGATACTGCCACTGAAGAGCTGGTGTGGCCAGACAGCCATTCTTCAGGAGAAGCCGGAGATTTGCACTTAAATGCAATACACCCACTTCAAAGGCTGTCTCAAGTGCAAAAACTACCCAGGCCTAAGCGACCTTGTTGGGAGGTTGGGTTCCGGCCAGGGCCCTCACTGGAGAGCTCTGTTGAGGCTGCACTGCCGATAGAACCTTCGAAGGCGGTGAGCATAAGCCAGTGGTTTTCAAATTGTTGTTTATTGAGTAGTTTGTAGCCATCACCATGTGTGATCCTGAGAGGCAAGCGAGAGAGAAAATTCTTGGGCTCATTTCAGAGTCTGGGACACTGAGGCCAAGGTGAGCTCCTGAAAGGCTCAAGGTCATGGCTAGTAAGAAGAGCTCGGAAACAGCAGGCCCTTAAGCCAACCCCACATAGCCATGCACAGATACGTCCCAGGGCAGGCCAGGGGCACAGTGGATCTAATAGCAGCACTGCCGACCCCGCCTGGCTGCACCTCCCCTGGTGCCCTTCCACCCTTCCACACACGGAACTCC
This sequence comes from Eospalax fontanierii, assembly GCA_035773235.1. Lineage (NCBI taxonomy): Eukaryota > Metazoa > Chordata > Mammalia > Rodentia > Spalacidae > Eospalax > Eospalax fontanierii. The sequence goes on from CM069526.1 coordinate 56,805,558, forward strand.
TCGCAGCCCCAACAGAGCCAAGGTGGCTTCCTCAGAGGGCGACAAGCACCACACCTCAGGGCTCAGGCTGAAGCAGACAGCCCTCTGGCTTTGCCATCATGAGGGAAGCAGAGGGGGGTCCCAAGAGGCCCCTACCAGAGGCCTGTTAGACCAGGCATGTGGCCATGATCCCTGGCAGCCTCACCAGTTGGCCTTCACTGCCTTGATGTCACTCACGAGGTTCTGGGCCAGGCAGATGCCAAATATCTGTAAGGCAGAGGGCAGATGAGAAAGAGCAGCAGGCCTTGGGCAAGGGGAGGGGCATGCAGGCTATTGGCTGTACCTGAAGGAGGGCAATGCCCACCAAGACCCCGGCCACCACAATCAGGTTGTCCTGCAGCCACTTCTCAAACTGGCCCACGCAGCCTTTCGTGTGGATGGAGCCCTGCTGCTCCAGCTCCTGAGGGCACACAGGTACCAGGCTCAGCCCGCACGCCACAGTGGCCTCAGCTCAGACCCACACCTCTTCCATCTTGCACCTTGCCTACCTCCTCACCGCTCTAGGGCCCTCCCCTGCAATGCCTGTTTCCTGGAATTCTGCCACAGGGCTTTGTGCAGCTGGCTCCTTCTCATGAGGTCTCAGCCTAGATGTTTCATTTTACAAGGACTTCCCTGAGCACCCAGACCTGAGCCTATCAATCTTCCAAGTCCTCAGCAGAAACTCTCTCGTGATTGTCCATATTAATACATCTATGAGCTTACTGGTTTTCTCCCTCCACTCTTGGCAATCACAGACTGCCATGTTAGTACTGAATCTCCATGGTCGAAAGCAATGCCAGTCATAACAGGGTGTTCCACAGAGGTGAAATGTGCAACCCCACATCCAAAAGGCCCCAGGCCCACCCTTGGTCAGATGTACCCCAGAGAAGCCCTGGGCCTACTATAGGAGCTTATGGGAGATCCCCGTGCCAACCTGTGTCTCCAGCTACCCTCAACCCTGTCCCCATCCCTCTCACCAGTTTCAGTCGGATGTCATAGCCACACTGGGTATTGAGGACATCTTCCTGAAGGAAAACAGGACGTTAGCAATGTGATGAGGGAGCACTTGTGGGCGCATTGGGAGCTCGCACACCACAATGCTTCTTCACAGGGAAACTAACGGAAGCTTGGGTTCTGCCATGGCCACCCATCTGCAGCAAAGCTCCAAGACTCCTCAACTCTCCCCTGAACACCAGAGCACATGGCTGCTAATACAGGCATGGACCTCTTACTGCTTAGGAATCCCGCCTCCTCCCAAGGGCCCCACTCACCGCAGGGTCCCTGACACAGCAAGAGAAGGGCACACCGCAGCGCTCCCGGCTTGGGTTCAAGTCAGTGCAGTTGAAGTAGATATTGAGGTTCCAGTCATTGGGCCCTCGGGCTCCACAGCAAGACCACTAAAGGGAGGAAGGGTTCCAGGTGAGAGGAGCACAGCGGGCAGCCAGGCCCACCCTAGAGGCTCATTCACCCTGTTTGGGGCAAACACAGAAAGGGTTGGCTGGGAGGGAACCTAAAGAATCAGGAAACTGGGCACCTCCTATTCTCCCCAGCAGATACGCTGGGCCTATAGCCAAAGAAATCAGTGGTCAGAGGGCCCTCGGGTTGCCCCAAACTGATAGACTGGAAAAAGGGAGGCAGAGAGGTGAGACACTGGCTCCTAGACTGTGGCTTCCTTTGGACCTCCTTGGGGGACAGAGGCACTACAGAACCTCATGTCTGTGCTGGGTTTCATAGACTTGCCCTGGAGATTATGTCTGGTGCAGGGACAGGTGAGCAATCCTGGCCAGCTTTCCCTCCCTTCCACCCTCATAGACATCCCAGGCCACTTCAGAAATGCCAGCTGACATCATGTTGTAGCTCCAGTCCTCCTCAGAGCATGCTGCTGGCCTGCTCAGGTGGAGAGATGGCAAGCCTAAATCTGCAGTGAACCACGGTCTAGAAGTACAACATGTGACCACACAAAGCCCCTAACCAAAAGTAAACAGCACCTGCTGGAAAGCGGGCTGTGAGTGTGGGGAAGCTCCAGTGTGGGCAAAGGAGAGCTCAGTGGCAGACAGAGACCCTGTGGGCAGAGCCAGGGACACAAGGCGTGACTGTGTGGTTGTGTGTGGGTCTCAGACATAGCTAAGCCTGCACCTGCCCCATCACCTGCTCAGTGCCTGCTGTTCCTACAGGGAAATCATCCTGTTTGTCATGGCACCATTCCTTCCCCACCTTGGGGAAGCTTCAAGGTCACCTTGCAGAGGCTGCCTTCCTCTACTTTCTGCATTTCAGTTCACAATTCCACACACACACATACATACACAGAGGAGGGGGTGCACACACATGCACAAAATTGTTGTGCATGCTCATCATCTCCCCACCACATTGCCATCACTAAGAGGACAGAGGCACATTTTAAAATCACTGAATCTCTCACTCAGGAGGCAGAAGCAAGTGGCTATCTATGAGTCTGAGGCCAACCTGGTCTACATAGCAAGTTCCAGGCCAGTCAGGAATGCACAGTACCTAGTGAGACTCTGTCTCAATAATAAATAGCCCCTGAACCTTCCTACACCTAACCCAGGGCTAGGCACATGGCAGGCCCATCCCAATTCCATACTGCATAGAGAAAGGAAGCACAAGAAAGCTCAGGCTACATCACTGCCTCTGCTCAGGTGCCAGCTCCCGACCTAGAGCCTAATCTGGTAGTAACGACACCGGAGCATGTGACTACGTAAGGATAACTGGGTGTGACTAAGTATACCCTCGTGCAATTACGAGGGCAAGAGGAATGTGCAGGTTAGCTGGGTAGTGTTGCCCGGCTGAAAGATTCAGAAATGTGAAGGCAGCACAGCCACAGAGACTCAGTCAACCCATGCAGCACAATAACAGTAGTCCCTTAGGATTACAAGAGGGTACTTTCTGATGTCACAGCTGTTGTGATGTCACTGTATATTACATCCCTCACATGTCTATGGTGACACTGGTAGAAAAAGACATTCAGTGCTACTGGTCCTATATAAAGACAGCACTTGCAGTTGTGGACAGTGCACAATGCTGGATGATAGTAAGTAACTATGTTACCGGGATTTTGCTCTGGTGATTATACAAGAACAAAATCACGCAGCAATGCATTTCTCAGAGCGGACCTGTCGTTGAGCCTAAGTTTATGCTATGTGAAAGAAGTGAAAGGCGGCAGGTTGCAGATGTAATAATGGACAAAATGTTGGGAACATTAGCAGAACCTCCCTTCCAGTAAGGGACATCAACAACATAGGCCTAGCAGATACTCTGGGCTCAGGCTCAGGAGAAAGAGAAACCTGCATTTCATGTCCCATTTCCTCCTCCGGCCACCGTTACACAAGCTTGTGTCCCTACAAGACTGGTCCTAGGGGGATGAACAGGAGCTGGCTTCTCCCGGACAGGGGCCCTCCCACTTCCCTTCTCTGGCATCTGCGGGCCAGGAAGTAGCCCTAGTACACAGAGTGCTGGCCCACTCTCTCCTCTCTCATGTGCCATCGGCCTGGCCCACTCTCTCCTCTCTTGTGTGACATCGGCCACCACCTCCCTCCATGGGGCCCATGATGGACTGTACTCACATATTCCTGAGCAAAATCAATAAGGTTCTGAAGGTCAATGTCATCCCGGTAGGCCTTGACATTGTTGTTGATGAAGAGATTAAGCTGGTCTCGAATCCAGTCCTTGAAGACAAAGGCCAGGATCCCTGTCGCCAGCTCCAGGAAGAAGATGAGGCCGAGGAATACAGAGAACTAGGTTGGGGAGCATACAGATGGTAGGTACTGGGGGCACCACAGGGAAGAGCTCCCCACTACCTCTACCAAGAACCAAGGAAGCCCAAAGTCCCCAGTCCCTACCCTCTACTATCTGAGTATTGCCCCACCCAGCTCTGCAAGATGGAACCCGGGGACCTGCGCATGCTAGACAAGTGTTCCACCACTGAGCTCGCTCCCTGCCCTTTAGTCCTGTTTCTGTTGGTTAAAGGCAGTGTGGTTTTATCTGTCCCTTGTTTTGGTCATCATAACTGGATATTGACTATACTGTAAGAACTGGATGGAAAGCAGTTGGGGTCCCCAGTGTATCTGGGATAGACAGGCACTTACAAACTTGAGCAGGAAGGTGTTCTCCCGGAGGGCCCCAATGCAGCCAGCAAAGCCCAGCACTGACATGACACCCCCAACCACCACAAACAGCCACACAGGATCAAGACCGCCTAGATCTGTCAGCGCCGAGATGTTGGAGAGGACGCCCTACACCAGGGGAGCAGAGCAGCTGTGAGAGCGTGACCTTCCCACCACCTTGCCCCAGGCAGCCCCACTCTCTTACCTTCTCACCCCAGGCCCAGAGGCCGATGGCCAGGAACAGGGCTCCCAGTACCTGCAAAATCAGCAAGAGCTCAGGACTGGGCACTGGTACCAGGACTCTTGCTCAGAACCCTTGTCCTTGAGGGGAAGCAGAGAGAGAAGAGGGTCCTGGACCTCTAATAGGATTCAGTGGTCCCAAGCCACCCCAAGTCACAGGATGGACATCAGTGGCCTCTTCCTAGACCTTCACATATAGTGGAGAATGGCTAAGACCCTCAGCCTAGAAGCAGCAGCTCACTGAGTGTGGGCCCACCCAGGCCTGAGCCAGAGTTCACGTTGCCCAGCCCTCACTGCTTCCCTAGCCTTGCCTTCCTGCTGCCCGGCCACTGTGCTGGCCATCCCACCCTCAGCATCCTCCAGTTCACACTTTTTCCCCTGCGGTGCTAGGACGGAACTCAGGGCCTTGGACATGCCAAACCATTGAGTTATACCCTCAAACCACATCCTGTCATCTTTAAAAAATTTTTTTAATCTATTAATGTGTGTGCATGCATGAGGATAGGTCAGAAGATAATTGTAAAGTCAGTTCTCCTTCCACGTTTCCATGGATTCTGGACATCCTGCCATCTTAATCTCCATCTGTCAGAATCAGCTTTCACAGCTGACAACCAATGACCCCTGAAGGCAAGGTCTCTCAACAGAGAAGCCAGCTACAGCACCCCAGCCTACCCCTCGGAAACATTTGACCACATATATGCCTGTACCTTGTTTTTTTGTTTTGTTCTTTTTGAGATAGGGTCTTGCTGTAGCCTCAACTGGCCTAGAACTCACCATGTGGATCAGGATGGCCTGGAACTCACAGAGATCCCCCTGCCTCCCAAGAGCTGGGGTTAAAGTTGTACGGCACCACATCAGTTTTGTTTTTTTGTTTGTTTTTTCGAGACAGGGTTTCAAAGTACTCCAGACTGGTCTCCAACTCCTTATGCTCCATCTCCCAAGTACAGGGATTACGGGTCTGCAGCACTATGCTTGGCTCTACATGTGCCATCTAAAGCCCAGTTAGACACTCCTTATAGGCAAGCAGTGTCATCTATACCGCCCTCGTCTTTCTCCTCATCCCCTGCCTCAACTCCTCACTGAGAGGAGCCCTGAATATCAAGGCCAGTCACCCTCTCATGCCTGACCCTGGGCAGGTCCCCAGACATGAAGTCTTTGAGGAAGATTTGCATTAGAGAGATACTATGAATCCCACCTGACCACCCTTCCCTTCCTTGGTCCTGGGTTCTACCCACTGTTATACTCGCTCTGCAAAGGTCTTCTTTCCTTGCACTGAGAATGGGGATTAAACATCCCACCTGATCCACCTCCAGTCTTTGGACAAGAGATCAGCCAACATTTTGTCCTTCCTAAACCCCTCCTTGTTCAGTTCAACCTCAATCCTCCCACTGCGCCTTTTCAGCCTCCTCAGGCAAGACACTCAACCTCTCTCTGCCCTAACCTTGTGGTCCCTCCCTTTGGGTTCTAACCTAAGGCTCCTATCCTTCCTCCTGTTCAAGATCATTGTCCAAATTCTCATTTCTTGACACTGGCATCTCCCTGGCTCCAGACCTCACATCCACCCTCCTGTTTCAAACACCTCGGTGTCCTAAGCAATGTCATGAGAGCTGGAAGTACACTAGACACAAGACAGTTCCCATTGTTGCTTACCCCTGCATAGAGGAAATGCTGAGCAAATAAAGGAAATATCAGATCCAAGGAGGTTGCTGGAGAAGGCAGTGAGCTTCAGCTGGGGTTTGAGTGGTAAGGAGGAGTGGAGGGAGGAGAGAATTCCAGGCAGAACACCCAGCAAAGGCAAAGATCCCATTGTATTTGGTGAAGTGACAGACTGAAGGATAGCAAGACCAGAGGCCACAGGGCAGTGGAAGCCACAGGGAGAAATGTGAGTCATAGTTGAGAATCAGTGAGACACCATCTGAAGGTTCCAAGCAGGGCAACGCCAGGATCTGCCTGACATTGAAACAATTTCTGGGCCTATTTGTAGGTGTCTCCCTTGGCTGCCAAGACCCAAACCTGAAACCCTCAGAGCTTTCCTAAATGCTTTCTTTTTGCTTTCCATTCCCCATCTCCCACCTAGGTCCTAGTCCCCTCATCTCCAGGTCTTATCACCTCCTTTGATGACTAATCTTGATTGTCAACTTGACATACCTGGGAAGAGAGAACTTTAATTGAATAGCCTCTGTCAGATTGGCCTGTGGACATGTCTATGGGAGCATTTTCCTGATTACTAATTGATGTAGGAGGACCCAGCCAAACACCTAGGCAAATGACCTAACCTCAGTCCCCCATCTGTAAATTGTACATAACAAATAAGGTAGTTGGGCGAATACACCTCATTAGAACTCATTTAATCTGAAGCTGGGTATGATGGCTCACACCAGTAATCCCAGCCCGCTCTCACAGCTCAGACAGGACTGCAGCACATTCCAGGTCATGGGCTTCAGAGTGAGACCCTGCCTCAACAAGAAACCCTCATTTAATCTAACAACCCAGAAGAATAAACTTCCAGTATCACTCCCTCCCAGGCCAGAAAGCTGAGGCCCAGAGAGGAAAGGTGACTTGCCCAAACACCTCGGGGCAAGGCCTGCTACACCCAGGCCTTCAGAGTGACCCAGGCCAGGGCTCCCTACACCCTCTAGAGCAGAGGACTAACGAGGTCCAAGGACACCCACCACCTGAGGCAAACCCAGCAGCACGTGGGTGGAGAGCAGAGCCACTGAATCCCTGCAGAACACAAGTGAAAAGGCCTGGCATTAAGGGGAGCCTGCAGAGCCTGCAGCTTTGGTGATGGATGGGGGAGGGAGAAGAGAAGATGACTTGGCATGGCCAGGGCACAGATGCCACTCCGGGAGGGGCACTGGCAGCTCCCTTCTCAGAATAAAGGAACCCCACCGGAAGCCTCGGTTCTGTCAGTTGTGGAATGTTGAATTCTGTTCCCAAGGGGCAGCTCCAGGCTCTCAATCAGAGTTCCCTCCCTGGAGCAGCAGAGGCCCCAGCTACGGCCCTTCGCGGCTGCCGGCCTCCGGGCACCCACAGGGTAGGCCAGGACCAGGACCCAACAGCAGTAGCCTCACGCACCACGCCCCGGAGCTGAAGCAGCGAGGAAGCCGGACGGGCGGCAAGCGGGGCTCCGCCCGCAACTACAGAGTCCCCGCAATCTTCGGGCAAATGCCGCCCTTCTCCGCCGGAACTTGGGGTTGCACCGAGACTCCCCACCCGACACCCTGTGACTCGGTCCCGCCCCCCGGCAATCCGGGCCTCCGGGTAGCTCCCCGGGGTAGTTCTAGGGACTCGGCGTAGGGGTCAGGGGACAATCCCCAGCCGCACGCTCTGGAGCAGGGAGGGTCACCCCCACTAGGAATTGCAGCCTTCCTCGTCCCCATCCCCCGCGCAGGGCGTGAGGCCGACCCCACGCTCACCCAGAAGACAATGTTGAAGCCAAACAGGAAGTACTTCCCGCAGCAGCCGATCTCGGGGTCCTGGAAGTGCTGGTGCTTCCCGGGCATGGTGAGCGGCCGCCCGCCGAGCCGGAGACCCGGCCCAGCCCTCCGCGGGCCGCTCTGGGCTGGAGCCACCCCGGGCCTAGCCCGGCGGCTGCGGCTTCATGGCCGCGGCCACACAGCGCGCCGGCCGGCCGCCCTGCCCGCGGCTGGGACCGCCCCTGGCGCCCAGACCACCACGCCCGGAGCCCTAGCTCGGACTCCGCCTCCGCCGGCCGCAGTCCTCCGGGAGCCTAGCCTCATAGCCCCGCCCCCGGACCGAGTCCTCCTGGAGCCAGTCCGGCTCAGCCCCGACTCCGCCCCGCGCCAGCCGCATCCTCCTCTAGCCTGACCTGAGAGCCGCGCTCCGCCTTCGCCCCGCCCTAAGCGCAGCCCCAAACACCGCCCCCGCCGGGCTCATCCCCCTCGAGCCCCGCCTCCGGTTCCGCCTCCTCCCCTCGGACTCCGCCCCAGTCCGCCTCAGTCTACTCCAAGTTCCGCCTGAGCCCCCAACCGTCTCCAGCGAGCTCCCACGGGCCTCCAGATGCACCAGCTGGCGGCGCTGGTGACCTCAGGCGTGAAGGACCCCCAGATCGCAGTCTCGAGAGGCTCTGAACAAATGAACCCCATCCCTAGGAAAAAGCAATTGACAGCTCTAGTGAGCAGATGGGGCAGGTGGGCCGAGTGGGTAAGGTGTCTAAGCACAATGGAGTATCATCGACGGCCACAGAAATTTAACAGCAAGGAAGTGTGTGGGGCTGTTGTCAACATCCGCACCAAGGGGGACAAGATTGCTGTGGACCAAGGTCAGACCAAATCAAGACTTGCGTTTAGAGTGCCACGCCTGTTTCATTTTACCCATCTTCTGCACCTGGTGATAGAGGGCCTCATCCCTCTCCCATACCAACTTGAGTCTTGGAACCCTCTCTGGGCTCCTTGGTACCTGGGATCTTCACACAAGCCCTTTCAAGACTGACAGTAGATCCACGTTTAGAGAAGCCTGGGTCTTAAATATTTAGAGTCTGCAAGAATAATTGCAAGTTTATTCAGAAGTATTTATTTAAAATAATTTCCACAAAAAAGTCAAGTGTACCCCCCTCTAACCATGGTGCCAAGGGTTATCACCCCCTCCACTTCAGTCTGGCCCTAAGGTGAGAAAGGCACAGACACCACTGACCTCTCATCCTGTCCTCAGATATGAAGGCCATGCAGGGCTTTCTCAGTCCCCAGTGCCTGCCCACCTTTATACAAATGCCGGTGTTCTCCCTCTAACCTACTTTAGCACTTGGAGTATAGAGAGTAGGGAGAGCAGCCCCAACTTAGAATCCAGCCACAGCTACTCCAGGGAAGGGACAGGGTATAGGACAGACACTCAAACTTCCAGATCTGATGAGCAGCAGCCCATAAAGGTTTTCAGCAGAGCCCCCATCTCTGAACTCCCATTCTCAATATCAGTGATCTAGACCTGCCTGGGGCCACCTAATCCCTTTCCCAGAAGGCACAGAGGAAGCGTTGGACCACAGGATTCTCCTGTCCTTATCTGGCAGGGTTGAGCCAGGACTTTGCCTTTGTCCAGTGGCTACAAGCAGAGCTAGGGTCTCAGTGTGGTTTTTAAGTATTGGCCAGCTGCCACTAGGCCTGGGCCCAACTCATGTTAAAGTTATTATAAAGTCAGGCACAGGAGTACACTTCTGTAAGGGAGATGGCTTGAGCCTGTGAGCAGGAGGCCAGCCTGTGCAACATAGGAAGGCTTTATCTAGAAAACAAGAAAAGTGCTCATATAAATCCCAAGGCAGGTAAAGAACCAGGCTGTCTGCCCCCAAGTCCTGCCCCGATCCACTGTGTAGCCCAGCCTCCCTTATATCCCCAACAGCAGTTAGAGGCTCAAGGGGTGCTGCCCCAGGGAACGGAGAGTGGTGACTGAAGTCTACTTCACACTACAAACTTGTTCTTGGCTAAAGAATTGCTCTTGGCAGCAGTGTCTGCATGGGCCTGGTACCCAATGATGGTCTTGAAGGAGAGGCCCAGACGCTCTTTGTATACACGCCTGGAGTAGGAGACAGAGGAAACACACACCACTAGTCAGCAGAGGGTTGTAGACATAGCCTAGGCCAAGGTCCTGTCCTTGACTGACACACCTCCCCTGATTCCAGCCACAGTTATACCCACAGACCTCACAGAGAAGGACCCTTCAATGCAAATGAAAACTTCTCAGGTTAAAAATGTTTTGAGATCTAAATTTTATACAAGTGGGTGAGGAAGAAGAGAGACAGTGTGGAGGCCAAGCTACTACCCACCCAGTCATCCAGTCCCCAGGTCGCCTGCAGAGAGGGCCCTCACCCAATGTGCATCACTCCTGCCTGGTTCTCCGCCTCACTTGTCCACACAGCAATCTTGTCCCCCTTGGTGCGGATGTTGACAACAGCCCCACACACTTCCTTGCTGTATTCATCAAAACTCTCCCCGATCAGACACAGCAACTGGGCCCAAAGTGGAGATGGTGAGATTTCCAGCTTGGGTATAGAGTCCATCCCCACCAGTCTTGAGACCACTGCCTCCCAAAGGCCCACACCAGCCTGGGCCTACCCCCACCCCCAGCTCCACCACTCACTGTCTCCAGCCACAGACGGTCCAGCTCAGTGTGGCGCTGCTGCTTGGCAAGACTGACCAGCCAACGGCCACCCCGCTTGTTTCTGTTGTCTTCCCACATGGGCTCAATGCCGTCCTGTGAAGGGTGGCAGATCAGCTGCCTCCATTTGTTCGTAGGAAAGTGGTACCGAGCTCAGTCTGCATGCAGCTTCATCTGCTCTGTGCCCAGGCCCTAACTAGGCCAGCTTCTCTTACCTGCATCCCCTCCACACATGCAAGTGCCACCACCAACTACTCAACATCCCAGACAGGTCCCTTACAGCCCCCACAAGCCTCTGAGCCCCGCTGGTACCTCCTTTTACATCCTTATCTGTATGCTTGTCACCTGTACTGAACCAACTTCCTTGAGACAAAAAAATGAAATGGATTTGGGGGCTTCAGGAAGTCTCTGGGGCAGGCATTTCTGTGGGCTAGGGTAGATATGCCAGGCTGCTCTATGTTGCCCCCCAAAGTTACTGGGTGCTACTGGACATGATAAGGAAGGTCCTTCACAGACAATCCTGGTGCTTGGACTAGTTTAGAAGCCTGGCCAGAAACCTGGGCTCCATCTTTAAGGCTCTCTTCCCTCCACACTTAAGTATCCTTCCACCCACAACTCAAGCCTTGCACTTTGTCCAGGCTTCTGTGCAATCAGAACCACATGCCTACCTTGAGACTAGCCCTTAACTGCCCACGTCCAATCGTCCATGAGAGGAAAACGCTGGAATCAGTCCCTTTTGGGGAGTAGACAGACACAAGAGTAGAGCTTACCTTGAAGAGGGCATAATCACAGCCGGAAGAGAGCTTACTGGCCAGCTTGACATGACTGTACATCCTGGAAAGCCCCCATGGAAAGCTAAGCCTGTGCAGGACCTAGTCCAGCTGGCCTTAATTTTTCAGCCCTTCACCCGAACTTCCTTCCTGCCACCTGGTTCCTGCCACCTGTATTCAAGGGCATCTCCTACCCCCCCCCCCCACCCAGACGCACTCCATGAGGGTCCTGCTGCCTGGAAAATCTACACCTGGGGCAGAGCCGGGCACTTCAGGGGGCGGAGCATTTCAGCAGGACTCCTGCCTAGGTTTCTGTGGCCTTCAGCTTTCCTCTCTGGAACACACACGCACACACAAAAGTGCCCTAATCCTTACTGTGGCTGAACCAGGTTCCTAGAGGGGAAGGACCAAAGCCAGAAAGTACAAGGATCCAACCCTTCTCCCAGGCCACAGGCTCTCCTTACGCCCTAAAAAGAGCTCAAGGGGGTGGCCGTGCACTGGCCAGAATCTACCAACTCCCAGCAAATGCTGACAGGTCCCTGAGAAGGTGGCAGGCTATGATGCTTTGACCCCCAGCTCAGGCCCTCTGGGGGCAGATACTCACGCCCAGAAGTCCTCCACGGTGTTAACCTTGGTGACTAGATGCAGGTTATCCTGCCAGGCCCGGCAGCTTCGGTCATTCTTGAAGAACCAGAGAGCCCACCTGGGGAGTGGAGAGAGGCGTCCAGAGTCAGGCCCACATGCCTACTCCCTGCTGCACCTGAGCTAACAAGGTGGAAAACTAGGAAGACTTGACACACACACACACCCAGACTACCTGAAGGCAGTTAGCTTGATAGGCTGGGAGAGGAGAGGGTGTTAAACTTCCAGCCTCCACTGGGTTAAGACCACAAAGGGGAAGGGGTGGTTCACAGGGCACAGGAAGCCCAGGGAGAACAGAGGCTGGCCCTACAGCATAGCTATGTCTCTGTGGCCTCCCTACCTGTACTGCAGAGGGTGCAAATCCATCAGGCACTCCTGGTGGGCCTTCCTCTTCAGAGACCAGAGGGGTCCAGGAGAGTCCGCAGCCTTCTCTCCTGGGGACGCCCCCACAGCTGCCTCAGCTGACTCTCTCTCCTCCTTCCCCTTCCACTTTTGCCTTCCACTCTCTGCCTTGCTTGTCTGATCAGAGAAAGAAACGTGGGTAAGCTGTAAGCCCTAGCTGGGGTCACTGGCTCTGGAACAGGCAGGCAAGCAGGTAGACTCACAGGGCTGGAGGTGGCCATGGCAAGACTCCACCAGCACCCAGAGGGCCCAACAGCTGCTGGCTTTTAACTGTCCAGCACCCAACCCACCTGAGCAGGACCAGAGAGTGGGAGGAGTTGATAGGAGGGGGCAAGGAGGCCGTACCAGAATCCTTCCATTAGCAAGTAAGCAGCCAACCCCCACGCTACAAAGCACCCCCCTCCCCGCTCCACCATGCACAGCTGTGACAAGGCAAATCCACTCTCTGGCTGTAGAAACTCAGAGAAGCGAAAAATAAGGTCAACATTAGGGGTCTTCCCTTAGGGAAAGCAGGGCCTGCTGAGGGTGGAGCTTGAATTTAAAGCAAAATGCTCCACAGATGGCAGAGGCAGCCACACTGACGTAACACTGAGGCCCCCGGTTCCATTTACACGCTCACTTTGCACGTCGGTACCACCCAGCGGTATTTCTCTGACCTCTGGAGGCATCTGAGGTGTTTTAAAGAGTAACTGCTGGGTGGGGTAGCGCATAACTGTAATCCTAGCACCTGGGAGGTAGAGGCCAGAGGATCAGGAGTTCAAGACCAAACTGCGCTGTAAGAGACCCTGTCTCAAAAACAGGGAAAGGTGGTGGTGATCATTTGTTAATGTTTAGAAAAAGGGAAATTTCGTATTAAAGACACACTCCTAATTTGTAGAAGGTCTGGCACCTGAGGTCCTCCATGACACAGGGAGCCTCCATCCCCTGCCTCCTGCCTCATCTGTTTTTCATTTGGACATTGATGGTAAGGCTATTATGGCAGGGAATTTAGGGTGGTAGCAACGTGAGGCTGGTCACAGTGTGTTCACAGTAAGGAAGACCGATGAATACTGGTGCTCAACTCACTTTTCCCCTTTTACACCAGCCCATCAGTGGGGCTTCCCAATTTAGAGTAGGCCTTCTCATCTCACTTAACTGTGAGCCAAGAGAAACCCTTCATTAAGCTCCTTTAATTTTAAAATTTTATTTGATTCTTAATATTTTTTATTTATTTATAATTTTTGGAATTTATTTTTATTTTATGTGTATGACTTTTGCCTGCTTCTGTGTGTGCCACATGTATATGCAATGCCCACAGAGGCCATAAGAGGGTGTCAAATCCCTAGAGCTGGAGATACAGACAGTTGTTAACTACCATGTGGGTGCTGGGAACCAAACCCAAGTCCTCTGCAGGAGCAGCCCGTGCTCTTAAATACTGAGCCATCTCTCCAGTCCCTACTTTAATTTATTATTATTATTATTATTATTATTATTATTATTATTATTATTTATTGTGTGTGTGTGCTGTGGGGGGTCTGAATATGGGTGTGAACATGTCATGATGCATGTGTGCAGGTCAGAAGACAACTTTCAGGAGTTGGTTCTCTCCTTCTACCATGGATTCTAGGGATCCAACTCGGGTTGTCAGGCTTGCACAGCAAGCACTTTTACCTGCTGAGTCTTAAGTTCAAGACAGGGTCTCACCATATAGCTTTGACTGGTCTGAAACTTGCTGTATAAATCAGGCTGACCTCAAAATCACAGAGATATGCCTGCCTCCGCCTCTCAAGTGCTGAAATTAAAGGCATACACCACCATGCCCAAACCTAACTAATATAGGTTTTCTCTCTGTTTACCAGAAAAATGGAGGTGTCAATCCTCCAGCCCAGGGGTGCCTCCCTCAAAGCCCAGGCCCACATCTGTCACAAACTCTTATGGTTTCAACAGCCTAAGACACCCTGGGAAGAGAAGAGGGATGAGCCTGTGGCCAAGGGAGAGGGAATAGAAGCAACCAGGGATCCCCAAGAACTCACAAGTGCAGGTCCAGCCAGGAGAACCTGAAGCCTGAGCTCTTGGTCCTGTACCTTAAGGCAGCAGGTGCAGTGTGATATGGGAAACTTGTTGTGCTACAAAACAACAGTTCAGCTTGTACCCCCTCCTGGGTACAGTCATTTAGAGAGAGGGAAAGCATGGAAGACTTAGCAGTTGGCAGGTCTAGGCAAAGGGTCATTCATTGTTCTAATGGTGCAACTTTTTGTAGGTTTCATTCTCCTTGGCTAGTCTTGAAACTTTTAGCTAGGTTTGAAATGCCTCAAAACAGAAGTTGGGGGACTGGGTCTGGTGGTACATATTTGTGATCTTAGTGCATGGGAGGTGGAGGCAAGAAGATCAGAAGTTCAAGGTCATTCTTGGATACCCAAGGCCAGCCGTGGGTATACAACACCTTTTCTCAAAAAACCCAAACAAAACAAAATCCAATATTCAAAATGAGCGAAAATACAACTTATTAATAACTATTCTTTTTTAAATTTATTTTTATGTGTGCCTGTGTTTTGCCTATTTGTATGTAAGTGCCCCATATGAATGTAATGCCCATGGAGGCCAGAAAAGGGCATTGGATTCCCTGAAATTGGAGTTACAGATGGTTATTGACTGCTACGTTGGTGTTGGGAATCAAACCCTAGCCCTCTGTAAGAGCAACTAGTGCTCTTAACTGCTGAGCCATCTCTCCAGTGCCACTGTTCTTGTAATGTTAGAATCCAGCTGCTGCTCTGGCCACAATCCCTCCAGCAGCCCTTTCCTCTCACAGACAGCCATGGGCGCCTACTAAGACACTGACTCTCTAGCCAACAGACCTCCAGGTGCTCAGGGCCCTTCATTTGGGGAAGTGAGTTTACATCAAATGCGGTACTGGTGAACACACAGCAGTTTATCTCCTTCCCTGCCTCTTGCTTGGGAATCAGGGGGCATGGCTGCAGGCTTGTGCTGTGAAACACCCTCTTCTTCAGAGAGCTCCTGAACTCTGCCATGTGGGTCTGATTCCACTTTAGAGCCCCTGCCATGCTGTCTCTGGCGCTGGGGCCTGAACTCTCCTCAGATCGCTGCCCCCATACTGTTGTCTGTCTGTCTGTCTATGGCATCAATAACTCTTTTAATAAACTTCTTACCCCCAACAGTCTGTTTCAGTGACTGTCTCAAACCCCACGTCTGAGATATTTAAATTCTCCCCTCTGCTTCTCACAATTTTATTCTGCAAAGTCACGTGCCAGCTACATGACTATTTTCCCAGCCTCCTTCCAGCTTAGGGTAGCTTATGAGAGAGAAATAGTTGTCAGTTTTTGAGAAAACTTCTTAAGAAAGAAACTAGCAGGTGACATGTGCTTTTTAATATTTTATTTGTTAATTTTATTTTAAGTGTGTTATTGTATAGCCTGCATGAATGTAAGTGCACCTGTGCTGTGCAGTGCCTGAAGAGGTCGGAAAAGGGCCTCAGATCCCCTGGAACTGAAGTTACAGATAGTTGTTAGCTGCCATGTGGGTGCTAGGAATCGAACCTGAGTCCTCTGCAAGAACAGCAAGTGCTCTTAACTCCTGAGTGGTCTCTCTAGCCCTTGTTGTTTTTTTTTAAGATTTCTTTTAAAAAATGTTTTATTTTTTATATTTATTTTGTGTGTATGAATATATTGCTTGAATAAATGTAAGTGCACCTCTGTTGTGCAATGCCCACAAAGGTCAGAAGAGGGTGGTGGATTCCTTGGAACTGGAGTTACAGATGATTGTTAGCCATCATATGGGACTGGGAATTGAACCCAGGTCCAGTGCTCTTAACCACTGAGCCATCTCTCCAGGCAAAGATTTCTTTTTATTTCATGTGTATGAGTGTTTTTGTTTGCATGTATGTATGTGCACTACATGTGTGACTCATGCCCACAGAAGCCAGAAGAGGGGATCAGATCCCTGAAACTGGAGTTTCACGTGATTATGTACTGCCATGTGTATGCTGGGAACTGAACCTGGGTCTTCTGCAAGAACAGCAGATGTCCTTAACCATTGAGACTTCTCTCCAACCCCAGATATGTATTTTTGCACTTCAAGAAGTCAGTTGAAAACAATCCGCAGCTGGGCGATGACTTCACAGTCATCAGGGACCCAGGTTTTCTAACCCACCATTCTTTATTGCTTTTTAGGATGATTTTATTTAATTAATTAATTAATTAAATGTGCATGAGCGTTTTGCCTCCATGTATGTAAGTGTAACTGTGTTGTGCAATGCCTGCAGAACAAAAAGATGGTGTTGGAACTCCTAGAACTGGAGTTAAGGATGGTTGTTAATTGCCATTTGAGTGTTGGTAACTGAGTCCAGGTCTTCTCCAAGAGCAGCCAGTGCTCTTAATAGCTGAGCCATCTCCATCCAGCCCCACTCTTTATTTTTATTTTATTTTTATTGTTGGTTTGTGTGTGTGTGTGTGTGTCTGTGTATACGAGTACAGGTACCCACAGAGGCCAGAAGTGTCAGATCCTTGGAGCTGGAGTTACAAATAGTTGTGAACTGCCTGATGTAATTCCTCTAGACAAGGGTCATCTGTAAGAACTCTGTGTGCTCTTAACCACTGAGCCATCTCCCTTGCCATTCTTAGTCTATGAATACCATCCTTAAAGTTACCTTGTGATTTGCTATGATTGCTGCAGCCCCAATCATCATCAAAATGTCTTTGTAAAGAGCAGGAAGAAAAGAAGTAAGGTTTAAAAAATATAGGGGTTGCAGAAATGGCTGAGTGGTTAACTCCCAGCACCAACATGTCCATAACAACTGTCCATAACTCCAGGTCCAGGGAATCTAACACCCTCTTCTGGCCTCTGCAGGCACCGCACAGATGTGGTGCATTTACATACATGCAGGCAAAACACTCATACACATAAAAAATTGATAAAATATTTTTAAAATACATGTCTGCCTTGTCTGAGCTTCTGTACTAACAACCGCATGAATTTCCCAGTCCGTTCAGAATTCCACCAGTTTTCTGTTCTTGTCACACTGACCTTCCCACTTGCTCCAGTCACTTGGCAGGTTCTTTGCATTCTTAGTATCCGTCTTGAATGCCACTCTCCTAAAAGCTTCGCTGGTCACCCCTCCTCTGTGCTGCTGGTGAGCTCCTCCCTGCCACTGCTGCCAGTCTGAATCCTCACTGGGGTTTCCTCAGGCTTCCTAGCATTTAGCCAGTTGATCTCTCTCCCCCAGGTCTCCATTCTCTCTCTCTCTCTCTCCCCCCTTCTGTTTTTCTTCCTTATTTATTTATTTATTTATCACTAGTGGCTTCTGTCTCTCAAGCAACACCTTCCCAGTCTCTTTCCCAGGTCGCTCTGCCTCTGACCAGCCCTGAGGGTTGCAAGTTTACAGGACTAAGTTCCAGCCCCGAGCCCTGGTAAGTGGGTTACAGTCTGTGGCTCCATTTGCCAACTCCTTGCCAAGGACTCCAGCAGCCTGGCTCAGGAGACCTGTGGCTAAAACTTCTAAGCCTTCATGATTTTAGAGCCAGTTTCTAAAACTATGATAAAATGGAATTATATGGAGGCTGGGGAGATTGCTGACTGGGTAAGAGTGCATGAGAATCTAAATCAAATCTCCAGGTCCCATGTTAAAGGAGGGGCATGTGTGGCCACATTCTCTTATGTAACCTCCCAGGGCTGGAGGGCATGGGGTAGATGTAAAAGGGTGAGAGATTCTGTCTCAAGAGAATAAGGGAGGGGGTGGAGAGGTGGCTCAGCGGTTAAGAACACTAGCTACTCTTGCAGAGGACCTAAGTTTGATTCCCAACACCCACATGGCAGCTAATAACCATCCCTAACTCTGGTTCCAGGGGAATCCAACACCCTTTTCTGACCTCCTCAGGCATTGCATGACATGGGTGTACTTATATACATGCAGGCAATTTACTCATACACATAAAATTAAAATAATATATAAAATTTTTAAAAGAAAGAATAAGGGAGAGAGTGATAGAGCAAGTCACTCACCGTCTTCCTCTGTCTTTCATGCATGGGTGTGTACACACATGTGCATATGCTTCACACACATATACCATAAATACACATATACGCACACACTAGATTGTATAGTCCGGAATAGTTGCATGCACCCGTATCCCTAGCAACTCACCAGGCTGGGGCTGGAGGACAGCTTCAGTCCAAGAGTTTAAGGCTAACCTGGGCAATGTAACATGATTCTATCTGGAAAAAAAATTAAATTAGGAGCAGAAGAGATGACTTAGCAGTTAAGAACACTTCCTGCTCTTGCAGAGGACTGGAGTTTGGTTACCAACACCCACATCAGGTAGCTCACAGCCTTCTGTAATTCCAGCTCCAGGGGCTCTGACACCTTCTTCTAGCCTCCACAGGTACCCTGAAACACATGGCATTCACACATGTGCACACATAAAATTAAAACGATCAGTCTTTAAAAATTAAATTAACAAACTCAAGGCACCTAATTTAAGTTAAAACCAAAAATGTTCATAATTCTGAGCTTCCTCATTATTTTATTATTATCTATGTTTTGAGGTAATTTTCTTGTTGTTTAGCGACTTGGTCTCATGTAGCCAAGGTTGGCTTTGAATTCATTATGAAGACCTTGAACTCCTGACTTGCCTCCACCTCCTAAGTGCTGAGGTCATCACCTATTTCCCACCATGCCTGTTCCTTAAGGAACCTTTTTATCTGTGTTTTCTGTGCTTTGAGGGAACTATGGAACGGAAGTAATTAATTCTACATTCAGTGATATCACACTAACAGTTTGAAATCAACCACAGTGGGAATATTTCCACTGTGGACATCAACAAGCTATAAATCAATGCATACCTTCCCAGCTGCCTACCCGCTGGGCTCTGACCTGGTGAGCTATTCCTGCCATTTGTGAAACCTTGCCTAGTAGATCCAACTCAAGTCTAGGTCTTAGTCACCTGCAGTGCTTCTGTGCACCAGACACAGGTATCTAACCTGTAGTACACATCACTGTGCCCCAGATCACCCCACCATGTCCCTCCAGGCCCTTCACCACCCACGCTGGTACACATCGGTACTGCCTCCCTTTTCTGGGGCAGAATCCTGGGGATCTTTCCACACCTGTCCTGTTCCCTCTTCCCTGACACCTAGCAAGTCGCCTCCTGAGTGACACCCAGACGACTTCCTCCATCCTGCCCAGCTCTGTGGGGCTTCCCTAGGCCAAGCTTCAGGGCCCCTCTGCCTCAGCCTCTTCACTCACCCTTCTGCTTCTAGCTGGGTCCTCCTCCAACCTACTGCCATTTGGCCCCATAAAATCCAGACTTGGCTATTTTTAAAAATCCTTCTGTGCCCGGAGTAATGGCAAATCCCTTTAATCCCAGCACTGGGGAAGCAAAGGCAGGAAGATCTCCGTGAGTTCAAGATCAACTTAGTTGGGATAGTGAGTTCTAGGTCAGCCAGAGTTACATGGAGAAACCTTGTCTCACAAACAAACGAACCACAAAAACCCTCTGTGGCTCCCTGTTTCTTGTAGTTTGAGGTAGAAACACCCTTCATCCTAGTCTTCTTTCTTCTCCCAGTCTTCTCCCTCTTGACCCATCCCTCTTCACCTTCATCCTACTGTCAATCCAGTTTCTGAGTCCAAATCTTGACCAGCTCATCTAAAGCAGCTAAGGCATCTATGACCAAACAGCAAGCAGTCAGTCTTTGGGAAGGCAGAGAGTGTGTCAAAGAGACCATGCAGCCTGGAGCAACACTGAGCCCATTGCCTAGCAGGCCATAAGGGTTCTCCAGACACACTGCATGCCCTGTTGGGGCTGGACACTCCTAGAAGAGTGTCAGTGCTGCCCATGGTCACTACCAGGAGCTGCCACCACCTCATAGGACAGATCCCTGCCTTCCCTGCTGCAGTCAGGGGCCCAGTGGAGAGCAGGCTAGTTAGTCTCCAACTATATGTACCAGTCATGTATCCTAGAGGTGAGGAAGCCAGGGCAGCAAGCATCTGTTTGTAGACAGGAAGGAGGCAGAAAGAAGTAAGTTCCCAAACACAGGAAGGGGGTGATGCAATGCCATAAAGCTAAGAGCCTTCCATGCTAGGGGACACAGCAGAAAGAAGGAAGGAGAGGTCTGATACCATGTCTTGACTCATTTGGGTGTTGGTATATAGGCTCATAGCTCCTAACCATAGCACAGTGTGTCACTAGGTAGATATACTGGAATGAAGTAGGCCAGACCTCTCAGAGGGTTGGTTGTACATGTTCATAGCTAGATAGACACAGATCTTCTCACTGACCACCAGAAACCACTAATACAGTCACCCCTGGGAGTTGGGGCACAATGGGCAGGCTCAGGGACAGAGACTTTCTTCATCTTCCTTCTTTCTGCTGTGTCCCCTAGCATGGAAGGCTCTTAGCTTTATGGCATTACATGGTATTATCAGGGATTGATTCTAGGACCTACTGCAGACACCAAAGTAGCAGATGTACAAGGTCCTCATGTGTGACCATGTGGTATAGCATACACTCCACCTCCTGCAGGCTCTAATCATGCCGGAGAACTTCTAAGGCCTGATACAGTACATGTTTGGTAACTATATAGCTTAGGGATTAATGGCAAGTAAACAAAACAGTCTATATGTGTTCAGTACAGATGGGATTTGTTTTCACAATAATTTTGATCAAGTGATTGTTTGAATCTGAGGATACAGAGACCATTGCTAGGTAGGATCAACTGTATGTTTATATTTGTATGGACCATGGCTGTATATAATATTCATAGTATGTAATAAATATGTATATATACTTATATGTTGATAAAGACTATATAGAAATTGCTTCTTATATATAACTTATTAAATATGTAAGTATGTAGTATAATCTTTCTTTTTTGGGTGGGTGAGACAGGGTCTTCCTGTAGTCACAGCTGTAGACCAGGCTATCCTCAGTCTCACAGAGATACAACTGCCTCTGCCTCCCAACTGCTGAGATTAAAGGTGTGGCCACCACACCTAGCATAATATCATTTTCTATGTATCAGAATTAGTTTGTTCAATACTGACAGCTTAGCCCCCTGCTTCTTTTACTAATACCATGTCTTGACTCATTTGGGTGTTGGTACACAGGCTCACAGCTCCTAACCATAGCGCAGTGTGTCACTGGGTAGATATACCCAAATGAAGTAGGCCAGACCTCTCAGAGGACATTTAGATTTCTTACCAGTTGTGTTCTACCACGAACATCCCTACACAAGCGTCCATGTGCACACATGAGAGTAGATATCACAGGAAGAGTTCCTGGAAGGGGAGCTGCTGGTCCAGAAGGAGTGTGCATTTATACTCTTGGCAAATCCTGCCAAAGTGCCTTCCAAAAAGCCTCTGATAATTTAGTCCTGCCTGCAACCGCTGAACATTCTTGTGGGTGCCCTGATGTCCGCTGCTGGCACACCTTCACCTCATCACCTGTCACACACCTTGCGTTTCTGTCCCCAGTGCCTTGGCCTGTGCTGTAACCACAGCTTCAGGTTCTCTTCCTCTTGTTGATGGGTGAAATCATATCCATCCGGAAAACCCCAGCTTAAGTATCACCTCTGATTTACTTCCTCTCTTGACTCCTCAAGCAGGCAGAGCCCCTTTCCTCTGAGATTCCACACCTTCCTAGGCAGCTATCTTAGCACTGGCTGAAGTCCTACCATGCATCTGGAATCTCCACCAATAACCATATTCAAAAGTGGTCTTGTGAGCCAATGGTTCATGCCTTTGATCCCAGGATTCCGGAGGCAGAGACAGGCGGATCACTGTGAGTTCAAGGTCAGTCTGGTCTACACAGGGAGTTCCAGGCCAGCTAGGGCTACAAGAAGACCCTGTCTCAAAAAGACCCCCCCAAAAAGTTGTTTTGTCCTTGGCTTCTCTCCACCCCTGCAGTCTAGGCTGCATTGCCTTGTTGCTCCTATGGTTGGGCCTTAGGCCCAGGGCTGTGGACCGCCTAGCCCTCACCAGTCTTGGCCTTGCTGCTTCTCTGGGGAATTCTCAGTTCTTCACAGAGGCCATCGCTGACCCCTGACTGTCTCGAGCACTCCTTTGGTCTCTGTTACTTGAGCATTGCATTATGTTCTTAACACTCTCACAAGCTGAAATAACCTTTTTTGATTTAAGTGTGGATAGATTTTTCTCTCTTACCCTTCATCTCCGCGAGAGCATGAGCCCTACACCAGGCATCTTCCCGAGAGCAGGGACCTTGTTTTCCTTTTCCACTGTCTCCACCCTCGAACCTGCACCACCTTGACAAGCATTAAATCCTTATTTTACAGAAAAAGAGACTGGCATTTTGAAAGGAGAGCTAAGCAGTTCAAGGTCCTGTAGTTAAGACAGCTAGGAATCCGTCTGAACTCCAAAGCAAACGGCTGCATTTATTCCCGACTCTCAGCTCGCCGCATTGCCCCTCCCCCATTCCCAAAAGACTACGCTCGTCTCCAGCTCCAGGGTCCCCTACTGCACGTCAGAGGCCCTCCCCAGGAGGCTCGCCAGCTCCGCGGAGATGTCACCCTCCCCGCCCCCTGTCAGTCAGGCCGAGGGGGCGGCGCGGCCACCAGGGGGGGCGCTGAGCTCAGAGCTGCCGCAGCGCCCGAGCCGGAGCGGGAGCCCGAGCGGAGCCGGAGTGCCTGAGTAGCATCCTCGGTGGCAGCGCACCGAAGGCCGGGCTCTGCTGCTCCCCTGCTCTGGGGCCGTGACCTGAGGGCTTGACCACCGCTGGACCCCACTGGCCCCGAGCCCACCCGAGCCCGGCGTATAGTCCCGGCGTCCGCTCACTGTAGCCGCGGCAGCCGCTCCATCCACTGTCCGGCCCCGCACCCAGGTGAGGCGCGAAGGGCTGGGGAAAGAGCTGGGGAATCAGACAGACCTGGGGTGAGGTGAGGAGGGGATGGAGACCTCACTGGGGCGGGACATCGGCACTGAGATGGAAAGCGCAGGGGGAGCAGAGGGGCACGGAGACCCGTGGGTGCCGGCAGGTGCACTGCGGGGTGCGTGTGTCTGTCTCCAGTTTGCGGTCTGGGTGGCCGTGTGGAGGTGCGTCCGCGCCCGTGTGTGTCCGGGTGTCCGTGCACACCTGAACGCCCATGTCCTGTGTGTGCACGTGAGCATGTCGGTGGTGTGTGTTTGTGTGCAGACCGTGTGACTGTCCTATATCCAGGCAGGCCCCGGGTCTTCGCACGGAGTCCAGCTTCCGGTTCCGCGGGACTGCAGGTTGCGGGTCTCCGGATAACCGAGGCGGTGGCCCCTCCCGCGTCCTGGGCTTTCAAGGACGCTAGGACTCGCCGCATCGCGGCCCGAGGCCTTCCACTGGGGAGTGGGGTGATCCAGGCTCCGAAGCGCGCCAATGTCTCGGGAGGGAGGAAGGGAGGGGGCATCGCGTCCCTCGAGAGGGTCAGGGTGAGGATGTGGAGCCAGCGCCCCGCCACCCGTGTGTTCGCCCTCCCCAGGCCGCCAGGATGGACGTGTTCATGAAGGGCCTGTCCATGGCCAAGGAGGGAGTTGTGGCTGCAGCCGAGAAAACCAAGCAGGGGGTCACAGAGGCCGCGGAGAAGACCAAGGAGGGCGTCCTCTACGTCGGTGGGCAAGGGGCTGCAGGACTGGGTGTCTTCTGTGGGTACCTGAACAGAGTCCTCAGAGGGGGTCGGGGGTCTAGGTGGGAGAGTATGAGTCAGCAGATGGATGAAGTCAGCAGGGGTCACTGAGGACACAGCCAGCCTATGGAAGTGACCACAGAGAGATGAGAACAGGGTGGGAGTTAGTAAATGTGGGGTTCAGATGAAAGACCAGGATCCTGTAGTGAGCTAATCAGTCTCCTTTTTATTGTCCCTATGTCACTTTGAACAGTGACCTGAGAACCTTTACATGAGGCCAAGTCCTAAGAAATGCCATACCATTTAATGTTCCAGGCCCAGTCTACAGATCTAGGACACTGGGGTCTCAGGGTTAACTACTCTACCCAAGGTCATACCACTGGTAAAGCCCAAAACTGGGGTTTGAACCAACTGGAAAGCCCCACCCTCCCTTGGTATTGGCAGTACTGTCCAGCTACCAGTCCTTCCTTTCTGTGCCTGTAGGTTCACCAAGGGGCTCCCTCAAGTTCATTCTCCTCTCAGCTGCCAACTGGTGTTGAACAAAGGCCAGGCAATTAATATCTCTCACCCAAAATGTGAAAGGAGTTTGTAGGGTTATTTATTTGCATACAGAGAGAAAGAGTTAGGAATGGAAGTTAACTGACTTTTTTTGAGCTCACACGGTGGGTCAGGGCTTGCTCTTGTGGAACAGGTATGACAGAGCCAGATAGTCTGCCAAAGGTCATAGCATTTGGATTGTGACTAATTAAAATAATACTTAGTGGCCATCTACCATGTGCCAAACACTGTGTGTATGCTGCGCTGTGAGAGTGACAGGAGGAAAAAGCTTCAGGTCTCCTGGTGGTTGACGCAGAGCCTTTAAATGTCAGAATCTGACATCAAGTGGCAAGAGTGAGGATCATTGGGGGACAGAGTAAAAAGAGGAACTCCCTGAGAAAGGTGATGTTTAGGGTGAGCCCTAAATACTAAGGGGCCAGATAGGGGATCAGGGAAGCAGAAAGGCAGGGCCAGAGAATGGGCTGGAAAGCAGAGGGCAGGATAGAAAATGAGTTCAGATTGGTGGGCAAGAGCCAGTTCATAAGAGAATCCTTGTGGCCAACACATCCTTGTAAATTCCATGAAAGATTGTGAGAGATTGACATGATCTGACCAGTTTAGAATGGCCCCTAAGATCTTTGGGTACAGAACAAATTGCAGGGAGATCAAGGGCAGTAGGAACGAAGCCCAGAGAGTGAGGCTTCAGCACACATCCGCCTGGCCAAGACTCTGGCCTTCCTCTTGATTCCCTGCCTCATCTCTTCACTCCTTAAACCCCTGGTATGACATCACTGTCTCTCTAATAGGCTGTAGCCCTCTAAGCCATGCCCTTCCCTTTTGGTTCGTACTTCCCATTCTTCCCTTGCCCAGGAGTCTCTGTGTTAAGTCCTCAGCTCCTGTAACCTGAAGGCAGTACCCTTCATGGTTCTGTCTCAGTCTACATTTCACCATACCCAGCATTCCTGGCACGTGGGCACCTTGCCTGCCTGGTTCCCTGCACTTGGCTCCACCTCCCTAATCTCCCCATTTATCAGGACCCAGGCAATGTGCCCACGTTATGCAGTCCCTAGAGGCTGAAAATCCTGTCCCTACTGCTTGAGATGTGACAGTGAGCCATTGGTCCAGGGCATTTCACAGAACATGGGCAAACAAGCATTTGTTGAGCAGCCCACCAACTGTTGTCACCACTGTCCCCAAGTTCTGGCTTTCCTCAGCTTTGGGCATCCTTCCACCCACCCTGGCCTCACCCTCACCTCTCCAGCCTGGCCTCCTCTCTGCACTGGCTTGAGCCTTCATCACAGTTGCTAAATCTTCCACCAGAGAGATTTTCCCAGGCCCTGGAGGATACACTACCTAAATCAGGCCTTCGTGCCACTCCCATTCTGATGAAGGTCCAGCCTGTGCCATGAATTCCTTCCACTATCTGCATATGACCCTTAGACCTTCCTGCACCTAACATCCTCCACTTTAGTCAGCAGAAGGGACTGGCTCGTTGTTTTAGGAGGAGAAAGTCTAGTAGAAATGGATCAGGAGACAGTCCATGAGGCGATGATGGAGGGGGCACCAAGTATGTCTCCCAAATGCTTGGCTCTGTACCTCTCACATCACTGCCTCCCAGCCTGGGCTACATAGTGTATTAATGCAGCAGTTGGTAGTAGAAGTTTCAAGTCACAAAGACCCAGCCTTGAATGCTGCTTATAGGTTGCAGGGACCTTACTGAGCTTTTCTGTTTTCTATCTATGAGAGAAGGACAATACCCTCCACCTCCCAAACTGGGGGCAAGATTGTGTAAACTTGGGCAAGCTAGGAGTCAACAACCCCTAGGAAGAGTGTGAGCATTGGGGCAGGGGGACTAGAGGCCTGAGAAAACAGGAGTAGGGGCTGAGCTGAGTGTGTTAGCCTGAGGGTAAAAGTCGTGGGATGTGGGGAGCCCAGGCAGGCAGTTCAGGGAACCCACTGCCCCCTGGGTACTCTGTTCACCCCTTTAGTCTTGTGCTGGGTTGGAATCTCTGCTCCCTCTGCTTAAACTCCTTAAATATGCTCCTCTTTCTCCCTGCAGGAAGCAAGACCAGAGAGGGAGTGGTACAAGGTGTGGCCTCAGGTACCAGACCAGTCCTAGTATTTTACGGGGGGAAGGGGACCCCTAAGTTTTCTGAATGGGTTTCTCCTTTGGGAGGGTGGTCTAGGACCCCTTGGTCTCCTTAACCCTGACCCTGAGCCCTTCCCTACATCCCTCCCTGTTCCAGTGGCTGAGAAAACCAAGGAGCAGGCGTCACATCTGGGAGGAGCAGTGTTCTCTGGGGCTGGGAACATAGCAGCAGCCACAGGCCTGGTGAAGAAGGAGGAGTTCCCCACAGACCTGAAGGCAAGTGATTCTCCACCACAAATGAACACACATATCAGGCACACACGCCCTCCACCATCCTCTTCACCCCCAGCCTCACCAGCCTAGGGCTTCACGTCCTCTCTCCTGTTCCTACAATGCAGAATGAAGCTGAGGAAAGACGTGTATAAATGCTCCCTGTGACAGGGACTCAGGTGGGGCTTTCTGTGTGTAGCCCACTTGTCAGGGTGACCCAGGCCATTTCTGGCCACGTCTGAACATGCCAGCTTGTTCATTCATTTCCTTTCATTGACTGAATGCCTACACAGGTGAAGACTTGTTCTAGAGGTTCCACAGTGGATGGCTTCCTCCATGAATGCTGCTGGGGCAGTGAGAGAACATAGTACAAAGCCAGCCAGTGTGCACCACTGTCAGGCAGGGTACAGGCAGGGAAGAAGACACAACACTGAGTGAGGAGGAGGCCACTTGAGCTAGGAGGGTTTCTCTAGGGAGGTGCCATCTAAGCTGACACCCAAGGGGTGAGAAAGAGACAGCTGTAACATGGTGTGCTGGGGAAATGGGAACAAGAAACACAAAGGTCCCAAGGCAGATGTGAGAAGACAAGAGTAAGCAGGTGACATTAATGCTGCTGTTCCAGAGATATACCTTGAGAACTCCTGAGATAGAGGGTCTTACCTGCACACTGTGAGTGCCCATTCAGAGACTTGGCCACATGATTAGGCCAGCAGTGAACATGATGCTAACATGGGCTATATAAGACTGTCTTAGAGAGCTAGAGAGATTGC
The DNA here is from genome assembly GCA_035773235.1 of Eospalax fontanierii. Classification (NCBI taxonomy): domain Eukaryota; kingdom Metazoa; phylum Chordata; class Mammalia; order Rodentia; family Spalacidae; genus Eospalax; species Eospalax fontanierii. Next base: position 56,833,120 of record CM069526.1, read on the forward strand.
TCAGTGGTTAAGGTCACTAATTGCTCTTGCAGAGGACCTAGGTTCAGTTCCTAGTAACCATATAGTAGTCTATAACTATCTGTAACTCTAGTTCCAGGGGATTCAAAGCCCTCTTCTGCCCTCCATGAGCACAAGGCACACATGTGGAGCTCATACATACATTCAGGCAAACACATACACATAAAAATAAATCTTTTTAAAAAATCCTGTCTTAACCCTTCCCCCACTGAAAAGTAATAAATTTCAGAAAAGGAACTCCCCCATAAAGCCAGCAAACAGTTCAAGACACAAAACACCAGTTTCTGGAACTCCTGCATGTGCCGCCTTCAAAGTCCTTATCCCTAGGGCAGGCCTGCAAGGGGACAATGGAGCATACATGGTTCCCAAACATTTGCCTCTTATGCACTCATATAGGTCCCTTCAGTTCAGGCTCTGCCTACCTACTTCCAAGGGGACCCGCTTCCTGACTTCCAGTGCTGAAAATTACTTGGGTGCTTTTAACTGCATATATATGCCATCTTGAAAAGTGCATGCTCTTCTGTACACAGTTTTTTCTTCCTGTTTGTGCTATCGTTCACCAGCCCCACTAGGCGATACTCTACTGTGATTAGACTACAAGCACATAGACATTTTCCCATCTGGGGCATTCGTTTCAAACAAAGGACTCAAGCTAGGATTATTTGGGTGGACAGGGACTGCAGAACACCTTGAGCATCCTAGGCACACGCTCTACCATTGAGCTATACCCAGGCCTCAAGCTGAGACTTTTAATACATTTTCCCTGGGTTCTGGTGATAGCTGTTATAACTTGGAATAAACATTTCTGAACGAGCCAGGTCAGAAGTTATAAATGCCTATGCCCATAGGGGTCCATGAAGACAAGTATGCTGAGGAGCTAAAGCTACAGTGATGAGGCAACCAAATGCCAATTTCTGTGTCACGGCTCCAGGCATGTGCTGGCCCACATGTAGTCTTGTATGTATTCCAGGTTATTGTGTGTGTACATATATGTGTTCACTTGCAGGTGGCCAGCCATGTGTCTGGCAGACCCCCACATGCATGCTTACTGGTCTGTGCCCATCTGGGCAGCAGATGCAAGGGGGAGGGGAGAGTCTTAGCTCACACATCCAAGCAACACCCATGAGCTGTTGCTTCCAGCTTATCTTAAAATAGCTACAGTGAAGAAATCAGGCCAAGCAGAGCCCTGGGGGAGGGCTGGGTGGAAGGCAGCAGGGAATGGTTCAGAGCCCCTCTCCAGCCCTGCACCTGAGTCTCCAGCTCCCTTCAGCCCTAGAGGGGAGCCTCCAGAGTTCTCTCCTGGGTCCTATAGTCGGTCCATCAGAGTATGACCTAAACAGGAGTCCTGTGTGCTGTCCCCCAATTTATCTAGTCTCAGTAATGGACGTGCAGGAGTCTCCAGTGTTGGACTGAGTGGCACAGAGTAGCCAGTACCATCTCCACACTCCTAGCTGATTGGAGCGGAAGACACCCTTCACACCTCCACCTCACTTCTAAAGTGTTCTAAATAGACAATTTAATCAAACATCCCTTGCATTGCCAAGTCACCCTAGTCCACTTCACTCTTCCAGGAAACCAGATGCACACCAGCATGGGATTGTAGGGGTGTCCGGCTGCCCTTACCGCCTCCTTTGCTCTTCTCTATTCACAGCCAGAGGAAGTGGCCCAAGAAGCTGCTGAGGAGCCACTGATTGAACCCCTAATGGAGCCTGAAGGAGAGAGCTATGAGGAACCACCCCAGGTGAGGGGGCAGCAGAATGGGAAAGGGGGTTGGGGGGACGAGGGAAACCGGGGGACACAGGATAAGACATCCAAGAAGATTGCTTGCATCCCTAGCTGAGGTGGGAAGTCCCTAGCATGATAAAGGTAGGCTAGGGGGCTTCCGACACCCCTGCCCCCATTTCTGTAACTCGGGCTCCTGGAGGTGGAACAGGGAGGAGAGGACAGATGGTGGATGGTGTCTAGCGCTGTCCCCACCGCCTCCTAGGAATATGTCTGTTGGCCCCAACTTTAGGCCTCTCCAGGGTAGGGGGGCATGCATTGTTCTTCCTTGGGGAGATGGGATCTGGCAGCCTGCATGTGGCCATTTGGTCTCCAACCCATCCTTTTCGCTCTTCTCTACTCCACACGCTCCCTCTGACGCAGGAGGAATATCAGGAATACGAGCCAGAGGCATAAGGGCCCAGGAGGGCCTCCCGACCAGCAGCACAATCCCTAACCTGTCCCTGCCCCTCCCCTCATCCCGAGCCAGGGCCGTCCTACTACCCTGTCCCCTCAAACACGAGCTCTTCCTTCAGCTCCGAGGCGCTTCCCTGGAGTCAGTGTTAGTGTCTGCCCTTCCGTCTGTCCTATCTGGCCGTGTCTAGCCCTGGGGCGAGGACTGTGGCCCGACTGAAGCCTCGGCTGGGAGCCCCGCCCCACCAGTGTTGCCCCTCACCTTCCATCAGTGGTCCAGCGTCTGCGCGGATGTAGCATGTTCTATGTATTTTTAAAGAAGATGGGAAAGCGATGGCTCCTCTCCCACCCAACAGAGGTTCTCCGAGGGGTCCCGAGCAGCCCCACTTCGACCCCCAAACCATTTTTTTTAACCCAAACCAGGAGCCAGGTCGTGCCATGCCCCCTCCCTTAGCCCGCCCAGTCCAAGCGCGGGCGTCGTGTGTTGTGATTGTGGCATGGAGAGTCCCCCACCCACCGTGTGAGCGTGTCCTGGGGTGGGCGGGCCCGGCCGTCCCCCCACCCCCGTGTGTCCATGAATAAAGCCAATCTGTCTGTAGCCGGCGCCGCCTGGGCAGGGCTGGGCTTCGTGGCCCCAGCCGGCCCTTCCGCTCTTTAGGCTCTGGCACACTTAGCCCAGATACAGCACTGACCACCTGAAACCCCAACTTCTCCATCTCCTACTCCACTCTGGCACACGATGCGGAGGGGGATGTTCCTCACCCCAAACTGGGACCTGAAGTTTACTGGGAGGCGGGAAGCCGACTTCGGGCGCCACCTTCTGGCAGTAAAGAGGGTGCAGGGCCACAGGAAGCCGAGACCACACCCAGCGCGACTGCGCATGCACGCGCGGACAGAGCCCGAATGTAAGCACCGCGGCCAGTGCGCACATGCAGACGCTCGCGCCCTGGAATTGCCCCAGCCGCTCGGCGGAATCTTCGGAAACGAGTCGCACGGACTCAGGAAGACGGTGTTAAGCACTGCCGGACCCCTTCCTCTCCAGATCGAGCATGCTCCCCTCCAAGCACACCTGCCCAACGCAAAAACAAACAAAAGCTATGGGAGAAGGGCCGTTGTCCCAGGAGGGGGCAGAGCGCCGGTGTACGGTACTGCACCCTCCTAGAAGGACAACTGAAAGTTTGATGTATCAGCTGAAGTGGGCGAAGGTCTGCAGAAAACTGGAAAGCCGTCAGGCACCTGAAGCAATTCAGGATCAACACTAGGGGGCCCCCAGCAGCCTCAGAGTAAGTCAGAAGCGGGTAGCGAAACCACCCGCATTGAATAGAGGCTCCGTCCGGGCCAGTGAGAAAACGCTGCCTAATTGGCACTGAGCTCTGAGGCTCCGCCCCCATTTGTGCAGCATCTCCTTTCCCAGTAGATCCCGCCCTGTCCGCATAGCCCCTGTCCCAACTCTTGCAGGAGCGAAGCTTTGGTTTACAGCAGAGAAACACCACCGCCCCGCGTCCCCGCCCCCGCCCCCTGTGGCCCTAATTTACAGTTACGCAGCTAGAAGCAGCTTGCACTTACTAGTGTCTCCTTTACTGAGTCTTTAGAGGAAGAGGAGAAGGCAAGCCTTTAACCCTGCGGAAGACCAGTCTATTCTGGTCGCCTTGGTCAACTGTATAGCAACCTTTCTGTCTGGAAGCAGGAAGCAGTTGACAGATGAGTGTGTGTAGAACAAGCCGGTGGGCTTAGATGAGTGAGGGCACTAGGAGCTGGAAATCCCCTTTGGCTCAATTAAGACACTACTCACAATCCACAATGCTCTAAAGATTACAAATACATGGTCTTCAGGCTGAACTTAGGCCTGTAGATTTAACTTACTAACATAAGGTTTGCAATTTTCTAAATCTGAGTATCTTTGGTTTGTGTATATTCTTTCCAGTTGGCCACCGTCCCCCCTTTTTTTTAGACAGGGTGGCCTGATCTGACACCGAGATTCACCTGCCTACCTTTACCTCCCCAGTACTGGGATTAAAGGCATGCCACCACGCCTGGCTCTGTCCCTATTTTATCACACACATCAACTTCAATGATCATCATGAACCAACAACTAGTCTCTAAAAAAGCGTTTGTATAGACGACTATATCCCAGCTATAAAGCAGGCAGAGGCGGGAGGATCTCTGAGTTTAAAAGCAGCCTATGCCTAGTCTACATAGTGAATTTCAGGCCAAGTAGGTCTACATAGCTGACTCAGTTTAAGAAAGGAGAAGTTTGTGACCTATGATCTGGCAAGCAACCCCTGAATCTCTTTATCTATCTATTTATCTTATTTATTGGCTCTACCAATCACCTGTTAATCTCTAGCCCCAATTCCCATTTTTAGATACCCAAACAGGTTCACCATCTGGCCTGTAAGGAGATTTATCCCTCCTTTCCAAGTGCCAAGTCCAACACCTGGCCCCACTGAGAGTGGTGTTGCTCAGAGACCAATATTCTCATCTGTCACGATCACTTTAAATGCATTCCTGGCACAAGTCCAAATATGTCAGCAGAAGATGGCAGCCCTATGTCACATGACTGTGTGTGTGTATGGGCCCACATAGCTCATGTAGACAGAACCATTTCCCAAGTGCCCAGTGTATCCCAGGCATGTTGTACTTACCTTCACTAATTTCACTTAAAACCACGCTCAAGACTTCATTGCTACAGCACCAACCTACAAAGGAGAGGATGGAGGTCAGAGAGGCACACTACCTGCTCTGTGCTGGTTGCTGGGAAATGGCAATGTCAATGGCCACTTTAAATCCAAAGCCCAACACATTTGGAATTCTCAAAACCAGTTTTCCGTTGCTTCAAAGAGAAACAAATGAATGAAAAATAGTGACAACAGGCATATGTGGAGAGAAAGAAATGTAGAAATTACATGATATTTGCAATGGCATGAAGACTAAGAGTGACATGGTATGCATGTTAGGTTGATCTGTGTGCGGACTCTTACATCTATGGTGTGGACATACACATGTGCTCTGTTTGTATCTGTGCTCATGGATGCCATCAGTATGTGTTGTGTACACTCATTTAGTCATCCAACAAGGTGCACTGCACACCCTCTCCGGTCTTATAAGTGAGAGATTTCAGGGGATAGTCACACAGCTCATCCCCCAGCGTCATGATCAAAAAAGCCAGGTGTGGGGTTGAGGCAGGAGGATCATGAATTTGAGGGGAACCTGGGCTATAATCGCATACCCTGACTCTCTTAAAAGGAAAAAAAGATAATTTCAAGCTTTAAGAATATAAAAAGATGTAATAAGGCATCTTATTAATAAAGGCATGGTGACACGTACCTTTAAACCCAGCATTCACAAGGCAGATGTAGGTGGATTTCTGTGAGTTCAAGGTCAGCTTGGTCTACATAGCTAATTTCAGGCCAGCCAGGTCTTTTTTAAAGACCCTGTTTTTTGTTTTTTGTTTTTAAAAAAAGAAGATATAATAGGAAGTCCATAAGGAGTGGTTAATGAGCAATATTAAAATAAGGTGTCCAGCGAGATGGCTCAGCAGGTAAAGGTGCTTGCCAGCAAGTCTGGTGACCTGAGTTTGATCCCTGGAACACACATGGTGAAACGGGAGAATCACTCCTCTGACCTCCACTTGAATGCCTCCCAACCACCAAAGTAAATAGATGTAAAAAACATTAAAGAGTTATAAAATTAAAAGCAAAATAAAAGTGAGGTGGCCAGGTTAGGTGCCTGAGGTGAGATGGAGCTGAAACCTGAATAAGATGGTGCCATGAAGCCATTTGGACTGAGTAAATGTGGTCCGCAGGAGACTGGCTGCCTCAGTGTATATGAGCAGGAAAGTTGAAACCTGCCAAGCCTCCCGAGACCTCCTGAGGCACTCAGTGCCCCCACCCTTGCTTTCTCTTCCTTTGCCTGCATTCCTGCCTCCCGAGCAGTTGCCCACCACCCTGCTTGTTGGAGTCCTTTTCCTTCTGAGATTTCCTGTTCCTCTGAAGCCATTTCTTCTCGTCACCTCACTGTGTTCTAGGCACTCCTGCACGGGCAGCTAGCTGGAAAACTGCTTGTCCCCTTAATGAAGGGTTAGGGGCTGTCCCCATGTCCTCACCACTTGCCTGTCTCCCCAGCCCCAGCCCGAGTAACGTGGCTTCGGGATTTCTCTGGAACTTTATTTTTGTTTTCTTCCTTCCCTATTTATAGCTCTCTCCCCTCCCGAACCATCTCTGCATCCATCCCGTTGCCTAGAAACAGGCTCTGGGCTGAGGGTGGGGGAAGGCCAGACAGAGCCCAGGCAAGGGGAGGGAAGAGATGCACCCACTCCCCACTCAGCACCACCCCAGCCTTCCAGAAACCCACTCTGCCCTCTTCCCAGCACCCACAGATGTCTAGTAAATGACAAAACAACATGTGAAAAAACAGGAGGCCTTTGTGAAGTCCTTCACAGCTTCTAAAGGGCACGATAATGATTTCATTTGAGCCTTTCAATAGTTCACCTTGCCAGAGGACTGGACCCCTTTTATCAAATGAGGAAACTGAGGCTTAGGAAGCAAAATCTCCACAACAAAAGATTCTCTAAATAAACTCCATGCTCTGGATTTGTTAGTGTTGGGATGTTGATCTAAAACAGTGAAAGATCTGAAGACACAAATAAGTCCATAGTCTATTAATTTCAAGGTAGTAAAGAAAAACATGTTTTAACAATCTTGCCACATACCAAAGTCAACAGTCATACCTGTCATGGTTCTTACTGTTCTGACATTGGCCCACCTATGCCACACCAGTGTGCCCCTCTGATGCCCCAACATGCCCTCCAGTGCTCCTGTCACGCTTTACCCAGAACCACACATCACCCATACAGCCACTGTGCTCCCACCTGGTCCTCACTTTGCTCAACCACAGCTCCAGTGCTTAATTCCACAGACTGGACCAAGGAGGCCTGTGCTTTTGCTCTGGGTTTGCCATTTCATCAGCTGTGAGATGTTGATCAGTTCAAACAACCTCTCAGAGCCTTGGTTTCCTGAGCTCAAAGTGAGGATGTTCATTTTCACCCTCTGATGAAAAGGTGCTTTGTAAACAGCAGAGTGAATGCAGTCAACTGAGACTGATCAATTAGAATAGTTAACATTGTTACTGTTGTCACTTTATTAGAGCCAAAAGATAAGGAAGGGGAGTCAAAATGAGTTCTAGGATTAGCCAGGAACCTTCAGGTCCATTTCCAAACAAAAAATCCTTCATTCCTGGCAGAATGAGGAGAATGGTGAGGGTGCTTTCTGAGGGGCCTTGCATCTGTGCCTGTTTCTGTCCCTACTGTCCCTCCACCCTCTGGCCCCTGTACCCCTGCCAAGGCCCACTCCTACCTTCCAAATAGGCTCTCTGGGAAGAAGGGGGAGGGGCTACCAAGGAGCAGCTGGGCCATGATTCAGACTGAGTCACTCATCCAAATCCTGGACCATCCCAGCCTGCAGCTGCTGGAGGTGGGGAGCTGCAGAAAGGGAGGGAAGGGGTCTGTGTGGGAATCACATCGTTTTATTTGTTTGTTTGTTTGTTTGTTTGCAGTACTAGGAATTGAACTCAGGGTCTTGTCTATGCCAGGCAAGTGCCTTACTGTTGAACTACAATCGCAGCCCATTTTTATTTTTACTTTGAGACAGCCAGGGTCTTGATAAACTGCCCAGCCTGGTCTGGAACTCTCTGTATAGTCCAGGCTGGCCTCAAGTTTTCAATCCTCCTGCTTCCTGAGTAGCTGGGATTATAGACCTGTGACACTATGACAAACTGGTTGTGTTCAAGTCAGGGCTACTCAAGATGCTCTGGGCAGCACAGTAAGGGCTAGGAAGCAGTCCATGTGAGATCAGGGAGACTACCATGGCTATTATTTACCTGGACCGACTCCAGGAAGGTCTGTGTATATAGCCTAATAGTGTAGCCGGGATGAGTTCCAGCTTTGTTCCTTTCTAGCTGTGTGAACCTAATGAATTCCTTCTCTCATCTGTGAAGTGGGAATAGTAATTATATCCGCTCAATTGGCTTTCCTTAAGATGAGGTGGTAACGATGGAACACTTAGGGAACACTACCATCATCATACCTCAAGTGTGCATGTGTGCAGGAGGAGACGTGTGGAGCTGTGTCTGTACAACCTAAAAATGTGGAGTTTGAATGCTTCTTGACAAGCACACGAATGTGAACTTTGCATGCCTCCTTGAAGCATGTAAACAGTGTGCAAAAATGTTACAGAAAGTTGGGTCTGTGGGCTACTGCCTACCATAACCTTAATGCACACATGATCACACACACAACAAATAAAATCCCTAGGGGTTGTTATTTGCTTCAACTCAGCCTAGTACAGTGTACAGGCAAGGGGGACAGGAACTATGGATGTTATTTAATCAGCCATCTCAAACCTTTTTCAAAGCCTTTAGCTTCAAGCACCGCTAGAATTGGGTTATTTGGTTATCCCCTGGGGGAGGGGAGTATGAACTGGGATTGTGTTTGATGAACTTGACATGAACATGATATGGACATGACAAAGAGAGAGAAGAGAGAACATGAGATACATACTGCATGTGCTGCAGAGCATGTTCGCACAGGCACTCACAGGGTGGCATTGGGGGCTGCCTGCTGTCTCTGCTCTGACACAGTCTGCTTGTCTCCATGGTGCCTGTTGCCACACACACTTGCTTTTCAGAAAGTCGCTGGGATTGTTTATTCCACCCCCGGCCTGGGCACCCGCCAAGGAGCTGCCGGCACTTGTTTATCTTCTGGTGCATACGGATGTGTATGGTTCCCCAGTGGCAGTCCAACCAGAGATATGAGCACACACATACATGGATGTGTGGGACCCTGTGGGTTGTTACAGGGTGATCCCAAGTCCCAGGTCTAGGCAGATTTTCTCCGTATAGGGATACAAATAGCCCTCTAGGCAACTTTATGTAAACACATTACCAACCTAGCACCCCCTAAAGTTCCAGGAAAGTATGAGAGGTTACACTTGCCTTGGGTTTGATTTCCTGCTCCACCCCATTCCCAGAATGAATTACTGGACAGTGGTTGGCTAGTACAAGGTCACTACCCATTCCATAGATGAACACTACAGAGGTAGTCCTCTAAGGAAAACTGAGATGTCACATGAAAAATGGTGCCTGTGCTGGACTTGCCATAACAGTGGTGTCCTCTACAAAGGCCATACTATGCCAGGCACTTGAAGACCGACAGAAACCTAGTGTTACATATGGAAAAGTGAGGTTCAGAAACCTGCAAGGTCACACAGCAACTGGTGAAGCCAACACTGAGTGCATATGGACTGCTTTCCTGCCTGTTTTCAGCTTTTTGTCTGCCCTAGTACATGTTTGGTTGTCCAGAAATTATTTTATTAACAAGTCCCTTTGGAACAAAAATGGTCAGGGGCACAGAACAGGACACATATGGAAAGACATCCTGACTGTGCCCTCACAGCAATACAGACAGAGCTCTGACCCAACTCCTTCAGATGTCTGACTGTATTTGTGCCCACCAGGAGGACTCTCAGAAGCATTGACAAAGAGAAGTGCTCACATTGCTGGAACTATTTTTCCTGTAATGCCTAAGAAATAACACACAGCCCCATGAATAACCCAAAGGCAGTCTTTAAGCAACATCTTCCAGGTGCTGGGACCTGTATATATCCCAGATCCTCCGCCTTTGGCCAGAGAATTTTTGAAGTGTATGCTCACTCAATTTTCCAAGACAGAATTAAGCCTCACTCACCCACAGTGGCAGTTGGCTTAGTAGCCTCTCATTGGCTGTCTTCCCTTCCTGGATCACCTTTTCACTCCCCTGCTGGTGTCCTTGCACCTCACAAATAAACCACATGCCTTTCATCTTCATCTCAGGATCTGAGGCATCCCAAGTATCTGGATCCTACCTCTCCCTCCAGCCTCCTGCTCTCCCTCATGAGCATCTTTCCCTTTCCTTCTACCCTGGGCCCTTCTCATCTTAATCTCATATCCTGCTGCAGAAGCTGTCATATTTCCTCCTGCTGCTGTCTGCTGTTGCTGCTCCCCCCTCCTCCTTCCCCTCCCCCTCCTCCTTCTTCTTCTTCCTCTCTCTCTCTCTCTCTCTCTCTCTCTCTCTCTCTCTCTCTCGTCTCAAGTAGGGCACGTTGTCCTTGAACTCCTGACCTGCCTGCCTTCAGTCTGGTATTCCTTGGGTGGACTGAGGGCTCTTGTGCCTGCCTGTTTGGTTAATACTCTTTCTCCTTGACCTCCATCATCAGCTCACAGTTGATGGACTTCCTAGTTTGCCTCCAGCTATGGCTACTTCAGAGCTCAACTCTGAACTCGTGTCCCAGGGTTGCTATCCCACAAGCACCTCCTCTCCCCAATGCTCATTCAGTACATGTCCTCCATTCCCAAGGTGGAACCTTAGAGGAGCCTCAGAATCCGTTTTCCCTCAGCATTCACATCCATCTCATGAACAAGGCCAATTGGTTCCCTTCCCTAAAAAGGTATGGAGTCTCCTCTTCTCCTCTCCAGCAAACGCTGTAAGGGTTCAGTTATTATCATTCCTCCATGAACCATGCCCACAGACTTCAATGTGTGGATTGGTTCTGCTTCAGCCTCATTCTGCCCCAGGGGAAACGTAAATCAAAGCTGGTTCCTGTCACTTTCCATGTCCCAAGAGCCTCCTTAAACCTCACTTAATCTGTATCACTGAGCCAATAATGCTCATCTTGAAGAGGTTGGGGCGTGGGGGACGAAGTGATGAATGTTAACAGTTTGTAAACTGCAGCTTAAGTACCCTCTTGGGCAGTCAATGAACCATTTTCAGCACCAAAAATATTAGAGAGCAGCTCTGATGTGGGCTGTCCATGGTGCTGAAACTGGTCCTCGTTCTGAGTTTTCTCCTTTCCAGGCCTGTCCCATGAACTTTACTACTTGTTTTATTGTTTTGTGGTTTTTATAGGCACCGTACGGCTATGTAGCACTAGATGGCCCGGAATTCGGGGTTATCCCCCTGCCTCAGCCTTCTGAGTGCTGTGATTACAGGTGTGTGTCTCTACGCCTTGCATTTCTTGTGGATTTTAAATCTTCACTTGCTATCTAGTTTGTATTTAATTAAGATAAGATGATCAAATGATTTATCAGACAGGGATTAACTCTAATTCTAAAACAGAGTTAAGGGTGAGATTTCAGGAAGTAAACTGCATAAATTTGTAATCCCAGTTCAACTACTAACTAGCTGTGTGACCACAAACAAGTAATTTATTTCTATTTGTAAATATGGATACATTAACTTGTGCCTGATTGATGGGGTATTGAAGTTATTGAAATGTATATACACCAAATTTTAGCTCTGTGTCTGTGCCCAAGGTTTTCACAAAGGTTAGTTATTATTTTTTGTAGGTGGCTTCACAGTTCAGGCACACAGAGGTATTATCACTCCAAGACAATTACAGAGTTACTTTTCCATCTGAGATGTCGAAGAAGGGTCCCGCTTCTATGTCAGGGAATGTGGGGAGAGAGGCAGTGAGCCCTCCCGCCTTTAGCAGTTCATTCAACAGAAAGCCCTTAGACATCTACTTCAGGTGCCTTCTGTCCAAGACCTCTGCTAAATGATCAATGTTCGTCCCATTTCACAGATCAAGAGGTGAGATGATTCGTTGCAGGGTGTCCAGGAGGAGAACTTGGACCAGAGCGTGGACCGACATCGTGTTGGCAGGCCTGCAGAGGGAGACTGGAAGGCGCCACCACCGCTGGTTCCCGCCACTCGCGGGAGCGTGGGCAGCTGCTAGACAAAGGGCCGGGGGCGGGGCAGAGCGGGGGCCGGGAAGGCCGGAAGTCGGCCGAAGGAGGCGGGAAATTTCCTCTCGGAGGCAGCTTGGAGACCGCGACGACCTGGGTCCTGGGACAGGTGGCTGTCCGGGTCCGAGCAGCGACTCGCCCCGAGGTGCAGCCGGAGCGCTCAGGGGCGGTGAGCCTCAGCAGGCGGGCGTCTCGGACCCGGGGCGCCCGGGGGCCGTGCCGAGGCCTGGTCCTCTCCGGAGCGCCCCCTGCCGGCTGTGAGGCCGCGGGGCCAGTGCGCATGCCCGGGGCGGGGCGCCCAGCCGGCTGGGGACGGCGCGGAGTCGGGTCCGCCCGCCAGCGCGGCCGGGCTCACCGGTGCCGTGTGCGCGGCTGGAGCCGGAGCGGCGCGAGGAGCCGGAGCGGGTAAGCAGCGGCCGCGCCTGGGGCCGCTGTCCAGGGTCCTCGTGGTCCTGAGGGGCTGGAGCATCTCGCGCCGGGGTAGCGGGGCGGGGGCGGGCGGGGGCGGGCGGCGGCGGGGCGGGGCGGGGCAGGTCCCTGGCTCCACTGCCCCGGCCGAGCCTCCGGGTCCGGTGCGCAGGCCGCCCCATGCCCGCCCCGCCGCCGCCCGCCGCTTTGTTCCGCACCGCGGTGCGGGAGGGGGCGCTTCCCGCCACGGAGGGAGGGGGCCGCCTGAATTGATTCATCTCCCTGGCGAGCTAGGCGGTTCCCTAGCCGTCACACACCCAGTGTGGCACACAGTCCTGGACGTGGTCACACACGGCGTTCACGCATGGACATCTCATTCCCTGGGGGCCACAGGTCTCTATACACACACACACACACACACACACACACACACACACACACGCACGCCCTATGGCCATTCCATCAGACCTTTACATACAGCGACTGCCACCTGTGCATCCACCCAATGCTTCCAGTGGGGGGGTAGACACAACTACGCACTCACACCAGCCATCCTTGATCACATACTCAACTCAGCAATACTGTCTAATGGACATGTAGCCTGCCTGCTCTTGCCTGCTTGTGCTCATGCTCCTCCTGTACCCCTGTGCCCTGGAGTGGGCAGTCACCTCTGTGCTCACATACCCTATCACATACACACACACGCTTTGTCTCTTAACTTGCTGCTCATCTTCACCCACAGTAACGCAAGTCTGCACACCCTTGAATATCCATTCTTGCCCTCCTATAGATTGGTGGATGGACAGATGGACAGATAATTTGGGGGCTGTTTCTCAAAGACCTATCACTCTTTGCTAGATTCCTTCCCCTACAGTACAAGGTAAGGGGCTTGCTGCTGTGAGGCCACTGGGAGATGAGGGATCAAGTGGCAGTGGACTGGAATTTTCAGTCACATTCACAGGCATACACAAGCCTTTGTCAGTCTTGTTACCCGTTACCATAGCAGGAGATGTTTGCAGAGTTGCAGCTCTGGCCCCAACTGGGGGTGTGGAGATGGCTCCAGACTGGGAAGAAAATCCTAGAGAAAGGACAGGCTAGCTAGGTATCTCTGCCTTCACAGGACAGCTCTGCCTGTGAGCCAAACAGGAGCACTTCTGCTCAAGGCTCTCCCAAGGTGAGACTATAAGACCATGTGGTCACACATGTGCTCACCTACAGGGTCCTGGCGGCTCCTCCCATGAGGCACCAATACACAAGCCATTTTCTACACACAGGTTATACAAATGCACACCAAGTTTTTCTTGTCTAGAACATAAGAGCCAGTTCCTGGGCTCAGACTGGCCTCAGCTTAGGCAGCCATCCCACAAACAGTTTTCCTACTCATTTGCACACCAGGTGAGCTGGCCAATTCACCCACACAGACGTTTCAGCCTGCTACCTACACTAGATCACACACCTACTTTTTATGTCCCAAGTATGCAACCATGTGTTCATAAGGTATGTATGTCCCTGCAGGTAGGTGTGTGCAGGGACATTGTCTCCCTTACTGCATGCTTAATGATGCTCTATTACCTGTGAAGCCCATAGAATTTAGAGACTCTTTGGGCTCACCCCAAAAGAAAGGGGTTCTAAGAACCAAGTGTTAAGGTAAAGTGCTTGCCATCCAAAACCAGACATGGTAGCACATACATCTGTTATCTCAGCACTCCAACTGTGAGATTCGAAGCCAAAACAAGAGAATCCAGACACTCAAACGCCAGTTAGCCTGATGTGCCAGAGAGGTGAACAAGAGACCCTAACCTCAAGCAAAATGGAAGGTGAGGACTAATACCTCAAACTGTCCTCTAACCTCCGCACATGCACACCCATATTCATGTATTCATATTCTCTCATTCTCTCTCTCTCTCTCTCTCTCTCTCTCTCTCTCTCTCTCTTTCTCTTTCTCATCTCTCTCTCTCACACACACACACACAGATTTTTTTTTTTTTTTTTAAAGAGATCCAAGTGTCTGTGTCTAGATCCTGGTTGATAGACTGAGAAGAACTCGGGCTTTGGCCTCAGGCACAACTGATTTTGAACCTCATTCTCCCTCCCCTCAGCTTCATACCTTTGGTCAGCTTTTCTCCTGACTTCAGTATCCTCATCTGTGCAATGGAATAATAAAGGGCCCCTCGGGGTCTTGTTGTGGGGTCTAGATGATTAAATGAACCTGAGTGTGCTGAGTCCAGGACTGAGCATGAAGTGGGATTGTCATAGAGTTCTGCTCTGGTGGTAGGGAAAAGGGAGGGGATGGAGGGTTCCAGGTTTAGCTACCTTAAAGTAGTGACTGGAAGATACTGAGACTTCCTCTTGAAAGGAAAGGAAGATCCTTTGGCATTTGTGTCTGGGCTGTAAGAATGGAAAACTGAGGCTCAGAGAGTAGGAAAACTCACTCAAAGTTACAGAACAAGTCAACAACTAAGTTGAGACTTGACCTACATCTCGCCAAGCTGTCTGTCCCCTATAGCAGACATTTCAGAGGCTAAGAACTTAGAGCTAGAAAGTGGGAGGGGAGGCCCAGCCTCTTTCAGGGAGGCTTATAGGTGGGACATGTTAACACTTGGCCTTGCCTGCCTGCCAGACTCTCTGCTTCCTCTTTTGGAAAATAGGAGCATATCACCTGCCCAATAGTCAGCACTTGGGCAAGGTCACTTCCTGCCTTCATTAGCATGTAGGTAAAGGGTCAAAACGTAGGAGGCTATAGGCCAGGAGGAGTTGGCAATAAGTAAAAAATGCAAACTCAGTGATAGGTGACAGTGGGCAGTCAGTCCAGGACACCATAGGAGGGATGGGGATTGTGGCTAATTGGAGAGTCCACACCCATGGAAGGAGGCAGCCCTTCTTGGCTCCAGCTGACTGTTACTCTGCAAATTTTAGTTTGCCGAGATAATCTGGACATCCAATTTTCACATGAACTCTTCTCATTTTTAAATGTTAATTATTTTGCTCCTTTATTTAAAATTGATTTAAGGGGCTAGAGGGGTTCAGTCCCCAGCACCCATGTAAAAAGCTCTAGGGAAGCAAGAGATAGTAAGATCTCCTGGCTTCATTTCTAGCCTAATCAGTGAGCTTCAGGTCCCAGTGAGTGACTGTCTTCCAAACAAGGTGGACAGCTCCTGAGGATGGACACCCAAGGTTGATTGGTGACACACCTGTGCAGAGACAGAGACAGAGACTGACTTAAAAATAATTTGTTAGCACTCGGCCAAACAAGCATGTCCTAAGGCCAAATTTTGCTGATTTTCATTTGTGCTGCAACCATTCTAGACTCAGCCCCCCACCCCCGCCCCCTCCTGGGAGCACAGCTGGGCTCTGACAGGCTGAGTAGATAAAAACAGGCTTTCTGTATACACAGCCTGGCCCTAAAGTGAGCAGAGCCATGCACACTCCTCATCTTTAATTCTCTCAACAACCCTGGTGGGGAGAGAGGCAGTGAGTGGGTTCTTCAGGGTCTTTAGTGAGGAGAGCCTTGCTTGAAGTCACAGCTGGTGAATAGTGAGTATCTGCACTTCCTGCCCAGGCCACAGGAAGGAGGCTAGAGTTGGTATGTGGAAACCCCGAGCTGGTAGCCAGCGAGATGAGGGTTAGAGGAGCCTTCGCTCTCTCCTACCAGCTGTGCCTTCCTCCCTGAATGTTTGCTAGGTAATTGCTGGATTCCTGCTTTGTGAAGGAGGATCTGAGGTAGACATGGTAACAGATCTTTGTCTTTGCTAGGACCTGGGCTCTTTCTCTTTCCCATCTACCCAGTTACTATGGCTAATAACAGCCTTTGTCCACAGCCCAAGGGCAAGATGGATCACAAGATTGACCTGTACAGTTATTTTGTTTATCCTTCATGATATGAAAAAAATGAGCTTATGTTTAAAATACAGAAAAATCCAGGTTTGGGACTTTGTTCCTCAAAGGGACCTGACCACACAAAAGCCACACTCACTTCCTGCTTAAAACATACCAGTGTTTTCAGAACCCTTAGGATAAGCCCCTGCTGCCTGCCCCCAGGGCCCTGCATGGTTAGCTGCCATTGCCTCCCGCTCCTGATTTCTCCTTTTCTGATCCTAGCTTTACTCCAGCCTTCCTGGCCTTTTGATGGCTGGCTCAGATGTTGACCTCCTTAGAGGGGCCTTTCTTGACCATGTGTCCAAACCAGCTGCCCCTCCTTTGTCCTCATAGCATCTCTTATCAGAAATGACATCATTTATTTGCTCCTAGCATATTACCCTCTCCCCAGTCTTTCTTCGCCTGTAGGTCAGGGACCACACATTACATACTCTGCTTATCCCCAACACCAAGAATAATATCCAGTAAGGGCTGAGTTAGTGGATGTGCTCCTTTTTGCCACAGTCCCCACCATTTCCCCTGTCTCCCTCACTTAAGGATGTCAGGAGTCTTTAGTCATCTCCCTTGTTCTATTGTTTTTCTTGTGGGAGGAAAAAATTATTTCTGCCCATATCACTATCAGTAGGCAAAAAAATAAAGACAGAACCCATCCGTGCCATTCAAGTCTGATGCTTCTCTGACCCCTACAGACCAGTGACCTCCTCCCTTCTCATTTGTATGCTGATGCAAACTAGATCCAAGAATTCAACAGGACTTCCTATGCTTCAGACTTGTGTCCCATAGACTCTTGTTTATCCACTATAAGTTTGAAAGGTACCCAAGTTCACCTCTCCAAAACCCATGGCGCTATTGTCCTCTGCAAAACAGCTCTTCCTCCTGTGTCCTCATCCTAGTGATGACTACCATCCCCCAACTCTCAGACTTGAGATTTGGGGGACCTGGTGGTGAACAGTATCACTTGAGACCCATCAAGAACCTTAAGTCAGATCGGGTATGGTAGCATACACCTTTAAGGCAGAGGCAGGTGGATATTTGTGAGATTGAGGCCAGCCTGGTCTACATAGCAAGTTCCAGGCCAGCTGAGGCTATAGGGAGACCCTGTCTCAGAAAAAATCTGAAGTCTAGTCAGGGACACGGGTTAAATTGACAACATGCAAAATGACCAGAGCCTGATTTAGGGAAAAGGTAAGGGGCCATGGGACACCAGAGGAAGTTTGTAGACAAAGACATTGGAGAAGAGAGCATGTAAGCTGAGAACAGAAATCTTAATAAGTCATGGTCTGGCTAAGATTCCCCCAGCAGAGGGTATGTAGATGCTGAGATGGGAGAGAACCTGAGCAGTGGCTGCACCAAAGAACTCACACTGTGTGTGTGTGTGTGTGTGTGTGTGTGTGTGTGTGTGTGTGTGTGTGTCTGTGTGTGTCTGTGTCTGTATGTCTGTGCATGCTTTGGGGGTGGGAGTAATAAAAGAAAAACACCAGGAAGACAAGTGAGTATATAGGGACCTAGAAGCATATTAAAGAAATGGATTTAATCTCAAAAGTAACACAGAACCAGGAAAGGTTTCTTTTTCCTGTTTTGTTTTGTTTTTTAAGTTGCAGCCATGTACTGTATGCATGACCGTGGTGCCCTAAAATGAAAATGGAGCAGAAAATGCTTATTGCTGTTATAACATCTTAGCTCAATGCATTCCTCACACATTTGTGGTGATGCTAGTATAAAGAGACCTACTATGTTACTGGTCCTGGAGAAGTAGAGCACATATCTCATACTAGATGACACTATACAATGACACTGATCCATGTATTGCTAGCTTAGGGGTCTACTGTATGGTATTTCTTATTGTTACATTGTTATTGTTTTCTTGTGGTACTAGAGATTGATTGAACCCAGAGCCTTGCACATGCTAGGTAAGTGCTCTACCACTGGGCTACATTCACAGCTCTTTATTGTTATTTGAGAGTAAAGTCCTGTTTATTTAAAAAAAAAAAAAAAAAGTTGACTATAAACAATATACTACATGACCCCAGCAGCATCTCATGTTTACTGTCTCTTGATTGCATCAAGAGGCTGCAGTGAGTCACTGACCACATCATTTAGGTCTGTTTTAAGTCTACTGTGTGATATTCAAGCAACAAGAACACCACCGGCAATACATACTTCTCAGGACATAGATCCATTGTTATGCCACATGTCTGTACTGTGTTCACATGTAACCCAAATTCAGACATCACAAAGGGGCATACGAAGAAAAGTCTCTTCCACCCTCAGATCCCCGATCTTTGCTATGAAAGGTTCATGAAAGTTTGTTATGGAATCTTCTGCTTATAAATAATCCCATAAACGTGCATGCTTTCCTTGGCCACATGCTTGGAATCCTGGTGGTTATGCTGTCCCTAAGTGTCGTATCATGGGTATCTCTCCTCATCACTACGCATTCTAGTGTCTGGGGCAGTCCCTGTGGATGTCTCACACACCCCATGTCTTCATTTTCTCATCACCAGGTCTTCTTGTGTACCCTAATGTATCTTCAGCCTATCTTCAGGAGCACCCCTGGAAGGGGCCTTGCTGGTTTAAATGCTATGTGCATCATAAACTTAGGTAGAAATGGACAAATATCCTTCCAAAAAGATTACAACCAATTAAATTTCCCAACAAGAATAAGGAGAGCTGTAGGAGTAGCATAGCTGGACGCCAGGAAGATCATTCAGTCTTCGTATGACTACTGTTTGTTGGGACTTACTGACTACTGTGTGCATGCCAGTCATTATTCTTTTTTTTTTTTTTTTTTGGTCTTTTTTAGACAAAGTCTCTCTGTAGCCCCAACTGGCCTAGAACTCACTATATAGACCAGGCTAGCCTTGAACTCACAAAGATCTGCCTGTCTCTGCCTCCTGAGTACTGGAACTAAACCTAGGTTCACCATACCTGAACCTAGTCATTGCTCTTAAATCTAAAATGTACCAATGAGGACAAAGTCCCACTCTCTTAGAACCAGGGGGTGGCAGGTTGTTTGGTTTGATTTGTGTATAATTTATGATTCGTTTTGAGATAAGGCCTTACTTTGTAGCCAGGCTGGCCTCAAACACAAGATCCCTTCTGGGGTTACAGGTGTGTGACACCATACCATTCTAATGAGAGAAGCAAACCAGAAACAGTGAACAAATACATATGACACATCAAACAGTGACAAGTGTTCTGGGTAAAAACTCAGTAAGACAGAGTGGATGGCGAGTGACAGACAGAACTGGGGAGATGGCTATTTTATGGAGGAGGGACCAGGAGAGACCTCAAGGAGTAGACCATGCAGATACCTGGAGAGAAATGGCAAGTACAAAGGCACTGAGGGCATTGGGGGAGGGTTCATGGGGCTAAAACAGCATATGGAGAAGGGAGGATAGTAGGAGAACGAGCCAAAGGAGGCAGCAGAACCAGAAAGTGCAGGGTCTTGTGAGATGTGTTTGCATAAGATGAACTACTGCATGGTTCTGTGCAGAAGGACATGATCTGCTTTGGATTTCAAAATTCCTCTGGCAGCATTTAAGAATAACCTGCATGGATAGGCTAGAGAGATGGCTCAGGGGTTAAGAACACTGGCTGTTTGCAGAAGACCCAGGTTCTAATCCCAGCATCCACGTGGTGGCTAACAACTGTCCGTAACTCCATTTCCAGGGGACCCAACCTCCTCTTCAGGTTTCCATGGGCACTGCACTGAGTGCATACGGGTACACTTGCATACATGCAGAAAATACATTCATACACGTAAAAAATAAAAATTTTTTAAAAAGAATAAATTGCATAGCTATGGGGAAAAGCAAGGGTAGATTCAGGATAGAAATGGTAGTTTAGCCCAGGATGTAGGCCAGATTCTGGAGATGCTGTCAAGGTAGACTCATTATGTTTTGCTGGTGGATGGATCATGGGGTATGAAAGTTAAAGGGAGTCTAGGGATTCTGGCCTGATCATGAGGGAAGCAGTTTAGAGCAGGCATGAGGGGAAACCTTAAGCTGTGCTCATTCTGGCTGCTGAGTGAGTAATGAAACAGTTTCTCCTAGATCCATCTGCCTGCTAGATCCTGCTTCCCAAATATTCTCTAGGCATCACAATTCAGCTCATCCAAACAGTGCTTCCTCTGTCCCCACATCTCCAGCCCAGCACCTTCACCTAGTAATCCCCACCCTAATGGGTACCCTGCAGGTGCCCTCGCTATTCTACTACTACTACAGTTGCTTCCCATCAGTTTTTCAGATCTCAGTTCTGCCTGCAGGACTCACAGTACTAGGTCACTAGATCACAGTACTAGATCCCACCTAGATTACTGCAGCTGCTCAGAGCCCATTGCATAGAAGGGGCTATGAGAATGAATGATCACTTGACTGAGAGGTTGACTGGCCATCCTCAAAGGTCCTGGCTATCCCCTCTCCCTCAGCCTATCTGTCATACAGTCCTAAAGCAATCTTTAAAAACACTGTGTTGTTTCCTTGACAGACCATTCACAGTTCCCCAGGGCCTACACAGACATAAACTGGTGGCCTACAGACATGTTTTCTTTGGCCCACATAGTGTTTGGGGTTTTATTTAAATCTTGAATTAATTAGCATATTTTACATCAAACTCTGGGTTTCCCACACTAGAAGAGCTGGTGCTTCCAGGTGTCATTTCTCCAGGGTAGCTCTTGGCCACCCTTTAACAAGGCATGCACTCTGCACTGCCATAGCCCCACCACTCCCTCTTGTTTTATGTACAACTTATTTCCCCCATTTAAATGAAACCATCTAGACCAATGACCCCAGAATCTGCAGCCCTTGGCCTAGAAAACAAGTGTATCATTTTTGGGAACATGTTGCATGATATGGAGTGACAAGAGTGGGGAGATGATGGTAAAGTTGAACCGTCAGGCTGTGGCCAAGTTGTCAAGTGTCTGTTTTGTTTTCTTTTTTGAGGCAGGATCACATTGTGTAGCCCAGCTTGGCCTCAAAATGGAAACTCTCCTGCCTCACCCTCCTAAGTACTACCACACCTGGCTTCTTAAATGGCATTTTAAGAAATCTATTAAGGGGCCTGGAGAAACGGCTCAGCGATCAAGAGCACTGGCTGCTCTTACAGAGGACCTGAGTTCGATTCCTAGAACCCACTTGGTGGCTAACAAACAACCATCCATAACTCCAGTTCCAGGGGAATCCAATGCCATCTTCTGACCTCCGCTGGCATTGCATGACATGGGTGCACTTACATACATGCAGGCAATACATTCATACATGTAAAGTAAGATTTAAAAAAAAAAGAAGAAATCATATCAAGAGGGTTACCAGGTATGATGAAGCGGGGAATGATAGGGTTGGGTTTATGTTTTTAGCTGAAGACTTCTTAGCAAGAGGGGACCAGACAGGGACAGAGAACCCAGTGAGGAGCCTGGCCATGGCTAGGCGGTTCCCCAGGAGTGTCTCCTGAGTCTGAATGCACTCTATCTATTTCAGAGTCAGAGAGCAGCCATGGGTCCAGGCATGGCTGTGAAGGTGGATGAGCAGCACTGAAGACCCGTCCTGGCTCCAGCTGCTTCAGAAGGACGCCAGCCCCCCAGGACTCCTCTGCTGCCCACAGGATGGGAGCCTGGGCACCAGAGGCCCGGCCATGAGGAACTGCTCTTCCCCCCCAAAAGCCATTCCTACACCCACAAGGCATAACCTTGACCAAAGCCCAGCCATGGACTCTAGACACCACAGCCCCAGCGGAGGTGGGGAAGGGACCTCCTGCTCTGAGAGTCCTGCTGGGAGCTTAGCCTATCCCTCCTCCACCCTCCTCTCTCCCCCAGGAGCAGCCACCAAGGAGACAGGAAGGGCACACGGAGCCTTGATCTCAGGAATCTCAGAAACCACCTTGTCTGGGAAGCAAGAGCCTGTGTCCTCGGCAAAAGCTGCTTCTGTATCCTCAGAGAACAAAAATCCTGTATCCTTGGAGAAGATGGACTCCAACTCCTCAAAACAGGTAGACTCTACTTCCATAGGAATAGAAGGAGCTGGGTCCTTGAAGGAAGACCCCGTGTTGGTAGGAAAGGCAGAGCCTACCATGTGTGGGAAGGGGGAGCCTGTGGCTGCTGAGGGTGTGGATCCCAAAACCCCAGAGAAGGGTGATCCTGGGTCCTTGGGAAGAGTAGATCCAGTGCATTCCAGCAAAGTGGATTCTGTGTCCCCAAGGAAGGAGGAGCCCAAGTGTTCCAGGAAACAGCACCCTGTATCCTTAGAAAAGGTAGGCACTGTATCCACAGGAGAGAGAGCTCTTATGTCCTTGGAAAAGAAAGATACTGAGCCCTCAGGAAAGAAAAATCCTATGTCCTTGGAAGACACAGATTCTGTGTCCACACAAAAGACAGATCCTGGGTTCTTGGGAAAGCTAACTCCAGGATCATCAGGCAAGACAGAGCTTGTATCCTCAGGAACAATGGCTTCTGGTTCCTCCAAAAATGTGAATCCTGCGTGTTTGGGGATGGCAGATCCTGCATCTATGGGAAATGCAGAAATTTCATCTTCTGCAAAAGAGAACCTTCAGTTTCCTGGAAAGATAGACCTGGCCTCCTCAGGAGAGGGTGGTCCTGTATCTGTGAGAATGACAGAAACGGTATCTGCCAGACAGGTGGATTGTGTGCTTTCAGGAAAGATGGAGCCCACACCTGTGAAAATTACAGGACCTTCAGACGGTGTGGACCCAGTTTCCTTGAGAAAAATGGATTCTGTGTCCTCAGTGAAACCAGAACACTTGTCTCCACAGGCAGAACATGTATCTGGGGGAAAGACAGAAGCCCTTTCCTCAGGAAAAGAGGACTCAATGCCCTCTACAAGGGTGGACCATCTGACTACCATGGGAAACATAAAAACATCTGAAAAAGTAAATCCTGAGTCTTCAGGAAAGACAGTATCTTCAAGTCCAGGGGATCCCAGGTCTCTGGGGACATGGGAATCATCCCCATCTGCAGCAAAAGCTGAGGCAGTGCCTGAGGGAAAAGGAGGCACGCAGTCTTTGGAGAAGGCAGATCCCACAGCCTCAGAGAGAGCTGATGCCCTAGCTTCAAGCATAGTGGGCTCTGCAAGCAGGGGAAAGCCAGAAACGGCTTCTTCTGGAGAAGTGGACTCCATGTCTTTAGGAAAAGAGGCCCCAACAACTTCAGGGAAAAGAGTCTTGGTTTCCCCAGGGAAGGTGGAGCTCATGGCTTCCGGAAAAGCTGAAGTAATTCCAGCGGTAAAGGTGGACCCGCTGTCTCCAGAGAAGAATGCTGTGAATTCCACAGAGGTGGAAACCAAGGCTGTAGGGAGTGCTGAGCCCAAGGCTGGCGGAAAGACAGAAACCCAGCCTCCTGGGCAGCATGGTGCCGTGTCCTCGGGAAAAGTGGAGACGCTGCCTTTTCAAAAAGAGCAAACAAAGGTCCCTGGGAAGGTGGATCCCCCAGGAAAAGCCGACACGACTGCGTCTGGGAAGGTGGAGCCTGTGTCCCTGGGGAAGGCCGACTCTGCATCTCCATCTCCGAGAAAAACAGAGTCCCAGACCTCGGGAAAGACGGCCTCTCTGTCTCTGGAGAAGACCCAGTCCTCTTTCAGGCAATCAGATGGTAAACCCTGCAGCTCAGCCTCGACTCCAGGGGATGCCAGGAGCGGGGCTCCTACTGAGCCAGTGCGCTCCGCCAGCACTGAGGCCTCCAGCCTCCGCCAGAAAGACTCGGCGGCAGCCGCGGCTCTGAGAAGCCCGCGCACGGAGGTTGCAGCGCCCTCGCCGGGGCCACGGACTCGCGACAACTTCACCAAGGCGCCGTCGTGGGACGCGGACGCTCCGCCGCCGCGCGAGGACGCGGGCACACAGGCGGGCGCGCTGGCCTGCGTCTCGGTAGCGGTGAGCCCCATGTCTCCGCAGGACGGCGCGGGCGGCCCGGCCTTCAGCTTCCAGGCGGCGCCGCGCGCGCCCAGCCCCGCGCCCATGCCGCCCTCGCGCCGGGACGCGGGCCTGCAGGTGTCGCTGGGCGCCGCGGAGACGCGCTCGGTGGCCACCGGGCCCATGACGCCGCAGGCGGCCGCGCCACCTGCCGCGCCGCCCGCCTTCCCCGAGGTGCGGGTGCGACCTGGCTCGGTCCTGGCGGCCGCCATGGCGCCCCAGGAGGCCGCCGAGCCGGTGCGCGACGTGAGCTGGGACGAGAAGGGCATGACGTGGGAGGTGTACGGTGCGTCCATGGAGGTGGAGGTGCTGGGCATGGCCATCCAGAAGCATCTGGAGCGCCAGATAGAGGAGCACGGCCGCCAAGGGGCGCCGGCGCCGCCGCCCGCCGCCCGCGGGGGACCGGGCCGAGCTGGCTCGGTGCGCACAGCTCCCGCGGATGGCGCGGCCAAGCGCCCGCCCGGCCTGTTCCGCGCGCTGCTGCAGAGTGTGCGCCGGCCGCGGTGCTGCTCGCGGGCGGGACCCACCGCCGAGTGATCTGCCCCATTTTGTAGGCCCGGGTTTCGAACCTTCTCAGGCTCCCTTCTTGATGCCAGGCCCCTAAAAGCTACCCCCACTCCCACCCCGAAGTGTGTCAGGCCTTCGAGGAGTAGGCGGCCTCTAGGGGCTTCTTTCCGGTCCCCTTCCCAAACACTCTACCCTTACCCCTTGTGGCCATGAGTCCACAGACCCAGCCCTGACACACACACCCCTACCCGTGCCCTCACAGCCCTTAGCTCTACTTCCTCGGGTAATACCCGGAGAGCCCAGGGACCTGCTCCCACCTCTCGTCTCCTCTAGAGCAGAGATAGGCTCCTGAGATGGCCAGAATGGTGCTTTGAGGCCTCCAGTGGGGCCAGATCCCCAGAACTGGGAAAGACTGCATGCACATCTTTAAGTGTTCTTCTACATGTGCCAGGTTTGGTGTTGAAACCACCAGATTCACAGGCTCCGAATGGGAGACCCTAGGCAGCCAGTGAGTCTCTAAACAGTGAGCAGTGAGTGGTCTCCACACACTGCCAGCCCATGGCCAGGGCATCACTTGCATGCTGTTGGTGGTCCTCCCGCATTCCTGTTGCCCCCCCCCCCACCTAGCCCAGTGCCCCAGCCCTACCTTTTCCTCCACCCAGTCACCTTTCACAATTCCCATAGAGGCTAAAGGCTAGGAGTGCTCTGGGGCTCAGCTGAGAAGGGAGAGTCACAGAAAGGTCAGAGGGTCTCAGACAGGACTGGAGGTCATAATCAGACTCATGGAAGATCTCAGGCTGCTGGCTGCCTGGGTGACAGCTGGTCTTAGGTATTTGGGACAGGGTGGAGAGCTCATTTGACACCCACAGTTGTCTTTTAAAGGTCTCCCCAACCACTTTTGTCCTCCCCCACCCTCTGTGCTGTGAGCCCTCACAAGTCCCTTGTAACCACTCAGTGCCCTGGTCCCCATCCCTCTAGTCTCAGTTTTTGGCTACAAACTGTCACAGTACACATTGGTAATAAAACCTTTCCCCAACCCTTGTCTGTGATTGAAAGTCGGGGGCAAAGCAAGCATATATTATATTTGGAAAGAGGCAGGTACAGTCTAGGTTTGAGAGTGTCTTTTCCCAGGTGGGCAAGAAGAATGAGGGTCTCCACTACAGATCTGTGGTGTCCAGGCTGGAGTTGTTGAAGGCCAGGTCTTCCTTCTTTCTACTTGTACCTGGCTGCCTTTCTGAGAGCACTGCACTCAGGGGCTCTGGCTCTGGCTTCGACAGGCTGTCCCGTCGCTGCCGAGGCTCCTGGGGAGAGAGGGAGGGAAGGGTGAGGATGGAGTCCTCTCCCCAGATCCTAGGAGAGTGGATGGGTTTTTAAGGCCGTCACCGGATGGCTCTTTGGCTGCAGTTTAAACACAACGTACACACACATACACTCACACACACTCATACTCTTGGAGGCCTCTGTTTCCTGTGCACCAGAGTCAGCCATGACCAGGGATGGTGCAGGTGAGGCAGACCTAAGAAGTCATCTCTGGCCTTTGTTTCTGCCTGCTAGAGCAGCTTTCTGGCATTCTGCCCAGTCCTATGTCAAACAGCAGTTCCTTGCCACCTAGTGCAGGTCTTGTTTTGGTCAAGACCCTTCCATTCCCTGACATATCCAAAGGATGCTCTGTTGAGAGAAGTAGAAACCAAGACCCAGAGGACCTTCTGGCCAGAAAGAAGCAGAGCAGGGGTTGGCTAACAATTCTAAAGTCTAAGTCTGTCCATGGTACCACACTGCTCTTGGTTGAATTTGGCATCTCCTGCCACCTTCAGAAATGCCATCCAGGATTCCACCTGTACTTTATCACAGATATACCTCTGATATTCTTCCTCCTGCCCTCCCCATGTAACATGGCCCCTCAACTAATACAACTTCCTATGGGAGGGCCAGGCCCTCTGTTGAAGAGGCCCCCCAACCCCAACTCAGAGAGGGGCAAGAACCCCAGCCACCATTGCCCTCCCCGGATACTGTACGGGCTTCTGGTTTGGGGATGTTATCATCCCTGGTAAACAGTAGAGCCACTGAGAGCTCCCAAAGTTTAATGGTCTGTCTGTGTTCCACAAAGCCAGTGACATAAACCTGAGCCCAAAGTAGTTGGCATACCACTAGATAATGTGACTTGGTCTCTGAGCCCAGACACCTGACTTCTGGTCCGCTCCTGCCCTGCAGGTTACCTGGCATTGAACTAGTCAACACCCTTCTCAGTGTTGCTGCTGCTTGCTTGGCAAGGAGGCATTGGATGATCTCTTAGTTGTTAACACATTGTCATGGATCTCAATGAGACTGAGGCCAACCTAGTCTATATAGCAAGCTCTAGGCCAGCTGGGGCTACAGTCTTTTTTTAAAAAAAAAAGACACCAGAAACTGAGACCTCTGCAGCTAATTAAGCAGGCCTCAGAAAGCCTCTGAGAACATATTTTTGCCAGATGTTTTGCTTTTCCTTTTTGGGGGAGGAGATATTTTTGTTTTGTTGGTGGTGCTGGGGACTGAACCCAGGATTTCAGTAAGTATCCCACCATTAACCCCTGTACCAGAGCTTTTTTTTTAACGTGTGCTCCTCTGTAACCCCCATAACAGCGTTGCAGAGCTGATGTTTTGATTACCATTTACTGATGAAAAAATTGAGAACCGAAGGCAGGAAGCTGTCTACCCCACATCACATTAGAGAAGAGTAGGGATTGAGACTCATTCCAAAGCCACTGGACTTCCTGGGGCCTGATACCGATACCGGGAAGTGAATCTGCATGTTTCAGCAACAAGTCCCTCCAGCTTTGTCCTGAGTCCCACCCCTTCAGAGAAGGAGCTCAAATCAAAAGCCCTAGGTACCAACTCATCCCGCATCTTACCTTGTTGTCCAAGTCCACAGAGTTGTTGTCTAGGGAATTGAGGCTATGGGAGAAGTGACAGAACTTAGGTTGTTGGCAGACCCAGTTTTTCCAAGCTGTGGCTGTGGCCTACCAACATCACCACCACCGAATCACTGTTACATCACTACCACCGCTACCACTATTGCCACCTTTCCATCACCATTACTGTCACCATTATTCTCACCACCGCCTCTGTCTCCACTACCAACAACTTGCCTGGTAGTAAGAGATGCTGCTCACCTGACATAGTCCAAGTCGCTGGAAGAGGAATACTCCACTCCCAGTTCTTTGGTGTGAAGGTTCAGCACAGGGTTGGCCCTAGAGAGAAAGCTTGGTCAAGTGGCCATGATGCTTAGCCATCTCACAAGTTCTCTTGATTGCCCTTTGACCCCTGCTCACCGCTCAGTCTTGTACATGTTAGTCCCAGGGATAGCAGCAGGTGAGGATGTCACCTCTGCTGCTGTCTTCCGGGCCTCCTTGCTGGCCTTTATAGCTCGAAGCTTCCGGTTGTAGCTGTTGAACCAGGAGCAAGTCACACATTCAGCATACCCACTGAGTACCCAGTGATGGCCCTGCCGACCTGGCTCCACAGAGACCCTGGCTGGTGAGTGCTGACTCCATTTTGTAGGGGGTTGAAAAGCAGCCAGAAGAGGGAAGTGCCTTGTCAAAGGCCACACAGGCAGCCAGCAACGATGCCGACTCGGGAGCCTGCCCGCTGCGTTCTAAGAAGTGGCAACGGCAACATTTTGAAGTGCCAGCATGTGCTAGGCGTCTCCCAGCCCTTACAACCCCAGATTCACGGAGGAATCTAGTGCCTTACTCATCACCATTTCCTTTCAGATAAGGAAACAGGCTCAGGAGGGAAGGTGACTCACTCACATGTGCCTGATGTCGGACCCTAAGTTCTTTCTCCCCACTCCACACACAGGCAGTAGGGCCAGGAGAGAGCTGGGCACACAGGGAACCATGCAAACTGTACCTCTTCCGCACACACACGAGGGCTACGGCCACGATCACTAGGACTAGCAGCAAAGCCACTCCCAGTCCTATGATGACACTGGTGAGCAGCTTCGATTGGTCAGGCTCCTGGCTCTCCTGGGAGCCCTGGAGAAGAAAGAGGCTGAGGAGGCTATGGGATCCACATCCCTTCCCCACCTGTGACCTCTGTCCCATCATACTCACCACCACCACCAGCCCCAGTTGCAGCAGCTGCCTCAGCGAGTCCTGGTCTTTCCGGATCATCCTGCCATAGATTGCTGCTCAGACCCCAGAGTCACTGACCTCCCCAGGACTTCCTGCTCCAACCTGCCCCGGTCTACCTTCCCCAACAACCCCACTCACACATTCAGCTCAGTAAGCGTCAGGGCTGTCCCGTTGGAGAAGACAAAATAGGCATCAAGGTAGGAGTTGGCTCGTGCCCTAGAATGGGGCAGAGGTCGTATCAGCATCCCAGGACTACCCATAGGCCTCTTTGGCTATTATTTCCTTCTCAGCCCAGCAACTTGGCCTAGGGACACTCACCGAGCCATAGAGTCAATGTTCTGGATAGTCACAATGTACATAGTAGTCCTGGTCGCTTGGATAAGAGCCCTACAAAGGATGCAGGTGTCACTGAAACCTGGAGTAGACAACCTAACCCAGGACTGTGGCCAGGGCTGGGCCAGTAGAATCAGTCATGTGATGGGAAAGGGTATGCTAGGTCTCTCTTGCTAAACAGGTGATGCCTCTGTACAAATCAGAAATGGAATCTTTTCTTCTGGGACAGTGCTCTTCTGCAGTGCACAGCTCTCAACTGCAGGGCAGCTCTGTTCATGCCTCATCTGCCCTTGTCTAGACATGGGGTTCTCGGGTACGGGTACAGGATCAAAGACAGGGACAAGTTCGAGTAGAGGTTGGAGAAGGGCAGAGGGGTGTTTCATCTAGTTCATCTCAGGGACCAGCCCCTTGAGGCCCTGTTGCTCCCAAGGCCCCCTCTTGTATTCCCAGACCTACGCTCTAATCTCCTCCACATTGGCGCCCACTTCATCCTTGGTGGTAGAGAACTGCAGCCTCACGCGGTAACTCTGGTCCACAGTGAAGAGCTGAGAGGGAGGGATGAGAAGATAAGGCATCAGGAATTTGGAGCTAGCAGAGGTGCAACCCCGGAGGCTGGAGGCAGAGACTGTCACTCACATTCAGGGTGATTTGGGCCTCCAGTTCAGGACCTATGTCAGGAGTGTCCTTGGCTTGGACTGTTACCTGGTAAGTGCCTTGGACAGTAGAATCAAGGTTGGTTTTCAGCCTATGGGAGGTGGGGAAACATAGCTCTGTTCTGTAACCCCAGGGCAAGGACCCTACCTCAGGTCTCCAGTGTTTCCCACCCTGTCCCATCCATCCAGGTATAACCAAGTTACTTGATACTGCCAGTGAACAAGCTGGTGTCCCCTGAGGTGGAGACCTGGAAGACCTGGACAGGGGTCGTAACCCCATCCTTGGAGACAAAATTTGCTTCCAGGATGTCGAATGTGATGATCCCATTTTTTCCTGAGTCCTCATCTGTGGCCTGGGAGCAAGAGTGGGCATCAGGGGCCAGGCCAGGATAGGCCCTCCATCCCCAGCACTATCAGAAGCTACAGTAGTTGCCCCGTATCAGCACATGGTTGTTGTTGTTTTGATTTGGTTTGGTTTTGTTGTTCTTTTAATAGGACTGACTATGTAGCCCTCGCTGACCTAGAACTTGCTATGTAGACCAGGATGGCCTTGAACTTGCTGTGATCCTCAAAATACTAGTCCTATAGCTATGTACCACCACACCAGGCTCAAGCACTCACCTTTTAGAATGAGTTCATTCTGTACATCCATGTTTTCACAAGTCTTTCTTCTTGCACCCCAATTTAACAGATCATAACCAAAAGTTCCTCTTATGCAGAAATCCTGCCTCCTGCCTCACTCCCTCCTTCCTAACTGCCATGCACATGTACAGTGGCTCACAAATGCAGCTCAGCCTAGGAGCACCTACTGTGTTGCATCCTCCCTTTAGAACCTTCATTTAAGGGCTAATTAATATGAATCTACATTTCCCAGTGCACCAGATACAAATAAGGAGACCCAGACATTGTGGGTCATTCCAGTGCCTTTCAGAGAAAAATGTAACCAGCACAGAGCTCCTGTGCTCGAGGGTTTTTGTGTTTGAGATTAACAGCTGAGTTCAAGTTGCAAAAAGGATCTGAATTTAAGAAAACAGTTCAGACTTGGGAAATAGCTCCAGTAAAGTGTTTGCCTTTTAAACATGAGGACCTGAGTTTGATAACCAGAACCCACATAAAAAGACCAGGTATCGGGGCTGGAGAGATGGCTCAGCAGTTAACACTGGCTACTCCTGCAGATGACCTGCATTCAATTCCTAGCACCCACGTGGTGGCTAACAACCATTCATAACTCCAGTTCCAGGGAATCTGACACCCTCTTCTGATATCTGCAGGCATTGCATAACATGAATGTACCTACATACATGCAGACAATACACTCATACACATAAAATAAAATTTAAAAAAGATCAGATACAAGACCAGGCATGGTGGTTCACATTTTTAATCCCAGCACTCAGGAGACAGAGGGAGGTGAATATCTATGAATTCAAGGCAGTCTGATCTACATAGCAAGTTCCAAGACAGCCAGGGCTACATAGTAAGACCCTGTCTCAACACTTACCTCCTCAAAAAAGGACCAGGTACAGTGGCATGGGATTATAATCCCAGAACTGGGAAGGTGGACGCAGATGGCTGCCAGCTGCCAGCCAGCCTAATGTGTGCACCCTCTTACATATGTGTACTGGTACAAACACATACACATGCATGCATGAACACACAAGACAGTTCGAAGCCATGATATTGGCATGCAACTGGCTGATTGGAAATTAACTGTGTTAAGGATTTAAAAAACCTGGAGCAGGAAAATTGCTGTCTCCAGGAGAGGTCTTATCCAGAGGGTACCTGCAAATCCCGCATGGGAAGGTCAGGATTTTCAAAGCCCAGGGTGGAGCCTCCAGATACTGTTGACCCAGGAGCCACCCGCCTTCTGTCATGAGGGAAGCTGAGACCCAGAGAGAAATAGCAGTCCCTGCCCCAGGGGCTCATCCCACATGGCAGAGCTGCCACCCTCTAATAACACACCCACATATAGCGCCATAACGAATTGAAAGCATTGCTATAATTTTACTCCAAAAACTATTTAACTAGAAGGAATCCATTTAATTTACAATTGGCTATGGATTCTCTATCACACTCAAGAATTCTGACATAGGAAATTCTAGCCTGCAAGTGGTATTTCTCGTCATGAAATTTTTATGAATACTAAATTGAACAATTAGTGGAATGGGAGTACATCGATTGAGCGAGTGCTGCTGTGTCCAAGGCTTTGCTTTAGCCAGTGCTGAGCCCACACATTTCCTTTCTAGGGTTCAAATATCTTAGGAGCATTTGAAAGGCCTGAAGACCTTACACTGATCCCTGGGGCTACTGTGACTGATAAAAGCTGGATGGAGCCCAGGACTTACCTGGACAGAAGCGACCTGCTGGTTGGGCAACACAAGTTCTGGGATGATCACTATAAACATGAGCAGGAACGAGTTAGCATGGTTGGGACAGTGCCCACCTGGCCCAGCACTGTCCACAAGCCAGGCTCAGAGTCCACTTCATAAGCCCACCCTTAATCCCTCTGCCAAAGAGACTCCATTACTATTTGGCTATTCCTGAGTCAAGAGTTGACAAGGCACCCATCTCCCATTGAACAGATGGGGAAACTGGGGCCCAGAGAAGAGACTGACTCAGGGCCAGCCATCAGATGAGGCAGGGGGGCTCCTCTAACTACAGCCCCAGGTGAGATCCTTTCTTAAGAAACTCTCTGTGGCCTAAAGAGGGTCTGAAGTGGGTGACCCAAGGTTCCACACCATCAGCTGTACATGGATATAATGAGCTGAAGGCAGGCTGCTACTTACCAAAGGTCTGACTGTCAGGCAGGAAATAGGGTGCATTGTCATTCTTGTCCTCAATGGTAATGGGGAGGCTTCCTAGGGAGATGAGGACATGGGGCTCAAGGCTCGAGGCGCAGTTCTCACTGAAAGAGCCTGGGTCTCACCAGCTTTTCTTCAGCCTCCTCCCCAGTGCCACCTATCCCATGTCCACACTCACCCAGGTGTCCTCACAGTCTTTTCTAGTAGCTGTGAGTGTTGCTTCCACACCCCAGGGAAGGTGAAGAGCTAGTCAGAGTCACACAAGAGTGGCAAGCCAGGAGTGGGCTTGGATGGTATGGTTAGGTTGCAGCACACTTGCGTGGTCCTGAGCTTGATTTTCAATATAACCAAAAGTATGTGTGTGTATAACTATATGTTCATCTATATTAATGTTTATAACATGTGTACTATACAAATATTAATATAGATGTTCTCTATAGATATATACCTACACATATTGCCACTTTAAACTTTTTCCTTGTTATTTTTATTTTATGTGTATTAGTGTATTGCCTGCATGTATGTAAGTGCACCCGTGTTGTACAATGCCCGTGGAGGTCAGAAGATCCTCTGGAACCGGAATTACAAATGGTTGTTAGCCACCATGTGGGTGCTAGGAACTGAACTTGGGGCCTCTGCAAGATCAATCAGTGCTCTTAACTGCCGAGTCATCTCTCCGGCCCCATATTGCCACTTTTCATGTTAGTTGGTCATTTAAACACACACCCTGACCTAGGAATAGTGGTACACACCTGTAAATCTCAGCACTTGCAACACTGAGGCAAGAGGATTGCGAGTTTGAGGCCAGCCTGGCCTAGAGAGTGAGACTCTGTCTCAAGACAAAAATAAAGCCAACCCACTCTGTGCCTTAGTTTCCTCATCTTTAAATTGGGTGGGCAACACCTAGCTCATAGATTGTGCTGGAAGAAAATGAGCAAAGGTTTCAAGGTGCCTATGCTTTTAACATGGCCTCTATTGCCATTTGGAGTGGGGTGAGGTTGCAGCCAGCTTTCAAGTGCTCTTTCTTTTGCGCTGCTTGACAAAACGGCAGTCAGGAGCAGGGGCCTCCTGAGTGCCAGGCACCACAGCAAACACTGCGTATGTGAGCTTTCACACTCTCCACAGCCCGCCCACTGGACAGATGGACAGATGGAAAAAGGGAGCCTGAAGAGGATGCAGCCAGCAGCAGAGCTACCAAGGGCTAGAGCCAGGATCTGAAGTCAGACCTTGTGATCCCCACCCAGGGCTCTGTCCCCTCTCACCGTTGTTGCTGTAGGACTCAAAACGGGAGTCTGTGTTGAGGTCATGTGCCCGCACGACCAGCGTGACCTGGTGGCAGGCCTCATAGTCTATGGCTTCACTCTGGTTGATGTACACAGAGCCATTGGCTGCCACAGAGAACCAACCGTGGCACAGGCTACCCACATCAACACCAGCCTTGGTACAGATGACGTTCACTAGCTCTATCTCCAGCTTAGCCTCCGTATCCACATCCTCGGCCACCACCTGAGCCACCTGGCCATACTGGGAGCCATTCTCAGCCACAGAGACACCCTGGAGCGAGGCTGCATCCAGTGTGGGAGGCTCATCATTCACATCCAACACTACCACGGTGACTTTTGCTGTGGCCTCATGGTCCTGAGGGCCGGAGTTCTTGGCAGTCACAGTCAAACTGAGGAGTTTCTGTTCCTCATAATCTAGGCTTACATCAGGAAGCAGCCAGAGGTTGCCCTCTGCCCTCTCATATGCCAGCACGGAGCTTTGGAGCATGAAGTTGTTGGCACCAATCCCTGACAGGCTGAAGCTGATACGGTTGTTGACCTCTGTCTGGTCTGCATCCCAGGCTTCCACTGTGCCCACCTGCACGCCTGTGGACAAGAGCCAGTGCTTAGAGGGCGGCCAGTACAGGTCTCAGGTCTCAGGAACCCCAGGCACTCCTGCAACGGAGTTGTTAGTATGGATCTCACTATTTCATGTCAGAAGTGGAGTGTAAATAGGCCTCTGCTCAGCGTGCCCTTACCCGTGCTGCCACAGCAACGGACAGCACCAACAGGACATCCCGTATGTATCCAAGGTGCTTGGATGCACATTCCCTTATCATTTGCACAGCCAGCCCATGGCCCAACTCCAAGACCCAGTGCTTGTGCTCTAACCATCCCAGAGGGGACATACCTGGATTCCTCTCCTCCACAAAGAATTGGTAGACGGACTGGTTGAATATGGGCAGATTGTCATTGATGTCCTGTGGAGACAGGCAGGTCTGAGACCTAGAGATCCTAGTAGTTCCAGGCTCACCCTCCCCAGAACCATCAGAGAAGCCTCTACACAGAGTCATAGACTCTGCGTCCTGCAGACAGCAGGGTCCACTCTCCAGATATGCAGGCAACTTTTGAGGTAAGGCAAGAGGCACAACCTCCTGTTCATCTGCCCTCAGTCCAGAATTCTGTTAGTTCAGCTTTTCAGGATGACTCCAAACTCCTGTCTGGCTTAACCTGAGGTCCCATCTTTCAGATGCTGTGACACCAGTTCTGTGCTCGGTCTGAGCTGGACTCTGATACCCTCAAACACCTTACACTTTCTGTCCCTTCCTTCCCTCTGCAGCCATGCACAGCAGGAGCCCTGGCAATTGCTACCGTAACAGAGGCCATTCTGTCTCCCATGTTTTCCCCGTACTGCTGTGTGTCTGGAAGATTCCCCAGGCGTTCTAGCTCTTCCTGTCTTCTTACAGGCAGGTGACCCCATGCTGCATGCGGATGCCCAGCTTTTTCTACCGAACTACAGAATGGAAGCCTGGGAACAAAGCTCTCCCTGAAACAATGTGCGTCTTCTTCCTCTCTTCCTTCCCCTTCCCCTCTTCCGTTTCTTCATTCTTCCCTGTCCTCTCTCTTGCTTCCTTTCATCCTCCTCTCTACCTCTCTCTCTCCTCCCTTCCTTTCTTTCTCTTCTCCCTCCTCCTTCTCCCTCCTTCATTTCCTCTCTTCTCTTTTTCTAAGGATAGGGGGTCTCACTGTATAGCCCAGGCTAGGCTCACACTCCTGAGTGCATGCAATCCTCCTGGAACTGCACAAACAGACCCACATGGACTGATGGTGACTCCTCAGACATGGCTCGAGGCACAAGCTGCTGAATTCTCATGGCTGTCCCGACTCACACACGAGTAGCTAAGACAGCAGCTCTGAATCCATTCCTGCTCAGCCTCCTCTATGACTTTGACCTTTGTGGGCCTTGGCGTCTCAATTTGAAAGTAGGATAGCCATCCCCATTTACAGCGAGGACATGAAACTCATGGGGGAAAAGGGACCTTTCTAATTCAGTAAGTGTAGTTCTTCATTTTTCCTCTTGGAATCCCACTATATTTCCAGGGTGCTGACAAGTCCTAAATCTGCTTTCTCCATTAGCCCCGAGGTCATACTCTCGGACCTTTGTAAGGAAGTGGCAAGCCTCAGTTAGTGTCACTGAAGGCTGCTGTGTCCAGTGGTACATGCTGGGTACCACACAACTCCGGGGATCTCCACATCATGGCCATTGCAGAAAAACATATTTGTGTCAACCCCTTTCCAGACCAAAGTGCCTGCTAAGCTGATGGTAGCCTTCAAGACAGGCCATTGAGAATCCAGTCCCCATCCTGCAGCTCTAGGCAAGCTACAGAACCTCTCTGTGCCAAGCTTGCTTTTTTTTTTAACTTTTCTTTCCTTCTCTTCCTCTTCATCTTAATTTTATTTTTAATGTATGTGTATATGTATGATATATATGTGTGTGTATGTGTGTGTGTGTGTGTGTCTGTATGTGTGTATGCAGGTGTAGTTACCTCTGTGTGTGAGTGTGTATGTGTGTGTGTGTGTATGCAGGCGTAGTTACGTCTGTGTGTGTGTGTGTGTATACTTGTGGAGGCCAGAGGCTCTTCCTCTAAGGGTCTCATTGTGTAGCCCTGGCTAGCCTGGAATAAGCTATATAGACCAGACTGGCCTCCAACTCACAGAGATCTACCTGCCTCTGCCTCTTGAGCCCTGGGACTAACGGCATGCACCACTCTTCCTGGTGAGACAGAATCTCTTGCTGAACCTAGAGCTTGCCAGTAAGACCTTGAATCTACCTGTGCACATCCCATAGTGCTGGGATCACAGCATGCACTGCCATGCCTGACTTCTATGCAGATGCTAGGGATCCAAACTTGGGTCCTCATGTTTGCACAGCATTTAATCCATTGGGCTTCTCTCCAGCAACGTTTTTAGGTTTCTGATATAGGATATGTTATATAGCCCAGGCTGACCTCAAGCTCTCAACTGTTCTGCCTTAACCTCCCAAGTACTGAGATCATAGGTATACACCACCACGCCTGGGCCTCCAACTTTTGCAATAAAATGGTGGGCACCATCCCTACCTTGCAGAACCTGGTATGCAGGCAACACAGTTGGGGCCAGCTTCACATGCCCTTGACCTTGGCATGGGGGACAGGATGGCTGCAGGCAAGACTTTGTGAATGGCAGTCAGAGCTAAGGCACTGAGTGCCTTCCTGGGCAAGGCCCTCTTGACAACATTTCCGTCTGTTCCTGCGGTTTTCACCCCATCTTATTGACTTAAGGGCTAGGGTACTCAAGGGATAGCAGAAGGCCACCCAGCTGGTGGCCAGAGCTTAACCCCCAGCTAGGTACAACATAACAACATAAGGTACAAAGTGTGACTGGTGCCCATGTATGTGTGTGAGAGAGAGAGACAGAGAGAGAATGCTGTTTTACCTCCACATTGATGGTGACGTTGACATCAGTGCTGAGGGAAGGCACACCACAATCAGCCACACGCACAGTCAGCACGATGCGACCCTCCAGGGCAGGGTCGATGGCCTCTCGGTCCAGGGGCCCCACGTTGCTAAGGAGCCCTGTGGTGGAGTTTATGGAGAAGTTGTGGCTGTAGGACCCAGGCAGCAGGCTGAAGAGCAGACGGCTGTTGTTGGTGTCTGGCTGGTCATTGTCATAGGCCTGTGCACACAGCAAGCTTCACATCAGGTGTCAAGGCCTCAGGCCCAAGCCCTCCCTCCGACACTGATCTGGGTGACAAAGGGCTGAGGCCAGTGGGAAGCAGCCACTGCTCCCTGCTAAGGTGGGGCACAGTCCATAGCGGCAGAGCACAGCTGCCCCAGGAGCTCCATGGTCTCAGCCTTGAGTTCATCCATCTCCCAGACATCTGCTATATGCATCCCGCACACCTGGCCCTCAGCTAAGCTCTGGAAAGAGACCTGTGGCAGGAGCTCCCACAGAGCTGGTGTGATACTACAGAGGATGTAGAGAGTGTAGCACAGGCACTCAACACCGTCGTTTGTTTGGATTTGCTTTTGAGACAGGATCTCCTTGTAGCCTCAGCTGGCCTGAAGGCTGCCTCTGCCTTCTAAGTGCTGGAATTAAAGGCGTGCACCACCATCCAGTTAACTTTTTTATGTAAAAAAAAGCATGAAATCAGAGAGAGAGAGAGAGAGAGAGAAAGAGAGAGAGAGAGAGATTGAGTTAGGGTTCCATGTAACCCAGCCTGTCCTCAAACTCACTATGTAGCCAAGATGACCTCAAACTTCTGATCCTCCAATCTCTACCTCCCAAGTGCTGAGATTATGGGCGTGTACCACTGCACCCAGTTTATGTAGTGCTAGAAATGGAACCCAGGACTTTGTGCATGCTTGCCAAGCCTCCAACCAACTGAGCTACATCCCTAGCCCCCATTTTTAAATAGCTAATTCTTCACCACAGGGATCTGTTTGTGTACATGTGTGTTTCTGTCTGCCCAGGGTTCAAGACATGCCGGTTTACATTGGGGTGGGCCAACATGAAGAATATCTTGACCTGGGGGCCTTCTACCTGACTCTCCCACAGTTCTCTACAATCCTTCTACCTTTGACAGTACAGAGGACACCATCAGGAAAAGTCTGCAAACCCTTCAGTGAGAGCTCCCAGAGAGACGGGAGTCAAGGGAATCACTTCTGAGGACCAGTCTAGCCGAGGACCCAACAGGAAGCCACACCCAGCAAGGTGTTACAGTAGAAGCGGTTCTTCCTCTTTCCTCCCGCCCACACTACCATCACTGCTTTTTCTTCAGGTCCATTTGGTCTTCTTCATTAAATGCACCCTTTGGAAGCAGCCAGAGATGAGTTTTCCAAAAGCCAGAATGCCTGATCTCCGTACAATCTGTACTTGGCCAGTTAATTTGCCAGGCACCTCTCTGGGCCCATGAAGACACCATAGTTGTAGCCGATCTGAAAGGTTTCTCCCATGCTTACAGACCAGGTGAGAAGGAGCAAGGAACAAAGGGAAGCGTCAGGTCTGCAGAGACCTGGACAACAGCTCCTCACTGGCAGACAATCACAGA
Source organism: Eospalax fontanierii (assembly GCA_035773235.1). Lineage (NCBI taxonomy): Eukaryota > Metazoa > Chordata > Mammalia > Rodentia > Spalacidae > Eospalax > Eospalax fontanierii. The sequence continues at coordinate 56,872,048 of CM069526.1, forward strand.
AAGGGCACCTGACCTTTCAGGGCTGTTTTCTCCTATGAAATGGGAACTGTTGGGAATCTGCTTTGCAAGATGAGAGATGGAGTCACTGGGCCAGTGATGGCCTCCTGAGGACCCGGAGTCCCCTTCGTACAATGTATCCTGCTGGGTCATCCTAAAGGAGAGACTGTCAATTCTCAGGCTCCCCGACGCTTCCCTGGAGCCACAAGTGGGTTTCTAGGGCCACACTGGGAACCTCACCATTTCAGCTTCGTCCCTTAGGAGGGGTGGAACTGAACTTGCAGCCTGTTCCTGGCAACAGTTTTAACTGTGCCATTTGCTTCTACTCTGAGTTCTGGATTCTAAGACTATCTTTGAGCCCTTTAATAATGTCATCCATTTGTTGTTGTTGTTGTTTGTTCTATATTTAGATTTTTTTTATGTAAGCCACATCAAGTCTTTTTGGAATGAGTCAGGAATGTGTATATTAAAGAACAATTTGATTTTGAAGGCCTGTTCCTTGCTAGGTCTGTGCAGAACACTTTAGACCCATTATGTCTCTTTTCTCTGGTGACCCTGTGAATAAGTGTATTAATGACTTCATTTTCTAAGAGGAAGCAGATGCCCAGGGAAATTGAGTGACTTCCTTAGGGCCACACAGCAGAGCTCAGCTCAGCCTTACTCGAGGCCAGCATAGTCCCTTCCCCCACCTCCTCCACCAGGTCCAGGGAGCCTCCCACCTGGATGGTCACAGAGACACTGTCATCCTCCTCCTCTGGTACAAAGATATTGTAGGAGCCTTGGACCTCAGGTGCGTTGTCATTGATATCCAGCAGGGTGATCTGCAGTGTGGTGGAAGCCGCCTGGTTGCCACTGTCTGCAGCCTGCAGGGTAAGGTAGTACACGGCCTGCCTCTCCCGGTCCAGCTGCATGCCATTTTTCACTGTCACTGTCCCTGAGTTTGGATCCACCTCAAACAGGCCTTCTCTGCTCGGGGTGACCAGAGTTAGTCAACAAAATGACAGGTGTGCACTTCCATTTGCATTTCAGATATACAGCAGCACACACTTGGGAACATGTCATGCAGTATTTCCAGCGCACTACGGCTATGGCTTCAAGTGTGAGTGTGCCCTAAGGCTCCAGCACTGCAACCCTTGGCCCACAGTATGTGGTGTCTGGAGGTCCAGGGGCCTCGAAGAGGTGAGGGTTATGATGACGTTGTTACCCTTTTCCTCCCATCATGTGACTCAATGTCCTATGAAGTCATCACAGGGCCCAGATGATAGCAGCACCCCAAGCTTTGAGTTTCCAGAACTAAATGAACGTTCTCTCTTTATAAAGTATCCTGCCTCAAGTATTTTGTAATAGTCATGGAAAGCCAATCATTCTTTAAAACGGTTCTTCTGGAATGGACATGTAACTGAGCAGCCTGTATTTGTGCACACTCCCCTAGCCCCATGAGAAAGCAGAGAAGAGTCCTTCTGCCCACCTTAAGAACTTACCCATTTCCTGGGAGCAGGCTATAGGTGATGCGGCCCCACTCACCCACATCTAGGTCTATTGCCTGTGAGGTAGAGATGATGGAATATTGGAGAAAGGGCATCTGCTATATCATGCAACGTGTGGGACAGCGTTGTGATTGCTTGATTCTAATCTGCACCCACACATAGCTGTCTCATACATCCAGATACACTCATACATATATGTACATTTGCAGTGACTCAATGACATTGAATGAAACAAAGACATCGAAAGAAATTGATGGAGAGCAGTCCTAGATCATCCCTTTTCTGTATCTCTCTCCCAGTATGATCTAACCACATCCCACGTCACTCACATGGATGCTGTCGGTGACCACAAAGCCTGTGGCACTGTGCTCTGGCACACTGAGTTCATAAAAGCTCTCAGGAAACATGGGCCTATGGTCATTAATGTCTCTAAGATGGATGGTCACCATGGCAACAGAGGAGTTCTGGCTAACGGAGTCAGTGGCTACAACCTGAGGACAGAAGAACAGGTGACAATAGAGGAGCTGGTTTCCTGTGGCCTCTGTCCCCAGAAGCCTAGCACACTGTACCTGCACGATCATCATGGACTTCTTCTCGTAGTCGACCATCTCCGGGTCTCTCACCAGCACCTGCACGTCAACAGAGCCTGCTGCGCGCTCTGGGGACACGCTGAAGGCGCTGGCATCGGGACCCTCCAGGGACAGTTGGAAGGTACCGTTGCTGCCCTGTAAAGGAGGGTGGTATGGTATGGATCAACCTTCTGCAGTCACCCACCTGCGTCTTCTCCCCAGTCCACGCCTTTGAGCCCTGCTACAGAAGCCCTGCCCACTGAAGCCTGCAGAACAGGTCAGAAAAGACTGAGACAATTAGCCAGGTCCAGGAGATATGACCTCATCCAATGAGGACTGCCCTAGACACTGTGGGTCTCAGGTCAGGAGAGACAAAGCCATACTGCCTTCATTCCCATGAAACATTCCTTCCTATCAGTCTTCATTAGCAGCTACCATCCACCACGCACACCCATGCCAGCCTGTTCCCCAAAGCTGCCCTTCAACACCAGTCATCAGCTCAGCATACCCCCAACCTGGGTGTCCCCAGTGAGCACCCTCCACTCAGCCCTACATCACCTAACCCCACCAAAGCATGGCCCTTACCCACCACTCAGACCAGCCTCCAGGGAGGGTCTTTCCTAGCGAATACATTTATAGACACCTCTGAACATAGCCCTTTCCGCCTCCCCAAATCATGGGCCACCCAGAGCCAACAGCACCAGCCATAACCACTCACCAACCTCCACTCTACATGGCTTCTGCTCAGCACCACCAACCACTGCCCTGAACAGTGTCACTCCACACAGCCAGACAGCACACCGCAGCGTCCACCTTGCACAACTCGGAGAGCCACACTGCCGTCACCCTTGTCCGGCACACCTGCCTTCCCTTCCTCCTGGCTCACACTCGTCATCTTGCCACGTGCTCTCTCATCCACTGCCAACCTCAACCCCAGCCGTCACCCACCCTGTCCCCGTTCCCTCCCCGCCCCTTCTCCTCTCTGTCCCCCTTCCCCTCTCCCATCTCTCCCTCACCAGTACTCCCCACCGTGGCCCCTCCCACGCGCCTACCTGGTCGGGGTCGTAGACCACCATGGTCAGGTCATCAATGGGGATGCGGGTGGAGGCGTGCTCATCCACGTAGCCTGTAAAGTTGTCTTGGGCCTCTTGCGGGCTGAAGGAGCAGTCTGGGAGGCTGCAGTTGTAAAACTCTGGCTCGTGGTCGTTGACGTCAGTCACTTTTATTGTGACCCATATACTCACCTTCGCCTCTTGCCCATAAATATTACGGTTCTCCTCAGTGGCCTGAGGTACGAAGCAGAGGCCAGAGACCAGTGTTCAACAAGGAGGGAATCTGAGGCGGGAGTCAGGGAACAGAGGAGCTGCACTCACCGTGACCTGTAGTTGCACCTCCTCATTCTCCTCCAGCAGCTGCTCTCGGTCCAGGGGGCCACTGACAGTGATGACCCCATCCGTGCCAATGTCGAACCACCCGGGCCTTGTGGAGTCTGATAGGGAAGCACTTGCAACAGCTGTTTCCAGCTCCAGGGACCCCACTTCACCCTAGCCCCTGCCTGGGGTCGCCCCGTTCTCACTGGAGATGCTGTAGGTCACAGAGTCATCGATGCCTTTGTCGCCATCCACAGCTTCTACTTTCAACACGGAGGTGTCCTGAGAGGAGACTCCGTCAGTGCTTTTGACCTTTTGCTCTGTTATCTGCCTCTACCCAGCACCCTCAGGTCCCCCAGCACTCACCACGGGTGTGTCCTCAGCCACAGAGGCTGAGTAAAACTCCCTGACAAACTGGGGGTCCAGATCTGCCTGATCAACCACGGAGATGGACAAGAAGACTGGCTGAGAGCACTGTATGGTGAAGTTGTCATTCAAGAGACCACCCAAGTCCTGGAGGGAGAAGGTCTCCTGTGAGCCAGGGCCATGACTCCCGCCCTGCACCCCACCAGACTAGCCTGCACCTCACTCACACAGGCCTTCAGCTCCAGCTGGTAGAAGGCACTCTTGTTATTGTAGCTGAGGCTGCCGTTCAGCACGATGGAGCCGTCTTCCAGGATACGGAAGAGATAGTCGCTGTCCCCGGTACTGGGGATGACCTGCAGCAGAGGACACCTGGGTCAGACCCACTTGGGACAGTGCTCTCCCTTACTCTGTAAGAACACTGCTCTAAGAGACATAGGGTCAACTCTTGGCTCTACCATTGGCCAGCTATGCAATCTTTTCAGAACCACATGATTTCTCTGAGCCTCAGTTTCTCCCCTTGGGTACTTGGGCTGGCGCAGTTGCTTCAGTGGGCTGAAAAGAAGTTCCCATGAGGTCATAGATGTGCCAGGAATGTAATTAGTGCTCAAGAAATAAGAGTGATCCCTAGCAAAGTTGCCTTCACAAAATCTCACAGGCCTTGATTATCTGAGTACAGTTGAGGCACAGGCCCTCTCCGCCTCCATCTCGTCTAGGAAACTGGAAATGTGTTAGCTAGCACCCAGGTGATGACTCGATAATTTCCACCTAGACAGTGCAGGTGCAGGGGGATGGGAGGGAGGACTGGACCCTCCTTCAGCAACTGGGCTTTGGTTCCGGGGGAGCAGAGTGGAAAGTGGGAGAAAAGCTTGGGGACCAGTCATAGTTGTCTATGAAGCTTCTGCCCCCTGGTGGCCATGAGGCACAATGCCGGCTGGCTCCACACCGATCCCAGAGATTCTTTGTACATACCTTCACTATGTAGTACTGAACCACACCCGCTAGCCCAGTGTCCTTGTCCACAGCCTTCACAGAGAACACCAGAGAGCCAACTGGCAGGGTCTGTAAGAAGAGATTCGTCATCTATGTTCTCAAACCCACCTCCTCTCCAGAGCTTTGGTTTCCTCAGTTGTACCAGAGTGATGTGCTGTCCCACCACACGCCTCAGGGAAGGCATCAGAAGGGTGAGGTAGGACAGGCATCAAGATCCTTTTCCCCAAGAACCCCACTCTAGGAAATCCTCTCCCTGAACAACCTCATACCACCAGAGCTGGTTTATCGAGGAGTCTCTCAGGACCAGAAGTGAGGGTACATTCTAGAACCTGGCCTGGCTGTGCTGCTCCCCTGCTCAAATATCCTCCCTGGCTCTTTTCAGCCCATAAGATGGGTTTTGTTTTTGTAGCTCCAGGTGGCCTGGAACTCACTATATAGACTCGGTCAGACTCAGTCTCATGGAGATCTGCCTTCCTTTGCCTCCAAATGCTGGGATTAAAGGAGTGCGTCACCAGCCTGGATTTTGAACTCTACCTGCACAGCTTCTGGATTTCTGTGTGCGCCCTCTTGACTTTCAGGTGGCAACCTAAGATAACCCCTTATATCATTAAGACTTCATCATGCTCAACTTCTAAAAGTTCCAATTCTACCCACAATATAGTCCAGACAGTTTCAGTTTCTGTGGCCCTCAAAGGGCAGGCCACAGCCCCTCTTTGACCCTATAATCTCCAGTCTCTGAGCCCAGCCTTATTTGCTACCTCAGGACTTTTGCAACTGCTGTTCACCCTCATGGAACACTCTTCCTGGAGGTGCCCTTGGCAGGCTCTTACCATCCAGGTCTCTGTACAGAAGTCACTTACTCAGACAAGCCAGAAGCAGCCCCCTTTGTAGGCACCTTCCACTTTATACTATCTAATCATCTTCATTGAGCTCCATACCTCTGAAATCACAATCACCCTGCCTGGTCTGTATTGTCCTTTATTCTGGCTCTTCTCCAGACTATGAGCTCATGACCATCAGAACCAGGGAAGTCTTGTTCAGTGGGTGGCTTGAGACCAAGGGCAGTATCTGGCACACGGTGCTGGGCAGAGCCAATCAGTAGACCTTAGACTTGAAACCCTCTGGCACACACTCACACACACACACACACACACACACTTCAGAGGTGTTCACAGCCATGTGGTTTTGAAGATTCTGAGTTAATGCATTTTAGTTAAGTGCTATCACCGGGGACCCTATCCCTGCTCATGAAGTTAAAACACCCTCAGCTGAGGAAAGAGCCCTTGGCACAGACTCAGCCATTCCAGACCTCTAAATTGATTCTAGGATGAACACATGACTCAAAATGAGCCAATGAAGGCCAGCCCTGTGTGGGCTGGAACTGCTGAGAGTCTGCACGGAAGATGTTAGCCCAAAGCCTTCAGGATGGAGGAAGCAAGAAAAGCAGAGGTGGCAGGCAGAGGGAGATGCTTGATGGCAATCTGAGCACCTGGACCCAGCCATTCCCAAGGCAGAAGTACCCCCAGTCGTTTCAGACTTACAAGAAAATCAACTTCCTCTACTTTTTCTGCCATAACTCAAAGAATCCCAGTTCAGCCTGGTTACTTGTGAAACACTGTAGCGCATGTGACTGTGTCACTTCCTGATCTGGGTGTCCTAGTGGGTGGTACTCTGGGAAGCCCTCCCCAAGCCCTGGCTCAGGAAGGCTGGGGGTACCTCATTGATGCTGGTGGAGAATCCTGTGTCCTGGAAAACAGGTGCATTGTCATTTCTGTCTTCCACAATCACCTGCATATCCGTCTGTGCCTGAATGTGAGAAAAATCCCAGGTGAGGCCAGAAAATGTGATTTAAGGTGCGGGAAGAGTTTTCAGGGTTAGTGCATAAAACTCCTGCTGTCTTATTTCTGGATGTGCCCTTCCTCCCCGTCATGCATATGCATATGTACATATGTCTTCTAAACCACTTCAAAGTGAAGTTGCTGGCATCCAGTTTTTTCATCTGCAGTGTTCTGGTTCTGTAACAGGGACATGCAGTTTAGCTTTCTTACCATGGTATAAACTGTGACCAACTTAAGTGCCCATCAGAGGGGGTCAACTAAAGAACCGTGGTATGTTCCATGCAGAAAACAGACATTACAAAAACAAAGGGAGGTAGGTGGCTCCCTGTGCCATGCGATGCTCTGTGCCACCTTGGGACTCTGTCAGCAAGAAATCAACCACAATCAGTTGAAGGGGAACTTCGGAAGCACTAGGCGGTGAGGTCTTCAGCACGTGTTTTAAAATCAGTATTCACATTAATATAAACTAATATTGTAATTGTATACTTGTACCAATATACTTAGTTAATAGACACCCAGATCTCGGTCCTATTGTAACAAGATGGACATATCATGTGGACAAGAATAAACATTGAACTTATTATTAATTGGAGTGCTTGAGATAGACATAGTCAAGATGGACATTTGGGACCCTAGTTATCCCACCCCTGATCACCCTTCCCTTCTTCCTTCCGGCTTACCAGGTTGTTGGAGGTGTCCCTTACGGAGATGGTGATGGCAAAGTAGGGTTGTGTCTGAAGTGGCAGAAAGAAGAGGTTTCTGCTCAGCACGGGGTCCAGCTGTGCCCCCAGGACCCTGCTTCCAAGGGCTACACCTGCCCTCTCCCTTTCTCCGAGCCCTTCCTACCCCACCACTCTACCTCATAGTCTAGAGAGACTTCCAGCTTCACTTCTCCAGTGTTTGAGTTGACAGAGAAGAAGTAGGCATTGGATCCTCTAATCTCATATGTGAGGGTGTCATTATCAGGGTCTTTAGCTGTCAACCAGAAGGCCACAGCACCTGCAAATGAACAGAGATGCCCCAGGTCCATGGCCATTTCTTTCAGGGTAGTCTGGCTGAGCTACCCATAAAACAGAGCTGGGGACATGGTGGATTATGGACTGCACAGACTTGACTTGAAATCTGGGATTGCCACCTCGGACCCTTCATGCTGTGTGTGTTACTCGACAGCTACTTGAAGCTGCGTCCCATTTTGGTAGCAGCGTCTAATTTCCTTTGGTGCAGTCGCTGTAGACATGTTGGGGGCTGGGATCCTGAAGTTGTCTTCCTTGACCAAACCTGAGGACTGCTCTCCCTGTTGGGCACTAGGTTTCAATAGATTAGAAATTCACAAAGGAGGAGTTCTGTGGAAGAAACAGTCTTGGCCAGAAGGCACACTATCATTTTAATGACTGCTTTTTGAATTTTTTTTTCATTTTCTAAGGAAAAAAAGAACCGTGTTAAATGACTGTCACAATGCTAAGACACCTTCTGATGAGGAAATGCTAAGATGCAAGATGTGGGTCTAACACCTAAGGAGACAGGGGAGAAAAACTGGAAGCTGAAGTCCTGTCTGACATACAGTAGCCCTCTAGCCTCGTGTCCTCAGAATTGACCAATCACAAAAATACTATCAAAAAGCCTTAGTGTGGGGCTGGAGAGATGGTCAGAGGTTAAGAGAACTGGCAGAGGACCTAGGTTTGGTTCCCAGCATTCACATGGCAGCAAACAACTATATGTAACTCCAGTTCCCAGAAATTAGATGCCCTCTTCTGGCCTCTGTGAGCATTGCATGCAGGTGTGCATTATATCCATGCAGGCAGCACACATATACATGAAAATAAATAAATAAATAAATAAAGTTTTATTAGAAAGCATTAGGGAGCTGGAGAGATGGGTCAGTCATTAAGAGCACTGGCCACTCTTGCAAAGGACGCAGGTTCAATTCCCAGCACCAACATAGTGGCTAACAACCATCTGTAATTCAAGTTCCAGGGGATCTAATGCCCTGAATAACAAATAAAATATTTTTTAAAGTTTTAGTATCCAGGGAGATTGGTCCCAGTATCCCCCTCAGATCCCAAAATCCACGGGTGTTCAAGTCCCATATCTAAAGTGATAAAGTGTTTGTAGAATACAGGCATACCCCATTTTAAATCCCCTCCAGATGACCCTAACACTGAATACAGTGCAAACAGTTGGTTTATTAATTAATGACAAGAACAAAGTCGGAACCACTTTTTTCCCCAAGGATTTTCAGTCCACAGTGGGCTGAACCTAGGATATGAAAGCACAGGCACAGAGGGCCAGCTGTACATGCAGTCATTCAGTGCGTGCTCCTGGAGTGAAAAGTCTCTGCTTCCAATCAAGAAGCCTAAGCAGGCATAGATTTTTATGTTGAAAAGCACTCTCCTACCATAGACAGCTGCAGTTTTCACCTTCGAAGGTGGAGACCAAACTGCTCTCTTGCTTAAGGAAACCTGGAGAAGCCCCTCCTTTGCTGACTGAGAGAAAGGAGGCACCTATTAAAGTCAGTTCTCTCCTTCCACCATACAGATCCCAGGGATCCAGCTCAGGGCATCAAGCAACAAGTGCCTTTACCTGCTGAGCCATCTTTGTGGCCTAGTGATGGGGGGCTAAATAGGCACAGGGCTGAAAAGCTAACAGCAGGACACCATGTGACCACTCAACATGACAGGCACAAGACCACCCAAAATTAGCTGGGGCCAACAAAACCTAAGGAGGCAAGTACACACTGGCCTGTGTCAATACAGGGATATCCTCTTGTCACAGACCTACAGGCCTTGCAGAACTAATGGCTCATGCCATGCTCTGCTGCAGGCCACATCTGAACACTCCACATCAGGAAACCTTCTCACCCACTCCTGGAATCCTCCCACCCAATCAACTCATGAATTATCTCCCTCCCTACCTACCCCATGCACATTAAAGTTACCCATAAAAAAAGTTCCCCAGGACCCAGGGCCGAGTCTCTTGGTCAAGAAGTCCTTATTCATTTCTTAATAATAAACTTTGCCCTACAATAAACTTCAGAATTCCTCATTTTGCTCTCTCAGAACACTATCTGAAGGTAGAAGACCCTGGAAACACAGGGCAGAGGCAACCTCTCTCTGACTTTGAGATCTCCCCAGGCTTTACCACCAGCAACAGAGGATAACTATGTTACAGATATTTGTGAACCTGTTTTGAGATTGTGTGTGTTTTTATATGGGACTGAGAAGCTATGAAGATATGCAAATGTTGTTAATGTGCATATCAAATACTTTGACCTGATCCCAGTGCACCAGAGAATGCTGCTACCTTAGAATGTAGTAAACCTATTTCCTCCCTCTTTCCAGACTCTGAACCTTTAGTAATCAACCCTGTGATAGACCCTAACAGTACCAGCATTCATATCCAAATAGATGAGGCTTCGCAGCTGCAGAACCAGGACCATCCTTTGCCAGCGCTCTGTACTGAAGTCAGACCCTATCTTTCACTTTCTTTGCTGGTATCTACTACTTAATCTGTTAATGAGATATTTCTGAATCCCAATTCTGACTCTGATAAGAACTGTGGATTGTTCTACAGTATCCATGGCCTTGGACTCTGCTCTTCTGAGAAAAGGACAAGCCCTTTGCTGCTGTACTGCCATTGACTGGAGTGGGGTGTCACGTGAGCCAAGCACAGCCACAGGGTAGGACAGGGTGCCACACCCTCAGGAAAGCCTGACCCAAGACATTCCCTAGAGGAGAGGACGTTCTAGACAGGTGGGGTGGTATATCTTAAAGTTACAGGGTCTCAGAGGACACAGCCACCTGCATGCTTCCTCTGCTGTTTGGGATTCAGTATTTAGTCCCCTTGGCTGCAGGTAAGCCACAGATTCTCAAATTCCACCCCTTTTTGCGTGGCCACCATGACTTCACTCCTCCCTATCCCTCCAATAGGACCTTGTCCAGGCACACTTGTTAGTGATGGGCTTTTGTCTGTTTTCTAAGACAGGATTGCTCTGTATTGCTCAGGCCATCCTCTCACTCCTGGGCTCAAGCAATCTTTCTGCTCAACCTCCCACCTACCTGGGACTGTACACACCTCTGAACCTTTGAATCAGCTTACTAATTTTTGTAAAAGTGTATTTATTTTAAAACTAAAACTTTAAGCTGGGCAAGGCAGCACATGTCCAGCACTCAGAAAATAAGAAGAGGATCAGAAGTTTAAGGCCATCCTTGTCTACACAGCAAGTTCAAAGCCAGCCTGGCATATATGAGACTCTGTCTCAAAAGTAAATAAATCATTTTAAAGTAAATAAACATAAACTTTAGGTCACTGCCATAAATGGAATATTCCTTCTGCTTGCCAGAAATATAAATTATCTGTGAAAAAGACAATAAAAGCAAAGCAGATCTATTAATGTGGCAAGATATATCTGGGAAAGGCCTTTGGTCTGAAGTCAGCCCTCTGTTAAAAAAACGAGGCATAAAAGAAGATTAGCAAGGGAAAGAAGGGTTAGCTATATGGGGACATCAGAGGGCTGGGAGAGCTGAGAGGGAATGCATGCTGACAAGCAGGGAGGGTCCTGGCTATGTGCCTCACACCACACCACCAAGACATTGCTCCCCGACCCAAAGGCTGAGGAAGAGGAAGCACTTCCAGAGCCCCACACCCTTCAGGATATGCCATAGAGCTAGGCCTGGAGCACTTGATGGAGTCTCTATGGCCGTGTTGAGATAAATGACTCCACTCTGTCCCAGCATGGGGATGGTCACTCACCTACTGGTAGGTCCTCCGGCAGTGACACCACTGACATATTTCCTGAGAACTGTGGCGGGCTGTTGGCTGTCACTATAGGAACACAGAAGGGGGACATCTGAATACCCTCACCTACCACCCATTGCCCCCTCCTGTGGCCATCCTGGTTCTTATAGCTAGCCTTCAGTCCAGCCTATCCACCTAGACCTGGACTCTTCCCCAGCTCTCCCAGGACCAGCACAGGGACAGCCATTCGAGCTGGGTACTTGCTAATGAGGGTTAGCCCCGACAAGGTCCTGCTGGAGTCCCCAGTCTAGTGCTGCTCTTGTAGAGGAGGGAGATACCTACCAGACACCATGAAGGCAGGAAGCAGGACACAGAGCCACCACAGTGGGACCATCTTGGAGGAACCTGAGGGTAAAGGTATCAGGGAGAGGTAACTGGGCCCAGCCTCCCTCCTGGCAGAGCCCCAGCGCCTGGGGCTGTCTCTGAACCACCAGTGACCTTCACTCAATAGCTCTCTGCCAAAGCCCCCATCTTCCATAGGGGAACCAAGGGGTGTGCAGGACACCTGAACCTATACTTGATTCCAGAATTCAGCACCCACTGTGTGCCTGTAACAGAGTGACCTCATTTTCCCTGCCTCCCACCAGACCATATGAGAACTTAAGCCCCTCCGTTTGGTATCTAATCTTATGAAGATATCTTGTGTGAAAGAAGGGTACCTAATCTTATGCAAAACAACTTAAGCAAATAACTATTGTTAATGACCATATCTGTGTCTGTGAAGTGATAATGGTCTCTAACCAAACTAAAGAGACTCCATCTTACAGCAGTGACATCCTGTATTTGAACAAGCTAAACTTAAAGGGAACTCTGCGCTTGACACTTTCTCATGATCTTCAAGATTGGAAATAATGCCAGGATATCTTAATCAGGAACAAAGGCAATGGCTAAAATGTAAACATCTGCTTCTGTGGGCTTGGGTGGGGGTTTGGAGTTGGATATTTTTAAAGCTGACCTTTACATAATACCTTGTACTTGCCTATAAAAGCTAGATACTACAATTACTCGGGCTGCTTCTCAGAACTCGCCCACCTAGAGTTCGGAAGTCAGCCTGGCCGTAATAAGATCTATCTTGCCTGTCTTTTTGCATGTGGTGACTTCTGACTGGCGCTCTGTAACAGTGCCATGTGCTGCTCTAACTGTCTTGGGTAAGTAGCCACCTCATAGGGTTCTATAAACACTGGACAGCTTTGAGCACCTGGACTGAGTCAGTGGCAGCCCTGAGAACAGTGATAAAATGTGCTTTCAACACAGGTCTTTTGGGCTAGAGAGATGGCTCAGAGGTTAAGAGCATTGGCTGCTCTTGCAGAAGATCCAAGTTCGGTTCCCAGCACCCGTATAGCAAATAACAACTGTCTGTAACTCCGGTTCCATGGTATCTGATGCCCTTTTCTGGTCTTCATGGGCATTGCACATACATGGTGTACTTATAGGCATGCAGGCAAAACATTTGCATACATAAAAATTTTTAAAAATTGAACACAGGTCTTTTGACTCCAGGTCTATCGACCTCCACTCTTTTTGGCCTGTCTTGAGGCCACACAATAGAACCATTCAGAATCAAGAGCCACCTTCCCCATCAAGTGCGTAGCAGATGTATCACACACTTAGGGACCCATCCCTTCATGCCTCTGCTTCAGACTGCTAACTTACTTTTTGAGGCAGGGCCCTTCATTGGGACCTGGAGCTCACTAGTTCAGCCAGGCTAGCTGGCCAGTGAGTGCCAGGGATCTGCTTGTCTCTCCCTCCCCAGAGCAAGAATTACAAGTGCATATACCACACCTGCCTTTTTATATGGCTGCTGGGGATCAAACTCAGGTCCTCTTGCTTGTGAGGCAAGCACTTTACCAATGGAACCATTTCACCAGCCCCAACTGTCTGTTGATTTCTTTTGGTTTTTTTTAAAACAACACTTATTTTTTATTTTATGTGTGTGTGTTTGGCCTGCATGTATGTAAGAGCACCTGTGTTATGTTATGCCTGCAGAAGCCAGAAGAGGGTGTCAGATCCTCTGGAACTGGAGTTTCAGATGGTTGCTAGCCATCATGTGGGCTAGGGATCGAACCTGGGTCCTCTGGAAGAACAGCAAGTGCCCTTAACTGCTGAGCCATCTCTCCAGCCTTGTATGTTGATTTCTTATGGTGAAAATTGAGGATTTCTGCCGAGCTTTGTGGTACAAGGCTGTAATCCCAACATTTGGGAGGTAGAGGCAGGAGGATCAGGAATTCAAGGTCATCTTGCTACATAATTAAAAGCTCCATCCTGAGACCTTGTCTAAAAACAAACAAGCAAACAACAAACAAACGAAGAGGAAGGTGGGAAGAAGGAAGTGACTTTAGGATTTTATCATCTTACAGTGTAGCACATTTTTCTTTGATGCTTAGGTGAGATTATATAGTTTATCAACTCCAGCAATGTTGACAGTAGGGCCATTCAGTATACTGGATTTCCATGGCCTTTCTAGAAACTTTTCTACTTCTACCTTCCCTGATTCTGTTTGCTTAGTTTTCTACTGAGTATCACAAACGCAGATCTCAGAGACTGTGGAATCCCTAACCCTTAGGACCCACAGCAGATTAACTGCCTTCCCACGTCTGTATCTGCACCTTCTCTTTCCTGCCTGTGGCTTACTCCTATGCTGGCCTCCTAAGAAAAAACACATAAGAGGTAAAAGTCTGGGCTTTGTGTGTCTAAGGATATGTGATTGATAGTTTTAGTGGGTATAGAATTCTAGGTTGCAAATAATTTGTCTTCAATATTCTACAGAAATACGGTTCTGGCTACTCACTGTTATAAAGTTAAATATTCTAGAATGTGGTGCCTTAAATAGCAATCTTGATGATAATGATGATGATAAGTGTTCATCATCACCATCTTCATCATCATAATTATGATTCTTTATGAATTTACATCTAGACGTAATAAGAATCACTCAGCTCTGCTCATGGCATCAGTCAGGACTGCGTGCAAGGCTAAGGCCTGCAGTAGGGACTATGTGGGCATCTTGCTCATTAGCCATACAGGTTTCTCTGTGTGGTTTGGGCCTCCTCCCAGCATGGTGGCCACAGGGACTCTTGGCCTGAGCACTGTTGATATTGGGGCTGGTTAATTTTCTGTGGGACCTAGCCTGTGCAATAGGAAGGAAACCCAAGGATTAGTCTAGAGAACCTGATTCTGATTAACAAATGCTCCCAGAAAGAGAGGACCGAGAATGGAAACTTATCAGAGAAGTACAAACAACAGATTTCTCAAACATGAACGACAAATTTCCTGACTGAAAGAGCTCCCAGCAGAATGAGGAGGAAAAACAATCTCTACAGCGAAGCATTTGCAGAATGTAAGGAGCCAAGAAGCCCCTGAAATCTGGAGAGAAAAACAAGTTCCATCTGAAGGAATCAGAGGCCATGGTAACTTGGAAACAAAGCATGTGTGACTACCCAAAAGGCTCCGGATCCTTCATATCCTTCTACAGAGAGGCAAGTTTAGCCCAACCTCTTTAATCCAAACTGGCCTTAGCTGGGAGAATGTAAAAGGATGTCTCCACCTTTGGAAGAGATTTAAAGCTCACACCTGGATCTCTTGGGACTCCTGCTGTTAGACCTCAGAGATGCCTTTAGAAGAAGCGATCTTATCTGCCAAAGGACATTCAGCAATGTCTAGAGACATTTTTAGCTCTCAAAATTTGGGGCTTGCTATTGACATTTAGTAGGTAGAGACCACAGACCTCGCAATGCACGGGCCAGCTTCCACAGAGGATCCCTCAGCCCGGTGTCAGCGTTGCAGCAGAGCTCCTGCTCCCCACGAGCTCTTACTGTTCTTCCAATACTCGTGTCCGCACATCTTGTAGCTTCTTTATAACTCTGGGAGAGGCCATTATTAGAATTTTCTCATGACTCTTGAATCTCATGTTCTTTCAGAGGTGCTCTTTCTAAACTCCTGTTATTGGCTCAGGTTTTCAGTTCTATCTGCACATGATATCTGGGGAGGGAGGCTCACTTCTCTGCTACTGTGACCATGGCTGACTCTTAGCTGAAGCTGGTTGCAAGCCCAGGGTTCATTGACTCATTTGTTCATATCAGAAAGGTCTTCCCAGGAAGCACTGAGGGGTGTCTGTAGCCCTGGGGATCATCAGGCAATCGAGCAGGACAAATAGCTGGGAAAATGAGAACAGGACATGCCGAAGGCAAGGTGGCTTGTGGGATGTTTAAAATGAGGCTGGAGAGATCACTGGGGGTCTCTGAGAAGCCCTTGTTATGGAGTTTTGATTCTGACAGCTAGGAGCCATCACAGGGTTTTGAGCAAGGGACAGAGGTCATGATGAGATTCCTTAAGAGCAGGGAGTAGGTTAGAGTTGGAAGGAGGGAGTCCTTGCGGAGCCTAATGACATAGAACTGGGGAGGCGGAGGTGGCCACTGTGGCCCCATAGAGTGGAGGAGGGACAAACTGGGTGTGACACCACCAAGCCCAGCAGAAATCCTCAATTTTCACCATAAGAAATCAACAGACAGGGGTGGAGAGATGGCTCAGCAGTTAAGGGCACTTGCTGTTCTTCCAGAGGACCCAGGTTCGATCCCTAGCCCACATGATGGCCAGCAACCATCTGAAACTCCAGTTCCAGAGGATCTGACACCGTCTTCTGGCCTCTGCAGGCATAACATAACACAAGTGCTCTTACATACATGCAGGCCAAACACTCATACAAATAAAATTAAAAATAAGTGTTGTTTTAAAAAAAAAAAACAAAAACAGAAGAAATCAACAGACCATTGGGGCTGGTGAAATGGTTCCATTGGTAAAGTGCTTGCCTCACAAGCAAGAGGACCTGAGTTTGATCCCCAGCAGCCATATAAAAAGGCAGGTGTGGTACATGCACTTGTAATTCTTGCTCTGGGGAGGGAGAGACAAGCAGGTCCCTGGCACTCACTGGCCAGCTAGCCTGGCTGAACTAGTGAGCTCCAGGTCCCAATGAAGGGCCCTGCCTCAAAAAGTAAGTTGGACAGCTCCCGAGGACAATACCAGAGGTTGGCCTCTGGCCTCCCCATGCACCCATGCACAAATGTGCACAGACACACCCATAGACCCCCTCATATACACACAAAGGAATCAACAATGTCTAAAATGAAAGAGGTCAGAACTAATCACATAAACATGTTATTCTCAGTATGGTGGCAAATGGCAACAGATAAGATGAGGAACAGTTTTTAGATGGGGATTGGAGATGTCGAGTACGGAGCAGAGAAGGGAGTTTGTTTTCTGTTATAAATCTGGTACCATTTGATTGTTTTAGGTAAATACCCATGAGGCTTTGATAAGGTGAGCACTGTTGGAAAGTCTCTAGCATCAGACAGCAGGAGGGATGATCCTGCATCAGACAAGAACCAAGTGTGCTCCAGGAACTGGCAGAGAGTACTGCAGGTGGGGCACAGGACGAAGGAGAAGGGCAGGGGAAGCAAGTAGTGTTAGAGTTGGGCCTAGAATGCCTACTCCCCAAAGGGCACTTGTGTTGAAAGCCTGCCCTGGCCTCCCATTGCGGATGGGGAAGGACTGGAAGAGGTGGGGTCTTGCTGGGCATGGTGGTGCACACCTTTAATCCCAGCATTTGAGAGGCAGAGGCAGGTGGATCTCTGTGAGTTCAAGACCAGCCTGGTCTATATAGTGAGTTCCAGGGCAGCTGGTGCTACAGAAAGACCCTGTTTTTTAAAAAAAGGCAAAAAGGGATGGGGGGATCTAGTGGGACGTTTTTAGGGTCATGCCCTTGAAAGGGACTATGGGGCTCTGCTCTCTTTCCTTGTTCTCTTTTTGACTTCTGGCCTTGAGATGAACAGCTCCGTTCTGCCACCCACACACTCCACTCTGATGTGCTGTGCTGCGCAGGCCCAAAGGCACTGGAGCCTGAACCTCCAAAGCCATGGCCAAAATAAACCTTTCCTCTTTCCTTCTAAGCTGATTCACACCCAGCTTACAGAAGGAAAGCTAAACCTGAGAGACATGAAGAGCCCTGCTGGGTGACCTACTGTCCCTCAATGAACCGGTCTGCTCCTCTGCACAGTGGGATGACACCTCCACTGGGGACGGCATAATGGCCATGGCCAGCTCAGCAGCAACAGTCTGCAGGTGTGCCACAGATACCAAGCCCTTCCTTCTGCACCAGGAACTGGCACCTTCACCTGTCCACTGCAGTCACCATGGCACCTGCTGCCTTTTCCCTGGGACAACAGCCCTCATGCTTTGAAATTTAATGTAAAGATCAGAATGCGCCAAAAAGGGCAGTGGTTGGGGCTCACTACAGATGAGGCCAGGGTCTATATTTTTGGAAGTGGTGTGAGGTGGAGATGGTGGCGGATGGATCACAGTGAGGAACAGATGGAGTTGGTGATGGAGGTGACAGTGTGATGGTGTGGGTACAGATGGAAGGGGTAGGGGCAGTAGCCTGCTGATGTCTGCCATTTGAAGAAAACCCAGAGGTATTTTTTGCTGGCTGGGCACAAGAAGATCTGGCTTGTCTGTGGGGCTATGACCCTGGCTTAACCCCTCTACTTCCTCTTTCCCCTCTATTGGAAGTGAGACAACAGCCACAGGCCGATCAGTCACAGATAGGTACTCACCATCCTGTCACAATGCTCATCTCAACCCATCTCCCAAGAAGGGCATTTCTCCACCCAGTTCTCTAGGGGAAAGTGAGCTAGTGGAAAGGACTATGCTCAGCTGGTACTTTGCACTCATTATCAAGTCTTTAGCAAAGAAGTTGGATGTGCCTGATCAATAGCAGAACCTGAATCCAAAGTCTCTCTCAAACTGGGTACAGTGATATGCACCTGTAATCCCAACTACGTGGAAGGTGAGGCAGGAGGATCAGAGTTCGATGCCAGCCTGATAACTTGAAAAGACTGCCTCTCAAAATAAAATCGAAAAGGCTTAGAGATAGAATTCAGTGGTGGAACACTGACCTAGACTGCTCAGAGCCCTGGGTGACATCCTCAGCATCTTCCCCTAGGCTATATAGCCCAGACAAGCAAGGTTGAGGAAGAAGAGACTGGACTGGGCCCTTCACTCCTCATAGCCCCCAGGCCTCCACCCACAACCCTTTCCTCTAGTCATTGCTCATCAAAGGTTCTCTCACCTTCCCTCCCATTCTCACAGGGCCACTCAGACAGTGACCCACCTCTTCCCGGTCACATGCCATCTGAGTCTGGCCACTAGCTTCTAGAGGGAGAGATGGCTCAGCTGTTCTTTTGCCTGCTGGGATCCTTAAGCTTCTGGGAAACCAGGGCTCTTCCTGCCCAGCACCCCAAAAGCATCACAGGGGCTGCCGCGCCATGCCTGACTCAGGTGCAGTGCTTCCTCTGCTCCTCCTCCGCCTGCTAAGTCGACCCTGAGGTTTAGTCTAGCCCTTATTTTTCACAGTGACTATTTTTTTGAGTCAAGGCCTCACTATGTACCTTGGCTGGTCTAATACTCATTACGTAGACCAGGCTGGCCTTGAACTCACAGAGGTCTACTTCCCTCTGCCTCCTAAGTTCTGGGATTAAAGGTGTGTGCTACCACACCTGGCTGTCACAGGAGCTTTTCATAAATACACTCATTGATCAGAATGAGGCCAAAGTTCTGAAGTTCACAGCATCATCTTCTGGATCCAGTCACTTAAGAAAAATGTGCTGTGAGCTAGGAAGGCACCAGGTGAGCTGCCCCACCTCTATGGGCCAGTCACTCCCAAGCCGAGGCCTCCACACAGCTCTCACTGGCTGTAGGACACAGTTCCCGCTCTTGTCTGCCAGGCCAAGTCTTCAGGGCTGGGTCTCTTGCCCTCCACACTGTGGCTGTCCTTTCCTCCTGTACTGTCCTGTCCACATCCATCCCTGTCTTTTCTTTATCCTAGATTTGCATTGCTGTCCCCTTTTCCCCAAAGGCTCTCCCATTTCCTTTGCACATGTGCAAATTCTCTCCACCTCTCAAGGCTCAAGTCAGGGCTGGAGTCTCCGGGCCTATCAGGAGTCAGCTGGCACCAGGCATAAGGGAGAAGAAAGTAAATGGAGATGCTCCTGGGCTGGGACTGGGGTACTTCCCCGGGGTACTCTTTTCTCATGTAAGTTAAACTTGGGCCTGAAGGGATGCTCCGAGCCCCTAACCACTGTGCACCTGCCATGGTTTATTCTATAGGAGATCAGAAGCCAGGCTTGGACACAGCCTCTATCCCTGCACTTGGGATGCAGGAAGCGCTCTAGTTCCAGGCTAGCCTGGGCTATATAGCAAGACTCTGTAAAAGAAAAAAAAAAAGAAAGAGGGAGGAGGAAGGAGGAAAAGAGAGGGAAGACAGAGAAAAAACCTATAATAGCCGAGAAATCCCTCCTACCACTGTTTGGGGCTGGGCAGGAGGCTCCACACCTCAGCAGAGTAGCTACAGTGGAAAGAAGTTAATTAAATATTTTTAAGTAGCTATCAGAGAGGAGTCAGCCCACTTCAAACACAAAGAAGTGAGAAATATCTGAGGTGACAGACATGATTACAAATTAACATGGACATGGAAATGCTGTCTGTACCTATCATTATGTATAGTATTATGTGTCGATTAAAAATAAAAATACAGGGCTGGAGAGAGGGCTCAGTGGTTAAGAGCACTGACTGCTCTTGCAGAGGACCCAGGTTTGATTCCCAGGACACACACAACGGCTAACAACTGTCTGTAACTCCAGTTCCAGGGGATCTGACACTTTCTTCTGACTTCCACAGGCATTGCAGGACACATGCAGGCAATACATTCATACACATAAAATAAAAATGATAAATAAAATATTTTTAAAATAAAA
Organism: Eospalax fontanierii; assembly: GCA_035773235.1. Taxonomy (NCBI): domain Eukaryota; kingdom Metazoa; phylum Chordata; class Mammalia; order Rodentia; family Spalacidae; genus Eospalax; species Eospalax fontanierii. Next base: position 56,892,263 of record CM069526.1, read on the forward strand.
ATAAAAATACAGCCAGGTGTGGTGGTGTGGGCCTTTAATCCCAGCACTTGGCCAGCATAGGCAGGCAGAACTCTGTGAGTTCAAAGCCAGTCTGGTCTCCATACAGAGTTCCAGACCAGCCAGGGCTACAAAATGAGACCCTGTCTCAAAACAAACAAAGCATATATATATGAAGGATCAGGGACATGGGCACAGTGCATTTAGGGACTCCCAATCAGTCCATGAGCCCCAGGCCCAGGCCATTCTCTACCTTGCCAGGTTAGCAAGTATGGCTCCTCCACCTCAACTCAAAGCAAGCTTTGGCCACAGTTCACACAGACCAGGAAACGAGGAGCCACTGGCAGTAGGGACCCCAGGTCCGCCTGTGGGGAAGGACCTCTTCAGCTAAAGGCGCAGCCTTAGGCTTCCGCGACCCCACAGTCAGGGCTGCTGCTCCCCGCCCCACCCACACAGCTCCCCAAGCCCGGTCACTTCCGCTTTCTCTAACTTCCTTCCCACAGCTGCTCCCCATGAAGGAGTTATTGTTCAGATCTCCAGAAAACAGGTGAAGAGGCTCTCAGAGGGAGTCTGGAGCAAGGGGTAGACAGCCGCCTGGGTGAGTCTGGACTCCACACGAGCTGCCCCTGTACACACCAGCCTGGACAGGTTGCCCAAGAGCAAAGATAGGGACCGAGGGGCGCTGAGCTTCCCCTGCCCCAGGACAGCAAATTTCCCGTGGCTGGCATCAATGCTCCCCACCCCCAACACACACACAGGCTGCTTCAGCTAGGAGACAGAAATGGATTCCAGCATTTTACCTACTGGTTGTCCAGCCCCAAGTAACCTTTTTCCTCTCTGGGGTTCTTTTCCCTGCTGAGAAACAGGGTGAGGAGCAGTCCATGACCTGTGTTGATTAGCAGGACCTTAATGTTCACTGAGACCCTGCCTCCAGCCAACCAGAGATGAGTCCTAAAGGACAAGGCCTGGCATGTCTCTCAGCTGAGTCTCTACCCTATACACCAGGGTGAAACTGAGTTAGGGCCAGAATGGTCAATCCCACCTGAGGCGGTCCTGCACTTGATCCCCGAGCCTGCGAGGAACAGCCCCAAACCAAAACTGCCTCCGAGCCCTCCCGCGTCTGGGGGCTGTCAGTTCCTCCCCCCACTCCAGACGTGGAAACTGACGCCCAGAAGTGATCAGCGGCCCACTGCAAGTCTGGGCTGAGTGAGGGTCTGAACCTAGCAGATTGAAGTCAGACCTTTCTTCCAGGCTCCAAGCCAGACTCAACCATCTCCCTCATCCTCTCCTTCCTGAAAAGTGAGCTCACTTTCCAGGAGGACCCCCCCCCCCCCCCCCCCCCCCCCCCCCCCGCTTCCCCGCTCCAGCCTGGAAGACTCCAGACACTTGAGAAGGCAGGAAAGGGAGCTGCCAGGCCTGTAGAGGAGGTCCTAGCTCTATGTTCTAAAAGAAACAGGCCTCACAGCTGGCCTCAACTCAAGTCAGACTCTGTCCAACTCAGTGGCCAGCAGCTAGTGCAATACCTAGCTCTGGCCACTGTTGTCTCCGCTCAAATGCCAGGGAATGAATTTGAAAGACCCTCAAGCTTGTCTCAGCCCCAAGGACCACAGCTTACCCCTGGCCAGGAGTCCCTCCAGCACTGTGGCAGCTAAGTGGAGTGGTCCCACCTACGCCCTGGAAGGGGCTCAGAGGCAGTGATGGGCACCGGGCACAGGTGGGCGCCGTCTGGAGCCAGCAGCAACGAGGCCGCAGACTTTGGCACCATCTCCACCTCCCCTGAGCAATCATTAACCCTGCAGAGACCACACCTCCCACAACAGGCTGGCTCCTCAGAAGGTGCTGGCCCCAGCTGTACCTATAGGTAGATCAGCTGCTGGGCAGGGGCTTGAGAGATGCCCAGCCTAGGGTCCTGCTGCAGGCTGGAGGAGGTAGGGATAGGGACAGTCAGAGGTGTGTCAGGACCCTCTGTCCCCTCTCTGCTGCAAGTCTTCAGTAAAAGGAATTGGTGGAAAGATGAGGGGTCAGTTCAGAGGAGGGGACTTTTAAAATGGTACAGTTGTCCAGCACCTAGCCTCCGGCCTAATTCTGAGGCTGACATGAAGAAGACACCCTCGAATACGGACAAGGCCTTCTTAGCCTAATATTTGGCCCCTCCAAGTAGACCAGTCAAGGACTGGGCCACTTTTCCAGGGGCTCTACCCACCTAGGACAGTAGCCTCCCAGGGGGAACCAGACCCCTAGTCCATCCCATCCTACTGCAGACCTGGCAACTCTGTCCCCACAGGAGAAAAGGGACGCATGCACCAGGTCACTGGCTGGTGCTTCCTTTTAGCTGAGTAGCTTGGGAAAGACAGGGTCGCAGCTCCCCATACTTCAGCCTCCATCTGAGGCTTTGGTTCACAGATCCAAGTGCTCAGGAGCATCAGAGCCACCAAAAGAGCTCACATGGCGCAGAGGGATAGCTCAAGAGTTCAGAGCACTGTCTGCTCTTCCAGAGGATCTGGGTTCAGGTCCCAGCACCCACATGGCAGTTAACTGTTCATAACTCCAGTTCCAGGAGATCAGATGCCCTTTTCTGGTCTCCAAAGGCATTGCATGACATGGGTACACTTACATACATGCAGGCAATACACTCATACACATAAAATAAGAATAAATAAAACTTTTTAAAAATAGAGTTCATGAGTCTCTAAACTCCTAGGGAAGGCTGTCCTCTGATATCTGGTAAGAAGTTTGAATCATTTATTGAATACCTACTATGTACTTAGCACCTTGTCTCACTGATGCTGATCAGGTACCTACTGTGTACTTTACACCATGTCTCACTGATACTGGATGCTGCCAGGAGAGGTGAGAACCATGTTTGTGGCGTCCATCCGCCAGAAGGGAGCCCAAGGCCACATCTGCCTCTTCAACAGCAAGTGGTGAGGGGGAGTCCACCTCACAGGATGGGAAGGGCTGCCCTGGCCTCCTCCCTAGTCCCTGTAGAGGTCCTCCTCCACACTTTTGTCTCCCCAGCATACCTCCCACAAAGTGTTTGCTGTCCTTCAGCCATGGGTATGATGTTCCAACAGTCCAGTAGCCTTCCCCAAGTAACAGTCTAGTTTTCCTTTGGAAACGCTCCTCAACTCCAAGCTGGAGAGGTAGTTGAGGCATGACCAGTCAGATTTCTGGCACAGCAAATGGATCAAATTTAAGTATAAGAACCACTAAGAAGTCAGGTGTGGAGGCACTTACCTTTGATCTCAGCACTTGGGAGGCACAGGCAGGTGGGTCTCTGTGAGTTAAAAACCAGCCTGGACTATATAAATTTCGAGCCAGCCAGGGCTACAGACTGATGCTCTGTTTCAAAACAAACAAATGAGCAAAACAATGGGCAGTCAGGAGAATGCCCATAATCCCAGCACCAGAAAGAAACAAGCAGGAAACTGGTGAGTTCCAGGGTCACCTGGGCTACATAATATCCAAAAACAAATAAACATAATGGCCTCAAATAAAAGACTTTGGAATGGTTGAGAGCAAGAATTTCCTTGCTCCTGGCTTAAAGGTCAAAAGTTTTAAGAAAGGAAACGGTTATGTGTGGCACAAGACTTTAATCCCAGCTCTCAGGAGGCAGAGGCTGGCAGATCTCTGTGAAATCAAAACCAACCTGGTCTACACAGTGAGTTCCAGGCTGGGGCTGCTGGAAGATCCTGTCTCAAGAAAGAGACAAAAAGATATCAACGCTGGCATGGAGCCAAGAGGACAGCACAGACACTGTGCTCCCCCGCAGACACTGTGTACAGACCTCCCCCGCATACACTGTGCTACAGACCTCCCCCACATACACTGTGCTACCATTCTCTTGGGTTCCCCCAGAATGAACCCACAGTTTTCCTAAGGAGCATGTTCTATCTTATTATTACTACTGGGAGACCTGCTACTCATGGGCAGTGCTATGTCTGGTTCACATCAGTGAATATGTGTCATATACTCACTACAGCTGGGACTTTTAAAAATATTTTATTTATAGCCGGGCACAGTGGTGCATGCCATTAATCCCAGCTCTTGGCAGGCAGAGGCAGGAGGATCTCTGTGAGTTCAAGGCCAGCCTGGTCTACATAGAGAGTTCTAGGTCAGCTGGAGCTACAGGGAAACCCTGCCTCAAAAAGACAAAAAAAAATTTTGTTTTTTTTAAATATTTTAATGTGTATGAGTATATTGCCTGCATGTATGTAAGTGTACCCATTTATGCAATGCCTGAAGAGTTCAGAAAAGGGTATTGTGATCCCCTGAAACTGGAGTTACAGACAATTGTTAGTGTCCATGTGGGTGCTGAGAATTGAACCCAGGTCTTCTGCAAGAGCAGTCAGCCAGTGCTCTTAACCGCTGAGCATCTCTCCAGCCCCTACAGCTAGGCATTTTACCAGTGTAATTTGCTCCCCAATCTCTCCCAAATTTAAAACAAAGTACTAACATATATAATGTATATTACATCTATACTACAAATATGCTTTAGATGGTGAAGCGATCTGGATGAGTGGGAAAAAAAAAAAAACACAGAAAGGCAAGGGGAATACAGACAAATAGAATCCACAGAAGATCTGGGTAAAAGAAGTAATCCATGAATCAATTTTCTGAGACTCCTGGTGGCAAGACAAAAAGGAAAACAGGCTGGGCAGTGTGACACACATCTTTAATCCCAGCCCTTGGGAGGCAGAGGCAGGAGGATTTATATGAGTTCAAGGCCTGTCTGGTTTACATAGTGAATTTCAGACCAGCCAGGGCTACATGGTGAGATCCTAACTCAAAAAAAAGGGGGGGAGGGGGATCTATTCATTTCAAAACATGTCTAAGCCAGGAGTAGTGACGCACACCTGCAATCCCAGCACTTAGGAGAGAGAGGCAGGAGGGTCAGTTCAAGTTTATTCTCCATTACATGGTGAATTAAGCCAGCCTCGGCTACATAAGACACTGCCTCAAAAAACCAAAGGAAAAAAAAACCAGATATCTAGTATGGTTGTACAAGTCTGTGATTCCAGTACTTGAGAAGCTAAGGTGGGACGGTTGGAAATTTCAGAATAGCCTGGGCTACACAGACTAGCTTGTCTACAGGCTAGCTCTCAGTTATGCTACAAGGAGTTTTCTGTGTGGAGGACAGGTGCAGGGTTGCAGAGCCCTGATAGGACCACTCCATATAGCAGTTTAGACATCATGCTCAGGCACTAGGGTATGGGGGTTGGTTTTGGTGGGGCAAGCTAAGTAATCTCAATCTATAAACTGTGGCAACACAAAACAGCTGCCTAGGAAGGTACTGAGGATGACATAAAGTCACACATTTAAAGCTCCAAGCACAGTGCCTCAGAGGCAAGGTGTCAGGGAACGCTGGCTTTTGTTGTATCGTTATTACAGATTTAATTTCAAGGCTGTGGAAACGTGTCAGGGATAAGAGCACTTGCTCTTCTTCCAGAGGACCTGGGACTTCGACTCCCAGCATTCACATGGTGGCTCTGTCTCTGTCATCATCTTCCGGCCTCCTTGGGCACTACACAGACCCCTTAATAAAAATATTGGCAATCAAAACACTTGTACAAATAAATAAATCCATTAAAAATTTTAATCTAGACTCTTCCCAACAACTCTAGAGTGGCTCTTCTATTACAGATGAAAAAATAGAGGTCCAAGGCCAGACTGTCAGTTCAGAGTGGTGCAAGCATGTAACACTCTCTGAGCAATTCTTCTTGCCTGACTGTCCAGCTTCAGCTGGTAGATTCCACTCTGAAATTAGCAGCAATTACAGGTTGGTGGGTTGGGTGGTAGGAGGAGAAGTAGGTGTTCTCACCAGAGGCTCCAAGCTTCAACTGTGCATTAAACCTTGGATCCAAGTGTATCAGCCTGATCTCTGTGCCCAGCCCAAAAGGGCAGAGCAAGGTTCACCCCTCTGGGCTCTTTCCCCAGTCTATCACAGATCCAGCAGCTCTGAGTCACTGCTCTACCAGAAGACAGACCAAAGGCTAGACCTCTGCAAAGCATTCGCATGAATCTGATGTGGGCAGATGACGTCCTGCCCATCTCAGTGACCTGCCCAAGGCAACCTGGGAAGTTCACCCGGCTCTGGGCTGATGAGCTAGGTCTGAGTAACAGGTCCACATGTAACGTCAGTGACCAGCCTTTGAAAGAATGGGAGGCAATGTAGGACCTTCATTTTTTCTTAAAAGACAGGACCCTCACTTTAGCCATTAAAATCTCCTTGTCAGCTCACCCCTCCCTAAGTGAAAAGTCCCAAAAGTCATAAGGGCTATGTCAGCATCTCCTGTCACAATTAACAGCAATAACTGAGGTTAAGAGCTAAGAATGCCCAGAGTCCTAAGGACTTCCCAATAACTTAGCAACTTGGGTACCTGGGTCAGGTACTTAATCCCTCAAGGGCCCTCGTCTGTGAAATTTGCATAAGGGGCAGACCCAGATGCATAGGGTTGTTGTATGGACTAATCTTGCAATGTGAAAGATCACCCAGCACAGGCAAGTAACAAAGCAATGTTCATATGAATGACGAGCATAACCAGGGCCCTTCCTCACCACTGCCTTGGTATGAGCTTTGAAAACAAATCCAACAGAAAAACTTTCTGTGATCTGTCTTTGCTATGGGCACCTTCTGTGAAATCCTGTTGAAATCCAGTGTCAGCTTGCCTCTGACTAGCTGTAAGACACTAGGCAAGTCACTCTTCTCTGAGTAGTTTTACAGGCAACTTGGGACTTACTTAATCCCCCATCCTAGCACACAGCCTCAACATTGTTGAGGGTAGGTCTTTGGTGGAATGTGTTCTGTCCTTGATTCTCCATCATCCCTAGACTACTGCACTTTGCCGGACACAAAGTCCTGGGCTGGGAACCTAGGGCTCGTCGGGGAACCCGCAGAGGCGTGATCTGTAAAAACTACAACTTCCAGCAGGAGGACACGGTCGCGCGCAGCCCGCTGGGAGTTGTAGTCTTGGTTGGTCTCCGTCTGTCTGGGGCTGAGGACCGGCCTGGGCGTGTGAGCCTTTGCCCTGGACAGGTTCTACGCCTCCGGGTGTCTTTGCCGGCTGCCTTCTCAAGTGTCTTTGAAATGCACAGAGTCAGAGTATTTTCCCAGTTTCACAGAAGAGGAAATGTAGTCCACATTCAGCGAATCAAGTGACAGTAAGAGCGCTACAGGGTCCAAGCGCTTGGCCCTGCGACCTGCGGAGGGGGCGTGTCCTGTCGGCCCGCCCCGTTCCCTCCTCCTCCCCGCTTTGCGATGGTGCGGCCCGACCGGCCCATCGCGCCCTGCAGGGAGGGAGCCGCGAACGCGCGCCGGGTCGTCCACCCCGGAAGGTTCCACTGCGGGCTCAGGGGGAGGGCCGCGGCTGGCCGCTTCCGAGCCGCAGCCGGAGCGCGACCCGGCTGCCGCCGGAGCTACGCCGCAGCCGGCCGGGGTGGACCCCAGCCGCGGCCCCAGGTAACGAGCCCGCCGAGGGTGCGGCGGGAGGTGCAGCCCTAGCTGCAAGTGGCGCGGGGCCTTCGGGAGGCCTATACCTCCCGGGTCCTCGCTTTGGCCGGCCCGCTAGGTCCAAGTGCGGGTGTCCGGCGGAGCTCAAGTCCCTACGAGCCCTGGACCCCGGGCAGATGGGGCCCAGTCCTTTAGTCAGTCCCAAGCGTTTTACCCACGCTCCATCGGCAGCTACCGGGTGCTGGAATGGCTGTGGTTCAAGGGAACAGAGAGGCGCTAACCTAGGACTGTCTTTACTGCATTCGGGGATGTCCGAACCCGGAGGGGTCGAGAGAGGGTTTGTATCTTGGCCAGGAGCAAAGCTTCTGCTATCTGAGCCCCACTAAGCTTAAGTAGAGCTAGTGTTGGGGACAGAGGTGGGGACGGCACGGATGGAAGTGGGGGATTCGTCTGTACAGTCACTGCACTGCTATAGCCACCCCCCTCTTCACCCGTTTTCTTCTCACGACAGTGGTGTCGCGCTTTCTGATTCCATATCAGACTCTGAGGACACAAGTGATGAAGTGCCGGGTAGGATAACAGAAAAGAGAGGACCCTTCTCCCCCACGCCCACACAAAACTCACACGTGCAATTGCAGTACCTCACAGTACCAGGGAATTATACTGGTATCCCCCGAGCTACACACCCCTTGAGAGCCACTCGGGGAGGTACTATCCGGTTGCTATTCCTGGACAAAAAGCCTCACGGGGAAGTCCTCAAGGTCACAGAGCTCCTAAGAGGCAGAACAGACAGCAATTAATAGAGTGTGGTTCTGTCTTAGTAACCTTCAGAAATGAACAGTACTGGACATATCCTAGGTTCGCAGTAAGATTCTCAGTCATTAATGTTATTGTTCCCATTTTATCGATGAGAGCCTGAGGCAAAGAGAAGCCAAATAACTTATCCAGGATCTGGACCCAGAGTGCTACAACACAAGAGCCCAACAGACACCCACACTTCCCGCCCTACCTATCTGCAGAGTTATCTGAAGAGAGGCAAAGCTTCGGGCTCAGTTGTACCCGGCCCTGTCTTGAGCAAGAGAGGACTTGGAGTGGGTCCCTGTTAACTCCTTCCGTGATATGTGAAACTCTGGGTTCCAGTCTAACATTTGGTGGTATTTGGGGAGGTCCAAGCCCCAAGCTGGTACACAGGGCTGTGATGTGTGTCCCAAGGTCCCAGTCTCAAATTCCTTCAGCTCCATCCTGGCAAGGTTGCTGTATCCCACCTCTCCGGAGAAAGGTTTGAGGGGAGTGGAGTACTTTCTGACCCAGCGAAAGGAGGCAGCCAGCTATCAGGTTTTAAGAAGTGGGAGCCCTGGCTGGTCTGCGCCCCATTAGGAAAGGGTGATCCACCTTCTTCCTGCCTTGCCCTTCCAAAGCTCCGCAAAGGCCTGGAGGAGGAGCTGGAATGCTGCTGCACGTGCTTTGCGTTTGAATCAGGCCGACTCCTTCCACTCTTGGCTTTGTGTGATGTGAAGCCAACCTGCTAGACCCTGAGATTTTGTGGGTCTCTCTTGCCCCTGGGATATTTGTGCTTTTGATCACAGGGAAATCTCATTATTGCGGTGGGGTACCTGTTACTTCATCTGTAAAGCGGAGCAAACACTGGCACCTAGCCAGTGATCAGGGTGGGAGACCTGAAAACCTTGCACACAGCTTCACAGTACCTGCTGGAGCAGAGGCAACCCTTCTGGGTTCTGTGGTGAGGGCAGCAACTCCTGACAGTTCCTCTTTGAGAGTAGACAGTACGTGCCTGCAGAGGGATGGGCTATGATGAGGAAGGCCCACAGTAGGTATGAGGGCCACATTCTCACATTTCAAAGCATGGTTTTGAAGAAAAGTTCAGGATTTCTGGCTCCTGTTGAAAAATTGGAAACTTGGTAAAACTGTTCCTACCTTGTACCCCATACTGTTTTTCATGTACCCAGGAAAGGTTTTCAGGTTTGGAGACGTGTTTTTTGGCCTTCATTCTCCAGGCGAGATTACTGGAGACCAGGCTCAGACTGGAAAAATCAACAAGAGGGCCATGTATGAGAAAAAGATGGGGCAGAGATGTCCTGGCCAAGCAGAGACAACCCAGAGTGCCTTGGGCATCTGTCATCTGGTGGAAGCCAGGTAGGTCCTAGATAAATCTGGGTCCTGCTAGGAGATTCAGGATGGTCACTTGAAGAGGACCCTGCCTGTTGAGATGCAGTGTGACGGTGGTTCTGTTGGGTCAGGATGCCAGAACAGGCCAACATGTCAGGAACAGCACAAGGGGCCATCTCAGTTAGCCCAGAGTTTGACCACGATTCTACCAGAAGTGGGCAGGTGATGTTGAAGACATATAAGGCAGAGAAAATAGTACAGGTCAGACTTAGTAGCTTAAAGGCACATAACTAACTGGATTGTGGCTGGAGGGTGATTTTGTGTGAGGAGGAGTATATGTGGGTGTATATTTGTGTGGTGTACATGTATGATGTCTGTGGAAGCCAGAAGTCAACCCTGGATGTCATTCCTCACTTTGGGTTTTTTTTTTATGTTTTGTTTTGTTGTTTTCTCAGACATGTTCTCCCTGTAGCTCCAGCTGGCCCGGAACTCACTCCACATACAAGGCTAGCCTCCATCTCCACCCGTCTCTGAGGTGCTGGGATTAAAGGCATGTGCCATTCCACCCACCTCACCTTGTTTTTTTTTTTTGACAGGGTCTGGAGCTCTGGAGCTCACTAATTAGGTCAGGCTGGCAGGCCATCAAGCCTGTTTCTGCCTTCTCCTTTATGTGTGTTCTGAACATGGAACCCTGGTCCTTATATTGCTTTGTGAGCATTTGACTGAGTCATCTCCCCGGTCCCTAGAGGGTGGTTTTCTGAGGGCATAAAGTGGTTTTAAAGAATTCTACCTGGCTTGGGCAAGTCACTCCACTTCTCAGACCCTCACCAGTAAAGTGAAACTGGGCTGCCCCTGGCCAGATACAGATGTCAGTGCACTTGAAAGAGTTGAATCCCTCAGCGAGGAGGGCAACAAGGTTCAGTGAGACTAGTATGAGGTGAAGGGAAGGGTGCAGTGTGAAGGTGGGAAGCCTTGAAAAGCAGAAAAGAGGAGTCAGTTTGTAGAAAAGGTGTCCCCAGTAGAAAGGTGACAGACAACTGGCCAGAGAGGGCACTGTTGTGCAGTGGGAGGAGGCTAGGAGGGGGGAGCCCAAAAAGATGACAGGCTAATACACAGGTAGCAGGAGGGAGCCACTGAGGCTCCACCCCTGGGAGCACGTTGGGACACCAATGCAGGCGTCTTTGAATACAGGCAGGGCTTTCTACAGGGCTTGTAGATGGTGGAGAAAAAAAGGTTGAAGTAGACAAGGAGAAAGTGATAAGGAGCCAACTAAAGACAGCATTGTGCATGTCCACATCTGACTTCATGCACACATTTTAACTGTGGTGAACAGTGGCATTCCAGGTAACATCTGAGACACTGCATCATGAACTCTGCAATCCATCTGCAAACAGTGTGGCTACGTGTCCACAGTGGGACTGATTGGTTTAAAGGACTTTCTCATATGCAGGTTGTTCTCCAAATTTTCTTCTGAATTTTTTCCAATGGCTTCTTTCCTGAAGGGGAGTTCCAATTGTAAGGGAATTAAAGTTTTTATGCCTGAAAATTAAGACTTAAAATACTTTCATAGTTTGCAGTAAACCTTTCAGTAGGTGTACTGTCTAAAACTTTTTAAAGTAAATACACAGTGCTAAAAAAAAAAAAAAAAAAAAAACTAAACTGGAAGTAGTGATGGATGCCTATAAGCCCAGCACTTGGGAAATAAAGGCAGGAGGATCAAAGCCAGCCTCAACTACATAGCAAGTTTGAGACCCTGACTCAAAAGGAAAAACAAAATCAGTTCTCCTGACCCAGTTCTCCCTGATAGTTTCTGTATCCTTTCAAATACTCTATGCAGATACAGTATATACCCAATTAAAACTGGTAATACTATTACATCCTGTTTAGCATATTGGTTTCTTTCTTAATATTTGGGATTATGAAATATATCCAAGAAGTACAGACTCCATGTAACCTACAACAGAGGTTTAACAAATGTTACCATTTTGTGCTGACGCTGTGTTCTGAGTTGGTGGCTGGAGTCCAGTTGTTACACACCTTTTGGACATGCTCCAGTTCTGGGATGTTTTAAGGTATTGCTGATGTTTCTCTGTTTATATACTGATGCAGAGATGACACTCCACTTTGTATATATGCAAAGTAGTACCAGGCTCCACTTGGGTTCAAGTGCTCCCTCATTCATCTCTGCTATACTGATCGTCATTTTCCTCTCCTGCAAAATATACTGGTTGACATAATCCCTAGATTCATACGTGATGGGAGAGGTAGAAAAATACAGTACAGAATCTTAACTGGAGAGATGGCTTAGTGGTTAAAGGCACTGGCTGATCTTACAGAGGACCCAGGTTGGATTCCCAGCACTTACGTGGCGGCTAACAGCCATCCCTAACTCCAATTCCAAAGGATCCGAGCGAGCCCTTTTCTGACCTCGATGGTCAGTGCAAGACAGGGATGCACTTACATACAAAATTAAAACAATAAACTTTACTGGGCGAATTGTTCCCGAGAACGGAGACTCTACGTGGAGACCGCAAGCTCCTCGGTGATTTGCTAAGAAATAAAAAGCTGACCACCCTCATCACAGCCTGGAAGAGCATCTGCTCCTCGCCCCTTTCCACTGGCCACGCTGGGGGCGGAGTAGGGAAATGTTTCTGTGACGTCAACACGTGCAGGACCAATCCCCGTGCCCGGAAAACGTTAGCTCGTTCGCATGGGTCGCCAGTCATTGGCCTGTAGGGCCATCCCAGCTTTTTAAAGGCGCCGCGCAACCTAATATAAGCAGAGGAGAGGGGTGCTGGGACTATGATGTCATCGCAGCACTGCAGGTCTTGGAAGTGACGTCATCTCCGGGAAGCTTGCGGACCGGGGCAGAAAGGGCCGAGCTACCCACCTAAGTGGCTTCAGAGGCTGCCCTGGCCCCGCAGTCTCCGGGGTCGGGTCCCCGGAAAGCCTACCATGACACGGTAAGTGTGCGCAGCCGTCAGCATGGGCCCGCCGCCCCCCAGGGACACAGACGGGGGGCCGCGGTAGGGAGAGACCACCCGGGGTCCCCATCCGGGACCCTGCCGCGGTGACTTTTAAGAGCGAGGTGGGGGCGTACAGGGATTTTTTTTTTCTTTTAAGATGGCGACCCGCTAGTCACGTGCCACCGCGGGACGTGATTGGCTAGCGGGACAGGGCGGGGCCTCCAGCACGGGGCGGGGCCGTCGCAGTGGTCTGCCCGGTACTGTTTGCCGGAGCTTGCCGGCGCGCCCCCGCGAGCCCCCTCCGCCCGGTGCGCGCCCCCGCCGCCTCGAATGTTGTGAATCAAATGTGGGGTTTGTTCCATTCCGCAGCCGCGGACAGTTCTTAAAGGGCCCGCCTGGCTGCGGTGTGCGCACAGCTGCGTCCTGCTCCCGGGCCTGGCCGGGGGACCGACTGCGGGGCGGCCTCGCCAGGCGGACGACAAAGAGGGCTCCGGAAGGAGCCAGCGGCAGGGTGGGAGGGAGCAATTGTTCCGCAGGGCGGGGACTCCTTCAGGGTCCAGGCAGCCCCCGCACCCCTGCCCATCTCCGCGTCGGAGATCGTGAACAAAGGAGTCTGCGTGTGGCCGGGTGGCCGAAGGTGAGTCGAGCCAGGCCTCTAACTTGGGGTTCCGGCACCCCGGAAACTCCTGTTTCCCCGCTACTCCCCGGGAACGGAGGCTGCGGTTTTCGCAGGCGTTGGTCTGGGGCGGCGAGACCCTTGGGACCGGCTTCCAGCTCCGGCGGCCTGGCGGGGTCGCCCCTCTCCAGAGGCTGAGCGCTGCGGTTGAGAGGAAGGAGCCGCCCCCTCCCCCGGCTGCCGCCACTTCCTTTGTTGTTGCTTTTGTCTCACGCCGAGCACATGGTCCGGGATCCTCGGCTCTTAAAGTCACAGCGCTCTAGCCCTGGCGCTGCAACCTGGCCTCATCCGTCCCCCCCTCGTGTTCCTCCGAGCGCGGCACAAAGGCTTACTCCTTTGAGTAACAGGGGGCCGACCCAGCCACTCTTGGGACAGGTGTGCGACCCTGGGCCCCATCCCAGGCTTTGGAAGATTTCTGGATCTCCACTACCTGCGTCTGGCCTGCTTTAGGGAGGAGCCTCTTCCTCGGGGATTCTGGAGTCCTTCTTCACTAATGTGAACACCTGGTCTCTTGCGTGTCTGCTCTAGCCTTTTAGCGGCACCCCGGGAAGGAGGGACTTTCCATCAGGGTTTTACATTTGTTGCAACTGGAGCTTAACAGAAACTAAAGTATTTCTTTGACCAAGGTCACCTAGGGAGTCCAAGCTGACTAAGGTGTGGTGGACTCCTCCACCCCTTCCTCGGCCTTAACTGCAAGGTTGGAAGCGCCTGCTGGGGCGGGGGAGGGGCGGGGGGCGGTTTGAGCATGTAGGGTGGGGGACCTTGTCTTCCCACCCGAGCGGGCTTCTGGTCTGACTTTGCCTCTTCCAGCAAACAGACCCAGACCAGGTGACGGAAGGGACTCCCGAGCTAGGGTTAGAGTAAGAGCTTAGGACACTATTTGAGAGTTGACTGGCTGGGTTGTAGACCTGTGAGGGCAAGATCAGACTAAGGGCAGTTTACACAAACTTCACTAAGCACGGTTGCAGAAGATGGAAAAGCAACATATTGCTTGACCTTGAACTTGTGGCATGCCAGGTCCATCTCCTTCTCATTTCTCTACGACATAGCAAGCTTAGAAGAGCTCACATGTCCTGTGTGGTTGAGAGGGGCTGGGATTAGGTAATTCTTTCTCTGAAAGGGCGAGGGCTTTGAGGAGCCTGGACCTAGGGGAGCAAGCAGGACCCATTCTGTTCTTATGTGGCCTACAGCAACTCCATTTCTCTGGGCCTCAGGTTTGTCAACTGAAGTGGGTGTGTCCTCTCTTTTCCACTTTCATTCCTGATAGGACTCAAAGAGCCAGAAGACCCCCCTCCGTTCCCACCTAGGGGTGTACAGCTAGGGCAGCCTGCTTTCTTTTCCTTTTGTCAGCTCTTGAAGTGGTGGTACCTCTTTCCGTTTGGGGTTGGGGATCAGGTCAGCCTGCCTTATTTTCTAGTAGTGATCGTTCACACCATAACTGACATTCAGCTTTACTGGTGGCTTCTACTGTTACTTTTGGAGTAGCCCTTGAGGGTGTCCTGGGGATCATTCTTAGGTTGTTACCATTTTACAGAGGAAGAATCTGGGGCTCAGAAAAGATGCCATTGGCTTAAGACTGGGCAGAAGTTGGGGTGTTGGTTGTTCGTGAATTGTCAGTGTCACCTGTGGCCGCATCATCCAACAACTTAGAGGATCTTCTGTCCAGTGTCCCCCTGGCTCCACCCCCCTTTTTGCCTCCCTCCAGAGGCCAGGGGTTTGGGGAGGTTACTTGATTGTGTGTGTGTCTGTGTGTGTGAGAGCTTCCAGTTTTTAGTCACTGCTAGACTATACACTTTACCTGTGTAGTGGGCTTTCTTCAGTGCACCCTCTCCCTGCTGAGTTTCTGAGCCCCCCAGCAACAGAAGTGTGAATTCCAACTGGTACAGTTGGGCTTGTAGCCTTGGCCAGGCACCATTGTGTAAAGTGGAAGAGGCTTTGTCCTCTTCAGACTTAGAGAATTAAAACCCAAGCTTGGAGAGTCCTGAGAAATGGCTGTTGGCAGGAATGAAATGACTGAGGGACTAAACCGACCTTATAACCCTTGCTTATGTTAGTAGGCAGCAATATTTTAAACTGGACATCAAGCACATAGGGTTAGTTGAGACGGGGTGGGAGGGCCTCGCTATGGCAGTGACAGCTCAGAGCAACTCCAGTGTGATAAATCCTTCAGTGTTGGAGAGCCAGGTGGCTTCTGGTGTATTACCTGCCAAGGCTTATTCTTACTTAAGTTAATAGGTGAAAGCCTGGAGTTGAACCCCACTTTCCCATCTGGACCCCAACTCTGACTCTGAGGAGGAGACCCTTGCCCTGGCCCATTTCAGCTCAGTTTCCTCTCAGATTCCTTCTTTCTTTTTCAGTGGGCCCCACCACCCACTTTTGGGGGGAGGAGGGTTCCAGGAAAAGGACCCTGCTGTATTCCAGGCCCAGCGGCTACTAGAGGCAGCCTCCTTCCCGTTCCTGTGAAGCCTTGAAGTGAGCTCTGTCAGCATCAGGGTACAGGGACAATATTTGTTGCCCCATTTCCTATCTGTGACACTTAACACAGGGCCTAGGGTAATAAGTCTTTTCTGAGTGTGTTAAAAACTTTCTTAATTAGTAAAGTCACACCTGCATAGGTGCTGGGGTGAAGGGTTAAGGAAAGAAAGAATATTACTCTCTTACCTTGAACTGAAAGTCCCTAAGGGTGGGAAATGGCACTAAGGGGAATACTGGGTCCCAGGCCTCTCGGGAAGTCCTTAGCCAAGAAAGTAAAAGG
Source organism: Eospalax fontanierii (assembly GCA_035773235.1). NCBI lineage: Eukaryota > Metazoa > Chordata > Mammalia > Rodentia > Spalacidae > Eospalax > Eospalax fontanierii. The sequence goes on from CM069526.1 coordinate 56,908,234, forward strand.
GAGAACCTAGAGTGTACCCTACCCAAGAGTTCCAGCTGTCTAGAGACCAAGACGTATCCCCTGGCATGAGGCAGAAGAAGCTCCTGCCCCAGCCTTTAAGGACGGAGTGCCCTAGAGCTCCATCCATCCTAAGCTTTACTTGAACCTGCTGGGCCCAGAAGCATGCTAGACATGTCTCTGAACCCACCCTGTTCTAAAGGAATTTGATTCGATGTCACAGAGCTGGAAGCTAAGGCTGAGCCTGTCTCTGGTCAACCTCCCTGGGTTTCATCAGTCTCCTCAACCTCTCATCAACTGGATTTTTCCATGACTCAGTTTCTCTGTCTACTTGCCTCCTAGGGTTTTGAGCCCTGGCCCAGCCCCTCCACCCCTCTGCCTCCCTGATGTGACCATGGGCTTTGGCAGTGACTGAGTGGCCACCCTCTACCCCTGTGGATCAGTGGACATTCTCTCCTGGACCTAGCAGCACTCTGGGCCAGATCTGGGGAAGGTAAGAAGAGTCTTCCATCCCTGGTTCTGGAGCAGCCAGCTTGGCTGGGGCCCAGGGGCCAATGGATGGAACCCAAGACCCTGAAGTGTCTTAGCTCCCTAGTACGGGTCATGACCCTCACTTTTCTCCCTGATTTGTGAATGAGGGTGCTGCCTCAGTCCTCCCGTGTTTCTCTCATGCAGCCTCAGCCGTGAGGGCCCCTTGGCCACCTACTTAACCACCTCAGCAGCTGCTGCCCTAACCGTCACACCTCTGCAGAGGAGCACCAAACCTCAGCTCCTGCCAGCAGGAGCCCCCGAATGCTGCACCCAGCCACCCAGCAGAGCCCGTTCATGGTTGATCTCCACGAGCAGGTAGGCAGAATAGCCCCCGCTTCCACTCCCCTCCTGACCCTGACATCTGCCAAGCTGATCTGAGACACACAGGCAAAACCCTGATTCCTCCTGGATTTACTCATGCTGTATTAGTGCCATCTTACAGGAAAGTAAGCTGAGATCCAGAAAAGTGGGGGGTCTTCCCCGGGATGTCACCCCATAAAGAGGACAGTTAGGTCTGAACCTCATTAGATATCTAGCTTGAGAAAGGGGAGTTGAGCATGATAGGACTTTTTCTCTGTAAAGTCTTTTTCTTTTTCTTTTCCTCTAGAGTCTTTTTTTCTCTTTCCCCATGGCTAAGCTTCCTACAATTCCCTGGCTCTTTCTTCACTCACAGGTGCACCAGGGACCTGTCCCTCTGTCCTATACAGTCACCACGGTCACCACCCAAGGCTTCCCCTTGCCTACAGGCCAACATATCCCTGGCTGCAGTGCCCAGCAGCTCCCAGCATGCTCCGTGATGTTCAGTGGGCAACACTACCCCCTCTGCTGCCTTCCACCCCCGGTGAGTTCTTCATCCTGCTCTGCCCCAGATAGGTGCCCCATTGTCCATCCCAGCAAGCATGGGCACAGGGACCCTTAGAAGGGGCCTAGCATGCCTTTACAGGGTTCTGTTGTGCCAGTTTGGCCTTCTGTCCATGGACCTTCCCAGAGTAGCAAGTGTGTGTTCACATCAGGTGAAAGGCAGTCTTGGGGTTGGAGACTTTGAGACCTTTCTGTACTGCAGTAGAAGCTGTCGGTGTTAAAGGCTTGGCGTCCTAGTTTTGGAGAGGCGGGGTTAACAGGCATGGGACTTGCAGAACTGTAGCAGCTCCTGAGTTTATGTGTGAAGTGAGGACCTTCAGCTGCTACAGTGTCCCCTGTGTTCACTGAAACTATAGGTCCTGCCCCCTTTGCCCTCTCTCAGCAGCTGATCCAGGCCTGTACTATGCAGCAGCTTCCTGTACCCTATCACACCTACCCCCACCTCATCTCCAGTGACCACTACATTCTGCACCCCCCACCGCCGGCCCCGCCGCCCCAACCTGCCCACATGGCACCGCTTGGGCAGTTTGTATCCCTGCAGACCCAGCACCCACGGATGGTGAGTCCGGGGAATCGGTGTGGTACTAGAGGAGGAAAGCTGAGTGCCTGCTTATAAGCAACGGGTTGACCCCCTTCTTCCTCCTCCAGCCTCTGCAGCGGCTGGACAGTGATATGGACCTTCGAGGGGACCAGCACCCCTTGGGTAGCTTCACTTACTCCACCTCTGCTGCTGGTCCAGCCTTGTCCCCCTCAATGCCCCTTCACTACCTACCCCACGATCCATTACACCAGGAGCTGTCCTTTGGTGTGGTAAGTGCTGCCCCGTACCCCACCCAGGTCTAGGGTAGCGAGGGGCAGACCTGCCGGACGACCTGCTCTGGGCTCTCTTACAGCCGTACTCTCACATGATGCCACGAAGACTGAGCACACAGAGATACCGCCTGCAACAGCCGCTGCCGCCCCCGCCCCCGCCCCCGCCATCCTACTACCCCAGCTTCCTACCCTACTTCCTGTAAGTACCAGCCTACCTGCCCAGAGCCATGGCACCTTGTTTTTCTGGGGCCTCCAGTGCTTAGAACAAACACAACTCCAAGAGCCCCAGATGTATTGGAGTCATCTGGTATCTTCTACCAAGTCACACACAACCTCTGGCACCTTGGGCCAAACACCAGAGTCCTCACTTTGAACTAGGCAGAGCTTTATACCATCTGTCTCTACTGACTTACACCCCGTCCCTGCCCTCTAGCTCAATGCTACCAATGTCACCAACAACAATGGGACCCACCATCAGCCTGGATCTGGACGTGGATGACGTGGAGATGGAGAATTATGAGGTCTTGTGGCACCCCATGATGGGAGGTAGGGCTTAGGAGACCTCTGTGTACCACTAACCTACCCTTCCTGCCCTGATTAGGCCCTCCTGAATCTGGCTGAGCGGCTGGGAGATGCCAAGCCCCGAGGCCTCACCAAAGCAGACATAGAGCAGCTGCCCTCATACCGATTCAACCCTGACAGCCATCAGTCCGAGCAGACGCTGTGAGTGGCGTGCCCCCTGCCCCCACACAACTGACGGTATGACCCTCTGAAGGGTACTCAGCCCTCAGTGTGGAAGTGAGACTGTGTCCCTTTCCAGGTGTGTGGTCTGCTTCAGTGACTTCGAGGTGCGGCAGCTGCTCCGAGTTCTCCCCTGCAACCATGAGTTCCACGCCAAGTGTGTTGACAAGTGGTTGAAGGTAAATGATCTAAGCCAATTGTGGGTTTTCCTCCTGTGGGGAAGAAAAGGCAGGTGTGAAGAGTTTTCCCAAGTTCCCACCAGGTAGCTGAACAGAAATGGTGGGAGTTAGGACAGGAGAGAATGACATTTGACATGTGGCTCTTTTCCCCTAGGCCAATCGGACCTGTCCTATTTGCCGGGCTGATGCCTCCGAGGTACCCAGGGAGGCTGAGTGAGGCTCCACAGCCACCCACAAGAGCCCTGTCCGAAGTTCTGGAAACTGGGGGGAGGAGACAGGGAGGGTCCTATGGAGGACCTGGAAGAAAGGGCCCAGGCCTGTCTCAGACTTCCCTCCTGCAACTCCAGAACTGGAGCCAGGGTCAGCCCTGGAGAAGCCCCTGCAATAAGCCCCTGCATTTGCCAAGCTCCAAAGACTCCTTCCCCAATTTGCCTGCCTGCCTGCCCGCCCGCCATGGAGCTGCCTGGGTATCCCCAAGTCAGTCTGCCACCTTACTGCTGGCCCTGTGTGGTGGCTGGTGTGATCCCTAGCCTCAATATGGGCAAATGAGTAGCCACCCTGGGTCTTTTGGTCTCTTGTACTGCAGTGATGTGCCCACTGCCCAGGTGGTACTGCTAGGTCTGTGGGCGGTTAGTAGCAGGAGGCTGTTTCCTAAGTCCTGGGGCCAAGTCCTGTTTAAGTCCAGACAAACTTGGGCAGCCAGCTCTACGTAGGCTGCGCAGTACGAGTCTGGCTTCCTGGACCCTCACCCCAGGCACGCCATTCCAGCCCACACTCAGGCTGGAGTGCATTCCAGCCAGGCCCCTTGAGCAAATGGGATGGAGGCTCCAAGCTAGATGTGTGTGTTCTGCAGGTGTCTGAGCCATGCCACACTGGACGGAGCGAGTCCCTGTGTTCCTGGTGGCTGCCCCTCTGCCAGTGACCAGTGTCAGACCCATGCTTGAACTTCTACCCCTCTGTCGTTTTGCATGAATGTGAGGAACAGCAGTTTTTGTTTATTCATTTGGCCCAAAGTTGCATATAGGATTTGGGGGTGTGGATATTTAAGAGGTTTTTTTTTTCTTTTGATTTAATGCGGATGGGGTGGTAGGGACACAGGGACCAACCAGGACCAATGCCCGGGGCAGAGAAGGGTCAGGTTGTGCTGCCAGCCTGCATATCTGTGTGGCTGGGACTGCGCTGGGCGACTGGAAGTCAAGGGGCAGGATTGGGGGCTCTGTGCTAAGCTGATAACTGCCATGCACTGTACTGCACACGTCCCTAGAGCCTACTGGGACCGTTCGCTTTTCAGGGCATTTCTTCCTCTCCAGCCAGGGCCTGTTTCCCACCTGCCTGGGTGAGTCTCCTCCAAGGAATCCCAGCAGGGCAGGGATCAGGGAGGGCATGAACCTCCACCTCAGGAGGCCCCTCAGACCTGATCCTTGCCCTCCAAGGTGTGGAGGAGGCCCCTGTGAGGAACTGGCTGAGTTCCCCACCCTCCTTTCAGGTCCCATTCCTTTCTTACCCCCAGCTGGGGTTGCTGCCTTGAGACGAACCGCGTGTGGGGCCGGCACATCCTAGCAGGCAGCCATTGGCGCCTGCTGCCTCAGGGATGCTCCAACCACCCTCGTTCTCCGCAGCAGCCCCAGCTCCTGCCCCCACCCCAGCCTGCCAGGGGGCCCATCAGCCTGGTCCCACCCCACAAGAACCCAAAGTCTTACTGTATATAACTCCAGGTGATGTTTCTATATTTATAGCAGTGTTGAAAACCCATGTGTTTTACACAAAGAACCACCTTCTCCAACCCCAGTCCCTTCCTCAGCCCAATGAAAGGTTTTCAAACCCTTGCGGTTCCTGGGGCAGCAGAATCGGCTTGTGGATTGTGTTGGCCGCAGCAATGATTCCAACAAGCAGCTACTGGGGGAGTATACTTTTTTTTTTTTTTTTTTTAAGAAAAAAAATCATTAAAAAAGATTTATGAGACAATTATTTAGGATGTTTGTGATTTGCCGACCTTGCTATAGATGCCATGTTACCAATGATTACCTGTGGTGGGGGCTTGGCATTGTTTACTCTTTTATTTACCAACTTCTGGCCTAGGCATGACAGTGGGCACCTTCCCCCAGCACTGGCTGGGCCCAGCGCCTGTGTTCTGTGTTTGAAAGGTTTTTTATATATATATAATTACACACATATATATATATATATATAAATTCATGTAATTTGGGGGGCCCTGTTCCTTGCACATTTTACAGTTACCTCATTTTTCCCATGTATGTATTTGAGAAAATGCTAATATATAGAGAAAAAAAATGGTTCTTAAAGCTTAAATGTGTGGTTTTTTCCATTCCATTGGATTCGCATTGGTTTGTAGCATTTAACATAACTAGTATGTTGTATTATATATGTGTATACTGATTGAAATTTTTAACAGATTTGTACTTTTTTTAAAATGAAAGTTGCTAGTTCTGCTTGACCAAGTAGTGCAATCATTATTTTTTTTAATATTGTTGCTGATTTCAGAGGGATATTCACTAATAAATGTATGATGTATACCAAATACTGCTCAAGCTGCCTTTGGCTGCTCGTGTTCTTTCCATGAGGAAGTGGGGAGCGGGATGGCTTTGACTTGGATGCTCTGGGACCAGTGGGTTAGTCAGCATTGCCATAAGAACTCAGATTCTGTTGACAAAGCTACAAGATTGCATCTAATAAGTCTGAGGAGAGATCCTTCACTGGTCTTGACTTCTAAATTCTCTCTTGAGTCATGTAGTCTAGGCTGGCCTCAAACTCGCTATACAGCTGAACTGCTTGACCTTTCTTCTGCATCCAGCTCCCAGTGCTTATTTTTTTGTTTTTTGAGAACAGGGTCTTGATGTGTAACTCAGGGTTGGCCTTGAACTTGAAGCAGTTCCCCCTGCATCATTCTCACAAGTGCTGGGATTATAGGTATGTGCCATCAGGCGCAGCTCTGACATTGAGATGTAGTGACCTGAGGTGTAGCTCAGTGATAGAGTGTGCATTCTCAGCACATAAGAAAAACAAACCCTGAGGTAAGTTCGGTTGTGAGTGGGTCAGGGGAACTTTGGCCTGGCATAAGGAAACAAGGTCTTCCACTTCGGTGTTTCTCCAGGGGAAAACCTGAGATTTGATCATTGGACCGACATTGCTTGTGGGCCACACTTGAGCCATTCATTCAGTCCAGGTGCTTTAACAGCATGACTGGCCAGGCTGCAGCCCCATAGAAACCACAAAATTGCATTCCTCACCATTTGTTTCCTACAACCAAAGGGCTGCATGTCTGTCCATGGTGGCATCTGATACTTAAATGCTGAAGTGAGCATGTCAGACAACTTGCTCTGCAGGAGCAGTAAGCTGGCATCGTGACATCTGAGGCCTCTATGGTACCACTGACCAGAGCTGTGGTCAGGCGTTTCCATCAGTCTTTGGGTCATTTGTGAGTTAAGAGACAAGATCAGTTGAGATGTCCCCGAAATGTGTTTGGGAAAAAGGCCAGTGAAAGCATAATGGTTGGCGCTGGGGGTGAGGCTCTTCAGTCAAAGAAATCGAGCCTGTCAATCAGGTGACAAGTCTTCCCGTGCTTCCCTGGGCCTTGTGCCAGTGTGCACTGTAAAATCTCCCAGAGGGGCTTCTGGCTGTGCGTCCTGTGTGTGGTTTGGCTCAAATCACACCCCTTGGAGCAGTGGGGCCCAGTGAATTCGGAACTTGCAGAAAGACTAAAGAAAATCACAAATTAGTTATTTAAAACAATTCACCTTTGATCTATACAAACAAAATCAGAGACCCTCAACCAGCTAGGGGGTAACCAACTTGGTAAGAAATGTCAGCAAACACTTTGACAGCTAACATCACCTGTAATGATGAAAGCCTTGGATGCTTTCCCACTGTCAGACTCCTTTCTACAATGAGTGGAAAGTCCCAGCCAGCACAACTCAACAAGATTAGGCTGAATGAAAATCTATAAAGTACCCCTAAAAAACTTAACACTGAATGAGTTCCAGTCGCAGAATATAAGTCAACGTAATCGTGCAGCTGAGTGTGGTGGCTCATGTTTGTACTAACTACTGATGGTGAGACAGGAAAATATTCAAGAGTTAGGGGCCAGCCCAGGCAAGACTGAGACACCTTAAAAAGTTAAAAAGAGGTAGGCTAGCAAGCACATGAAAAAAAAAATTCTTTCAGACTGGGTTTCCTGTATCCTAGGCTGGTCTCCAACTTAGATAGCAGAGAATGATCTCGAACTTCCTATCTTCCTTCCTCCACCTCTCAAATGTTGGGCCTATAGGCATATGTTATCACTGCACTTAGTCTATGCGATTTGTTCAAGGTAGGCAAGTGCTCTCTCCACTGAACTACAGCTCCAGCCTGAGCACATGAAAAACTAATTTAGAAAATACTTTTTCTAATCATTTAAAATAAAGATAAAAAACTAGTGACATGCACAAGATTTACGTGTTGAAAATTATAAACACTGATGTAGGGACAAGTGCAGCCATACAAACACATACACTATGCACACCACACAAAAAATCAGATGATTTCTTGGACAATTCAGCATAAGAAAGATGCTGCTGCTTCTCAAATCGATCTGTGTTTAGTGAAACTATTAGCCAAGTTTTAGGAAAGTTTCTGGATATGAAAAAACAAAGGAGCAAGCAAATAGCTAAAACAACTTGGTAAAACAAGAATAAGATGGGAAGAATTACTGTACCCAGCAATAACACAACTGTATATGTGGCTGCATCAGGTGAAGATGCTTGCTGCCAAGTCTGATGACCTGAGTTCTGTCCCCAAGACTCACATGGTAGAGCAGAGAACTGAGTTGTTATCTGACCTCTACATGTGGGCATGTTTGAGTGCACACATACAAATAGTAAAAAACAAAAAGGCAATTTGATTAATACAGATTAAGGAATAGAATAACCTAGAAGTCAACCCATATTAGCACAATTTATTTTACTAACAACTACATCCCACTGTATAAAAACACAAATAGATCATAGATTTAAAGACAAACATAAAGCTTGAAAACTTAGAAATTGTTAGAAACCTCCAGGAGCACAGCTAGGTAAAGAGGTCTCAGCCCTTAACCAAATCAATCTATAAAAGAAATCAATAAGTGGACTTCATCAAGATGAAAAATGATCATTTGGAAGCTATATATCTGACAAAGGGCTTATATCCCAGATATATAAAACACAGCAGTTGAACATACAGTTATCAAAAAGGCTACTTCATATCTTTATGAAAAGTCTTAGAAGCCTTCAGCCATTAGGGAAGTACAAATAAAACCACAATGAAATACCACATTTACAAAACAATTAAAATAATAACTGAGCTGAGCATAGTGGCCCACTCCTTTGATCCCAACACTCAGGAGGCAGGGACAAGTAGATCTCTGTGAGATTGAGGCCAGCCTGGTCTACGTAGTAAGCTCCAGGCCAGCTGTGACTACAGGGGGACCCTGTCTCAAAAAAAACAAAAATAAATAAATAAATAATAAATTAATAAAAACAACCGACCAATGCAGAAAAACTGCATTGCTGTAAATGTAAAATGTACTCTAGAACATAGTTTAGCCATTTCTTAAAAAAAATTTAAGATATTTGATTATTTTTATTTTCTGTGTTATGAGTGTCTTGTCTGCCCCTGTGTTGTACAGTGCCCTCGGAGGTCAGAAGAGGGTGTCGGATCCCCTGGAACTGGAGTTACCGACAATTATTAACTTCCATGTTGGTGCTGGGATTCAAACCTGGGTCCTCTACAAAAACAGTCATAGCTCTAAACAGCTGAGCCCTCTCTCCAGCCCCTGGTCATTTCTTAGGAAACAAGACATGTACTTACCATACAACCTAGCAATTACGCTCATGGACATTTATCCTAGGAAAGTGAAAGCTTATGGTCAGGACTGGAAAAGTGGCTCTGTTGGTAGACTGCTTGCCTCCCATGCACAAAGCTACAGCATTGCATAAACCAGACATGATAGAGCATGCCTATGATCCCAGCACTTGGGAAGTGGGGGCAGGAGGATCTAGAAGCTCCAGGGCTCCATAGTGAGTACAAGGCCAGGACTAGGATACAGGAGAAAAAAAATAGATGAAGTGCTAGAGAGATGACTCAGCAGTTAAAAGCACTGGCTGCTCTTACCGAGACACAGGTTCAGTTCCCAACACCCACATGGTGGTTTAATGACCATCTGTAACTCCAGTACCAGGGGATCCGACACCATCTTCTGGGTTCCAAAGGCATTGCCTGACGTGGGTGTACTTGCATACATACAGGCAAAATACTCATACACATAAAATATTTTTTTAAAGAAAAAAAAAAAAAAAAAACAATGTCCACACAGAAGCACGTGTACACAAATGAGTAGAGCATGGTGGTATATTGTTACGGAAAAATTCTTCAAACAGCTAAGAGACCAAACATTCCCCAGGAGGGAGTTGGAAAGCTTGTTTGTTCTCTTCACATGCATGTGGTCCCAGATCTAGCAACTAAGGCTTTTAAGATTTTCTGGGCCCCAAATGTAAATACAGATAGGCCTTTCTACACCATCGTTTTATGACTGGCACCTGGGCACTGTGTCTCTTTTCACCACGGACCACGTTATCTCAGGAAAATTCCTTCCTGAGTTTACCCATTCATTATAGTTTACAAAGGAGCTACCCCAACGTAGGTTGGGACATTTGCCATCTTTTGATCTATAACTGGACCAGGCTGATTGGGCTAGGAACCAGTCAGTCAGACAGTCGTGGCAGTTTACAAAGACAGAATGATAGGCTGGGCATGGTGGCACACCCCTTTAATCCCAGCACTTGGGAGGCAGAGGTAGGCAGCTCTCTGTGAGATCCAGGCCAGCCTGGTCTACATAGTGAGTTCCAGGTCAGCTGGGGCTGCAGGGAGACCTCGGTTCAAGAAGATAAAAGATTAAAAAACAAAAAACAAGACATACCAAGAGAAGTTTATTGATCTACACTTTTCTCGGACTAATTAGACCAGGTGCTTCACTGGATCATTTGGTGAACTTTCCATTTTCTGAGTTTCACAGCTGTTTCAGTAGTCAGACATAGGGAGTGGAAAGCATCACGGAACTTCAAGATACTACAGAATAATAAAACCTCACTGAGTAGTCAAGATCATAGGAGTGCATCGCAAGATAACTTCCCAGTAAGTAGAAAGAACAAAAGGGAACTTCAAGTGGCTTAAGCGTACAAGAACATTATATAAGAATACAGGTTAGTTTTGAGACTCTAACCTCTCATCAACATGATTGTAGTCAGGAGAATCAATCAGGGGTCCCAACTCCAGGGGACCAAGGGAACCTCTGCCATAGAGCGAGGGGGTGAGTCGACGCGGAGTCAAGACACCGACTCCGGGAGCTGGACGGGAAGCAGGCCGAGCCGGTACCACTACAATCTCGTGTGTTGACGAGCACAAGCTCTTATAGGCCTGGATGGCCAATGGCCTTATGGGGTGGGGTCCCAGATACAGCCAAGTTTGTCGCCAGGTAGGCAGGTTCTTTCCAGGTGCTGGGCAGAGGCTGGTCTCATGACTAGCCAGAGCAGAACGCCACACCACAGGAGCCATTCCTCTATTCCTTCCAGCAGGTGGCCTGGCTAGGCTCATCCTGCATTATGCCCAACAGTGTCGTACTGGACAACACCGCAAGGCCTTATCTAAAACTTAAAACATGTAGACAAATGTTCAAGGCCACTTTATTTTATAACAAACTAAAACTGGGGGATCATCCAGTGCCCCTCAGTCAGCTAATAGTATAACCTTGGAATACTATTCAGCAATAAAAAGGAATTTTTTTTTTTTTTTTTATCTTTTTGAAACAAGATCTTTTAGCCCCTGCTGGCCTGGAACTTGCTACATCGACCAGGCTGGCCTTGAACTCACAGAGATCCACCTGTCTCTACCTCCGGACAGCTGGGATTAAAGGCAGGCACCACTATACCCAGCTAGGAACAAACTATTGATAGGGGTCAGGGGGCTCCAGAAGCTCCAACAGTCTAAACTAAAGCTCCCAAGGGCAAGAAGAAGCCACAGCCAGAGAAAGAAGCCTAGCTAGATGAAAACCGACAGGAAGAGCTCCCGGTGTGACTGGGGCAGTGAAACAGGCTGCAGCCTGCAACAGTCTGGCAGAGACCAGTGACCCTGGCTAGTGACCTGCCAGTGAGCAGGCTCAAAGTGGGATTTGGTGTCAAGGTTGGAGCATCATCATAGCACCTGGATCCTTTTGACAGGTATATGTGTGTCTACCATCGCAGGGTGTGAACAGGACCTAGTGACTGATGGGGACTTGGTGGACTTCAGGTTCTTTCTCGCCAGGATTGAAAGCTCTTCCCTGATTGGCCCCATTTTTCACCTTATTTGTGTGCACACACATTCAGCCAATCAGGACCACCCGACTCAAAGGGAGCAGAGTCATTGTAGAGAGGCAGAGTTAGCAAAGCGCTCCTCAGAGGAAGGAAACAGAGACTGGCTTCAAGACTCGCCAGGGATGACTCCCCGGAGGCTCACCTTGCCTGAGTTTCCTTCTCAGGCTGAGAACTTGCTCTGCCAGCCTCCAGGACTTGACCGGTGGCTGGTGGCAGGGCATGTGTTCTTGCCTCTGCCCCCAAAACTCTACACTTCAGCTGAAGTCATTTGTTCCTGCAGCACTCTCCAGCCACCAAGACCCACTGTTCACAGGCCTGCAGCTCCCGACTTCCAGACCTTAACACCCTTAACAGTTCTCTGCCAGCATCCTGTTGTTACCCAGAGTGCAAATCTGCTCCGCTGGCATTGTCACCCCCATGTTGAACCTGTTTTTCCTGTTAATAGTCGTGCATCTCCTTTTAAGGCTGTTAACCCCGAGTTCCCGCACTTGTTTGTACACTTGGCCCACTTTGTTCTTGGAGAGAGCAGGACAGGAACAGGGTTGGAGACAGGACGCTGGTCTCCATCTACCAGTTACTTCACTGGTGACAGGTGCCAGTTTGGATGGACCACAAGGGGAAGTATGCTGTGTGAAAAGAGCCAGCAGCGAGAATTATACAGGACTCCATTTTTATATAACATTGAAATGATAGTATCAGAGAAATTGAAAACAAATTAGTGCTTGTGCGGGGGTTAGGAATGGAAACCAGGACGGTGTGACTGGGAGGGCGGCGCCAGGAGGTCCTCCGTGGTGATTAGTTCTGCGCTCACTGTGTGGTTCCACATAGCCACACATGTGGTGGGGAGGCGGGAAATCAGCACATGCACATGTGCATGTACACAAGGGTTCCTGTAAAACATGTGAAAGTTAGAGATTGTGTCAATGCCAGTTTTCTGGTTTGGGTTCTGGGTTTTGGTGTTGAGACTCAAACATAGGGCCCCTTGCATGCTGATATTTTGCCGGTAGACCACATGCTCAGCCCACCATTTTCTGATGTCCATACATGTTACCATCAGGAGAAACTAGAGGTATATAGGCTCCTTCTGAAATACTTCTGCAATTTCTCATGAATCTGAAGTTATTATTGTTTTAATGTTAAAGAGCCAGGTGTCATGGCTCACCTGTACTCCACCGCTTGGTAGACTGCTGCAGGACTGTGGTGAGTTTGAGGTCGGATTACAGTCTGGTTGTCTTTGAGCTGGAATTATTATGGAGGTGGGGCAGGAAGGCGTTCTGGTTGCTTCTCAGAAGCTCTGCTTCCTGACGGCTCTCTCGTCCAGCCCGTGGTGAGCCTCGTCTGAATTGGTGTGTGTTTTAGTCACAGTAGTATGATGGCAACATCTTCCCAAAGGGCAAGCACCGCTAATTGTCCAGGCTGGTGTCCAGACCTGCTGTTTCCCACCACTTTCTCAGTGTCCTGTGAGTTCAGCCTGTGTGTGGGCAGGAAAAACATTTGGAGTTCCCACCTCCAGGACCCCGTTTCCAGAGCAGAGGTAGACAATACACAGGCAAACAACTGTCACATTATCACAAGGGCCTTGAAAGAACAGGGGCTTGAATGGGGAGTGCCAGGGTCCATCAACCTATTGTTTCTTTTGCTCCTCCACATCCTAAGAATCCTCTTGTTTCCACTTAGAGGAACTGAGGCTAGAAAATAGGGAAATTAGCAGAGCATCGTGGTTCTTGCCCTCTCTAAGTCAGAGAACCCACTTTAAAAATTATTTATTTTAATGTGTATCAGTGTTTTGCCAGTATGTATGCAAATGCACCAGTATGTACAACGCCGGTAGAGGTCAGAAGAGGGCGTAGGGTCCCTGGAACTGGAGTTACGGTGGTTGTTAACTGCCATGTGGGTGCTGGGAAGCCAAACCTGGCTGCTCTGTGAGAGTAGCAAGTGCTCTTCAACGCACTGAGGCATCCAGTTTTCATTGTTAGTTTGGTTTGTTTTTTGTTCTTTTGAGACAAGGTCTCACTATGTAGCCCTAGTTGGCCTGGAACTCCCCATGTAGGCCAGGTTGGCCTCGAACTCACAGAGGTCCACCTGTCCTTCCCCAAGGCTGAGATTAAAGGCATGCACCACCATGCTTGGCTAAAGAATCCCTGGTTTGGTCCTCTCTTTTCAAACTGCTCCTCCACGGTGTGCCTCCCCCAGCAGGAAGTAGAAAGCTTCTGTCCTTAGGGGGCGACCCACGGGGTGGGGCAGCTGCAACAGAAGTTTTGTGTTGTCTTTTTCTTTTCTTGAATGGGAAGACAAAGTCAAAATGTTTCAGCCCCAGAAGCCTCCTGTGTCATTTCAGAGGAAGGTGGCGAGATGTGGAAACAGGTTCCTGCTCTGCTCCCCTTCCTCTTCCTCTTCCGCCGCTATTCTGAGTGGGCGGACCCTTTTCTCAGTCTCCACCTTGCCCCCTCTAACCCTACCTCACCCTCTAATTCTTACAGTTTCCAGCCTGCCCACTGACCCCTGTGCAGTGTGTGTTCTGCTGTGGATTCCCCGCATCCCTCACTGGAACTTCTGGATTGATTCAGATTTTGGTTTTCTGAGACAAGGAAAGTCTTGCTCTGAAGTCCCAGCTGACCAGATGCTGGTGTGTAGCCCAGGCTGGCCTCTTTCTCAGCAATCCTTCTGCCTTGGCCTCCTGAGTCCTGGGATTACAGGCATTTGCCGTCCAGCCCAGTCTTTCTCTTCTTGACGGTAGAAACCAATCTTCCTTAGTTCCCAGGGGAAATTAAACTTGCAGAGCCCACAAAGGCAGAGGAGGATTCTACCCCACACCTGTGGCTCGCCAACACTGCCTCCACTCCTAAGACACATGCAACTTTTCCAAGTGCAGCTATTGTCTGTCCCTCCACAATACCCGCTCCTCGACAAGACTGTTGCAGAAGGCTGTCCTGTTACCATGGCTCCTACTGCCCGCCTATGCCTCATTAGACCAAGAGCCATCACAAGCACCATAATCCCAGACCCCTAGCCAAAAGGAAAGGACAAAGTTGGCATCCGTATTTTCTGAATAGATAACTGAATAAGCAAACATTTGAAATGAGCTGCTCGGAGGGAAAGCAAAGGTGGGAAGCCCTAGGGCCAGGGACTCACCTCTGTAGTGGCCCAGGAGTGAAATGATCAGTTATTAATGAGTAGTCCCAATGCCTGTTACTACTATGGGATTTGTTTGTCTGTTTTTTGGTATGTTAAGACTCTTGTCCCTTATGACAGGTTTGCTATTATACCAGATAAAGGCTTTGACAGAGAAGTACATTCTGGGAAAGACCCTTAGAACCAGACAGCTTGCTCCTGATCAGATGGCATGTCTGCCCAAGGGGACAGCACTCAAGTGTAGTTTGGCTGCATGTTCGATACATCTGCTGAGCAGAGATGTATTTATTCTTATGTGTATAGACACTTTCTCTGATATTTAACCACAGCATCTACACAGAAAAGAAGATAAGCGGAAGGCTAGAGCTGTTGCTCCGATGGTGGCATGCTTACCTGGTAGGCATGGAACCCTAGGTTCAATCCACAGTACCACATAAAACAAAGGGGTATGGTGGCACACAACTATAGTCCCAGTAAGGCCAGCCTGGGATAAGCTGGTAACTGGTTGTGCATACTATACGGTAGTGAAGAGAAAATGTGGTAAGTTGAGAGCAAAGCAGATTGAAACTGTGAGGAAGATTACCAAACATTTCTAGAAGGAAGAAAGACATCCAAGCAGTTCAAAAAGTGTCCTGTTTAGTTTTTATTGTCAACTTGGCACAACCTAGAAACATCTGCAAAGATAGAACCTCAGTTGAAGAATTGCTTCAGTCAGATTGGCCCATGGCCAAATCTTGAGGGATTGTCTTGATTGATGATTGACATGGGAGGGCCCAGCCCACTGTGGGCAGTACCATTCTCATAAGAAAGCTGGCTGAGCCTGGTGTGGTGGTACACACCTTTAATCCCAGCAGTCCAGAGGCAGAGGCAGTCAGATCTCTGAGTTCCAGGCCAACCCTATCTATATAGTGAGACCTTGTCTCAAAAAGCCAAACAAGCAAGAAAGAAAAGAAAAAGCAGCTAGCCGAGCGAGCCAGAGAGCAAGCCAGTAAGCAGTTTTCCATGGTTCCTGCCTCCAGGTTCCTGCCTTGAATTTCTGCCCTGACCTCCCTTAATGAAGGACTGTGACCTGGAAGTGTGAGCCAAGTAGACCCTTTCCTCCCTGTGCTGGTGTGAATGAGAATGTCCCCCATGGACTCGAAGTATTTGGACATTTTGACCCAGTTAGTGGCACTGTTTTGGGAGGTCTTAGAAGGTGTGCTTATGCTGGAGGAAGTGTGTCACTAGACGAGGGCTTGGAGAGCTCTCAAGCCTTGCCGGATCTCCAGTCTGCTTCCTGTGTCTGCTGGAAGATGTGAGCGCTTAGCTTCGGTGTCTAGCCATGATGCCGCTGAATAAACTCTTCCTTTTATAAGTTCCTTTGGTCAGTGTTTCTATCACAGCTACAGAAAAGTGACTGGTACACTCCTCTACGTTGCTTTTGGTTGGTCATGGTGTTTATTACTGCAACAGAATTCAAACTAGAACAAAAAGGAATAGTGGATGAAGGAAGGTTCTGGAACTGGGGGCATCAGGTGACAGACAACACTCACTCATGCCAGGATTACAAATTACTTTCTCGACTGTAATTTGGAGACAAGACAAATACTTTCTTTAAAAATGTTTATTATTATATGATGTGTGAGTGTGCGTGTACAGTGTAGCAGGGTGTGTGAATGGAGGTCATAAGCCAATTCTGTGGAGTTGGGTCTCTCTTTCTGCCTTTACATAGGTTCTAGAACTCGAACTCAGGTCACCAGGCTTGCATGGCAAGTATCTTTACCTCATCAGTCCTCACCACCCTTTTTAAAATATTTATTTTTATTTTCTACTTATATGTATGTGTGTGTGGATTTGGGATTGTAGGTGTTCCTGTAGCCCATAAGATAGCATCAGATCCCCTGAGTTGCAAACCGTCTGATGTGGGTGCTGGGAACCCAGCTTGTGTCCTCTGCTTACAGCTTAACTGCTGAAACATCCCTCTAGCCCCAGAAACACTTATTTAAAAAGTAAATTTTCTAAGCTTTTTCAACTCAGGAACTTCTGGATTTTCTTATTTTTTTCAGTGTTTAAGCATCAAACCTAGGACCACATGTATGCCAGGCAAATCCTCTACCACTGGGCTATATCCCTCAGCTGCTGGATTTTCCTTTTTCCCGAGAAGACTAGCAAGGAAATGTGCACTTGATTACAAGGATGCTTATCAATCTGTTATTTAGAAATAAAGGTTTAACAACATAGAGTATTTTGATCAATTTATAACACATACAGTGAAATGTTGTAGACATTTTAAAAGGTATTCAAAGGGGCTAAAGGGATGGCTCAGTGGTTAAAAACACTTGCTGCCTCTTCCAGAAGACCTGAGTTCTGTTCTTAGCACCCACATGTGGGGGAGGGGATGAGGAGCTTCACAACCACCTGTAACTCTAGCTCCAGAGGATCCTCCACCTTCTGGAGTCCAACGGCACCTACATACATGTGGCATACTGCACACACACTTAAAAAATAAATCTTAAAAGAGGGGTCAGGCATGGCAGCACACAGCATTGATTTCAGCATTCAGGAGGCAGAGGCAGATGGATCTCTGTGAGTGTGAGGCCAGTCTGGTCTGTATGATAAGTTCTATGTCAGCCAGGGCTACACAGTGAGACATTAAGCAACACTGCAATATTGAGATAATATAGTGCTTGTAACATCACCTCATTTCCATGGAAAAAGTTCGAGGGTCTGCGAGACGGAACACACAGAGGACCAGTTCCTGCAAGTTCTTCTCTGAGCTCCATATGTACACTGCATCAACTGTATGTGCATGTACACACACACACACACACACACACACACACACACACACACTAAATAAATAAATGTAGTAAACATTTTAAAAGAAAAAGGTTAGGCTAGGTATGTTGGTGCACATCTTTAATCCCAGCACTCAGGAGGCAGAGGCCTTGTCAACATAGCAAGTTCCAGGCCAGCTAGGGCTAGAGGGAGATCCTGTCTTTAAAAAGACAAAACAAAACAAAACAAACAAACAAAAAAAGGTTTTGTTTTACATGTATGTATGTGATCAGTGCTTGGGATGGAAACCAGGTCGTTAGGACCCTGTGCGTAAGCACTCTACCCTTGTACTCTATAGCCTCAGCCTGAAAAGCTTTTTAAAAAATATTTTTTTATTTTATGTGTTTGAATATATTGCTTGCATGCATGTAAGTGCACCTGTGTCATAATACTTGATGAAGTCAGAAGAGGGCGTCAGATCCCCTGAAACTGGAATTACAGACAGTTGTTAGCTACCATGTGGATTCTAAGACTCAAACCCAGGTCCTCTGCAAGACCAGTCAGTGCTTTTAATCACTGAGCCAACTCTCTAGTTCACTAAAAAAATTTATTTTTATTTTATGTGTATGAGTGTTTTGCTAGCATGTATCTAAGTGCACTATGTGTGTGCAGTGTTTATGGAGGCCAGAAAAGGATGTCAGAGCCCCTACAACTGGAGTTATGGACGACTGTTAGTTGCCATATAGAGGCTGGGAACCGAACTCAGGTCCTCTGTAAGAGCAGCCAGTGCTCTTAACTTCTGGGCTGTCTCTTCTCCCCTCTTCCCCTGACTTTTTTGTTTTGTTTTGTTTTGAGACAAGATCTCCCTGTAGTCCTAGCTGGCTGGGAACTTGATATGCAAACCAGGGCTACACAGTGAGACCCTGTCTCAAAAAAAGAAAAAAAAAAAAAACGAAAATAAAAACAGGTAAGTATGAAGTCCAACCTCTCACCACTCCCTCCCACCCCCCAACCCAAAGGCAAACAAAAGAGCCTATACCACCACCACCTATGGTGAGAGAAGTCAGAAGAGTGGTTGGTCATCTTTGAAGAGGTTATTAAGTGGTTGCAGAAGTACACGTCTTGATTTTGGTATATGTAAAACTATGTTTTTCTGTGGAAATTTGGGGAATTTTACTGTATGTAAAATATATCAATTTTAAGAACATACATTAGGAGTATAGCTCAGTGGTAGAGTACTTGCCTAGCACATCCAATGCCTTGGATTTAATTCGAGGTACCACAAAGGGAAAAAAAGGTTACAGGCTGGAGAAGGATCACTGTTTACTGCTATGTCAGAGGACCAGAGTTTGGATTCTAGCACCATATCAGGTGGCTCACAACCCACCTGAAACTCCAACTCCAAGTGATCTAATGCCCCTCCTATTCTCTTTGGACACCTGCACACAGATGTGTGCATACAAACACAAATACATAAAAACAAAACAAAAACCCACAAAGCAGAAGAGAAAGAGGAAGCAGGTGACATTACAAAGCAATTCTGAGGAGAAAAAGGAAGTCCTGTGGCAAGAGCTGTTTTTCTCAGGAAGAGGCTGTTGTGATAATGGGCTTAGCACAGGAGGGCTCAGGCGGGCTCTCTTGTAGCAGAAAGGGATGGGAAATCACCTAGGGCTGGATTCGAGGAATGGGTGCCCCCCCCGGGGCTCCTCAGTTGGCACTGGTAGATGCCGCTGCCAGGCTTTTGCTGTTTAAGGAGCAGGAGCAGGGAAAGCCCATCGTTATTTACTGGAGGAATTCTGAGTCAACTGGCTTGTGACAGACACGAGAACAAAGCTGAGAGCAGGGGAACAGATGTGAGTGCAGAGAAAGAAGGGTTTGGGGGCAGAGCAGAGGGTGAGGGTTTCAGAAAAAGGTGGGTCAGGCTTGCCAGGAGGTCTTGAGAGTGAAGCGGTTCCAAGGGCAGCATGACACTGATGGATGAGGAAGAGGGATGCCAGCTAGTGTTTACTGGGCATCCTCAACCCAATGCCAGGCAGCTCACACACACTGGCTCATTCAAACAGCACCTTCAGGATATACTACTGATATTTATAGAAGAAACATGTTCTGAAGTCAGTAGCTTGCCCTAGATCATACTTAGCAAGCAGCAGACCACTTTCTAATCACACAAGTTAAATTAGAAACAGAACTGTAGGGAACCTACATATGTGGATACTGGATTCAGCTAGTGCTGGTGGAAGCATGTATTGTCCTTATCTGGAGAATGGCTGGAAGCGCTCAGATGGGCACAACACAGTGAGTGGATGGCATGTGCTTCAGCGTTGTACTTCAGGACCACACATCAGTGACGAGATGAAAAAAAAATAGATCCTGCTTCCTGGGGAGAAGTCATAGGAAATAGGAAAACGAGTTGTTACAGGCTTTGTGTTGGGTTTCTGAGTCTGTGCAGTGTAGGGTGGGTTTGAACTGTCAGTATTCCTGCCTGATACTAAGGCATGAATCGCCATGCTCAGGTTTCTGCTTAAAGGTGTTATCTTCAAGGGAAATCAAGCTTCAATTTAAGAAGAAACCTGGGAATTTGGGGGTGTCATTCCGAGTCTGTGAGGGACAATAGGAGGTTCTAGGGTTGGGAGGGCGCAGCTAGTGTGGAAGCTGAGATTACAGATACGAGGAAAGGGCTCTGAGGGCTTCAGGCTTCACCAGGGGTAAAAACCACAAGAGAGCAAGCGACATGACTCAGCTGGTAAAGGAAGCTGCTGTCAACCCTAACAACCTGAGCTCAATCCCCAGGATCTCCATGGTGGAAGGAGAGAACTGACCCGAGTTGTCCTTTAACCTATACACACATGCACTTCCTCCCTCAAGATAGAGAAAAATAAAGATGCAAAAAAAAAGCACACGGGAGATCCTAAGGCAGTGCCAGGGATACGTCAGGAGGGCTCAGGTACTATCTGCCAATAAGCAAAGCCTACACTTCACCTCCACCCTTTATCCCTGTCTAGGAGGGGATTTGTTGCAATGAAAACAGAAACAAGAATCCCCTGAGAAAAGAGAATTCCCACAGCCTCACAGATTAGAAATGACTGTTCTCTAACTAGTCCTTTTCAAGAGCATAGCTGCACTCTACCAGGTTACCATTCCAAGACAATGAGACTTCAAGGCACACTGCGAGCAGGGGAGCAAACATTGAGGGCTGCTGTGTCCATGTTTCACATCCATTCATTCGATTACTCTTCAAACTTATCCTAAGGCAAGGTGGTCGTGTGCTTCACTTATAGCGGCAACTAAAGCTACCTGAAGTCACAAAGCTATGTGGCCGAAATCCAGCCCTCATCAGCCTGCTTCTCCTGCTGCGCCGAGCTGTTTCTGTTCCTTACAAGGATAGTGTCGGTGTGAAGTCCATTTGAACTCATTTCAGTGACCTTCCTTGATTCTCTTTCCCATTGCCTTTCACCATTTCTTTCACATAAAAAAATGTCATCGCTCTTCTAGATAGAAAGACCCACAGTTGGTTTTAAAGTTTTTTGTTATAAAACCTTTAATGTTAACCTACAATACAATGTAAACTTTTATGAAAAAAATTTGAAGTACACTAGATTTCTTCAGGAAATTATTACATAACTACTCGGGTGCAGTACAGGCTGGGGTACTGCATCTCTTGTGGATTTTCCGTTGCTGTGTTCCTCACAAGTCTTAAAAAACCAAGCAGTTGTAAGGAGCTCCATGTTCAAGCACCAGGTGACACTCCCTGGCTTTGCCTTCTGGGGTAAGCACTCCTTCTCAGTCATTTTTGTTGGCCTTGGCACCATTAGCAATTTTCTTAACTGCTCAGTTGAAGAGTCTAGGTTTTTTAAAGAGACAGGAATTCTCCTGCCATCTCTTCTCTGAATCTCATGGTGGAAGTCAGCAAAAAGTATTTGCTGCAGACAACTCTGCAGAAATGGAAGAAAAGATGAGGAGCCCCACTGAGGCTGCAAAACTTCAACTGAACTCAGGTATCTGTGCTTGGTCATTTCCCATGCCATTCATCTGCAAGTTCAGTTTGGGGATATGGAACAGACCTTGAAACAAGATTTTGCCTATCCTGAATGACTTGCCCTTTGCAAACAACTGTTGTTCTATTTCTGAGGCAATTTAAACAAAAGCAAATGGTTGCAGACCACTGATTTTCAGTGTTTTTTCCCTGGCAGGCTCATCAAGCTTACAGAGGGCAGTATTGGCGTAAGTGACAAAATGTGCAGCCTGTAGTCTATGTAAAGCAGAACTGGTTCAAAGGGGCAGGAGAGCCTAGTGAGGTGGGATACATCTAGAGGTGGAGGCCGGTCCACTCAAGGCCAGCCTTGGCTATGTAGCAAGTGTGAGGCCAGCCTGGGCCATGAAAACCTATCTCAGAAAACTGGGAGAGATACAAAGGAGGAAGGGAGGTGCTGAAGCCTCCAGTAAGTGGATAAGCTGCCTGAACAGTTCTAACAGAGGGGCCTTGTGTTAGTATTCTGGCATCTAATACCCTTTGCTGAGTTATCAAAAGGCAGAGGCACAAAAAACACACATTACAGAATGAGATTAAGGGGGCTGGGGGAGTCAAAACCAGGAGGTCCTCAGCACCCTCCTGTCTTCCAGAACAACGGATATAAACTGCAAACTGGGAGGGAGGCTCTAAGTGGAAAAATTCCTCTCCATGGTAGTGAGAGGCAGACTCCACCTGCAGTTCACCTGATGCTCTTTCCCTGCAGACAATTCTGACAGGCAGGTATGGGTTTCCACCCACCTTGGAAGGAAGCCAGTGGGACATGGATTGGCTGCCAGGAACAGAACTAACATTGCCTAGAGGTGGTATTTCAGACTGCTGTGCTAAGGCCGCTGGGAAATTCTCAGGCTTTCCAAATGACTTCCATGAACCATTCCCTCTATCCTATCGTGCTTACTCCAACAAGGGAGAGCAGTAGTATATTACTATTACATCAGACAGTAGCTTTGGTTAAACACAAGAGGCTCTTAGAGGGTGACTAATCTAGCAAGCTGTTTCCCTTGCCCGGAATGCCCTACCCTATAGTATACACTACCTAAAGTTACTTCAGGGGCTGCAGTGTTTCAAGCCCACATAAGCCTAGCTAGCAAGCACCCTGGAATACTTGTCAGTGCACACTGGCATGTGTTCATACATGGCCTGACCATGTTTCCATCTTCATCAACTCACCACATGAGACATTCAGAGCATTCAGTATAAAAACAAAACCCAGATCCCATTACTGTATAACGTGGCAAGAGGCAGACTAAAAACTACCTCTGGTAAGTGGCTTTATCAGAAAATGAAATGTGCCCTCCAACGTAAGGCTAGGCATACTGTTTTTCTTCAAAACTTCTGGTTCTATCCTTCCACCCCCGCCCTCCGGACAGGGTCTCACTATACAGTCCTGGCTGGCCTAGAATTTGCTATGTAGACCAGGTTGGCCTCAAACTCATGCTGATTCCCCTGCCTTTGCCTCCCAAGTGCTGGGAGGGACAGGAAGGGAATGTGCTTTGTGCTTCTGATAGCACCACAGTGGCCCACCAGTCCTCTGGAAAGGAACCAAAGGTGGCAATTCAGGAAAGCTGGGAGGAACAGCATGCACACAGAGAATGAAGAGCTGCCATCCTCTAGTTCAGACCTTCGCCACTACCTGGCACAGATTCCAGGGAAAAACTGAAGTTGTATGTGAAGGTGAATGCACACAGCATACACAGGTGTAACCTATATACACAGCCTTTGTGGGGCCACAAATCCAGATTTCCTCTCTCTGCTCTAAATGGGATACACAGGTGGACAGCAAGAACTGGACCAAAACCAATGACCTCTCTGGGAACATGAGAGGGGCAATTGGCAGAAAAAAGCACAAACTAGCCTGGGCACCTTTATTACACTAGTGTGGGCTAAGGAGCCCAGGGCATTGGCCCTTTATCAAATAAAGGAAAAAATACACCTATGTCAGCCTCATTCCTTTGGTCATTATCATTACAAAGCAAAGAAACAATGAAGTTATTTATAAACTGCGGGCAGTCAAGGAACATCTCTGTTCTGTGCTCTCTTCCCCCAGTTCCTCCAGAGGTGGGAGAAGCAAGTCCTCAGGAGATGCTGCTGTAGCTGGTTGATGGAGGTTTTTGTTTTCTTTTCTATAAAAGCAAGAATGAATGAGAAATAGTGGGAATGTCTCCTTCCCCACTCAGGACAATGGACAGTTGGAAGTGAAGAGTCCACTTGTTGGAAGATGTGTGCTGAGGCTGTGGGAAGGGCGAGCTGGCCGAGCAGGCATGTTCATTGCTAACCTTGCATACACACACAGGTTGTGATTCTTGCAGGCAGCATGGTTTCTGATCCTTCCTCAGGATGCAGTAGTCTTTTAAAAAAAATATTGTATTATAATAATAATATGAATTTATCTTTCTTTTCTGTTTCTGTTTTTTCCATTTCTTATAGGGATTGGATAGGAGGAGGGAGGAAGAAAAAGTGTCATTCATCTGTTAGGTCCTGAACAAAGAGAACTTCTGTGTGGCTGAGTCCCGCCTCCTGCAGTGTAGGGGGGTTGGGCCATTCCTCTGAGGGGACACAGGGCAGTACCCGTCTTGGAAAATTGGCTTCAATCTGAAACTTCTCAGGGCTTTCCTTCAAGGAGAATAAGAAGTCATGGATTACCTGCAGATGTCACACAGAAAAAGAATAGCAGTGAGAAGACAGGCAGCTACCGTGAAGTCAGAGGTCCCCACCTCTTACCAGGCTGACGGGGAACAAGTAGGCGCAGAACAATGGGATTCTACTTAGCTGTTTCCTTTCCCTAGAATAACAGTTTCAAGAGTTCTCACAAGTCCATTGCTAGTCTTTCCCCAGTTAGATTTTTCTTTGAAAATCTCTCTCAAGTAAAGTTAAACAATTTTCACTTAGAAATATTCACAAAATTACTGAAAAGCTGGAAGCATAGATAGTACAGAGTACTTTTCCCTTGAACTAGGTTTGAGTGGGCTGCCAGTTTCACCCACTGAAACCAACTCAATGGTGTCCCATTACTCCAGAACACAGAACTTATTCTGTTAATACTTTATATCAATTTCAAAATCAGAAAACTTAACTGATACCTTATATACACTCATCTTTCTATATCACGAGGGATGGTTCCAGGATACTCCCCCATGCTAAAATCCACAGACATTCAGGTCCTTTACATTAGTGTGGTATCTGACATAATTCGTACATTCCTGCTGTATTCTTTAAATTACTTATACCTAACGGAATGGAAATGCTATATAAATTATCACTGTACTGTACTGATGCTTTTGGTCTGGAGTTTACAGCTACTTCTCTGTCTCCTGAAGGCTGGGATTAAAGGCAGGCACCACTACATCCAGTCTGCTGTGCTTACTGTATTGCTTAGGGATGTATGACAAGAAATAATAATTCAGGGGCTGGAGAGATGGCTCAGTGGTTAAGAGCACTGGCTGTTCTTGAAGAAGACCTTGCTGGTTTGAATCCCAGCACCCACATAATGGCTAACAACCATCTGTAACTCCAGTTCCAGGGGATCTGATGCCCTCTTCTGTCCCTTCTGGGCACTGTATTACATAGGTGCATTTGCACGCAAGCAATACAATCATAATTATAAAATAAAAATAAAATTAAAAAAGAAAGACTGATACAAATATATGTAACTAATTTTTGTTGTTTTTGAGACCAGGTCTCCCTGTAGCCCCAGGTGACCTGGAACTCCCTATGTAGATAAGCTGGTCACAATCTCACAGAAACCCACCTTACCTCTGCCTCCTAAGTGCCAGGATTAGAGACATGTACCACTATGCCCAGTCTCCTAATACATTTTTTAAAATCTATAATTGGTTATATCCACAAATTCAGAACTCATGGATATAAAGGGGAAACTGTATATTATTTGGATCCCATTCAAGTTCTACCAGTTGTCTCTTAGCTTAGAACAAACCCTCAGTTACTCAAATCTTTCAAAAATGAAAGGGCCAGGAACAGAGAGACGGCTCAGCAGTTAAGGGCTCGGGCTGCTCTTGCAGAGGACCTGGGTTCAGTTCCCAGCACCCACATGGTGGCTAACAACCACCTGTAATTCCAATTCCAGGGGATTCAATGCCTTCTTCTGACTTCCGAGGGCATTACATGACACAGGTGCACATACACACATGTAGGCAAATACACTCATGCACATTACAAATAAAAATAATAAAATTAAAAAACCAATGAAAGTGTACTCCACTCTGTGACCTAACTGGGAGGGGGAGCACTTTCAATCTGCCCCATTCCCTATGGTTGTTCACTTTGATCACTTGAGTCAAGTGATGCCTGCAACACTTCTGTACTACAGGCTCTTTTCCTCTAACCCATGATATAAAAAAACAAAAACAAAAACACTTTATGTATAGCAATACAATTTACATATTAAAGAACACCATGAGAGAATTATTTGACATAGCTTTAAACAGAAGAAAAAGGGGAAAATTTCAGGTTACAAATTCAACAATAAAATCACCTTTTCTAAGTGGGTCAATGAGAAAGATGTATTCAGTCTAATTCCTATTGCACAATGGACAATGGAAAAAAGTCTAATTTTCACAATCACTGCCTCAAAGAAATAATACACTGGACAGAATGCAGAAATGGCTCTTGCTACTTCAATACCCAGAAAGTTGAACTCACATATTAACTGGTGGTATTTTGTAGAGAAGTACTCTGAAACTATGAAGGTATTTGGTTCCTCAACCTTTTTTTTGGGAGGTTGGGGAGGCTTTTTGAGACAGGGTCTCCCTGTAGCCCCTGCTGGACTGGAATTCACTATGTAGATCAAGCTGGTCTCGAACTCAGAGAGATCTGTCTGCCTCTGTCTCCCAAGTGCAGGGATTATTGTGTGCCACCATGACCAGCTTCATCAAACTTAAAAAAATTTTTTTTTATTATTTCTATTTTATGTGTATACCTACAGGTATGTAAGTACACCTTATTGTATAATGGCCACAGAGATAAAAAGAGGGCATTGGATCCCCTGGAACAGGAGTTATGGATGGTTGCTAGCTGCCAGGTGAGTGCTGGGAATCAAACCTGGGTCCTCTTTTAAATTTACTTATATTAATGCAGATTCCTAACTTTCTATTTCATTCAATAGATTATAATCAACAGTTATAGAACCTTCAAACTGTCAGATGGACTTAAGGCTGAAAGGCTAGGGTTCATGTCTTTCTCACATTTGCCCATCATTCTCTGAACAATGACCTGATTTTTGCACAAGCTGTTTGAGGTTCTTGGCAACTTTTTGTTTTACTTTCTGTGGCTCAGCTATGCAGTCATTTTTCTGAGGACAGCAATTTTAAATTTATATATATATTTTACTTTTACTTTTTGAGAAAGGGTCCCCTGTAGCCCCAGCTGGTCTGGAACTCGATACATAGACAAGGCTGGCCTCAATCTCAGAGATTGACCTACCTCTGCCTCTGCCTCCTGAGTGCTGGGATTAAAGGCATGCGCCACCAGGCCTGACCCTTTTAATTTTTCTGACAGAGTTTATGTAGTCCAGGCTGTGTGAGCTATCACGCTTGGACTTTTAAATTTTTTAAAATTTATTTTTATGTTTTTCCTGCATGTACGTTTAAGTGGGCCTATACTGTACAGTTCCTGCCAAGGACAGAAGAGGATGTCAGGTCCCCTAGAGCTAGAATTACAGATGGTTGTCAGCCTCTATGTGGGTGCTAGGACTCAAAGAGAACTCTGTAATAGCAGCCAGTGCTCTCAACTGCTGAGGCATCTCTCTAGCCCCAGTCTTTTAATTTTTATGCCTTACCTAATAGCAAGTGTGTTTATCCTTGAGAAATCCCACTGGCCCTTATTTATTTAAGCAATTTTTGTCTTCCTTCCTTCCCTTCCTTCCTTCCTCCCTCCCTCCCTCTCTCTCTCTTTCTTTCTTTTTTTGGAGACAGGGTCTCCCTGCAATCCCAGCTGGCCTGGAACTTACTATGTATACCAGACTGGCCTGAGATCAATTTCATAGAGATCCATCAGCTTCTGCCTTTTGAGTGCTGGGATTAAAGGCATGCCTGGCCTTTTTTATTTTTGTGAAAGAGTTCATATAGTCTAGGCTAGCCTTAAATACCTGATCCTTCTATTTCTACTCCCAAGTGTGGGGATTTGGGGCATGGTTTCTCCTTTCAGTGCTAGAAATGGAGTTCAGAGCTTCAAACACATGCTAAGTGGGTACTGTACTACATCCCTAGCCTTGCCTGGTTCTTACTAGACAGTGGCATTGAAAAGTCAAGATCTCCATGTTAGGAATGCTATCCTGACTGGGGAGTTACTGCTTCTGAAACACAGGCACACCCTTTGGACTCTCTCCCTCATTCAGTCTTATGTCTAACAGACTTTCAGAGATCTGTGGTGAGGGGCCACGTCTAACCAGGTCAACCATAAAGATGATAAACACACCATTCAAATGATCTTTCCATTTTTAGAGAGAATCTGTTTCTCCTTCCTTATTTCTCAGAACAATGAATTTTGATTCATTTGCTTCTCTAAACGTAGTCTTTCTTTCATTTGTCTTAAGCCCAGCTACAAAAGCTTTCAAGGGGCTACAATTCTATGTTCTCCTTATTTAACCCACCCAAAGCATTATATATGTCTCACATTTTAGTTTATCAACCTTATTTTCTTACTGTGTAATCTCCACTAATGTTAACCTTTAACTTAAAAAAATATTTTATTGAGTGTATTGTTTGCAAGTATATAAGTACCCATGGAAGTCAGAAGTGGGTGTCAGAGTCTCGTGAAGCTGGAGTTATAGATGGATATTAGCCACCATGTGGGTGCTGGGACCCAAACCCAGGTCCTCTGCAAGAGTAGCCAGTGCTCTTAATCACCGAGCCATCTCTCCCTTCCTGGCACACATTTTATTATGTGTATAAGAATTTTACCTGCACATAAGTATATGTACCACATGTATGCAAAGCCCACAGGCCACAAGAGCCCATCCAAATCCTCTGGAGCTGTTGTTACAGGTGGTTGTGAGCCTCCTGACATGGATGCTGAGAACCAAGTTCAACTCCTCTAGAAGAGCAGCAAGTACTCCTAACCACTGAGCCATCTCTCAAGTTCTAGCTGCTGTTTTTTGACTACCCATGGGATCTAGAGATTTTTTTCTCTCTTTGGTTTATTCTTTTCATCTTCATATTTTACCACTATCAATAGCTGACCACCACTGCAAATGTGTCACTCCTTGAGATTATGTATGGCGGACAGAATTCACAGGAGGATGGCACAAGAAATTCAAGAACATTACATTGTCTGGTTTTATGTTACTTTCTCAGGGAATGTTTAATTCCAGGCCAGTATGGAATTTAACCGCATGTCTTCTTCTTTAGATACCTCCTCTCCTCCCTAAGTCCCATTTCCAAATGAGCATTTAAAAAAATTTATATTTATTATTTTTATTATTTTATTTTGTATGTATGGGTGCATGCCCTGCATGTACATAAGTGCATTTGTGTTGTGCAATGCCCATGGAGGTGAGAAGAGAGCACTGAAGCCACAGATGGTTTTAGCTACCATGTGGGTGCTGGGAACTGAATCCCGGACCTCTGCAAGGGCAGTCAGAACTTTTAACTGCTGAGCCATCTCTCTAGGCCCAAATGAGCATTTAAAATATTTTACTTATGGAGCTAGAGAGATGGCCCTTGCTGTTCTTGCAGGGGACCAGAGGATGACTCATAACTGCTTATAATTCCCCATTCTGTCCTGCTATATCATGCATGCATACAGATGCACAGATATACATATACACACAAATCAAAAATTTTAAAAGTAAGTAAATAGAGGATGGAAATACGGTTCAGCGGTTAAGAGCACTGACTGCTCTTGTAGAGAACCTGCATTCAATTCCCAGCACCCACCTGGCAGCTAACAACCATTGGTAACTCCAGTTCCAGGGGATCTGACACTTTCTTCTGACCTGAAGGCATTGCACAACACAGATGTATTTACACATGCAAACAATATACTCATACACATAAAAAATAAATAAATAGGGGTTGGAGCGATAGCTTAGCATATAAGAGCACTTGATGCTCTTATAGAAGATCCAGGTACCCACATGGAGTTTCAGAACTGCTTGTAACTTCAGTCAGGGGATCCAGTGCTCTCTCTTCTGGGCTAGTCACTGCACAAATGTGGATTTATACATAAGCAGACAAAACATTCATACACATAAAAAATTTTAAAATAAATACAAATTATACTTTTGTATTTAGCATGAGTGGAGATCAGAATACACCTTTCAGAAGTTGGTTGTTGAAGCAGGGTCTCTCCTATTTCTGCTGCTGCACTGTGTACTCCAAGTTATTTCACCTACAAGCTTCTAGATGATTCTCCTGTCTGTGCCCCACTACATTTGGATTTTTTAAAATTGTTTATTATTTTTAAATTGTGTGTGCACAGAGACTAGAGGTGTCAGATCTCTTGAAACTGGAATTACAGGTGGTTGTAAGCAAGAGCTTTACTCTCTTAATTGCTGACTCATCCCCACATGTGGCTTTTTAAAAGACCTATTTATCTTATTTTATGTGGTTCACTTGAGTGTGTGAATGTGCACTACATGTGTGCAGGGGTCTTTGGAGGTCAGAAAAATGGGGTGTTGGCTCCCCAGAAGCTAGAGCTATAGGCAGTTGTAAGGTGCCACGTGGGTGGCTAGGAACCCAAGCTGGGCCTTCTGCAAGAACAGTACAAAACACGTTCCTAGGCACTGAGCCATCTTTCCAGCCCATAGGCTTATTTAATTTATTTATTTAATTATGTGTATTAGTGTTCCTGCTTATATATATGTATGTGTACCTTATGCCTGCCTGGTGCCCAAAGAGGCCAGAAAAGGGCATGAGATCCCTTGGAACTGGACTTAGGGGTAGTTATGAGGTATACCTGAAGTGGGTGCTTGGTTCAAGTGTCGGACAATGAACCTTTGCAAGAGCAATAAGAACTGCTGAGTCATCTCTTAGGACCCTATTTTTATTTTAAAAATTATGTGTATGTATGTCTCTGTATGGGTTTGTTCACATGCATGTAGTACCTGAAGAGACCAAAAGAGGGCCTGGGTTCCCCTGGAGCTGGAGTTTACAGGCAGTTGTGAGCTGCCCAATATAGGTACTGGAAAATGAGATAGATTTCTGATCTTCATGTGCACACACACACACACACATATAAATTAAAAAAAATACAAAAACCTTCTGGGACTAAAGAGATGGCTCAACAGTTAAGAACACTTGCTCTTATAGAAGAACTGAGTTCAGCTCCCAGTACCCATGTCAGGTAGCTTACAGTTGCCTGTAACTCCAGATCCAATATCTTCCTCTGGCCTCTGAGGGCACCTGGATTCACAGATACCAACCCCACACTCTGGCACACAATTAAAAATAATCTTACAGCTGGACGTGGTGGCAATATGCCTGTAGTCCCAGCACTTGGGAGGCAGAGGCGAGCAAATCTCTGTGAGTTCCAGGACAGCTGGGGCTAAAAGGGAGACCCTGTCTCAAAAGAAAGACCAAATAAATTAATTAAATAAATAAAAATTTTTAAATTTTTTAATTACAAAACAAAAACAAAAAACAAACTCTAGTCAAATGCCTAGGATAGGAAATTAACTGCATTTCCCACATAAATTCTTTCCTCTCAAGAGTTTTTTGTGGTAGAAGCGCCATGCAGTTCCACAGAGCAAAACTGCTGGGGAATGTTCAAGTTAAGACCCATATGCAAAGCCAAGCGTGACAGTGCATGCCTTTAGCCCCAGCACTTGGGAGGCTCAGGCAAGCAGATCTCTGTGAGAGTGAGGTCAGCCTTGTCTACACAGTGAGTTCCAGGCCAGCTGGGCCTACATGGAGGAAGAACCTGTATAAAAAAATCCCAAAGATCATGCAAAACTTGAGGTTAGGAAATGAAGGGAAGGGAAGAGAATTAACAGTTGGTAACTACATATATATTGCAGGTACTGTTGTGAGGCAAATTTACGCTACCCTAATTAAAAAATCTAGGGGCTAGAGATGTAGCTCAGTGTTGGAATGTTTGCCTAGCATGGAGGAGACTCTGAGTTCTATCTGCAGCATGCACACGAATATCAAAAAAAACCCAGATGAGTGAGCACTCTTCTCAAGCGAATATATAAGTGGTGCTATTTGCTTCTTTCCCATCAGGCCTCCTAATTTTTATTAGTTCTTTGAGCCTTACGTTCTGTACTCACCCATAAGCTCTATGAATTCCAAAAATTATATCTTATTCTTTTGTATAATCCTGTGACTAGCTCACAACACAATATATCTTCAATTTAAAGTTATATGAGGGGAGCCAGAGAGATGGTTTAGTAGACAAAAGGCGCTGCCCAGCAAGTCTCGAGCTCAATCCTCAGGAACCACATGGAGGAAGGAGAGAACTGACTCCCACAAGTGTGTTCTCTGATAGCCAATTTCACACTATGGCATATTCACCTGTACACACACACACACACACACACACACACACACACACACACACACAGTGCTTCTATGTTTCTAGAGACACAGAAATCTCTATAGAGTAAGGGGTTTTGTGGGATTCTGAAGTCAATGATAGATGGGAACATAGAAGTCTCCTAAACTAAAATATATAAGGCTCTTGTGGGAATTATGTCTTTTTTCTTAAGAGGACTCAAAAACCATGAAAGAAGTCTGTAAAAATTGCTCTAAGCTGGAAATCAGAATTGAAGGAACCTTCACTAGCTCAGTGCACCATTCCTGTGTCCACTGGAGCCATACCCATGTCTCTTGGTTTTCTTCTCTGCTCATCAGAGCAGCAAATACATAAATAAGTATTTGAAGAATCTGTAAAAACTTTAACGCCTGTAGCCCAGCTCTACCCGCTTGGGTAACCCTTACCGTTAGAGACTGTGAAAAATGGAATCGTCTCTCTACTCGAGAATCATTGGGTAACTTGAAAATGATCTTAACACTTTCAGGGTCATCAGGGGAAGGTTCAGGAGGCAGGCACTCCAACTTCCTTTCCTTTTCCTCCTGTAAGTTCTAGAGAAACAAAGCAAAGGTGAGACTAGGCTCAAAGTAGAAAAACAAGAAACCAGGAATACAACAGCCATGTAGCTTAAGATCTACATGCAAAACAGACAAAAAATTAACTATTGTACAAAAAACTCCTGGTGAGATAGCTCAGCAGGTAAAGGTGCTTGTTGCCTGAAGATGCAGGCATAAGGACCTGAGTAGCCCCAGAAATAAAATTAAATAACAACAACTCCCTAAAACAACCACTTTGGCAAGAAACAATTCTACTGCATCAGGTCTATTTCTAACTGTTTTGGTTCTTAGCTATTTGAGAGGAAAATAAGAAATAGCTGAAAGTCACTGGCAAGTGGTAATACAGAGTGAAACAGACAGCTCATGTGAGCTAGAACAAAAAGGTGAGAGGTGCCAGCCACAAACCCAATACAACTTTTTCCTTTCACACACAAGCAAAGACCAAGACAACAAGGTCTTGGCAGTGTGGGAATTACAGAGCAGAGACACAGTCCATCACCTGCCGCCTTCTCTCCTCTGCCAGCTTTTGCTGTTGCACTTCCTCCTCCTTTCGCCGTTTCCGCTCTCGTTCCTCTCGCTTCTTCCTTTCTTTCTCCTGATCAGCCCTGAGAGATGCCAAGTAGGCTTCATCTTGTTGTTGTCTTAGCACTTGGGTCTGATTCCTTTCTTCCCTGTAGACAGATCAATCAAAAGTACAAACCCCAAAACACCAATATCACCGAGCTCTGTTTGCCTTGTCTCTATTCATTCCCTTTCTCTTGTATCTCCAGGGATAGAATCCAGGTCTTCTGTACCCGAGGCAAGTGTGCTTCCTGAGCATGTGCCTTTTTCCCCCATTCCCTTTGTCTTGCATGCTGGCCTCTAGTTTGAGAGCCTCTTGCCCAGTCTCTCAAGTGCTGAGATTACAGATGCGTCCACTGAGTCCAGATCCTGAATTCTCTCTTTTGTTCTTTTATATATTTTTCTGAGACAGGGTCTCATATATTTACCCAGGCTGGCCTCAAACTCACTATGTAGCCAAAGATGACCTTGAACTTCTGATCCCTTTCCCAAGTGTTGGGATTACAAGTGTGTATCACTATGCCCAGTTTATATGGTGCTAGGGATAGACCCTAGGGTCTCAGGCATGCCAGGGAAGCAATGTACTAACTCAGCTGCATTCCCTGTCCTGTTTTTTTTTTTCCTATACTGAAGATTTGGGGCAAGGTAAAAATGTTAACCTGCTAAGGCATTTCCAAGTCAGAGCATGATAGAATTTGAATGGGCCACTTATTTCCTGTTTATTTTTGGACAAAAGCAGAAATGGCAAATTTTATGTGGGATCTGGGGATCAAAATTCGGTCATCATACTTTGTAGCAAGTGTCTTTACTCACTGAGCCATCTCAACAGCCTTCTACCTTATTTTTTAGGCAAGATGTCTCAATGAAACTGGAGCTTACTGATTACCTAGACCAACTGGCCAGAAAACCTCAGATATTATCCTGTTGCCACCTCTCCTGAGTACCAGGATTATGACCGCAGCAGCTGCACCTGATTTTTTTATGTTGGTGGTGGGGGTTTGGAACTCAGGTCCTCATGTTTGTGCAGAAAGCACTTTATGGACTGAGTCATACCCAGCCCCTCTAAATGGCTTTGCAATGAAGCCCACATGAGATCCCAGAAGAACAAACATAATTTAAAGAACTTCTGGATAGTTAAAATCAGTCAAACTAAGTGCTTCTAAGCACTTATTTGGGCAAATTAATCAAAATAAAGGTTGCGAGAGCCTTCGTTTATAGTTTTAAAAATATAATCAAAACAACCTCTAGGGGTTGCAACTGGCATCTAAAATGAGCAGAATGTGATGCTACCTCCAGGTAGACAGGATCAGAACTGAACTGGAAAGCAAGACATATAGTTGTTGTCTCCTGCTGCAAAACTAATTGTTTGCTTGATGGTAGGCCAAACCACCCACACATCTGGTGCCAGAAGTTATCTGTGTTATAAGAGTATGGCAGGAGAAACCGACCTTGAATTTGTTTTCTATTTTTATCTTTAGAGAATATACATAGGGCATCTATAAAATTAAGAGTAAACATACCAGAATATTAAAAGTATCATAGAATTAATTACGAGTTCTTTTAAATGTCTTCTTTGACTTTTGTTTCCATCTCAGACTTTCTATAACTATTATACATAATTATGTAATGTGTTAGGAATTATAACTAGTTCATCATTTCACATTAAGTGTTTTCTATGATGTTCAGCTATTCTCCAACATGTAGCAAAGGCTTTAAAAACATTTTTTAAGATTTATTTTTATGGGACTGGAGAGATGGCTCAGCAGTTAAAAGCACTGATTTCCAGAGCACCTGGGTTCAATTCCTAGCACCAACATGGCGGCTAAACAACCATTTGTAACTCCAGACTCCAACACTCTCTTCTAACCTCTGTGAACACTGCATGACACAGGTGCACTTACATACATGTAGGCAATATACTCATACACATAAAATAAAAACATCATTAGCTGCCATGTAGGTGATGAGAAACCAACCTGGTTCCTCTGCAAGAGCAGTCAGTGTTCTTAACCTCTGAGCCCCAGCAAAGGCATTTAAGGTTGACTAAGACAGGGAAAAAAGCTTGTGGAGCCCCACATCAGCCCTCAAAACACCCATGTATCTTCTTTTCAGAAAGGAACTCCCTAATACCTTTCTAGGCGTTCTGACACCAGGTAAGTCTGGTTTGCATCCATAATAAACGTTAGCTGGTTAATGAGGTCATCAGGTTGAATGAGGCCTTCTAGCCGTCCCACCACAGTCATCCGCCGATCCTTCAGCATAATCATGGCCAGGAATGGATAGGTGTTTTCTCGTAAAGCCTGTGAAACTGACAGAAAGACCCAAGAGATCAAGGGCAGGACTTGGGGATGAAGCACATCAACTGTCAAGACTTTCCATAGTGAGAGACAGACCGCTTTAGTCTAGGCTGGAAAAAGGGGAGGTGCCATTCTTCTCCGCCTTTCTTATTACAGGTTCCTTTAAAAAATTTTTTCTCCTTTATTGTGTGTTTGGGAGTGGTGTGGAGGGAAGGATATGTCATATCATGCATGTGGAGGTCAGAGGACAACTTTCAGGAGTTGGTTCTCTTCTTCCACCACATTGGACGTGGAGATCAAACTCAGGTCAGCAGGGTTGGTGGCAAATACCTTACTCACTGAGCCACCTCATCAGTTCCTCCTAGTTTCTTAACCTTTTCTGGCAAACACTGTGTTCTTAAACTGAGGTGATTAATTAGAATAGAGCATCTTTGGGGGCGGAGGGGGGGAATCTGGTTGTTCTTATAAGTCTAGGAAAGAATTCAAGGTTCAAAGATCATTTTCAGCTGGATCTGGTGGCACATGCCTTTAATCCCAGCACTCAGGAGGCAGAAGAAGGCATATCTCAGTGAGACTGAGGCCACCATGGTCTACATAGTAAGTTCTAGACCAGCTGGGGCTGCAGGGAGATCTTGTCTCAAAAATAACAAAAACAAAAAACAATAGCAACAAAAACCAGTAACAAAGATAATGAAAGGAAAAGACTCTACAAAGAGCTTATTACTTAAGTATAATTTAATTTCTCTGTATCTTTCCACTACGTATGTTTTGTCTTCCTCTCACCTATCTTTTCCTTACCTCATTTTCCTATGTCTCTACCCCTTAAAAGGTCACTTTTTCTGTTCCAAATAACGTAAGAAAGTTGATCTGGGGCTGGAGAGATGGCTCAGTGGATAATAGCACTGGCTGCTCTTGTACAGGTTCAATTCCTAGTACCCACATAATGGTTAACAACTGTCTTTAACTCCAGTTCCAGGGGATCCAACACCCTCTTTTGACCTCCATGGTTACTGCACGCATGGGTGCACTCAAACACATGCAGTCAATACATTCATACACATAAATATTTAAAATATATATTTTTTAAAGATTAAAATTCTAAGATGGGGCTGGAGAGATGGCTCAGCAGTTAAGAGCACTGGCTACTCTTGCAGAGGACTCTGATTCAATTCCCAGCACCGACATGGTGGCGAACAATCATCTGTAACTCTAGTTCCAAGGGACTCCAACACCCTTTTCTGACCTCCACAGGCACTGTATGACATGGGTGCATTTACACATAAGCAGGAAATATATTCATACACATTAAATAATAAATAGAATTATTGTTTTCAAAGATTCAAAGATGTGTGGGGAGCAGCTGCTGCATCTTTGGTTCTCAACACTAGGCATGACACTAACATACACAGAGGCTGCCGGATAAAAGAGACCACAAAATGATTACATTTTTCTTCACTGAATATCTTTGTATTTTCTGATGATTTCTAAAAATACTTATCTCTAAAAGTTATGATTAGAAGGAATTGAACTTCTGAATTCATTATCAGCACTACAGGTACTCAAACAACCAACTCATTATTCAAGAAGCCCTGTTAAAATTGCTGATAGAAAATAAACTCCTAAGTAAAAAGTCTTTTAAAAGGCAAGCTGCTGGGCAGGGACTGACTTAAAAATCCAATAGTCTCTAGCAGACTTGATTGAGCTCTGAAACTTGCTAGTTGCATGATCTTGGACCCATCTTAAAGTGAGATTGTTTCCCAAATCACAAAGTATAAACAATATAACCTTCATGTCTCAGGATTGCTGACCAAATTAAATAAAAACTACGAGTATTATATCTACCACAGAGCAAGTAACCAAAGAAATGGCATGGCATGTCTTTCCAGACTTTTCAAACAACATCCTAACACTCTGAACAAGTCAAAAGAAAACACAACTTACCCCTATACCCCTCAGGTTTGTTTGTAGAACAAGCCCAGAAGAGCATCCTGCTGTTTATTAGTGAAATAACTTCAGGTGCACAGAGTGTACTGCTGTGGAATGGGATGGAAACAATTTGTTAACTATAAACTGTCAGCAAAAAGTCAGAAAAGAAAGAAAGTGACTCATCCACTTACCGACAGAACTCATCAGAGTCCTGGTGGTCATCTCCATGAAGATAAACCAAAAGAAAGCGAAGCTCCCGCTTGGCATCATTAAGTGCCTGTGAGAGACAGAAGATCACTGCTTACTGTTAACACCCTGAGCTAATACTTAGGCTAAGGATCCAGATGGGTATAGCTATGTATTAATGAACAACAGCGCAGCAGCAACAAAAAGGAAAAGAAAAAAAAAAAAAAATCAAAAGAAAAAAAAAAAAATCAAAAGAAAAAAAACCATATTCCCTGGGCTTCTTCTGCCTTTCCCCCACTGGCATTTTTCTCTCTACAAGAAGTACAAGCTAATAAGGTTGAATGGCAAAGGTTTTAGTGTTATTAGGATTTAAATTGCACCAGGCATATGAGAGTAAACAAGCTGACAAAAACAGGTTTTCAACAAGTCAGTCACAGAAAGGTCAGGTGTTTTTTCATGATTTCCAGATAAAAACAGGAGAATCTGACCGTGTGAAAAGTCACTTTACAGCTTCCTAATTCTTGTCAATAAAAAAATAGCCTGATTCAGCAGGAATTCAAGCAAGAACAAAGGACCAGCATACCTAAAGCATTCCAAAGAGCACAGGGTTCAGAAGATCTAAGAGAAAGCAAGTGTCCAAGAATTTGTGTCCTTGTACACATAGTGTGCTCCTGAGTAACTCACTTTAATTAACACTTCCTGAGCGGCCAATGCTGGTTTACCCTCAAGATGACAGCAGAGAGGTGCTTCTTTTCCTTGTCCCTGCTATCTGCAGCTTTGAGAAGAGTGCCTAAATGCTGTACACCAGACGTGCAAGTCTACCAAGTTGGGGTAGCAGGAGCCAGCAAGAAGACTGAGAAAAAGCAGATGTGGGAAAATCAAAGGAGAAGCAAGGGTGAACTTTTTCTTTCCTTCCTCTAGATAAGATTCAGGAATCCTAGAGGCTCCAGAATAGAACCACCTTTTAACACATACCTATGGTGTTAACTGTTTGTTGTTGTTTTTTTTCCAGGCAAACTATATATGCCTAACATTCAGTTTTGCTCCCCTGTGAGGTGACATGAAAGGTCTTTGTGGCTCAGGTTGAATGAAATGAGCCACCTTGAGTTTATGTCTACATTCTATTCAATTTTGTAAGGGATCAAAACCAATTTTGGTTTTGCCTTCCAGGCATGTAGTCTGATCATGGAGAGATGATATGGACACAAATAACCATAAGGAGGAATGTACAAATGCTATAAATGTACAAATAGTGATGGAAGAACTAAAAGAAAGGTCAACATGTCAGACTGCAAAGTAGGGCAGGACAGGGTACAAATGAATGGTTAGGAGAGGATGTGAAATGAGCTGGTTGAAGGATGGGCAAGATTCTAATTAGCCAAAATGTGATAAAGGCATTCTAGGTGGAAGGAACAGCAACAGCAAAAGCACTGAGGTAGGAAAGTGTTCGGGAAAGGATACAGCTGGAACCTTGGGTACGAAGAAACAAGCTATGCAGAAAAGAAGTCAAAAGAAGGTTGGGATTAGATCAAGGAGGGACTAGATAAAAGGTTTTATCTTTTCTTTAAAAATTTTTTCTCCTGTAACCAGTGAAGAGCTATGTAAGTCTTTTCAGTAAAAGAACAACAAGATCAAAGCTAAGCTACACTCTCCTTTGAGGACAGAATCATACTGGTAAGTTGACGTCTATTTGGTTTGTGGCACTGACCTGGCTGTACGTTCCCTGGTAGAAGACAGGGTGTGCCCTCCCATATTTCTCTTCAAAAGAGTGCATAAATGAAACAATGTCCCCAACAGGGTCAGTGACCCGGCTGCGAGGGTCAGGCCGTATAAAACGAAGAGCAAACCTGGGGAGGAAGGAATAAATATCACATGAATTGGCTTACTGTAGTGCATATGGCATGGGCCAGTTTGTACAGACTTTTATAACAGAGCCAGAGGCATGGCAGCAAGGGGAAGCGATCCATTGGGCCATCAAACCTGACAGCAGACTCTGGCTCAAAAGCCACAAAGCTGCCAAGTATTGTTCAAGAAGAATGCAAACTACTAGGACTATAAATTCTAACAGTAGGCTAAACAATCTTAGTGCTTTCTGAAGCAAAGCAGGTCTAGAAGGGTTGGGAAAGAAAGACAATGGTCCTAGAAACTGTCTAATAGACTAGCCACTAGCTACTTGTGGCT
Source organism: Eospalax fontanierii (assembly GCA_035773235.1). Lineage (NCBI taxonomy): Eukaryota > Metazoa > Chordata > Mammalia > Rodentia > Spalacidae > Eospalax > Eospalax fontanierii. The sequence continues at coordinate 56,947,852 of CM069526.1, forward strand.
ATCATAAATGTAAATGCATTAAATCAAATACAATTAAAAATTCAGAGCCTCAGTAACATTTGCCTCGTTTCAAGTGCTCAGTAACTTCTATATTGAACATTACAAACAATGTGTCCATTATCAAAAAAGTTCTATTGGGCAAACACTGCTTTGGGACAGACACCTCTTTCTAGTTGTTTTACTTGCCTCGCTCTCTTCTATTCTCTTGAGATTCTGGATTTTTAATTCATACCCCCAAGCTACTCAAATTATCAACAGGGACTTCAAACCTGAACTTATAGTCACGATTTACTTGCTCTTCAAAGGGGCAACTAAGTTGTGAATGATGTGTTTCCGGTGATGGCATCTGTGGAGGGAATCATAAAATGGACCCAGTTTGGAGTACTAGTAGCTACTTTAATGACGCATTACCTAATGGTCGCCCATACCTAATCCTGCAGAGCCCACTCTATCATGCTCAGATAGCAACCTTTCTTTATGCTTTGGGTTTCCACAGAATGCCCGCAACAGGGCAGAGGTTGAGGTGGTGCATTTATCATTACGTTGCCTGGATGACAGAGCTGCATTAAAATTAGTAAAACATCCCACGCATATCTTTCTAAGGAGAGTAAATAATATTCATTTACTTGAAGAATTTTCAGCAACAAAAAAGGAGACTAAACTCTAAGACTTTCCTTATCAAATCTTGAGTTGATTCTTAGTGCCTCAACAAATTCACCAAATGTATGCAATGATACTTGGAATTTGAGTCATCAAACCAAATTAATTGTCACAAACAGTCCAAGAAAATTAAAATCAAAATGCAGTAAGTTGTATTTATAGGAAAGTAGTTAGAAGTGCTTCGAAAGACTGATACTCTGACCATTTTCTCTGAAATTAGTAATTTTTAGGATAGTCTCTTTAAGTACTCAAATTTTAGGAAAAAGATTAATTCTTGTTTCTCATAATATATTTCCACAGCCAGCATACTTTAAGTAAGATGTGTCAACTCAGTTTTCACTATGATTCTGGAAGATTTGAGGATTTCAGACACCCATTCCTGAATAAAACTGAGATGGAAAATATGGTTGCCATTGAGAACTGTGCTAAAGCAAGGATGCCATTAAGCAAGAAACCAGGGGAAAAGCTACTCTTTTATCCCTGAACTTCTACAGCTGCTAGGTCTTTACTTCCAGATTTTGTGGCTCAGAGCAGAGAAAAGGCTATCCCATATTTGGAGAGGAGTGCATTTTACTTTGCAGAGATTATATTTCTAGTTCTAGCAGCTGGTCTGGATGCTCAGACATGGTGTAGCTCTGGTTTGGCTTGCAAGTCTTCCTTCCTTCCTTTTTTTTTTTTTTTGAGACAGGGTCTCACTATGTGGCCCTGGCTGATCTGGAATTCACTAGATCAGGCTGGCCTTGAATTGACAGAGATCAGACTGTCTCTGCTAACACATCCAGCCTTGGCTTTGGACTCTTTATGTAGTTCACATAGACTTCAAATTCAAAATCCTCCAGTTTTTACCTTCAATAGGACTATAAGTATGTGGTACCATTGCCCTCCCATAAACATTTCAGTTCTTCAAAAAGTCCAGGCATGGCTCCAGACCATATTCCTTATTAAGCCTGATCTGCCAAGAAGTCAGGCTTCACTCAATATTTCCTAGCCTTGGACACTGCAGCTTCCAATGATGAAGTCTTTGATGGTACACAAAGAGAGCTAGACAGTGAAGGTATGAAGTAGGAGTATATGCAAAAAGGTTCCAGTGTCAGCAACCTATGGGTTGCTATGGCAGAGGGAAATGTACCAAATGCTGTCTTACAAAAATGACAATGACTTATGACAAACTGGGTAAATTCAGAGAAGGAAAATCTACTGGGATTGTGACTAGTCAGACAGCAGAGAAGTGGTTTAGGGTAAACGTTCCAAGGAGTGTGAAGTTAGGAGATAATGGTAGTTAGAAAGAAAAGGGTACGGTGATTAACTAGGAAATGTAGAGGTGACAAACATGATAGGAGAAGGGAAAGACCAATAAACACAGGCAGATTATATTCTTACAAAGGGTCAGTACTAATTTAAAGCCATTCTACTTAATCACACCTTCCATATACTACAATTTAAAATTTTGTTTTTCTTACTATGGTAAAAGACTGGGCAGGAAGAATATTTAATTGATAACAAATTGGCAAATCAAAAATGATTGAGTATTAAGCTTATTCTGGTCTAAGTTTCAGTTCCAAACTTGTTGTTAGTAGTATATAAATACAGAGGTACATACCTAAATATGTCAAGTATTGTGTAATAGGTAAACCGGAATGGAAGCATTATCAAATAATAACCCCATCCAAGCAGCCCCTGAAATTTCAAAAACAAAGTTAGAGACCCCATTCCCTCAATGTCCAATACTTCAGAAAAGGGCTAGTTGAGATTTTCTTGCTCTACCCTCCTGGGAATCTCTAACTTACAGTGCCCTCTTCCTGGCAACCTCATCCTGAAATGCTACTGCTTTTGATAGCATTTAATCTAATCCTATCATTTTTTATACAATTAAAAATTATTTTATGTACAAGAGCAGTTTGCCTGCATGTATGTAAGTGTACCACATGTGTGCAATGCCCAACGAGGCCACAGAGGGTGTCAGATTTCCCTAAAATGGAGTTACATGGAGTTGTAAGCCACCATGTGGATGCTTAGAACCCAACCTGGGTCCTTTGCAAGAGCAGCCAGTGTTCCTAACCACTGACCCATCTCTTCAGCTCCCTTTCCCCATAATACTGGTCTTAAATCTCCTTAACACTTTCCTGAATAGATGTGGCTACTTATATCCACTGTCTAATTTAACTTCAAGTTTACCCCTCCATGTAAGTATCCATTCTTCCCTTCCTAAGATTTAAATATAAAAAACAGAACATAGAAATACTAAGAAAGATAACAATTATTATTCCAGGACACTTGTATTCAAACAGTAAGTCTACTGCCACAATGACAAATCCTCATAATAGCTACTAATCTTAGTAATTACACTAATATTTTATTGTTGTTATATACATACTGGGCTCTATAGTTTATATAACTCTGATTAATATCAAATTGTGTCAGCATGAAACAACTATGATCATAAGAGAGCTAAAGAGCTGGATGGCTTATACTAGGGTCTCAAACACAAAGCAAAGCTCAACACAAGCTGAGGAAACATTGGGTATGTAAACTACTACTTCAGTTATATATATTGCTTTAGGAATCTCCCTCCCTCCCTCTTTTTTTGAGAAGGAATCTCACTAGGTAGCCCAGGCTGGCCTGCCTCAACCAGTGCAGTGACAGAATTTCAGCAGGTATCTCATACCAGGCAAAATGTATACTGGTCTACTTGAATACCTCCAAACAACTATAGCTGTGTTTCTTCCCCTTTATCTGTGGTTTCAGGTTCTATAGTTTCAGTTACCTCCAGTCAACTGAGTTCCAAAACATTAAATGGAAAATTCTAAAAATAAACAATTCATAAATTTTAAACTACAAATTGTTCTCAATAGTGTGATGAAATCTTGTATCACACTGTTCTAGTCCACTTGGGATATGAATCATCTCTTTGTCTGGCATTCCTTATATGATACCTCCCCATGAGTCTCTTAGTAGACATCTTGGTTAGCAGATCTGTCACGGTATCACTGGTTTAATTAAGTAATACTCATTTTACTTAAAAATGGTTCCAAAGTAGTGATGCTGACAATTAACAGGCCAAACAGAAATCATAAGGTGCTCCCTTTAACTAAAAAGGTAAAAGTTGCTGACTTTTTTTTTTTTTTTTTTTTAAGACAGGGTCTCCCTGTAGCTTCATCTAGCCTCCATCTCAGAGATTCACCTGCCTCGGCCTCCAGAGTGCAGGGATTAAAGGCATGCCACCATGCCCAGCAAAAGTTACTTACTTAAGCAAAATTCACGAGATTGCTAAGATCTACAGTAATAATAATAATCTTTTTTTAAACCCCAAATGAATGGAATTATTAAAAAGGGGGATAGTCTAGCTACAAAATAACTTGCCCTTGGTTGTGGTCTTGAGACAACATAGCTGTAGATCCTGTGATCAGCTGTATTAACCTGTAGGGGTCGGGATGGAGGTGGGTTGAAAACACTCGGCACACCCTCTTGCTCATTCAGCCTGTCCTGGACAGCAGCCTGAGAAGGAGAACAGAAGAGCAGGAGTTTCAGTGATGCTCAGATCAACCCAGAAGAGGGAACTACTGCTTGGTGTCTCAACACATGGCGATCACTATTCAAAGAGCTCCTGATGAGTATATTCTGAAGGACCTTTCATCCTGCTGTAATGAAATGAAAATTCACACATGGTAGAAGAAACGAAGGAACTTGTCTGGAAATCACGCAGAGCAAGCATACCACTAATATTATTATATATTACTTAGGATGGCTAAAACATAACTGTGCTTTACCATATAATCTCAAGAAAAGTGGTCAACAGTGTCCCAGAGTTGTGTAGTGGGGTAGTACTTATGGTTAGTTGCTGACAGAACATTTTGGCATAGAGAACTATAGGTCTGAATCCTAGCTCCACAGCCCAGACAAGTAAGTCAACTTATGAGCCTCAGATTCCTTGTGTGTACAATGAAATAAACTTAATGGTTAGAAGTCATCTGATAAAAAAACAAAAGCATTTTTTAGTAAAGCAAGCAGATTTATTAATAAGAAAGTAAGAAAGAACTCCTGGGAGTGAAAGGGGTAGGAAGGAACACCCTAATCTGAAAATCTGGATATTCAGGGATGAGGATATAGCTCAGCTGGTAGAGTGCTTGTCTGTATGAGGACCTGGGTTCCAGCACTTCAAGAACTAGTACTGTAATCCTGGCACTGAGGAGGTGGAAGCAAGAGGATCCAAAGTTCAAGGTCATCTCTGTCTCAAAAACAGAACAAAACAAAACAATCAAGAAAGAAATTTTGAATATTTGGGTAAAAACCTTTATTCTTCTTAAATGCTTCCCTCTGAAAATGATTATCAGTCTCAGTGGTGTGGAAAAAAAAAAAAATCAGTCAAAAAGCTATCTGGCCTTACCCTTCTCAGTGATTTATTTATAGCTGATGGGAGTACCTCTTTAGTTATTATAGTTGGAGGTGTTTCATCTAATAGTCTTAGGCCAAATGGTGACAATGCCAGAAAGACCAACCACGTGATTTAGGGTTCTCACTGAAGATAGAGTTCAATCACCTAAGCAGCCAATCAAATCAATTATTACTGAGTAATGTCCAAATAAAATTCCGGACACTTCAGGTATATATCTCTGGTTGGGAAATTTTGTATATACTATTGTCATCCATTTCTGTAAGGACGATAGTGAACCCTAATTCTATGATAGGCATGCAAGTTTCATATTTGGGGAGCCTCTGAGACTCTGCTCGATGTCTTTTTTGGTTTTAATCTATATCAGTGTTCTATCATAAATTATAATCAGGAATATATAACATGCTTGTGTCCCTGAGAAATTCCTACATCAAAACCTAATAATGGGCTAAGGAGATGGTTCAGTGAATAAGTACTAGCTGTACAAGTATGAGAACTATGGACCCTAGCGCCCACATAGAAGCTGAGAGTGCGTGCACGGTGATTTCCCAGTGCTCAGAAGGCAGTGACAGAGAACTATGGGGCAAGCTGGCCCAATCAGGGAGTTCTGGGTTTGTGAGAGACCCTGCTCAGTAATAAAAGTAGAGTGATTGAGAAAGATACCCACTACCAATCTCTGGCACCCACATACATCCACTTATGGGTGAATATGCATATATATACCTCATATATAAACACACACAAAGACATACCATACACTTCACACACAAAAACCCTAATAATTGCTGGGTATCATGGCACATGCCTTTAATCCTTGTACTTGGGAGGTAGAGCCAGGTAGATCTTTGTGAGTTCAAGATCAGCCTGGTCCACATACTAAGTTCCAGGCCAGCTAAGGCTACACAGTGAGACCTTGTTTCAAAACAAACAAAACACTCAATGATCAATGTGATGGTATTAGGAGGTGGAATTTTGGGGAGGTGATTAGGTCATGAAGGTTAGGGAGCTCTCATGAATATCATTAGCACCTTATCAAAAGAGGCCACAGGGCTGGAGATGTAACTGAATCAGTGGTAGAGTGTCTGCCTAGCATAGCAAGGCTCTGGATTTGATCAGAGCATGCCCTCCAACCACCAACAAATCTTTAAAAGCGGTCCCAAAAAAGGACCTTGACCTTGGCCTTCCACTGCATATTAGTAAATTGGGGTAGTCCCTTAACAGATACATCAAACTTGCTGGTGTCTTTATCCTGATCTTTCCAGCCTCCAATCAGAACTGTGAAGACAAATTTCTATTGTTTACAAACCACCCTGATTATGGAGTTTTGTTATAGTATCCTGATCATATGAAGATGTGGTATTATCTATGAAAAGGACTGAGGTGGGTTCTTGGTGGTCTCAAACCCAAGGCCTTGCATGTGTTAGGAAAGGGCTCTACCAATGAGTTATACCCTTGGTCCTAAGGGAATTTGTTATTGTATCTTTTGATAGCCTGCTGCCATATAGCCCAGCTTGAGCTCAAACTTGCAATCCTTGTGCCTCAGCCTTACAAATGCTGGGATTATAGGACTATACTACCACATCTACTAATGGATCAACAAGTTCTCCCATTAATAGTGTTGGGGAGTAAACCTAGGGCCTCAATCCTGGTGGGAAAATACTCTACCACTGTGCTCACAACATATTAAAAAGGAATGAATAGCTGAGCCTGGTGATATAGGCCTGTTATTCTAACTAGTCAGGAGGCTGAAGCAGGAGAATCACAAGTTCTAGACCAGCCTGGATAACTGAGCGAGACCTTATCTCAAAATAAAATATACAAAAAGATCTGGGGATCCTAGCGGTAGTGTGCTTGACTAGCATTCGGGAGGCCCTGGGTTCAACCTTCAGTCAGCAAAAAAAAACAAACAGGAATGAAGTACTAATATGACATATGCTATAACATGATGACAATATCACCACAGTGAAAGAAATTAGTCACAAAAGACTACATGCCTGTCGGGAGTGGGAATGCATGACTTTAATCCCAGCAGACAGACCTCTGAGTTCCAGGCCAGTCAAGCCTGGGGGGGGGGGGGGGGGGAGCGACACTCTCTAGTCCAAGGCTCCATTCATGTGAGATCAGGAACGGGTCAAGATATGAGGGACCTAAAAGCTACAAAGTTGTTGTTTCTTTTTGTCATTTGTTTTGTTTTTTAAAATTATCTTTTGAGGGCCAGGTGTGATGGAGAATGCCTTTAATCCCAGCATTGCAGAGGCAGATGGATTTCTATGAGTTTGAGACTAGCCTGGGTCTATATAGCAAGTTCTAGGCCATCCCTGGCTACATTTTTGAAAGCCTGTTCCAAAAAACAAAAACCAACAAAAAGAAGAAATAAAGACAGAAAGAGGGAAGAAAGGGCTAGAGAGATGGCTGCTCCTGCAGAGGATTCAGGTTCAATTCCCAGCACCACTTGGCAGCTAACAACTGTAACTCCTGTTCCAGCAGAATTCAACACCCTCCTCTGACCTCTGTAGGCATTGCATGACACAGGTGCACCGACATACATGAAGGTAATACACTCATACACATTAAAAAAATAAAATATTTTTAAGAAAGAAGGAAAAAAAAGAAAGAATTAGTTTTTGGTACAGAGGATCAAGTTCAGGACCTCACACATTACATGAAGACTATACCACTGGTCAGGCAGGGAGGTGCATACTTTTAGTCCCAGCACCCTGGAGGCAGAAGCAGGCAGATCTCTATGAGATTCTGGTTTACATGAGTTCCAGGCCAGCTGGGACTATAGGAAGACTCTGTCTCAAAAACAAAACACCCCAAAAAAGAATGTGTAGTTTAGCATTTGAGTTATATATGAATAAATTTGTTATTTAAAAAAAATTAATAGTATTTGTTATAACTATAAAATTAGGACTTTCAAACAAAAATTAAAATTTTGGAAAACTTGAACACTTTTTATCCTAAGAAATTGTTAATCTGGTTATGTTGGGGAAGCAGTACTGAGAAACAGTAGCAGAAGTAAAGGAGTGGAATTTTCTTCATATTTCACCTTAGGTTTCCTTCAGATCCAAAATTATTTTTAGATATTGAATGTACTTTTATGGGTAACTAAAACAGACTAAAGTGGAAAAAAAAAAAGCTATATGCATATATATAGTGCAATCTCATTTGTGTAAGAAAATGACATATAAATCTATATAGTCAGATACACTAAAATCTAACATTAGCTATGCATTAAGTAGTTTAAGGTGATCATTTTCTTCTTTATGCTTTTTGGAATTTTTTGCCTATATAGGTACATGCACATTTGTATATGGGTATTTTTGCAATAAACTTGTATTAAGTTACATTTTATATTAGTGGATGGTCAACAGTATACTAGATCATTGCAAACTAAAAATAAAGCATGGGTGGAAGTATTAAGAAATCAAATTGGAATTCTAAGCAAAAAATATGATATTAACAAAAGATATTATAAGAAAATTCTAGTAGTTACATGTCTACATGACAAATAAAACATTGTGATGATAAGAGCTGGAAAGATGGCTCAGTGGATAAATTACTTAAAGTGCAAACTTGAGGACTTGATTCAGATCTTTAGCCACATCAAAGGCTATATAATGAGACATTGTCTCAACTCCCTACTCCAAAACCAAAAAACAAACAAAAATAAACTACCTCCTCCGAATACACAGTTTATTAATCTATCTTATTTGTATTATGTGCTGACTTTTACAGTATGTACAAAATGTAAGCATTCTCTTTGATTTAGTACTTGTCATTAATATTGGAATGTGTTTATCATTATAGAGTACTATTACCAAAAATTTTGTTATGTTTTAAACTTTTTTACAGGCATAGTTTGCTTTTGTAATATGAAAAACAAAGCAAAACCCAAGACATTACTACTGGAAAACAAATGTTTAAAGCTACATAAATTATGACAAGTAATCTCATCTAACAAATAGGAATAAAAAAGAAATAGCCAATATAAGAAATCTTTATCTTACAAAGAATATAATCACTGGCGAACACATACTGTCAACAGTCGTTACTTTCAGCAGAGAAGGAAAGGGGAGTGCAAGAGGAGACACACAGACAAGTTTTCCTCTCTATCTATACTTGATTAAAAGAAATTTGAAACTGTTTTACAAAACATTTCAGCTTTGAGAGCCGAAGGATAGGAACACTTATCTTCCTGTCTCCCCAGCCTTCCCCTCTCCCCTTTCTTTTTTTGAGACACGGTCTTGTTATATGTTATGGCTTGAACTTAGGATCATCCTACCTTAGCTTCCCAAATGCTGGCATTACAAGATATAGTCCAACATGTCTGGCTTATCTCTCCAACTGCCCCCACACATACCATATATTTATTTTTCTGTCTGAAATATTTAATTAAAAATATTTTTATAGCCAGGCATGGTCCTACACACCTTTAGCCCCAGCACTTGAGAAGCAGAGGCAGGGGGATCTCTATAAGTTCAAGGCCAGCCTCATCTACATAGTGAGCTCCAGTATAGGCAGAATTACATGAGACCCTGTCTCAATAAAACACATACATTAAATCACAGATCCAAACAAATACCTATATGAAATAAATGAAAGATCAATATGAAGAGGACCAACAAAGACAATCAAATTATTGGGTCAAAAAAGAAAATAATTTAATTTTTGGTGTGCGTGTATGTGGAGGCCTGATGACCACTTCAGGTGTCATTCCACAGGCACCTTCCACATGTTGTAATAGGATCTCATTAGTCATTGATATAAATCATTAGTAATACTGGGAGCTGGAGAAATGGCTCAGCAGTTAACATCACTGGCTGCTGTTGGAGAAGACCCAGGATTGGTTCCCAGTACCCACATGGAGACTAACAACCTTTTGTAATTCCACTGCCAGAGGCTCTCATGCCCTCTTCTGGCCTCTGCAGGCATTGCCCACACACTGTGCATGTATATACACATGTAGGCAAAACACTCAACACACATTAAATAAATAAACAAACAGTTAATATACTAAGAACAGTGGTTAACATATATCCATTGAGAATCTAAAATGTATAAAATTAGTGTTATACGTTGGTAATACAACAATTAACCAAACTTGGAAAAAAAAATTCTGTTTTCATGCACCTTACATTCTAAAAGATCTACTTCAAAGTAAGCAGGCATCACAAATGATAATAAAATATCAGAGGCATTATGCTGAGGACAGAGATACATTTGCTATTAAAAAAATACCAGGTGGGCCTCGAGAGATGGTTCAGCAGTTAAGAGCATCAGGTGCTCTTGCAGAGGACCGGGGTTCAATTCCCAGCACCCATATGGCAGTTAACAACTGTCTATAACTCCAGTTTCAGGGGATCTAATGCTCTCTTCTGACTCCACGGGCACTGCATGACATGGGTGTACTTACATGCATGTAGACAATATACTCATACACATAAAAGTAATAAAAAATTGTTTTAAAATATTTTTTTAAAGGATATAAAAGGAGAGGCCCTACATGAGTGGATTTGGTCACCATCTGTTCTATGACTTCGTGAATTTTCACATTTTCTATACTTCTACATTTGTATTTTAAAGATAAATGAGTCATGATTCTGCAAACATAAAGTAACAACAACAAAATTCCTCACCTATTGTAGGAAAAAAAATCCTTGCTAAGGAAAAAGACACATGGAAAAGGAATGAATCTTATACCTCTATATTCCAGTTATGCTGTTCCAAGGTATGTCGACATTGATCCATAGATTCTATACCAGTCAGATCCTGAAAAGAAGAAGAAAAACAGAAAGTTACTAAGAGGCTGAGAATGTAGTTCAGTTGGTAAGAATGTCTGCCTAGTACTGATAAGCCTGGAGGTTCTATCCCAGCACTGTGTAAAAAACCAGGCATAGTAGCACATGCCTGCAACCAGCACCTGGGAGGTGAATGTGGAAGGTCTAGAATTTCAAGGTCAGGTCATTCTTAACTACATGAGACACTCCCCCCCCCCACACAAAGTTATGGGTTAAGAAGATGGCTCAGTTACAAAAGTGCTTGCCTTGCAAATACAAGATCTGAGTGAAACCACTAGAATCCATGCAAAAGTAGAGCAAGGTGTACTATGAAGTTCTAAAGTAAACACAACTGGCTTTCTAGGTTTTGTTCTATCTTCCCCCAGGTGTCCAACATCCAGCAAACCTCACAGTTCCCATGCCTAGAAAATCCTCAGCACAAAAGCCATATCCTTCCATTCATTCATGAATCTTACATTCAACAAATGTTTACTGTGTGTTTGTTCTATAGATTATAGGAGGATAAGTTAAGGCAGTCTCTATTGTTAAGAAATTCCTGTCAACATCTGGTAACCAGAGGGACAAAGAGATTGATTTCAACTCTACAAGTATTAGGTAGAATGGACTAACGATTCAGAAAACACAATTTCTTGCCTTGAGTCTGTATTCCAAATCCATTGACAGGATGTTTTAATGCCAGACTTCAGTTTCCTTTACATGCAATGCTTAATCTGTATTTAATTTGGAGTAGATACCCTTTCCAAACCTTAACAAAACCTGAAATATTTAATTAAAAATATTTTTATAGCCAGGCATGGCTTCACATTTTTTTAAATGTGAACATTTTTTTTTAAACATTTTTTAAAATTTATTTTTATTTTATGTGTACGAGTGTTTTGCCTGCATATGTAAGTTGCACCCATGTCATGCAAGTCCTAGGAAGCCACAAAAGGGCACTGGATCCCTTGGAACTGGAGTTACAAAGAGTTGTTAGCTGCCATGTGGCTGTAAGAGCAGCTAGAGCTCTTAACCACTGAACCATTTCTCCAGGTTCCTTCATCTTTATTTTTTGAGACAGGGTCTCTTAGTTAATCCCAAACTCACGCAGTCAGTTAGGCTGGCCAGTCAATGAGACTCAGGGAATGCAGAGCTGCCCATGGGTGTGGGTATGTACCTTTACCCCTCCCCCAACCCCAATGCTGGAGTTACAGGAATATGCTACTACCCCCAGTTTTTAATGTGGGTTCTCAGTATTCAAACTCAGATCTTCCTCCTTGAATAGCAGGTAGTTACCAAGTGAGTTACCTTCCCAATTACCGACAAAAATTTTAAATGTTTAAGGTACTATGAAAATTTCACTGGCATGGAGAGGTTATATATCTGTATTCCCAGAACTCAGAAGGCTGACAGAGAGGGATTTCAAATCTTCAGACAGTCTGGACTATACAGTGAAAACCTGACTTAAAAAGAGAGAGAAAAGATGACAGATTGGGGGGGGGGGCGGAAAGGGGAGAAAGAGTTATTTAAATCCCAAAGGCTTTGACAGCTGGGACAATCTGGATTTTTAGTTCTCAACCACTTCAATTTTGGTTGACTGTCTTTTAGTTTGTAAAAAGTCTCCCTTAGCACATCAATCGATGGTCCAACCCCAGCTTCAAGGCCTAATAACCACATCAATGGATTGGCACAGCAAGCCATATTGGTGCACTAGTGGCACTTTTATCTTGGGGGTAATCAACAGATACCTAATTAGACTTAAAGCCCATTCAATGGGAGGAAATCCATGTGTGGTACTGTAAACAAAGCCAAATACACACAGCTGGATAGGTCACAGATCTTTGAGAGCTTTTGTGTTCCTGGCCATTTGTGGCATGACACTAACTTGACATGACAGACCTTAACATAAATGAAAGAAAGGATGAAATCCAGTGGGGGGAGGGGCTATGGACAGGAGCCAATGAGAAAGGGAGATTAAGATATGCTGTATGAAATACACAGAAATTCAATAAAAAATTAAGTCTCCCCTAGCTTCTAATTTTCTAAATTGCATAGCCCATAAATGACTAGGATACCCAAGATTTCCTCTCACTGTGAATTCTCTTTAAAGATTACACTCTAAACTGGGCATGGTGGCACACACCTTTAATCCCAGCACTAAGGATGCAGAGGCAGGTGGATGAGGGCAGCCTGGTTTACATAGTGAATTTTGGGCCAGCTGGGGTTGCAGGAAGACCCTGTCTCAAAAGACAAAAACAAAACAAAACAAAAAACTCTTACCTTCCCAGGATGTAAATGACTACTTCTTTAAATATCAAAATTACTTTTTAATCATCTGACTATTTATAATTATATTTATAATTTAATATAAATTATATATAAAAATTTATATATAAATATAAATATAAATTTATATTTATCTTACTGCCTTCTAGACGGTATAGGTTTTTTCTTCTCTCCCTTTTTTTTTCTTCTCTTTGGTCTTTTTTGTAGGGGCCCAGATGGCTTGGAACTCGCTATGTAGGCTAGGCTGGCTTTGATTTTAGAGAGACTGGCCTGCCTCTGCCATCATCACACCTGACTGGATATAGATTTCTTGAGTACTTACTATCTTTAATTCACCTATAGTATTTCCTAGTACGTAGTAAGGGCTTAAATAGAGAAAGAAAAGAATTAGTCCAAATTCAAAATATCTTTTTAGATGCTGGCTATAGTGGCACAAGTCTGTAATCTCAGCATTCAGGAGGTGGAAAGCAGGAGGATCAGAAATTCAAAGCCAGCCATGGCTACAGAGTGAGTTTAAGGTTGACCCTGTTTCAAAAACAGGGAAAGATAACTCAATAGAAAAAGCAGTGGCTGTTTATGCAGAAGACCAGGGTTAAGTTTCCAGCACCCACATGTCGGCTAACAATCGTCTGTGACTCAGTTTCATGGGCTTAGATTGCTTTTCTGACTTAAACGGGCATTGCAGGACATGGGTACACTTATACAAATGCAGGCAAAACACTCATACACATAAAATAAAAATAAATAAAAATTAAAAACAACAAAAATCTCTTTGTGTAAGCTTCAATAATTAAAGTGACAAGCTAAGAGATCTTCATTATAAAACTTGACTATATATAAATAAAGTAAGTTTATTTTTGCTTTATGATGTTGGAGATCCACATACGATGAGGCAAATGTTCCACCACTGTGTTAACACTTCAGGTCCCACTGAAGCTTTAATATTCCCAATATTCTGATTAGATTTCAAGGTGGTTGTTAAAATACAAAAACAAATAAAAATTTAAAAACCTATGAAGGACTGGGGATGTAGCTCATTGGTAGAGTACTTGCTTAGCATCTCCAAGGACTGAGCCTAATCCTCAGCACCAGGAAAAACATTTGTACCTTCTCAGCCAGGGAAAGAGCCCAGGAAACAATGTGTCTTATTGCTTTCAAAGTTTTTAAATTCCTCTGCTGGGATCAGCAAATACCTCAGTGGGTAAAGGTATGTTGGTTCACAAGACAAACCAGGTATCCATCCTTCAGATTTTGAGTCTCTTATTAAAATATTAAAGGAAAAAGTAGTTATACATCTTCAATATAATGAAATACTTAATCTGTAAACGAAATTACTTTGTAAGTAGTGAGGCAGTTAAACAAGAAGGATAACCAAACAATTCTGCATTTAATCACAGATGATCAGTATTAAACCGGCAGGCTGGCCAGGTACGGTGGCACATGTCTTTAAGGCCAGCTTGGTCTATATATTCAGACCAGTCAGGGCTCCATCTATCCAATTCCAGGCCAGCCAGGGCTACACTGAGGGACCCTGTCTAAAAAATCTATCAGGTTAGAGGCTGGATAGAGTGTTGAACACTTAATACTCTTGTACAGGACTCGAATTCAATTCTCAGCACCCACATTGAGTGGCTCATACTACTTGTAACTTCAGCAACAGGGGATTCAACACCTCTGATCATGTGATCACACATGTGCACCCCCTTCTCCCAGACACACAATTAAAAAATAATAAAAATCAATATTAAGAGAAAAAACTACTAGGGGTTGGGGAGATAGCTGATTGGTTAAGAGCATTGGATGCTCTTGCAGAGAACCTGAGTTCGATTCCCAGCACCCAACTGTACATAACTCCAGTTTCAGGGGATCCAACGCCCTCTTGACTTCCACAGGGATTGTACAATACAGCTATACCTACCTACGTGCAGGCAATACATTCATACACATTAAAAACAAAACAAACCTAGCCTGTTAGACATATCTAGAACAGGCTGTTCACATATCTACAGAGATTCAGTAACCCAGTATTCCAGGATATTATTCCTTGCTCTCATTAAACTGAAAGGGGAAATGACTGAAATAAACCACATATATACACACAGAAAATAAGTGAACAGGGACACTTGTTATGAGACTCCTGAGGAATGTTTTAAGGAAGGCCTACCCCAAAGTAGATATCAGCAGCCACAGACGTGTGCATAGAGGGTATTCTAGGTAGATGAACAATAGGCAGGAAGTCAGTGTATCCAATGCCCAGGTCTTGTTTTCTACTATTATTTTCCAAGGAAAAGAAACCAGAAATGGCTGACTCAGTGACTGGGGGCAAATATATATGATGAAGGCAGAAAATACTATAGTGTTAGGAAAATGTGACCAAAAAGCAAAACTTTTAAGAAACTTCCACAGTGATGGATATGCCAGAGGAATACAGAAGTCAACTGAAAAATGATCCCAGTGGCCAAAGCTGTCTAAGCAACATAGTACTGGATTATAACCTTTCAAATGACAAAGCAAGCACATATGGCACAAGTATATGTTTGCATAAATGAGGGCGACCAGGCAAATACACTGTAAAAAAAAAAAAGAATTCCAAATAATTTATGTAGATAGGATACTTTCAAATAGGACCATAACTTTTCATTCCTTCCCAGTGAAGAATATAAAGTGAATTCCATCCAAAAAATACAATATGGAAAAGGGAGTGGGAGATTATAGTAGAGAAAACTGACAAGCCCTACCTCAGGAAGGTAATCAAGGGCAACATCAACAGTCATAAACCTTACTGAAAATAGTGATGTAATAAAAATAATACTCTGTGGTCTTCCTCTCCAAAGTCTTCAACTGTAGTTTAATCATGAGAAAAATATCAGAAAATCCACAAAATATCTCCTGAAAGTTGTCAAGAACGTGGAACGCAATCTGGGTGCAGTGGCACATGCCTTTAATCCCAGTGCTCAGGACGCAGAGGCAAGCAGATCTCTGGGAGATCCAGGCCAGCCTGGTCTACATAGAGAGATTCAGGTGAGCTGGGACTAAAACTGTCTCAAAAATGAAATAAAACAAAAAAATCAAACCAAGCAAAAAGTATGGAAAGACTACCAGATATGAAAACTGTCTCAAAAACAAAATAAAACAAAAAACCAAACCAAACAAAAAACATGGAAAGCCTACCAGATGTGGCAACATAGGCCTGTAATCCAGCACTTGGAAGGATAAGGCAGGAGGATAAGGAAGAGTTCATGGTTATCTTTGCCTAGATGGCAAGTCTGAAACCAGCCTGGGCTACATGAGACCTTATCTCAAAAAATAAGACAAAACAAAAACTGAAATGGCTGGAGAGGTGGTTCAACCGTTAAGAGCACTAGCTGCTCTTGCAAAGGATCTGGGTTCGGTTCTCAGCACTCACATGAATGCTAATACCCATCCATAACTCCAGTTTCAGGGGATTGAATGTCCTCTTTTGGCTCCTGTGGGTACTGTTTACATCATGTAGGCAAAACATTCATACATATAAATATAAATAATTTTTTCAGAAATGTATTGTCATAACCAGAAATAGAAATTGTCCGTAACCTAGAAGAATGATATTCTAAATGGGCTCTGGAACATAAAGAGTACATACATAAACACTAAGGACAATGGAATAAAGACTTAGTAATAATGTGTCATTATTACTGTATTTAATAGGGAACACTTGAGTGCAAGGAATATGAGAATTTTATGTACTATCACTGCAACTGTCAGTAAATCTAAATGTCTCCTCAAATGAAGTCATGTAAAAATAAAACAGAGCTGGAAATGTAGGTCACCAGTAGAACATCTTCCTAGTATGCACAAGGTCCTGGGTTCATTCTCAGTATAAAGGTGAGAGTCAAGTGGAGGGAGGAAACATCCCAGCAGAATGAGCCTGCAGGCTGGCTGACAAATACAGGCAAGGCTCAGCAATTAAGGGTGCCTGCTGCTCTTCCAGAGGGCCTGAATTTGGTTCCCAGCACCCACACTGGGCAGCTCACAATCTCCTGTAACTCCAGCTTCAAAGAATCCAATGCCCTCTGCGTGCATCTCTATGTGCATGCCATACACATACACATAAAATAAAAATCTTAAAAAGAAGGTTGGAGAGAAGACTTAGTGGTTAAGAACACTAGCTGCTCTTCCCAAGGACCCAGGTTTGGTTCCCAGCACCGACATGGCAAGTAACAACTGTCCTAACTCCAATTCCAAGGGATCTGACGCCCTCTTTTGTCCTTTGCTGGCACTGCACACACATGGTGCACTTACATACATACAGGCAAGACACTATATACACATAAATATTAATTAAAAAAATATTATTTTGGTCTTTTTGAGACAGGGTCTCCCTGTAGCCCCAGCTGGTCTGGAAGTCACTATATAGATTAGGCTGGCCTTGAACTCAGACATCACATGCTTCTGCCTCCAGAGTGCTTGGATTAAAGGTGTGTGCCACAACACCTGGTTTGCTTGCTTGCTTGCTCTCTGGTAATTAAAAATCTTAAAAAGGAAAAGGGAGTTAGGGATATAACTCAGTAATAAAGCACTTGTCTAGCATGCATGAGACTCTCAGTTCAAGCAATCATACTGAAAAAAAATGGTGCAGGGCATGAAAGCAAGATATTAGAAAGAAAACTATGTAGAGGCCGAGGAAAAAAGAAAAGCGACTTAAAAAGAGAATAGCAGTGAAGAGGGAAGGAGAGGAGTGGGCACATTGGGGATATGTATTAGAGGTTAAGTCAAAAGGAGCAGATAGCACACAGGTGGGGGCAGAAGAGATTTAGATGTACCCATCTGCTTAAGCAAACAAAACAGTATCATTTACCAAACATGAAGTTGACAAAATATTTCATATTATCTTTCTGAGAAATATTAATGACAAAATAAAAGTGTCTAAAAAGAATAATGAAAACTGGACTTGGTGTATGCCTATAATCCCAGGACTTGAGAACATTCATCCAAACCAGCTACACAGTGAGACCCTGCCTAACAGATCACCTTTAACACACTGAATACACTGTATTTCATCACACTAAATACACTGCAGAAATAGAATGCCAACCTAAATGCCAACCAGCAGGATGGTTTTTAGCGATCTGTTCAAAAGATCAAACAAGACTGCTAAACCTATTTGAAACTATTTGAAAACAATTTATAATCCAGACTGGGTTGGTTACCTGGGTTTTCTCTCTAAATTTTTGTATTTTTAAAAAATCTTAGTATGTCAAGCAAAAAAAAAAAGTTTAAAATACTAGAGAAATAGAGGAGTTGGAGATGGGAGGGGGCTCTTTGCTATAGTTCTAGTCACTAATAATACAACTGATTTATAATTTAGTATATTTCCTTCTAGTTCCCTACACTCCAAAAAAAGGTCAAGTGTTTTTGTGTCCCCTCCTTTTCCATTTTCATTTTGACTATAGGAATTATACTGGCTATTGTCACTACACTTTCTTCAACAAGTCTGTGAGAAAGGTATCACCATCATGCTCACCATGAGTTAAAAAGACACAGCAATTTGGGTACAAAGTCAGTGTATAATAATCTGTGAATTTCTACTAACTGGTTTGCTCTTCAGTGTAGACCTTTTATTCAGATCCGATGACATCTGATGTGACCTGAGACAACAAAGGACAAAATGGTCCCAATGGGAATAAAGGTTATGTTTGTAACTGTTACCTCCTTCTCCCACTAACTTTTCCTCCTGCCATGTGTCAAATGTCACCCACAGGTACCACACATCGCCACCATCAGGCAGGTCCATCTGCTTACTGAGAAATGTCCCTGGCTCCATGATCTTTTTGCTTATCCCTTATCCCCTCAGACACAATAATACCCCTTCTAAGAATTGACCTCCCAAAGATTGTGGACAGCACTGTATTAGCATACAGCAATTTACACAAGAGTATAACTAATGATAGCATTAGAGAGAGAATGGTGGTATTTATCTTTAAGGCCAGGCTTGTTCTAACTTCTATCAAGTCTCAAATTAAGTCAATCACTTGGCAACCAACCATGGAATACTGTGATTCCTGATCAGTCTCTTAAGAGAGCATAATGCAAGGAGGGAATCACAATAATAAATTGAGTGTGTAATAATTTAACCAGATGTCTCAATGAACTGTTTGGATACAGATTGGGAAACCAGGTTATAATCACCTTGCTTTCCTAAGTGTTTCTCTTGCCACATCTCAAGTGTTTATACTAACTCTCACTCATGGGGGTTGGTGTGAAATCTCAGTAGAGAGCTAAGTGTTCTAAATTCCAACTGGCTTGTTGAAGCTCTTATTTTAAGTTATTCCCAGAGATAAACTTGGCAAAAACTAGGCAACCTTTTTTCTTTCCTTGCTACCATACAGCCAGCTTTTCTTTGGTTTATGCAATTCTATTTCTGAGAAATAGAATTTAAAGTCCATTTAGGAAGTGATCACTGCTAAACTTTGAGCTATAAACTAAAACTCTTGTTGAAGATCTTTATTATTTACATTTAAATTCTGGTCTCTCAAATTAAATACCAGTAGCTCCCACTTTCTGAGCACAGTATCTATTGCTAGGTAATAAGCACTGCATATACAAACCCCCTTATTTTCAGCACTGAAAAAGCCAAGTATTCAAAAGATTACATGTCATGCCTGTCTAACAATACTCACAAAACATAATGATAGGGTTGATAGTGAACCCCAGAACAATTCCTCCAATGTCTAGGGTCCCTCTTATGCCCCAATGTCTCTCATTATTTGGTCAACTCATGTTGGAAAACAAGTTTCCAATAAATTCTCAATTCATAAAATGTAAATTTTATGAATTTATTAAAAACACATAATTTTTTTTCTTCCTTATACTCAGAATCAACAAATATGTTCATATAGTTTTGCTGTATAGCAATACACTGATCTTAGAATTTTAGAAAAATAAAATCTTAAAAAAATAATAAACAATAAATGTTTCTCACTCCAGCTTCCACTCAATGTCTCTTTTCTTTAGAGCAGAACCTGCAGAAATCTCCCATTACTCATGCTGTTTCTCATAGGCTCATCCCAATCAAATTTTTACCCTACAGCAGTCCAACAAAATCTCTAGTCAGGGAGCTGGAGAAATGGGTCAGTGCTTAAGAACATTTGCTGCTTCTAGGACTCCAGTTGGATTCCTAGCACTGATATGGCAGCTAACAACTGTCTATAACTCCAGTTCCAAGGGATCTGACACCCTCTTCTGGTCTCTGCAGAACACTGCAAACACATGGTGCACTTACATGCAGGAAAAACACTCAGACACATAAAATAAAAGCAATATTAAAAAAAAATTCTAGTCAGAGTGAACTGATGACCTCCAAAACATAAACCCCAAAGTTCTCATTTCTGAAGCTACTTCACTTGACATTATTTCATGTTTTCTCCTAACTCATTTGCTACTAAAGACCTTTAATCAAACCTTTTTTCATTACTATGACAAATACCTGAGAAAAACAACTTAGAGAAGGAAACATGTATCTGGTTCAAATTTCAAAGTTCAGCTTGTGAAGGCAAGCACTATTGTTTTTAGGCACATTACAAGGTAAAGACATCATAAGGGAAGCTGGTAGAGGAAAGCTCCTTACCATGGTAGTAAGCAGGCTGCAGTCTGAGAAAAACAGCTTCCAAGGATATGGCCCTCGTGACCTACTTCCTCCAGCTAAAACCCATCTTCCAAAGTTCCTAGCACCTTCTGAAACAGGGCCATCAAGTGAGAACCAACCCTTCAACACATGAGCCTTTGGGGGACATTTCATATTCGAGCCATGACAAACTCCTTTTTCTGTGTCCCAGAGAATGTTAAAGTTAAGTGTCCTGGAACTTAGTCCTCTAGTCTTTTCCATCAACATTAGCTCCCCAGGTGATCTCAAACAGCATCACAGCTTTAAATCCAATCTATATGTGGATGATCCCCAAATTCATACTGTCAGCCTAGATCATTCTCTTGCATTGAGACCCCAATACCTCTTCACTTGGTTGTGTAACAGAAATCTCAAACTCCACAGAACATATCTGCGCTCCTGATCTCACCCCACACTCAAATGTGTTTCATTCATCATCTTCCTTGTTTCAGGTGACTCTTTCACCCTGTTACTTAGATCAAATACCTTAGAGATCTTGCTAATTTCTCCCATTTTCCTGACAGACATTTTCTTAAAAAACAAAACAAAACCTCACAAAATATCCATTTTACCTTCAAAAAGATTCAGAACTCATTATTTGCACCTCCTTCACCCTGATCCAAGTGCTGCTGAACCACTACAAAAATCTTAACTGGTCTCTATCCTTATTTTCCCTCTTCAGGTTCTGCTAAAGACAATGCCCAGAATTATTCTATTAAATCGGATATCAAATCATGTCATGATTTTAGTCAAAATTTTCTCAGAGGTATTCACCTTACTTTAGTTAAAACCCAAATCCTTGCACTGGCCTAGAAGGCATTCTATGATCTGATCTTGACTTCAAACTCATCTCCTGCTCCACACCTATACCTTCCCTCTCTAGATTCCTGGCAGCTGGCCTTCTTGCCATTCCTGGAAAAGCTTGCCATAGTACTTTTGCATATTTTATATTCTTTACCTAAAAATCTCCTTCCTTCAGTTTTATCCACATGAAGCAAATACTTCAGATTTTGATACAAGTGATGCTTTCTTAAATTTCCCTAATTTCTCCATAGTGTTAAGCATCTAACATACTTTATGTTTCATGTACTTACTTTAACTTCTGTCTTTTCCTACTAGAATGTGAGCTCCAACAGGGTAAAAATTATGTTGAATGTATCTAGTACCTAGCACAAGTAAGTCCTGAATAAGTTAAAGTTTACTGAGAATGGGATCACCCATGTATAAGGATAGTTACAGAAGCCTTATTTGGGATGACAAAAACAAAAATGCGATTGTTCATAAATGTCTTAAAAAGTCATAAAACAAAGTCAGGCATAGTGGTGCACACCTTTAATCAAAGCCCTCAAGAGGCAGAAGCAAGTGAATCTCCGTGAGTTTGAGATCAGCCCATTCTATAGTGAGCTCCAGTTCAGCCAGAGCTTCACGGTGAAACACTGTCTTTAAAAAAAAAAAAAAAAAAGCAGTTGGAGAGATGATTCAGTAGTTAAAGAAGGGTATTTCTTGTTCTTCTAGAAGACCCAAGTTCAGTTCCCAGGACCTACATCAATTGGCTCACAATTGTCTTTAACTCTAGCTCCAGTAGATCTGATGCCCTCTTCTGACCTCTTTAGGTATCCTCACACACATGGCATACACTGACACAGATATATTCATAAACAAAATAAAATCTTTAAAAATGTTTATCATCCAAGTACTTAATACCTGCCAATACTTCAGATGTATTACAATTGAAACCCTAAGAAGTAGGTAATACTATTAATCCATAAAGAAACTAAGCCACAGAGACTCATGATAATTTGCCCAGAGCCAAAACATTAGTAACTGGAGAAACAAGGATTCAGATTTAGGTAGCCTTATTCCAGAATTAGTCTTTACAACCAGGTGCTATGCACTGCTGACTTTCACAGGTATACAAAGATCCTTATAAAGGAAGACACAAGGTCTCTTGCTCAATGAGAACAAGAACTATAACTAGCTGATTTAACTGAAATATAAAAATATTCTATACATGACCATACTTCATCTTAACATGAAGTATATACACATTTAGGAAGCAATCTTGATAAAAGAGAACAAGTCCACTATCATTCTTGGACTTTTGTAGCAAAACTAAATGGACTTCTTTTAAGTACTGTATAATCTTAAAAAGCTGCTAAACAGTAAGAGTACAATCCCACATCTCAGTTACTTTCCTCCAGACATTTAGTTACCATGTATAATTAATTCAACAGCAATTCTTTTCCAGTAACTTGTCCCTGTATAGCCGTTCCAAACATTTAATTTTATTTCATATAAACAAAGCAATTTTTGTAACTGGTATCTTTCATTCATATAATATTTAACCAAATTTGTACGACAAATTCCAGGACACAATGGTTTAGTATCAAACATAACTGATTGTCAAAAGGGTTTATCAGGGGCTGGAGAGATGGCTCAGTGGTTAAGAACACTGATTGCTCTTGTAGAGAACCCACGTTTGGTTCCCAGCACTCACATGGTGGCTGACAACTCCAGTTCCAGGGGATCTGATGCCTTCCTCTGACCTCCATAGGCAATGCACCAGATGAGTACATTTACATACATGTAGGCAAAACATTCACACACATAAAATAAAAATAATTTTTTTTTAAAAAAAAAGGACATAATCAAGCACTGGGCATGCACTTCACTGGTAGGGAATTTGCTTATTATGCATGAGGCACAGGTTTCTATCTCTAATACCACCTGTCCCCAAATACAGTGTAACTAGAAGCCAAAATACTTGAGTAAGGCCACAATATGGCTTGCTGGGTTAAGGTACTTATCACACTGAATTCAATTTCTAGAACTCATGATGTAAAAGTGGAAGAACTGGCTCCACAGAGTTGTCCTGTGACCTCCACCCATGGAATACACAGGCAGTAATAATAAAGCTTCAAAAAGAGAAATAATGGGGCTGGAGAGATGGTTCAGCAGTTAAGAGCTGTTCTAGCAGAGGACCCAGGTTTGATTCCCAGCACCCACATGGTAGCTAACAATGGTCTGTGACTACAGCTCCAGGGAAATCCTTACTCTCTTCTAACCTCCGTGGACATTGCATGAGATGAGCATACTTACACACATGCAAGCAATACATTCATACACACAAAATAAAAATAAATATTTTTTAAAAAATAAGAAATACTTGGGTCTGAAGAGATGGCTCAGAGGTTAAGAGCACTGGCTGCTCTTCCAGAGGACCCAGGTTCAGTTCCCAGCATCCACATGATGGCTTACAACTGTCCTTAACTCCAGTTCCACAGAGTCTGATGCCCTTTATGGACACAGCAGCACTTACATACATGCAGACAAAATATTCTTACTAAATAAAAATAAGTCAATCAAAAAAATTTTTAAAGAGAGAAATACTTGAACATATTAAAAACTAGACCTGGGTTGAGGAGATGACTTGGTGGTTAAAACACACACCACACAAGAGTTCAGATCCCCAGAAACCCACATAATTCCTGGGTGGGCAGAGAGGATGCCTCTGATTCCAGCTACAGAAAGCATAGATGGGAGAACTTCCAGAGCAAGTTGGCTGGCAAAACAAGTCATATAAACAAACTCTGGGTTTGTCTGAGCAATCCTGCCTCAATGAATAAGGTAGAAGAGAGACTGAAAGGGCTGGAAAGATAAGAGCACTGGCTGCTCTTGCAGAGGACTGGGGTCCAGTACCCACAATAGTCCTAATTCCAGTTCCAGAGGGATCTGTCATACTCTTTTGTTCTCCATGGGCATTGCACAACACAGGTGCACCTACACATATGCAAGCAATACACTCACACACAAAATTTAAAAATGAGAGAGAGAGAGAGCGAGAGATTGAGGGTGAATTCCAACATCAGCTTCAGGCCTCCACATGCACAGCTCCCAACCCCATAAACACACAAGAAAAAAATAATAAAATGCATATATACACATGCACATAGCACACACAAGAAAAATGGAAAAAGAAGAAAAACTAGACTTAGAAAATAGAGGATAACTCTTATACTCAGTCAGATGTTAGATTAAGGTAAGAGAGCTTCTAAATCAAGCTTTAGTAGAACTATACATATAGTAGAAAAAATTACATGAAGATATACAATAACCCCAAAATTTGGATGAGGGAATAAAATGAGAATTACTTGTTTTATAGAATTATATGTTGCTGACTTCAAATATTCATGCATTACTTGGTAATTTTATTTTATTTATTTTCTGAGACAGGGTGTCTCTGTAGCCCTAGCTGGCTTGGAACTTACTATGTAGACTAGGCTGGCCTTGATCTCAATGACTAGCCTTACTTGAGATCTTTTCTAAGTATAAAAGTCAGGTAAGGTAGTGAATCCTAAAATCCCAATTCTCCAGAGGCAGAAGAACCTAAGTTCAAGACTGGCCTGGGCTATACTGTGAGGATAAAAAAAAAAGATAAGGGAGAGATTAGAGAATTGAGGGTAACCAAAACTAAGGATATATGAAAAACCCTTATGGAAACCCACTGGTCTATAAACTAACTAAAAAGTACAATTTAAGGAAAGGGCTAGAGAGGGGCTGGAGGATGTCTCAGCCTCTTGCAAAGGAACTGAGTTCCATTCCCAGCACCCACATTGGGTAGCTCACAACCACCTGTAACTCCAGTTCTGTGGGATCTAACACCCTATTCTGACCTCCTTGGGCACCGACATGCATGTGGTATGCATACAAATGAGCATGCTCACACATATAAATAGATAAATAAATACATGATTAATAAATAGAGACTAGAGGGATGACTCAGAGGTTAAGAGCACACACTACTGCAAAGTATCCAAGTTTGGTTTCCAGCATCCAACTGCTTGTAACTCCAAATCCAGAGGATCTAACACCCTCTTCTAGGCACCTGCACTTATATACATATATTCACATACACATAACTAAAACAACACAGGGCACTGACACTGCTTTTGACTGTCCACCATAACTAGGTAAGATCCTACTGCTGAAAACACAACACATTTTGACTATAGGGCATAGAGAAACCAAACTGGAACTTGACCTGAAAACATCCTCTCTGCTGGCTAGCTTTCATAATGCCAGAAGGTGCTATGTAGGCCAATGGGAGAGAAAAGTCATCAATGGTCTTACTTAACTGTGAACTCTGTGTCCCACAATACTGACCTGCCAGACAAGCTCTGTCTACTGGTACAATAGTGGCATGACTGATGGAGGGGTAACCAAACTCTTTGGTGGATGTGAGGCCTGCTCCATAGGAGGGAATTCACGCCTAGTACTGTAAACCTAGTCAAAAGCCAAAAGCTCAGGGATCATTGACACTAAGGAGTAACTTACTACTGTTGTTTGCTAAATAGACATGTTGTTAAACTATCTTCTAAATAGTCTCTTAAGTGCTCAGTCCTAAATGGGATCACCGGACAAAGATCAATCAATATTCTAGCAGGTAGTGCTAGACATAGCATGTAACAAAAGGGGGGAGGGTAAAGGTAGGTGGGAGGGGAACATTTGGGGGGTATCAAGATAAATAATCAAAATATATTATGTATATGTATGAAACTGTCAAAGAAAAAAATTAACAAAAAGCTTTTTAAGCCAAGTGTGTTGGCACATGCCTTTATATTCCAGCACTAGGGATGGAGAGGCAGGCAGATCTCTGTGAGATCTATGTCTATAGTCTGTTTTAGGCCAGGTAGGAGACCCTGTTTCAAAGTGCAAAAAAATTTTTTGAAGAAAAAGAATGCTGTCACTCAGATAATATAGTGTCATCAGTTTACAGAAAAAAAGTTCAATGTTTGAAAACTTACCCAAGACTGCAGTAGTCACTAGCAGCTACGGTGAAAAGCAAATTCATGTTTGTTCGGAATTTCAAAGCTCACATGTTCCCTATAGTATCAAATTCCCTGGCAAGGAAGGGGGGAAGGGAGAAATCCAACAGCTCACTGTGGGTTTTTTAATGCATAAATGAAAAGCATCATGTATATCATCCCTATCCCCAATTTCCATACGGAAATATCCAAAAATGACTTATAAATTTGATTCTACAGACTTCATGCTTTACTTTCTATAACTTAAAAAGAGTAAGGTCATGACTTATTCTCCACTCAGAAGGAATAATTTTGCCAGGTGTAATGGTACACACCTGTAATCTCCAGCCTCCTCTGAGTGGTAGCTGAAGTTAAGCTAGGCTATACAAGCTACACAGTGAGAACCTTTCTCAAAAACAAACAGTGCTGATGTGACTGTTTAGTGGGTAAAGGTTCTTGCTGTGAAGCCTGACAACCTAAATTCAATCCCTGGGACTCACTCGGTAGAAGGAAAAAAAAAAAAAAATCAACATGTTCAGGTTGTTCTGACCCCTGCACATGCCCTCCCAAACACACACAAAATAAGCAAATATATGTAATTTTTAAAAATTCGATGCTAGAGAGCTCAGCAGTTAGAAGCACTGGCAGCTCTTACAGAGAACCCAAATTCAGTTGCCAGCATCCACATGGTGGCTAGCAACAATCCCTAAGCCCAGTTCCAGGGGATCTGGTACCCTCTTCTGGCCTCCATTGGTACTATACATACATGGTGCATTTACATACATGCAAGCAAAACATTTACACACATAAAAAAATAAAAAAATAAAAAAAAAAAAGAGATGGCTCAGCTGGTAAAGGCACTTACAACCAAGTCTGGTAACCTGCATTTGATCCCTGGATCCACAGTGGAAGGAGAAAACCAATAAACTCTGACTTCTACACCTGCACTATGTGCTCCCACATGCAATTTAAATGAAATTATTATTATTATTTTCTGTTTAAGAAGCAAGCAAGGAGCTGGAGAGATGGCTCAGCAGTTAAGAGCACTGATTGCTCTTGCAGAGGACATGGGTTCAAGTCCCATCACCCACATGGTGGCTAATAACCATCTATAACTTCTGTCCCAGAAGATCCAATGCCCTCTTCTGACCTCCAAGGGCAATGCACGACACAGGTGCACTTGCACACGTGAAGGCAATACACCCATACACATTAAAAAATTAAATTTTTTTAAAAAAAGGCAAGTAAGCCAGGCATAGCTCAGCTGTGCCTTTAGTCCCAACACTAGGGAAGCAGAGGCCAGCAGATCTGAGACTGAAGTCAGCCTGATCTAAACAGTGAGTTCTAGGTCAGCTGGGGCTACAGGGAGACCCTGTCTCAAATAAATAAATAATAGCAAACAAATATATAGAGGAAAATGTCTTATTCCTATATAAGCAGAAAAGGCATCACTTCTTTCTTTAGGACCTTTAGACCTCTCTCTCTCTGACTATGCCAATCTTGTCTTGATGCCAAAATAGTAACCTAGAGGCAGTAAGCCAAAGCACTGGGAAAAGTCTATGTATTTGGAAATTTGGGGAAATTGATTACAATAAAAGCAATACCTGCATTAAGCTCTTCTTAAAATTTATATACATATATTCTTTTCCATTTGAAATAGTTCAAAACATAATGTCTACAGTATTCAGTTAGTTCAAAAATAAACCAGATAAATGGAGAAATACATATACTCCTTAAGAACATCAAGTGGACTGAGGAACTACAATAAATATCCCTTAGGGAGTCCCAAACAAATCACATGTCACAAACAAAAAAGGGAAATCTGAGATTTCTGAAATTTTTTACCTTCAGTATTCCATTTATTTAGGCTTTCTGAGACAGGATTTCACCCTGTAGGCTAGCCTAGAATTCACTATGTAGCCCAGGCTGGCCCTAAACTTGCAGCAATCCTTCAACTCAATCTCTCAACTGTCGGCACTGAGATTACAGGTGAGTGAGCCACCATATCTGGCACAATCTTAATGTATGAAATGAGGAAACACAGTGAGAACCAGCATTGCTGCCCTGTTCTATTCTATGGAGATTCTAAGCACATGCTCCATACTGCTAGAGAAGCAAATTCCATTTGCTGGTTACTGTTACTCCCTAGTTAAAAAACTCTTGATGCCAAAAGAACTGAACACAGTTATGATAGGTCTCCAAGATCTGGCTCTAGTTTACCTTTCCAGTTTTATTTTCCATTCTCAGGTGTCTGAATTCATTATTACATGTTCCCATGGCCGTATGTGGAACCTGTGCTTTGAACACTCCCCTTCCCATCATCTGCTGAGATTCTGTTCCTCCTTCAAAGTTGCAAGGTGTTGTGGTAAGAGCTCAGCCTTTCAGTTCAGGTCAAGACCCACTAAAATTCCATTAATAGCGTTAGTACCTTGTGCAAATCAATCAACAGATCTGTTTCTTCACCTGATAGCAGGCATACCACCTATGATAGTGTATAAGGCTAATGTGTGAATTAGGCCTAATGGTTATAAATTATCTACCGCTACGGTTAAGGCACAGCAGATAATGCATTTCCTCAATAAATTCAATTTCCTAAATCTTAGTTAATATTATACAACTTTATTAACTTGCTACCCACTTCTCTTCTGATAAAGATGTTCACTGAAGACAAATATGGGAGTTTTGAAGCATATTCAGAAATGCTACCATATTTTCAGTCACATTCTTCTAGAATAAGACTAAGTGTATCACAATTTGTACCTCATGTCTCCTCATTTCACATGTGGCTTACTCCTACAAGACGTAAAGGGTAATCTGCCAAAACTACCAAAAAGTGGAAGCTGGTTTTCTGTCATTGATTCAGGTTTTAATTCTAATCTGGTATACTAATCAATTTCTCTATTACGAACTCCAATCAAATGCCAACTATGATTATGATAGTATTTATGATAAATGATACCATTTATACACTTCCAACACATTGCTCAATTTAAGACAAACACACACACAAAAATAAAATCACAGTAATTACACCCCGCTCTTAGCTATACCCTCTCACAGATTGCACAATAGAGAAATTAAATGCCCAGGAAAAGTTTTGGGAAAACTGTACTTTCAACCTGACACTACCACTTACTGGCTGTGTAACCTAAGCATGCTGTTTTCTTTTGTTTTGTTTGTTTTGGAGACAGGGTTTCACTATGTAGTCCTGGCTAGCCTGGAATTCCCTAAGTAGACCAGGCTGACCCCAACTGAGACCAATCTGCCTGCCTCTGCCTCCCCAATGCTGGGATGAAAGGCATGTGCTAGCATGCCTGGCTTTGTGTGCGTGGTTTTTTTTGACTGCCTTGTACCCAGACTGACCTTAAACTAAATGCCCTGAGATTATAGGCATGGGCCTCCACACCAGCTAAAAAGGCCAGTCTCAATTTAACAAGAGATCTGCCTGCCTCTGCCTCCTGAATGCTAGGATTAAAAGTGTGTGACAGCACACCCAGCACCAGGCCACTTAGGTTTCAATATCCTTTACCTGTAAAACAGGAACTGTCACAGTCTGAACTCCATAGGGTTGTGTGTCACATGAGATAATGGGTACTAAATGTTGGCAAAATATTTACAACACCATTCAGAGTGAATGGTAGTCTACCTAGCAGTGCTTGAACACTAAGTTTCTTCATAAATACTGAAGAATAAATTAATATTTAGCACATTTTACATTAGGAAATAAGTGTACTACTAACGAAAGGTCTCCCTTAAGTTAAATAATGATTGACAGCATCAATATTGCTTAGGAGCATTTTACAGTTTACAAAGTCCTTTTTGTTTGTTTTTGTAGAGAAGAGGTCTCACAAAGTAGTCCTGGCTGGCCTGGAATTTCCTAGGTAGATAAGGCTGGCCTTGAAATCACAGAGCCTCTGCCTTCTGGCTGAGATTAAAAGCCTGCACCACCAAGCTGAGATACAACGCCCTTTTAACAATAAACTCATTAGCTCTCCAAAACATCCGAAGCGGGTAGACATTTTTAAGATACTTAAGAGCTACAGAAATTGGCTAATAACGCCACCACAGTGGTCTCCTCCAATCAGACTCTCCACCTCGGCGGTTAAGAGCTTAAGGCCAAAAATTGTGAGCCTAGTAACCACTAACAGGAGGCCGATTCCTGCAAGTTGCCGACCCTCCTCAAGCATAGTCAGGAGTCCTAGAGAAAGCCGAAGTAACAAACCCAGTCTGAAGCCCTCGACAACACTTAACGTTGCATTGTCTCCCTATGTGACATCCTCCCACATTCCTGGTGCAGGTGCCAGGCCTGTGTGTTGGGTGCCTTCTTCCCCACCACAGCCTTCAACACACGACCACAAGCAACCAAGAGATCCTCAGCAAATGTTTGTCAGACAGCAGAGGACGGCGGCCTCCGGGCCACACGGCGAACGCACGCCAACTCTGCGATGGGGCTTGGTACCTAGCACATCAACAGTCGATGGGCGGGGAGGGTCTGACGCGTTAACCCGGCTGGCAAGGGCTGAGGACTGGCGCGGCTCAGGCAAAGTTAAGGAAGCCAACCCACTGAGGGACAGCCTGGCTGGCAGCGACGGCTGGAAGGCCGGGGACCCAGAGAGGCTGGGGCCGGGGAAATCCGGGCAGTTGGCGTCTGGGGGGAGGGGGCCGCCTGCCGGTCTGAAACGGGCCCGACCCGGGCCTGAGGATGCTCCTGCGCTCCGCGAGGGTCCCACTCCCCATCCCGCGGCGGCTCCGCTGTACCGAGTATTCGCTGCTACCTGAAACTGCAGCAGCTTCTCGGTCTGCTCCTGAGTTAGATCCTGCTCCTCAGGCGCCGCCATTTTGCCGCCGCCTCTACGCTCCTGACCCGTCCGCACCGTCACCCGCCGGAAATGACCTCAGCTGCAACTACATCCGGCCCGAACGGCCGCCGGTGCTCAACTGCGTCTGCGCGCGCTAGCTCGCCGGCCCTTTCGGAAGCCCGCCGCCAGAGGGCGCCATTCGCAAGTCTATGCCGAATAATTCCGGAAACTGCCGAGGGCCACAGCGGATCTACCCGAAACCAAGATTCTGAGTAGATGTCAGAACACAGGTGTCCGATGTGCCTCATGTAGCTTGGAAAAATCCCGAAGTCTGTCTGCTCCTTAGCCATTTTCCATTCATCTCCGACATTCCCGATGGTTTCTCAGGAAACTATGGCCCTGGAAAAATATCGCCAGTTTGATTCGTGCCTTTGACTTTCCCAAAAGTTGACCATCTCTGAGCAGGTTCCAAAAGTTGGTGAGGTCTTTTCGTCACCGCCTTGGAAAAGGAAGCTGTGGGGAAGATTTTCTGTCTCTTGCTAGGAGTATTTGGACCCGTGTTAACAGTGCTCCCAGACGCATAGAGTTCTTCACCCCATGGCAATAGTGTGGGAACCTCACCCTGCCTCAAGCCTCATGTAACTGCTCTTAACACAGAAGACCTGGCTACTGGCGTCAAACCCCTAGGCAGGCCAAAGAAAGACACCTGGACTACGTTCAGGACACTTAATTTTAGGTCTAATGACCACCTTTCAAACGCTGTACATCCTGGAGCAAACCACCTGGTCTCGGTGTTGAAAGTCCTGATATGCCTACCCTGCCTTTTCTGGGTCCATTTGGAAGCACACCACCCTAATCCCAGCACTTGGGAGGCTGAGGCAGGAGAATCTAGAGTTCAAAGCCAACCTGGGCTACACAATGAGACCCTGTCTCAAAACAAACAAACAAACAAACAAAACAACCCACATTTTCGCTAACCTTAGCGCATTCTAGCACAATAATATCAGATCAAAATATAATCTGAACCACATGAGCAATTTAAAATTCTTTAGTAACCCCATTAAGAACACATGAAATTCTGCTGGTAGAAACGTTACTTGGTCCAGACACTATAGAAAACAGTATAGAGACCCCCTCCTCCCGTTAAAATTAGAACTACCAGCTGGTAGTGGTGGCACACGCCTTTATAGCAGCACTTCAGGTAGCAGAGGTAGGCAAATCTCTGTAGTTCAA
Source organism: Eospalax fontanierii (assembly GCA_035773235.1). Taxonomy (NCBI): domain Eukaryota; kingdom Metazoa; phylum Chordata; class Mammalia; order Rodentia; family Spalacidae; genus Eospalax; species Eospalax fontanierii. The sequence continues at coordinate 56,980,443 of CM069526.1, forward strand.
GGCCAGCCTGGTCTACATAGTGAGTTCCAGGCCAACTGAGGCTACAGGGAGACCCTGTCTCAAAAAGACCAAATAATAACAATAACAAATAAATAAATAATAAATAAAATTAGAACTATAATGGGAATAGGAAGGCACCTCAGATGGTTGCTAAAAAGTCTTTGCAATGTAATGGTCATTCAGAACCTTGGAGCAGGAAAAGCTCTGAGGCAGAAGATAGAAACGGAGAGACAGGCTGGAGTCTTTCTCTCTGCCTCCTGTGGTTACCTGGATAGAAGTCTTTGTTTCCCAAACCTGCCGAGTTCCTGTAACGTGCACCCCACCCCTTATGGAAGTCTTTGTTTCCCTAGGCTGTCACATTCCTGTAACCTTTGTTGTTACTTCCTCTTTTCTTGCATTTGTCACATGAATATAAGAGTCCCCAAAAACTTGGTCAGGGGGATGACTCCTTTAAGGAAGGATCTGATTGTCATTCCTGCTAGCAGATTAAACTCTCCCTCTCCTCACCTGACTTTGGTTGCTGGTCTCTGATTTTTCTGTGACAGAACTGCCATCCAACTAGCTAGCATCTGGGTATATATCTGAAAGAATCAAAATCAGTTTGCTATAGAAATGCCTGTATGCACATATTTATTGATGCATAAAATCCAAATTGTGGAATAAGCCTAGGTCTCCTATCAATGAATGAATGGATAAAGAAAATGTGGTGTATACATTCAGTGGAGTTTTATTCTGTCATAAAGATAAATGAAGTTAAGCTATTTACAGGAAGATGAATGAAACTGGTGATCATGTTAAGTGAAATTAGCCATTTTCAAAGACAAGTGTCTTGTATTTTCTGCCCCAGGTAGAATCTGGAGCTGGGGAGAATGTAAAAGGAGGATTAATGGGAATACAGAAGGGCAGTGTAGGGAGATGAAGAGGATAAGGATAGAGGGATGAACATGATCAAAATACGTTTATACACATATGTGGAAATACCCCTTTGTGTAATTAATGTAATACTAATTTAAAAAATTCAAGTGAGGTGCTGGGGAGATGACTCGGTAAAGTGCCTGCCAGATCCATGAGGACCTGAGTTCAGATCCCCAGTATCACATAAAAGCTAAGCTCTGCAGTAGTGTTCTGTAATTCCAGCAGCAGGTGGGGGAAAAACAGGCAGATCCCTGGAGCCAATTGGCTAGCCAGCCTAACAAATTGATGAGCTCCAAGTTCAATAAGAGACCCTGTCTCAAAAAATAAAGTAGAGAGTGACCAAGGAAAATGCCAAACATCAACCTCTAGCCTCTACCTTCAGGCACACACGTATGCACATACCTACATGAATACATGCATACACAATACACACAAGTGAAACTTTTGGTAGTAATGTTTTGTTGAACCAATATAACCAAAATATCGTTGCTTATTTTTTCTGCACTAAATCTTCAAAACCCGATGTGAATTTTGCACTTAGACCGTATCTTGATTTGGACTAGCCACACCTCAAGTGCCCAATTGCCATATGTAGATAATGGCAACTACAGTGACAGTGCAGCTCTAAATGGTCTGAAGATTTTTCTTTTAAAATTTTTTTTGCTTTATTTTTATTTTATGTGTATGCACATATTACCTGCATGTATGTAAGTACACACCTGTTCTACAATGCCCTCAGAGAACAGAAAAGTGCATCGGATTTCCTGGAACTGAGTTACAGGTGGTTGTTAGCCACCATGTGGACACTGGGATTTGAACCTGGGTCTTCATCAAGGGCAGCCAGTGCTCTTAACCCTTGAGCCATCTCTCCAGCCTTGAAGATTTTTCTTTATTAGATTTGTTGATCATATTCTAACGATGTTGGGAATTAACCAACAAATACTTATTGAACATTTGCTTTGGGCCAGGTACTAGACCAGATACTACTAAGTAAACAAAAACATAGCTGCTGTCCTCTAAAAACACTCAGTTCAACTGAAAATTAAATAAATCTTATCAATTCCCTGGAAATGTGTGTGTTAATGCACATTAGGTTTCCGAGTCCCAGACTTATGTCTATACCATACCGGACTTGTGACTAGCAGTTATCCCAGAGAATCTGATGAGTATTCGCTTCTCTAATTCTAGTAATAATACTGCTGATGCCTTACTATTTTGTTCCTGATAAGGAACAAATTCTGTCTCGTGGAGGCATGGGAATCCAAGAACAAGCCCTCAGTTTCTAAGGAGGTAGAACATGAAATATTTTCTATCAGTTGAGAACCCAACATCTTGATTGCTGTAAATAGCACACATTGACATGTCAGCAACAGTTTTTATTTATTGTTTGTATATTAAAGATATTTAAGTTTCTGAGAAAGGAATCAGGACTGATGGAACAAATTAGGCTTGGAGGCCAAGTTTTACTTTATGTAAGTCACAAAATATAGCTCATACTATTCAGAGAGGCTTGAGTACAAATGCTGATGTCATCATTAATTGTGTAACTTTGGCAAGTGACCTTCTCTGAGCCTCGTTTTGTTCACCTTTCACCTGTAAGCATACTAATATCATAAATGTCACAGAATTGTGACAATGATTAAATCAGAAGGGATCAGGAAAGTTCAGGTCCTAATCATAGTTACTGTGGAGATGAACTAAGAACAGGCTTGGGGTTTGAGGATGCAGGTTAGTAACAGAGTCCACCTAACGTGCACAAAGCCTTTGAGGAAAGAGAGAGAGAGAGAGATCACACAAGTAAGAGCATATTTTCATCCCTCACTGATTGGCATAAACCCTAGATAGTCTATTTGTCACACCCTCATGGGCAAATTGCTTTATCTGTGTGTCATAGCAATCATCCCCAAGGTCATGATCAGGAACATGCCTTGCATGACTGGACAGCATGTAGGACATCAGAATATTTTACAGAAATGCCAGTTACTTTAGCTATTTTTTTCATCTCATGTTGCATCCCTAGTGACCAGACTTACATCAGTCACTTGTGGCACCTGAGGCCAGATGGTCTGTACTTTGTTTAGGGCACCTGCCTCCTGGCTTACAAGAGGACTCAATGGGCTGAGGGCTGCCACATGAAAAACTACCAGAGATTCTGATTCCTGCTGAACTCTGGTATATATTTCCTGCTACATCTGTTGTCCCCGTAGTGGCTGACCCAGCACCCACTAGTTTTACTTTTCCCATCGGGCCATCGAAAAAGTGAGGCATCTGAAGATAGCTCAACTGTCTGTACAGATTGTCAGGGGCCAAGTCTAATAATCTATACTGCTCTTAACTAAGTCTGCTGGCTACTTTTTCTTTGCCCTTTCTCCAGCCATGGAGTATTGTATTGTTGTGTTACCCATTCCTATCTGATGCTCGTACCTGTGCCATCTGTGTACCAGGCATCTACAAGCATGAATGGTGTTTCTTCTAACACTGTATCTGGCTTAGCTGTTGCTTCAATGATTGGAGGAGTTCAGTCGCTTGAAAGTACAGGACAGCTGGTTTGGTATTGGTGACAGTTGCAGACCACGTTGCTTTAAATATGAATGCCACGTCTGTAGGGTTTAATTTTGTGCCATCCCAAGAAAGAGGCTTTGCCAAATGACTTTCAGTCTAACTATCAATTAGATAAGCTATTTTTATGGTTACTGAGGTGGGACCAGTGATGGAATGGAGTCCATTTGTTACAATGCTTTATATACAACTAGCAATTGCTGTTCCAGCACTGCATGTGAAACTTCTGTTCCTTTCAATGATTGAATTTCAAACTCCAGTGGAATCATTTGCTCAGGTAGTTTTGGCCATAGCCTCCAGCCTCTAGCCCCCAGCTATAACTGTCTGAGCTTTTGGTGATTTCTAACATGAAGGAGCACTGGGCTAATGGAGCACACAACTTTTTAGTTGTCCTACAAGGATCTTTGCTTGCTTGAAAGCTTTTTGAGCTTTTTATTTAAGATTTTATTTTTTTAATTTTATGTGTTTGAATGTATTATCTGTATGTGTGTTAAGTGTATTCGTGTCTTGTAGTGCCCACAGGGACCAGAAGAGAGCATCTGGATCTCCTGGAACTGGAGCGAGGGATGGTTGTTAACTGCTCTGTGGATGTTGGGAATTGAACCCAGATCTCCTCTACAAGAGTAGTCATTGCTCTTAATTGCTGAGCCATCTCTCTAGCCCCCTCTTGAGTTTATTAAGCTCAGTCCTACATGGCACTCTCTTTATCGAGTTATACAGTAGATGGGAAACTTGGACTGGGTGATTATAAACCTACCAGTATCCTAGGATTTCTGCACATACTTAAATCCTTTATATGTACAGGCATAGACATCTGTAGAAATTTTTCAATGATTTTGTCAGGTATCATAAACGTCTTACCAGAGCATAATATTTCCAAAAATGTTATGGTTGTGCCTGGCCTTTATACCTTGTGTGGTTAAACTGTCCATCTTCATACCTTTAAATGTACCTGTGTCATTTAGGTGCTTTCCTAAACCTCTAAAACCCTCAGGTTAATGCTGTCATCTATGTGATGAAATCTCTTTACAGAGGCAGACAGGATAACATAGCAAGGTCCTGGGCCACCATTCCAGGGCAAATAGTTGGATCATGAAGGTAATCTTAGGGGAGCACGCTGAAGGTCCACTGTTGACCGTTGCAAATGAATGCAAATTTGGCAATGGGATTCAGCAGCAAAGGGAATGCTAAAACATGCATTAGCAATGTCTAATACAGCACTGAAAAACCCCATCACTTTTATCAGTTGTTCAGTCGAAAGAGCGATGTTGGGCACAGTTGCACGGATGTGGGGGACTCTCTTATTTAGATACCTACAATCCCTGGTCCTTCTCCAGGCTTTGGGATAGGTGAATAATCTCTACCTTTTCTGACTCCTTGATGGTTTTTTGTAATTTAATCATAGCTCTCAGGCAGTTTATCTATAATCTAAAAGGTTTGATAGTCACCAAAGATACTAAGGTAAGAAAATTACCTCAAGTTCTAGACCATTTTGACTGTTTTATGTCGTACAATTCAGTGGCATTTAGTAAAATGCTCCGCAGCCATCACTACTGTCCTATGAGCTTCCTCTGTCAACTTGACATAGCCTAGAGTCACCTGGAAAGGGAGATTCAGTTGAGGGATTTTCCAGGTCAGACTGGCTGATGTGAGGGGATTATTTTAATTGCTAACTGATTTGGGGGGCTCCAGTCCACTGTGGGGACCACCCATCCTTATTCAGGTGGACCTGAGCTGTATAAGAAAGCAAGCTGAGTGTAAAACAATCTGTTGGCCAGCCAGCAAACAGCACTCCTCTGTGGTTTCTACTTGAAGTCCTTGCTTGTGTTCCTGCCCTGACTTCCCTCAACTGAGGATTCTAACCTGTAAGGCGAAATAAACCCTTTCTTCCACTAACTTGCCTTTGGTGGTGGTATTTGTCACAGTAACAGAAAGGTAACCAGAACAAGTACTGTCTTATTCAAAAGCATTTCATCTTCTCAAATGTATACTGTTTCCATAAGTCATTCACATTTTCCCCTTCCTTAGGGAAGTACTCTGAAGGTCCACTGTTGACTGTTCCAAATGAATGCAAATTGGTCATGGGAGCCAGCAGCTGAGGGTATACTGAAAAACACATGTCTTCCCCTTCCTCAGTCACTAGCAAACACTAACCTACACTTTGTGTCTATGAATTTGCCTACTCTGAATATTTGAATCATGCAATATATGGACTTTGTAGCTAGCTTCTTTCACTTATAATATTTCCAAAGTTCGACTATGTTGAAACATATAACAATACTTTTTATGGTTGAATAGTGTCCCATTATATTGTTAGACCACATTTTAAATACATTATTCAGATGATGGACATTTGCATTGTTTTCACAGTTAGATTATTTTTGTTTGTTTGTTTTTCTGAGATAAGATCTTGCTACTATAGCCCAGCCTATCCTTGAACTCACGATCCTTCTGCCCCAGACTCCTACATCCTGGCCCTCTGGATGTAGATGTTGCTCACTGTTGACTAGCATTAACAGCACTGTTATGAACATTTATATATAACTTTGGTTTGAATAGTTGTTGTGATGCTTATGGGTATATATTCAGGATAGAAATTGCTGGGTCATGTGGCAATTCTATTTTTAACGTTGTGAAGAAATGCTGGAATGCTCTCCACAGCAGCAGCACTTTTACATTATACAGCCTGTAGTGGTTCTAAGTTTTCAACAACCTTGTGAACACTTTTTCCTTTTAAAAAAAGGATTTGCTAGCTCAAGAGTGTGAAGTGGTATTTAATTGTGGTTTTAATTTGCATGTCTGTAATGACTAATGATTGTTAGAATTCTGCTCATGTGACTGCTGGCCATTTTTACATTTTGCTTTGTTTTGTTTTAAATTTTTATCTATTTATTTATTTTATGTGTATGAATGTTTTGCCTGCATATACATAAGTGCACCCATGTATTCAGTGACTAAGGAGGCCAGAAGAGGGCATCAGATCCCCTGGAATTGGAGTTGAGGATAGTTGGTAGCCACACCATGTGGGTGCTGGGAACTGAACCTGAATTCTCTACAAGAGCAGCCAGCACTCTTAACTGCTGAATCATGTCTCTCCAGCCCCCCCCCCCTTTTTTTATGAGACAAGGTCTCACTATGTAGTCCAAGCCTACCTCCTTTGTATATATCTTTTGGGAGAAGAAATCGCTATTAGAGTCTTTCAAATTTTTTTTTTTTTTTTTTTTTTTTTGGAGACAGGGTCCTGATATCTTAGCTGGTTCTGACTTCCTGCAATCAAGCAGTCCTTCTACTTCAATCTCACGAGTAAAATGGCACTGTAAGCTCAGGCCATATCACTTAGATGCTTATTTACAAATTTGTTCTAGTGGTGCTAGGAACTTAAACATTCTATACAAACGTCTCCTATTGAACTATAACCCTAGTTCTCCTCTCAAATTTCTCAGGAAATCAAAGAGTGGGGAACACTCCCTGTCTAACTCACACTATGAGGTCAGCCTCATACTAGCCCCCGGTGTACACCTTTAATCTGAGTTCAGAGAGGCAGAGGCATGTGGATTTAGTGTGTGTGTGTGTGTGTGTGTGTGTGTGTGTGCATGTGTATGCATGTACATGCTGTGGCCTACATAGAGAGGTCAGAGGACAATCTTCAGTAGTCAACTCTCTCCTTATACTGTAGGCTCCAGGGATTGAACTCAGGTTGTTAACTTTGAAATGCAAGTGCTTCTGCCTGCTGAGTCATCTCTCAAGCCCACTTCCTCCTTTTTATGCAGTCCAGAACGAAATCCCAGGGAATGATGCCACCTTGCATCTTCCCACCTCAATTAACCTAATCATGATATTCCCTCACAGGTACACCAGAGACCAACCTAATTCCTCAGAGATATGCTTGGAGGTTTGCTTCCTAGGTGATTCGAGATCCTGTGAAAGTGACAATCAACTCTAACCATCACAAATAGCAACACAACCACAAATGACCTAGAGAATCAATGCAATCTCAATCAAAATCCAAATGATTTTCTTTTTTGCCAGTGCAGAAGTAGAAATGCATAGGTAATCTCAAGGGATTCCAAAGGCCAATCTTGGGGGTGGGGACAAATGAACAGAGCTAGAGGACACATAGGTCCCAGTGCAAACGTTACAACAAACCTCCAGTAGCTGGAATGATGCAGTACTAGCATTAAGACAGTCACGTGGATCAATGGAATAGATTAGACAATCCAGAAACAAAGCTTTACATGCACCGCCAAATGATTTTCAACAGAGTACAAGACCTCCAATGAGGAATAAACAGTCTTTACATTCTGGGTGGGAAAAATGGATAGTCACAGGCAAATAAGGATATTGAACCCCAGTGCCATATAAAAAGTGATTCAAAATAGATCCATAATCTAAATGTAAGGCCTAAAACTATAAAGCTCTTAGAATAAAATACAGGGCTCTGACTTCACATTAGGTTTGGCAATGATTTGTTGGATATGACACCCAAGGCACAGTGCACCAAAGAAAAAAGGGAAAAGTAGACAAATTTGACTTTATGAAAATTAAAACATCTTTGTGCACTGAAGACATTATCAGAGAGTAAAAATGTAGTCTACAGAAAGGGAGGAAAAAAATTCTAACCATATATTAGTAAAGGACCAATATCTAGAATATATACAGAACTCATGCAGCTCAACAAGAAAAACAATCTCCAATTCAAATATAAGCAAGTAGTTAAGATGGTGGCTCATGCCTGTAATTCTAGTACTTGGAAAACTGAGGCAGGAGGATCACCACAAATTTAAGACCAGCTTGGGCTACATAATGAATTCTAGCCTGAAACATAACAAGACCCTATTTTAAAACAAAACAAAATAAAACAGAAAACAAAAGTGGGCAAAGAACTTGAACAGCTATCTCTCAAAAAAAAAAAATCAAATGCCAATAAACACTTGAAAAGATACTCAAGACAGCTAGTTACTGAGAAAATGCAAATCAAACCACAGTTAGATGTCTCCTCAAACGCACTAAGGTGCCTATTGTCAACAAAACAAAGATAAATATTGGTAAGGATATAGGAAAAATATTAACTGGATATGGTAGCCCACACCTATAATCCCACTGCTTGGGAAGTAGAGGCAGGAGGATCAGGAATTCAAGGCCAGCCTTGGCTATATAGCTAGTTTGTGGCCATCCTGAGCTACATGAACTTTATCTCAAAAAAAATAAAAATAAATAAATAGAGAAAGTATATGGACAAATCAGAGCCTTGTGTGTTGTCTGTAGGTGTGTAAAAAGGCATAATTGCCATGCAAAACAGTATGGTGAGCTTTCAAAAAGTTACAAGTAGAATTTCCATATGATTTTGCCAATCTACTCATGAGTCTAAGCTCCCAATAACTGAACACAATGTCTAGAAGAGAAACTTGTACCCTGATTCATAGAAGCATTTTCACAGTAGTGTAAATGTGTAAGCAACTCAATTATCCACCAATGGAAGAACTGATAAGCAAATGAGGTTTTATACATGCAGTGGAATATTATTCAACTTTATAAAGGAGAGAAAATCTGCAATATGCTACATGTCTGAACCTTGAGGAGATTATGCTAATTGAAATTAGTCAATGGCAAAAAACAAAAATTATATTATTTGATTGATTGATGCAAAATATTAAGAGTGTACCAGTATTTGGAAAGCAGACTTAGGCAGATCTCTGTGAGTTTAAGACCAGCCTGATCTATGTTGTGAGATCCTGTATCAAAAGAAAGAAAGAAAGAAACAAACAAACAAGCAAACAGATATTAAGAGTAGTCAAAGTCGTAGAAACAGAAAGTATCAGAATTGTCTCCATAATCTGGGGAAAGGAAAAATAAGGATAGATTATTTAATGTTTATAGTTTAAAGGGTTTTTTGGGGGGGAGTGCATAGCATCTTGCTGTATAGACCAGGCTAGTCTCAAACTCATGATCCTTTTGCCTCTAAAGTGCCATATTACAGGCCTGCACCATCATGCTTGGATGGTTTTGGTTTAAAAAATTTTTTTTGTTGCTATTTTATGTATATGGGTGTTTTGCCTACATGTATGTAAATGCACCATGTGTGCAGTGCTCACATAGGCCAGAAGAGGGTTTTGGATCCCTAAGTCTTGCTGGACAGCCAGTCTAGTTTAATCCATGAGCCCAGGTCCCAGTGAGAGACCCTGTCTCAAAACATAAGGTGGGGCTGGCAACATGACTCAGTGATTTATGTGCCACCAAGCCTGATGACCTGAACTTGATCTCTGGGACCTACAAGGTGAAGGGAGAAATCGTCTCTTGCAAGTTGTTATCTGACTTCTAAACGTGCACTATGACACACGTGTCCTCCCCATGTATATACATACATGTGCACAGGAAATAAAATAAAAATAAAAAAACAAGGTGGATAGCTCCTGAGATCATACCTGATGTCGATCTCTGGCTTTTACATGCACACACATATATACATGTGAATGCACACACACAATTATGAACATGGCCCCCTCTCAAGAAATGAATTTTAAAAAATGAAAAGAACTGAGCATGGTGGTACAGAGGCAGGCAGATCTTTATGAGAATGAGCCAGCCTGGTCTCCACAGAGAGTTCGAGGCTAGTTGGGGCTACAAAGAGACCCTGTCTCAAAATGACCAAAAAAAATAAAAGAAGAGAAAGGGTAATATATAACCTGGAAAAATATTGACAACACACACACACACACACACACACACACACACACACACACACACACATCTCAAAGGGCTTGATATAAATGTATAAATAGGTCTTATATTCAATAACAGTAAACCAATGACAAAATTTATAGATTTCAATGGACACTTGGTATATATGACATGACAAAATGCTGACTATTAGCTACTAGGGAAATTCAAATCTTAGTAAGCTGATGTATACTGTGTAGAAGGTTAAAGTTCATAAGACCAAGTAGAACTGGAAAGTTGGCTCAAAGTCAGCAGGGCACTGACTGCTCTGCTCTTACAGAGGACCCAGGTTTGGTTCCTAGCACCAATATGGCAGCTTAACCATCACACGCAACAGTGTAACACCAGTTCTAGGGAATTCACTCTCTCTTCTGACCTCTGGGAACATTGAATATGTATCAGATGCAGGTAAAACACTCATGCACATAAAATGAAACAAACAAATCTTGGGGCGGGGGGAAGGTCAAGTGTTTGGAAGGACATGAGACACAATAAAAGGGTCATACTTTACTGAAGAGAATGCAAATCATCTCTGGAAATGGCTTGATGACTTCTCCTCTTCCTCTGCTGTGAGTTTGAGAGCCGCGCGCCCATGCGTGTGAATGTGTGCGTGTGTGTGTGTGTATGTGTGCGTGTGCATATGGTATGTGTGTGTGTATATGCACGTGTGGAGGACAGAGGTCTAGGTTGGGAGGCTTCTTTTATTACTTCCCACCTTTTTCCCCCCAGAACTGAAAAAATAATTTATTTGTTGAGGGTAAGAGGATATAAACAATATAAAACCCAAAAGCTTCTCTATTATTCTGTAGACTTTTCTTTCTTTGTGTGTCACACTGGATTTGGGTGCTATTTGGACTTTTCCTAAAGATCCATGTGAGAAACTGGAGCAGGTTCCTTAAGTGACCTGGCGGGAGAATCTTACCAGAGTGAGAGTATTACTGCTTTGCTTGGACTACTTTTTCCCTTCTGTTTCACGTGAACTACCAAAACAGGTATTGTATGAGATGATGAGCCTGCAACTTTCCATGAAAAGCTCTGGAAGGCTATTTTGCCTTCTTAGCACTGGTCCAGCCCTTCATTATTCTGTCCACAGCCAGAGGATCCTTTTGGTTTTTCCAAAAGCCCAGGTAACTCCCTTTCCAAGAGTAGTTAGGTCCTCTTTAATTCAGTAGTCTTTATCCGCAGTAGATCTGTGAAATGTGAGCATCATGGTTTCCATGGTATGTTCCATTGAGGTGGCATTTTGAAGAGGTCTATTGAAACCTTGGCCCCCAAAGTAACAGTCACTCAGAGAGCTGAGAAAGCACTCGGCCCCACCTTATTTTTTTGAGACAGGATTGCTAGTTGAAAATGGAGCTCACTGACTGACTAGACTGGAGGGCTAGTGAGCTGCCCCTCAACCTCCTGTTTCCACCTGCCAGTACTGGAATTACAGGTGCGCCGCTCTATCTGGCTTTTTTTTGTGGGTGCTGGAGATCCAAACTCAGGTCATATTTATACAGCAAACACTTTACCCTCTAAGCCATCTATCTTTCCAGCTCCTCTTCCTCATTCTTGACAAAGTTAAGCTTACACACAACCTAATAATTCCACTCATAGATATTTGCCCAAGAGAAATGAAAATATGTTCATACAAAGACTACACACAAATTTTTGCAGGAACTTTATGCTTGTTAACAAAAACTTGGTCCCAATCTAAATGTCCATAAGCAGATGAAAGTTATACGATTTACATTCCACTCATATCATGGAATTCAAGACAGCACAGATGGCCTAACAGTTAAAAATGATTATTAAGCAATCAAGAGGACTGGAATTCCAGTCCCAGCAACCATATAACGAGTCTGGCATCTTGTACACAACAATAACCCAAACTCTCCTGGAGCAGAGACAGAAGGATTCATGGGACTTGCTGGCTTCCAGCCTAATCAAGAAAATGTGACCTCAGGTTCGGTGAGAGACCCTGCCTCAAAAGAATAGGAGGAGTGTGATAGAGAAAGTCATTGGACCCTCTCCTGGACTCCACATACACATGTGCAAATATGTTCTCACACACAAATAAATAACTTTTAAATAAAAACACAAATGAGAGAAAGCACTGTGTATTCTGGGTGTGGGCTGATGTAGATAGAAGAAGTTGACTGTACAAGAAGCCTTTCAGGATGATGATCTGCTTTATCTCTTCCTTGTGCTACTAGATACATGCCTGGCACAAACACTTAAAGTTAGTGCTCTGTAGTCATTAGAGCCTATGCTAAGATAGTGTGTAGATACTTGTCCTAATAAACAAACTGCAACATATATATGTGCATATTTTTATAATCACTGGTAATTATTTTGTGCGTAAATTAAACGGAGAGAACAAACCTTTCTTTTTTTTTACCCAGTTTATGCAATGCTGGTGATGGAATCCAGGACTTTGTGTATGCTAGACAAGCACTCTATCAACTGAGCTATATCTCCAGTCCTCAGAAAAAGCCTTTCTTTTTCAGGGAAATATTTGTGGATGAATTGATAAATGGGATTTGCTTTAAAAGAATCAAGGGACTCAGAGAGATGGCTCAGTGGTTAGGAGCACTGGCTGTTCTTGCAGAAGACCTGGGTTCATATCCCAGTACCCATATAACAGCTAACAACCATCTGAAACTCCAGTTCCAGGGGATCTGATGCCCTCATCTGTCCTCCTCAGGCATTGTATGACATGATATACTCACATACATCCAGGAATAACACTCATACACATAAAAAAATTTAAAAAAGAATTTTTTCATTAGAAGGGATATGGTTCAGTAGAGGAATGGTTGCCTAGCATGCACAAGGCCCTGGGTTCAGTCTTCAGTATCTCCAAAACAAAAGTGAGACAGACAAACAAAACAGCATATCTGTTCAGGTATGATGGCATACAACTATAATCTCAGCACTCAGGAGACAGAGGCAGGAGGCCACTTAAAGTTCCAGCCCAATCAGGGCTACTGAGTAATATCTTGTCTGAACAAAATAAAAACAAACAAACAAAAAGCCAGAGCATGCCTTTAATCTCAGTACTCAAGAGGCAGAGGCCAGATGGAGCTCTGTGAGTTGGAGACCAGCCTGGTGTTTATACAGAAAGTTCCCAGCCAGCCAAGGTTGCATAAAATAACTAAATAAAATTTGCCAGGTGTGGTGGCACATGTCTTTAGTCCTAGAACTTGCGAGACAGAAGCAGGTAAATCTCTGTGAGGTTAAGGTTAGCATGGTCTACATAGTGAGTTCCAGGCCAGCTGGGCTACAGTAAGATCCTGTCTCAGAAAACAAAGACAAAAACAAAAAAGACAAAAAATTAAATAAATGAGAAGTAAAAAGAAGGTTGGAGATATAGTTCAGTGGTAAAATGTTTGCTTAGCATGTACAAGGCCCTAGGTTTAATCACAAAACAATAATAAGAATAATAACAATAATAAGTGAGGGCATAGTTGAAATAGGGTGGGTAAATTTTTTTGAGATGGGGTCTTACTATGTAGCGCTGACTGATATGAAACTTGTTATGTAGACTAGGCTGGCTTCAGACTCATAGAGATCTGCCTGCCTCTGCCTCCTAAGTGCTGGGGTTAAAGGTGTGAACCATCACATCCAGTTCAGGTTTGGTCAAATTTTGATAACTAATGCTTAATGTTGAGTGATATAAACATTGGAAATTATAATATTGCATTTTTACCACTTATTGTAGCATTTATTTTATAATTGCTTCTGTTTTTGTGTATATTAGAAATCATCTATGATAAAAACAAGTTTAGGGGCTGGAGAGATGGTTCAGTGGTTAAGAGCACTGGCTGCTTTTGTAGAGGACATGGGGTCCATTCCCAACAACCATCAGTACTCCAGTTCCAGGGGATCTGATGCCCTCTTCCGACCTCTGTGGGCATTGCAGGACATGGGTGCACTTACACACATGAAGGCAATATATTCATACACATAAAATAAAAATAACAAATAAAATATGAAAAAAGTTTAAAAAACTTAAGAGTCAGTCAGAGTTTTTATACTGCTGGAAGGTACTATACAGGCTGTTGGGAGAGGAAATACATCAATGGCATCCCTGCAATCAACCCTACATGCTACAACACCAACCTGCCAAGCAAGCTGGTCCCTCTGGTGCAATAATAGCTTGAATGATATGGGGCAACAAACTGCTTTTGAATTAGAACTGAGGTCTCTTCCACAGAAAGGAATTCAGGTCTAGTACTGTAAACTTGGTCAACAGTCCCATGAGTCAGGAGGTCACTGGTTCTAGGGAGGAACTGTTGTCAAAGGAACATCTAAATATTTATATTTATACCCATAGATTAATATTGCCCACAACTAACCACAGAATCTTTTCTCTGCAGTGGTCAACAGTTAATATAGAAACTCATAATTGGTCAAAATGCTGAGAATAAGTGACTGTTGAATGCTCAGTCCTAAATGGGACATTTGTATCACTCCCTGCATCCCAAAGCTCAGGAAACATCAAGAAAGGTGGTGGAAAAAAATGTAAGAGTCAGAGGATTTGCATGAGTGCTGTGAAATGCTGTCTTTGGACATGACATAGCTGTTGTATCATGCACTCACTGCAGTTATGGTTACCGGCACAAGATTAAACAAGATTAGCCAACATTCCAACAGGCTATACTAATTGGACTCAATGTGTTATTATTGACAAAAAAGAAAAAAAAAAAAAGAAAAAGAAAAGAAGAAGAAGTAGAAGACATGAATTGGTTATGACTTGTTGGAGGTGACTGAGGGGAGTCAGAGGGGGGAGTTGGAGATACATATAATCAAGATGCATTGTTTATATGCATGAAATTGTTGAAGAATAAATACAACCTATTCTATTAAGGCAAAAACAGAGTCAATTAGGCATTGTACATGTCTGTAACCCCAGCATTGGGGAGGCTAAAGCAGGATCATTAGTTTGAGGCCAGCCTTAGCTATATAGTGAGTTCAAGGGTAGTCTGGAGTGCTACATGAGATCCTGTGGAGGAAAAAAAAAGTAAAAAATGAAAATGACCAAATAGGTGAAGTGTGAAGAATGGCATAAAACCTGCAGTCTCAGTGTCTATTTTTATCAAATACCAAAGGAAATTAGTAACTTTATGGTGGAGAAACCTGACTCCACTTTAACTGAGTGATGAACATTAACGTCACCAGTAATGGGACAAATTGACATTTAAGGCCTGCCTACAGGATGCACTAAGAACTGGGTATAGCTTTAACTCAATCTAACTGTAAGAAACTCTAAGAGCTCAAATGAACAGACAACTGGCTAGTTGCCTTCAAGAACATCAAAGTCACTGAAGGCCAAGAAAGAGGAACCTTCCCTGATTACAGGAGATCACAGTGATAGGACAACGGGATGCCACACACGGTCTGGGGGCCAAGTGGGCAAGGCTCTGACTCGCATGAACCGATGTAGCGAAGCTTTTCCTGGCCTCAGTTCCCTTCTCTGGATGAGGAGGATCGTTGAACACGGTTCCTAAAATCCGCTCCAAAAGAAACTTTCGGAGAAAGAATCAGGAGCAAGGTCTGCGCAGCCGCGGCCTTCTCCGCGCTGGGGGCAACAGGCTGGAGGCCCGCGGGGGCGGTGCGCACGCAGGGCCACCGTGAACCCGGGGCGCCGCCGGTCGGGCTGGAGTTGCTCCCGGCAGCCGGGTTCTCCGGCGCCGCGTTCTGCCGCCATCCCGTGGCCGCAGCGGGGCGACCTCCGGCCCCTCCCTCGCCGGTGACGTCACTGCATTCCGGCTCGGGCTCCTCCCGCCGCGGCGCCGCAGCCGCAGTGACAGGCGAGCCCGGCCGGGTGACGAGGGCAAGTGCGGGCCGCGGCGAGCCGTCCCCGCGCACCGGCTCCGGGCGGCGAGGGTGCAGCGCGGGCAGAATCGAGCCGGGCGGAGGCTTCCCACCCAGACGCGGGGAAAATGGCTGATGACTTCGGCTTCTTCTCGTCGTCGGAGAGCGGGGCCCCCGAGACCGCCGAGGAGGACCCGGCGGCCGCCTTCCTGGCCCAGCAGGAGAGCGAGATTGCTGGCATCGAGAATGACCAGGGGTTCGGGCCACCTGCCGGCAGCCAGGTGGCTTCCGCGCAGCCGGGACTCGCGAGCGGGGGTGAGTCAGCGCCGTGGCCTGGAGCTGGGGGCCGAGGCCACCACCTGGGGCCGGGAGGCCCAGGCTCTGCACGGACCTGGCTTGGGTGCCCAAGAGCCCTGCCCTGCAGGCTGGCCAGGGGCCTGTGTGTGTCCATGGGGTCTGGGGACATAGCGAGGAACTGGGAATCCGCACCCAGGGTTCCTGAATCAGAAAATGAGCTGGAGTTTGCGCTGAGACCGGATCTGCTGACTGTGGGGACAAGAATTTGGACATGGCATTTCATCCCCAGGCTAGCTCCTCCACTGTCTGGCTCTGGCATCATCTCCCCCCTCCCTCCCCCTTGCTCAGTTCTAAGAGTCGGTCTTGAGTCCCATGCTGTCCCTGGCTCCCAGCTAAGTGGTACAGGTGTGGGAAGAACACAGGGTTTAGCTTTCAGGCTGCTGGGAAAGCAGGCGACACTCTAAGAACTCTTCAGATCTTCCCCGGGGACCACCTGCCATCCTGCAGCCAAGGACGAGACTTGTTAATTACATTTAATAATTTCATACACGTTATTGAACCCTCTTCTGACTAGAGAACAGGAAGCCTCAAAAGGTAAACAAAACAACTAGGAAGTGGCAATCAAGAATCAAACCCATTGTCAGACTGAATCCTTATGGTCTTGACTACAGAGCCTTCCATGTGCCTGGCTCTGGTTTGGATTTGTAGCTGTTTGCTTAATGACTTTCCACAGGTGATCCAGGACCATTGTGAGTGGCCTGTTTCCTGCAATATCGTGTTTATCATTGATATTCTTGTTCAAAAGAGCAATTTCTTATAAATATTTAGTAAAAACACAGTACTAGGACATTCATGGGTACATTCTAAACAGACCTTGTTTATTGTTTTTGTCATTTTGGAGAAGTTTATGGGCCTGGTGCATGAATGTGTGTGAGTGTGTGTGATGTTCACAAGGCTCTTTGTGTTTCTGTTCATTCAACATTTGCTGAGTACCTTTTTTGTCAGCCCCACTGGGGAAACAGAAATGAAGAGTTTCTAAGGCTGAGGAGTTGAAGCAATTCTATGTCACCTTGATAGAAGAAATGTAGTAAGCCTTTTGTAACATACAAGAAACTGTATGTTTGGGGGGCCACTAGGATGGCTCAGTGGGTAAAAGAACTTGCCTCCAAGCTTCACACCTTAGTTTGATCCCCAGAACTCACATGGTAGAGAGAACAGATGCCCACAAGTTATTCTCTGACCTCATACACAAACACACACTTGTACATCACATGCATAAACACACACAATAGATAAATAAAATATAAATAATAATAATAAGAAGAAGAAACTGGAGTTTGCATACCTTGCCTGGGGTGATAGATCTGGGGCTTTATTACATGCCTGCTAACTCTCTGTACTCTGTTCTTCCAAATACTGTGTTGACCTCTCTAGAGAAGACTTGGATGTAGTAAGAAGAGGCAGGGTCTTTTGCTACCTAACCAAGCCAGCCGTACTGGTCTTCTGAAACAGCAGCTCACAGCCTCTCAGCATGGCCCTTCCAATGTCCCAGGGAACCTTCCAAGGTTCCTGCATGGTACTCATTTGTCCACACCCTTGGGGGCACTCCTTCTCTCATCTAGCTTTGCTGATTGCAAGTGTCCCCATAGTGTCAGAAACTCATGAAAAAGGACAGATGGCGTTCAGGCTAAGGGTGGCTAACAGGACCTGGGGTCTGAGCAGGTGGTGGTTTTTCCAGAGACTTACAGCTTGGATGGGTAGGGCACTGGATGGTCACAGATATGAGATGATGGGAAGAGAAAGAGTGGGTGACATCCTCCAGGGAGATGCTAGGGACACAGTTCTCTGAGGATTTCCCAGACTCATACCTGCTGGGGTTGCAGATGCTCAGTTGCCCTCCTGAGTGGTAGTCTTGGGAGGAGGAGGTATTGCATGAGGGGAGCTCAGTGGGTATCTGGGCACAAATCAAATAGACCTGACTCTCCTAAGCCTAGGCAGTGCTAGGCAGCCTCCTTTCCTGAGCAGGAAGGAGTGCCAGAAGCCTGAGTGGAAAGGGTCTGGGCCTGCTGGGAGCTGGACGGAAACTGGCTCTAACAGCAGCCATTCTATACCTCTGAGTCACCTCCCTTTAGATGATGGGGTCTTCTGATAAGCAGCTTCTGTGCTGAGTATCCTGATGCTGGCTCTCAGGGTTCCCTGGGGAAAGAGGGATTTGGGATAGGCCTGAGCCCCAGCCCCTCTGAGTTGTCCTCTGGGCAGATCTGCAGCCAGCCTGAGCCATAGACACTTTGTTTCCATTCATCAGCCTTGGGTAGAGCCCAAATGGTCTACACTTTCACACCCAGTTCTCTGGGCTCCAGGCCTGGCTGTGACTTGTGGATCAGCTCTACAAAATCCCATTTCCCCTGCTGGGCCTCAGTAAGCGCACAGGAATGTTCTAGATTCTTTATTTCAGAATGAGCCAGGCATCTGAGGAGGCCACACACCCAACAGCTTATCCCTGGGATTTGTATTTGCCTTGCTGTATTTGTTCTGCTGCCTCTGTTGTCGACTCATGATCATAAATGTCCAAGAACAGAGAGCACTGTGAAGTAGATACTGATGATCCTGTGCATGGGTGTGTGGGGATCCCAAAGAGGCTGATGCTGCTCAGTCTTTCTGGAGGTAAAGGTGGGCACCAGGCAACGTGTATGGCCTTGCTGAGGAGGGGTCTGAGATGGGGGCAGGTCAGGGTAGAAGGGAGTAGTGCAACTTCTCCAAAAGGCTGTGCCTACAGGCTTGCAGCATCAGGAATGCACTCTAGTAATGTGAGGCCAGGTAGAAGAGATGCTCCAGAAGACACCCCTGTGAGAATGCTGACACTTTTGGGCTCACTCCCATTTAGAGACCAGGCCACCCCTGCAGTAGAAAACCTATCTGAGTGGGTGAGGTAACAGATGCCATTAGATGACTATTATTATTATTATTATTAGATGATCCCCATTAGAGTAGGTCAAACTCAATCACTGCTTAATTCTGTAAAGTCAGTTATAATTTACATCAGTGGAAGATTGTTGCCATGAGTTTGTATCTCCCCCTTCAGTTCTTTCAGGTCCTAGACTAAGTACTGTTGCTTCTCACAGCCTACAGGGCTAGTTGTCCTTCTGTGATAACCTCATGTGGCCTTCCATAGGCAATGCAGTTTCAAAGAAGCCTTGAAACTTACAATGGGCACCCAAAGAGCAGTTCAGTTTTCATCAGTGGATGTTCACCCATTCTGTGCAGGAGTTCTTAGAAACAAGTTTCAGAGCCTGATACAGGAGTACATGCACCTAGGGGTGTCAAGTCATTGCACAAGAGTGTGTGTGGGGTGCTCTGTAGTATTCTGGAGTATCCTAGAGATGAGACTTTTTTTTAGTGCCTGTGGAAGCAGAGGAAGCAGGTAAAGTCTCCTTAGAGGAAGTGACTTGTGAACTGTACCTTAGAGAAGGAATAGGTCCAAAAAAGTACTCTGAAAAAACTTTTATCTGTTTTTATTTTTACATGTATGTTTTGCTTGCATGTATGTAAGTGTACTCATGTCATGCAGTGCTCATGGAAGCCAGAAGTGGGGATAGGATCCCCTGGAACTGGAATTATGGACTGTTGTTAGCTGACATGTGGGTGCTGGGAACCAAACCAGGGTCTTTGCAAGAGCAGTCAGTGTTCTTAACCACTGAGCTATCTCTGTAGCCCCCCTCTGTGATAACCTCATGTGGCCTTCCATAGGCACTGCAGTTTCAAAGAAGCCTTGAAACTTACAATGGGCACCCTCTGCTTACTTACTAGGCCCACTTTAGAGCATACTATTTAAAAGATAATAATTCATTTGTTTAGTCAGCAACTAGTCATTGAACAAAGGCCCAGGTCCCATGCACGGGCATGAAGAAGAAAGTCTTGGAGCTCTCCCAGGTGTTTACCATTAGCAGGACAGAGAGCCCAAAGCTGCTGTGTAGGTGTGAGATGGTGAGGGCACAGGCTGGGCTGAGTATCAGGAAGCAAGGGGAAGGCAACTTTGAGGGCCTCTGTTGCAGCAGAAGGTACAGGTAATTTGTGATTAACTGGGTGTCAGACAGAGATTGGGAGGAGTCAGTGTGAAGGCAAAATGGAATCCTTCTGGGAGGGGCAGAGAGAGGAAAAATAGGCCAAGCATTGCCCTGGGGGCAAACTGTGAGTCCTGCTCTCCCAAGCAGAGAGGTTGCTCACAGCTCCACCAGGACATGCAGAGACAGAGGCCCCTCTCTTCCTCATCCCTGGTGGCCTCTCCCTGAGCCTGCAGTGCCTCTGCTTACTTACTAGGCCCCAGCTTCACAGTTAACTTCAGGTAGGTAAGGAGCTGTGTACTGTGATCTTGAGCAATCAAAGTAACCTTTCTGAGCCCCTACTTGAGAATCTATAAAATGGGTCATTATAGGGCTGTGGTTTTTAGCAGAGGTTAAGTATGACAATGATCGTGCAAGGTATTGGAAACAGTCAGGGCCTGAGCCTTAGTTGTCTATGTGTCCATTATGTCTCTTGGGGAAGGGTGTCAGTATGCTCATGTGTATACACAGAGGTTGGCTTCAGAGGCTAATGTAGGACCATTATTCTGTGTTTATAAGATGGACAATGGGTAATGATGTCTCCTTGATCTTTCCAGCTGGTTCAGAAGACATGGGGACTACAGTCAATGGAGATGTATTTCAGGTAAGCAGAGATGGGACTGAAGGTCTCAGTAACTTGTGGCTCCATCATAGGTCATTTAGGGCTTCAAGTGCTGTTCATCATGTCTGCTGCATTGGGGTTGGAACAGCGAGATAGATTTGACATGTATTCTTGTCATGTGAGGGCAGGAAACACTGAAACAGGGACTGATGAGGGGTGGCTCATGTTGTCCTCTGGTATATCTAGCTTCAGGAGGAAGGGATAAAGTGACCCACAGTGGCAGGGGATGAGGAAATACAGGGCTCTGCATGAGTATGTACTCCTGGTGGGAGGCTGACCTGACTGGTCATCTCCCACACGCATGAGCACTTTAACTGGTGGGTCCATTGATACAGAGATTACATGTAGAATTTTCCTTAAGTAGATATTTGGAAAAGGACACCTAGCTTCTCTGCAGGATGATTTATTGTAGCAGACAAACTAGAAATAACCTAAGCGCCCAGAATAAGGGGTTGGGTCTAGGTAGACAGACTGGAAATCAAAGCTCTTGATATAAAGGGCAGTCATGTCATCCTGTACTAATAGGCACAGGTGCCCTTACTATATTAAGTGAAAAAAAATCAACTTTCAGAATAATATGCACATTATGGAACTGTTTTTATTTTTATTTTTTAATGTATGCACAAAATGTTAGGAAAAAAGTATTCCAGTTGTTAAAAATGGTAGAAAGTGAGAGGCCTGGAGTTCCTATCTCTATCACAGGAAACCAGAGTTGGACTGGATGGGGTGGAGGGTATTTCTAGTTAAAGACAGTTTCTTAGCTGGGGATAAAGCTCCGTGGTAAAACTCTTGAGTTTAATCCCCAGCATCCCAAAACCAAAACAGAACAAAACATACTTTGAGAGCACCCAGATGCTAATGGCATCCTCAGAACCCCACTGATGCACTGACCTCACCGTGCCCACCACTCAGTTGTCTGGGTGAGGCTTAGATTCTACTGCCTTAGCCTTAATTCTCAACTGTGAATAGACCTGACACTGGATCTTAGGCACTGCTGCTTCCGGATCTCCTGAGCCCCACCCTGAGGAGGAGTTGGCCTCTTGGATCTTGGGAGAATAAACAATACTTTCTTATGTAAGTGGGATGGGCTGGTACCTTATACAGGAAAACTGGCTCAGCTCCATTTCTGGAAAATTAATCAACTCTCAGCAAGTTAGAAAAGTCAGTTTCTAAGACTTCATCAGCTTCGTGTCCAGGTGAGCCCAACAGTGCCAAAGAATAATCGTTATTCTTGTACTGTTAGCAGATCTCTTGAGACTTAAGCTACTGGGTTCTAGGCTCACAAGGACTTTAACTGACTAAAAAGATCTATGTTCTTTTAAAAATTTTTCTTCTATTTTATGTGTGTGAATGTATTGCCTGTATGTAGGTAGGTGCACCCATGTTGTGCACTGCCCTCAGAGGTCAGAAGAGGGTGTTGGATCCCCTGAAACCGGAGCTACAGACTATTGTTAGCTGCCATGTGGGTGCTGGGAATTGAATCCGAGTCCTCTGTAGGAGCAGCCAGTGCACTTAACTGCTGAGCCACCTCTCCAGCCCCCAAGATCTATGTTCTAAAGTGGATCTAGAGCTGGAACCACATGAGTATCTAGAACACTGAGCAAGATACGTTTTTCAGTTGATTGGAAGCCAATCCTTGAGTTTCCCTCACTTAGGTGCCCCCCCCACCCCAATTTGATGATCTGAAAAGCCCAATCTCAGCAGGAGCTCTTATTCTCTTAGCTATCACAGTGCTTCCAGGCCTGTGGAACCACTTTAGTCAGTGCCACCTTGGAATCCTCCCAGGCAAGGGAGGGCCACAGAACAGGCAAGTTACTCAGAAGCTTAGTAGCAAAGCTCCTGATTACCTGGACTGATCCCAGATGGGGTGTGCTCTGGACTGTACCAAGCCCTGTGGCTGGACGCAGAAAACTTATCTTCAGGACATGCATTTCAGGGAAAGAAGGCTTGCAAAGTCAGCATGTCCAAGGATTCTGTGCAGAACTTTTGTGCCTCAGTCTTTTCTAGCAGACTATGGGAGGCCAACTACAAACTCATCCCCAGCATGACCTGAGAATAAGCCTGTCCACACCTATCCCAGATAGAGATGGGATAGAGATGGGTGGAGGGCTGCTCTGGGACTCATCCTTTTCTCATCCTCCTGCAGCAGTTCTCTGTCTCCTTCCCCACTTGCATCTCCATCCTCCTCCTTTGAGCTACTTAGAGGAATCCATAGCTCATCCCAGCTTAGCTTGAGCTGCTCAATCCTGAGGGTGGATATGCCTCATCTTCCTGGTCATCGCAGGAGTTAAATGCATACAGCATGCATTTAATCAGCATGGCCCACAGAGACTTCAGGGTGGTGCCCAGCAGAGAGGTCCCTCAGGGGAGGGGTGCCAGTGGGTTGGACAGACGTCAGTTAGGCTGTCTGTGCCTCTTGCCTTCTGCTCCTGACCATTCCGAGCCCTTTCCTCAATGCAGTTCTGAAGGAGTCAGAGTTCTTGTGTGGCCCCTGGCATAGCCACTGTAATCCTGGGATGTCAGACTTTCTGGAAGTGACCCTTTCTCCTACCTAGGAGGCCTAAATGATTAAGGAAGCCTCACTGTGACCTGTGACAGTTACTGGCAGGGGCAGGAAAAGAAATTCAAAGTGAACACAAAAGCCAGAGAAGTGCTTTTCAGGCCCTACCTTCCAGCAGCCCGGCTGTGCTCGTGCCGCATTGTGCAGTAAGGGTCCTGGCCAATGGTGATAGTGAGCCACAATAGCTATCTCTTTCAAATGGGTAAGCTATGTAGGCCATGGGATGGCTCCATGGCGGCTGCTTTATATAAGTCTTATGGGGTACCTTGAATGGGATGTTTTCACTCTCATTTCATAGATTTGAAATCCATCTGCCCAGGGATGGGATTTTTCTCAGCAGTCATCACACAGGGAGTAGGTGTACAGGAACTTTGAACCCTGTATCTGATACAATGTCCAGCGCCTTTCCAGGGCCCTCCCCCTGGCTTTATAATCAGCCATTTGTTTGTTCATTTCTCAACTCACATACTTTGAGGGTCAGGCCTTGTGCTGCAGTGATGGTTAGAGAAGCAAATTCAATGGACTGTTTGTCCTCAGAGCTCGTTTCCAGTAGGGTACAGAAACCTGGGAAGAAGTCATGGTAGTCAAGGAGGGGAAGGAGCTTGGATTTGAGGGAAATATTAAGAATTACCAGTTTCTCAGCATTTGAGAGGCTGAGACAGGAAGTTCAAGGCAGCATGGCTCACATCCTAAAACCCTTAAAAAAAAAAAAAAAAGCTAACAGCTTGAGTTGTTTTTTGTGTCAGAAACCATCTGAGAGCTTTACAAGGATTAACCAACGTAATCTTCCCAATACTCTTAGCATGCAGTTTCTTTCATTATCCTCACTTACACAAGGAGATTTAACAGCCTGTTCTGGTCACATAGCTTGAGTCTAGGCTCAGGCACCGAAATCAAGGAGCCCACTAGGGAAGTGTTGTGGAGAGGCAAGGGTAGAGTGTGAAGAGACAAAGTATCTAATCTTGAGAAGGCACACTTATCGGGAAGCAGTCTGGGAGTATGGCTCAGTGATAGAGTTCTGGTACTCTAGTTTACACAAGGCTCTGGGTTTAACATCCAGCTCAGGCAGTGGGGGTAGAGGACCTGGAAAGGAGATAAAAAGGAACCATAGGAATCAGGTGACACAGAAGGGACCTTGTTAGCTATTCTGTGGTAAGGATGTTCACACCCAGTAATTCAGTTTGAATACTGGCTCTGTTGCTTGCTTGCTGGGTGACCTTTGCACTTTGGAGCTAGTTTCCTTACCTATAAAACATGAATAATAAATCCTTCCTTGTAGAATTGTAAAGATCACAGACAACTATTTAATCGCAAGTGCTCTGGAATCATAATTTTAGGTCAGGTATCTAGAAATGATGGGAATGGAAGGGCACAAATGCGAGATGCCTGCCCAGAGGCGCTTCTCCAGGCCCATTCTTCCACTCCACTCTTCCCACATCTTTTAGCATCTTTGTACATCAGACCTAGCTGGTCTTCTAGAATGCTGGCCCTTGATCTAAGATGTCCTGTTACCATCCTCTCCTGTTGTCCTCTGCCCCCAGGCAAATGCAATCATGCCATCTTTTATCTGCCCCCACCCGCAACGTGGACTATATCCTAGCACACCCATCAGCTATGGTTCCTATTTGTTAGGGACTCCCCATCTCAAGCTACTGTAAGACAAGTTATCTTGTTCATTCCTGTCTTCAAGTGCCTATACATAAATAAATGTAATAAACCATCTCCTCCTCCTCCTCCTTCTCTTCTACCTCATTGTACTGAGGACTGAATTTGAACCCAGGGTCTTATGAATGTGAGACAAGCACTCTACCATTGAGCTATGTCCCCACTCCCAATAAATATTCTTTTTTTTTTTTGGTTTTGAGACAGAGTCTCTATAGTTCTAGCTGCCCTGGAACTCACTATGTAGACCAGTCTGGCCTCAAACTCACAGAGATTCTCCTACCTCTGCTTCCTGAGTACTGGGATTAAAGACATATCACCACTGTGCCCAGACCCCCCAAAATATTTTTGAAATCGTCTTATAGCCAGGCCCTCCTGCTCTAGATACTATATGGAGGCAGGCAGTCTGTCTTTATGGGGCAAACTTTCTTGGATGGCAAGAGGCTGGAGGGGCAGAAAGCAAACATGTAAACATATAAGTCATTTTAAGCAGCAATAAATTCTAAGAAAACAATAAAATGCAGTTGTCCCTTGGTACTCAGAAGGGCTGGTTCTAAAATCTCTGTCTGGGATCCCTCTGTCCCACCACCATCCTTATTATATAGCAAGAGCTCAGTAAGCCATGGCTACATAAGCCAAGACCCTAGAACCAGCAGGTACCTGGTTATAGGGAGGAACTTGGTAAGCAGTTTTGCCATCAAGGAACCAGGGTGACATAGCAGGACTAGTCTCCAGGTGTCTGAGCAATGAGGGAAGAGCAGCCTTGGACCAGATGCCTAGGGCGGCAGGCCTAGCCTTTGTACCTAGGGCTTGCTGTTGCCTGTTTCCCATATAGCACGGCATCAGACTCCCTGCACAGGTCATTCCATGAGAATAGAAGTTGAATTTCTGAACTGATGGCTACTCTACCTGTTTCTATAAGAAGCCAGGCCTACCAGGATCTGGCCATCCCTCCCCTTTAGAAGTTACCATCTGATGGCTGCTGCTGTTTCATTTTCTTCACAGTACTTCTCTCTGTCTGAAATGATCAGTTTGTATCTGTGTTGACTATCTTCCCTCCTTCAAGAACCTTTCCTTTGTGGGGTCAGATAAGTTGGAAATAAAAATAAAATGAAAACATCTACCTGGCCACCAAACCCACCCTGACTCTCTTAGCAAACAAATACTCAACACTTTCTGTGCGCCACCCACAGGGGTATTCAACAGTTGTTTCCAACTTCACTTGATAGTTTTGCTTCTCCAAACTTACTCCATGACTCTCCAGATTCCCCATCTCAGGAAAAGGCACCATAGTCCATCCAGTTGCCAAAATCTGAACCTCATGTTTATTCTTGATTTCTCCTATCTACCCGGTGTCTGGGTCAGCAGAAACCTTTGCCAGCACAGTCTCTCAAATGTATCCTCAATCAGCTTACTTCCCATTTTCCTCTCTTTCAGCCCCTGATGCCTTTGTCTTGGACACTGCTGGTCTCCTTGCTTCTGTGGGAACCCTTCTCCACTGGCCACAATAACTCATGCATCTAGGCTGGGGATATAGCTCTGTAGTGGAATGCTTACGTAGCATGTGTGAGGCTCTGGGTTCAGTCCTCAACACTGTCTATTGAGTGTCTGCTATGTGCCAGGCACTGTGCTGGGCTCTGGACACGCAGCAGTGAACACAACAGATAAAGTCCTTGCTGTTGAAAAGGTGACATTCTGATGAACAAATGAACACATTAGCAGTGAGGTCATGTTAGATTGTGTTAAGTTTTATCAGTTAATACAACTATAATCAAGAGCGACTTTAATGATGGCAGCATAAGAGACTCACTGTGTGCTAAGAAGTATAGTATTTCCAGTGTTAAATCTCATTTCAGGGCTAGAGAGGTGGCTCAGTGGTTAAGAGCACTGGCTGTTCTTGAACAGGACTTAGGTTCAGTTCCCAGCACCAACAAGGCTCCTAACAACTGTCCCTAACTCCAGTTCCAGGGGATCTGACACCCTCCATTGACCTCCGTGAGCAGTGCGAGCATGGGTACACTTAACATACATTCAGGCAAAACATACATACAAAACTTAAAACACTTCATTCTTGTATGAGCCCTGTGTAGTGGATATAATAATTTAGCCTGTTTTATGGTGAACAGAAGGCGTGTAAGTGGCTTGGCTTGGGACAATGATCAGGCACTGAGAGGCCAAGTGACTCCACCCACAGGGAGAGCAGTGCTGCTGGCGGAGGGAACATGCAGTGTCAAGTCAGGGTACAGTCACAGGGCTGTTGTGGTTGGATAGGTTGGGACTGCCAGAAGCTGTCTGGGTGTCCTGATGTAAGGGGTGTCTTGGTGCATAGGTTCTCCAGCAGGGCAGCTCAAACAGCAGAGCAGATGTGGGTACATTGTGTTTATATCATAGGAGGCTAATGGGCCTGCCGACGGCTATGCTGCGATTGCCCAGGCGGACAGGCTGACTCAGGAGCCAGAGAGCATCCGCAAGTGGAGAGAGGAGCAGAAGAAAAGGCTGCAGGAGCTGGGTGAGGGCACAGCTGGTGGGCAGCTGTTCAGCAGGGATGGCTTCCGGGATATGCTGGGTGGGACAGAGTGAAGCAGCCTCAGGGTCTGTGAAAGCCCATGCTGCCTTCATGTGGATTTGGTTGAGGATGGGGACTGGGGCTGCTGGCTAGGGCCAAGGGTAGGCAGCCAGGGTGGATTTTTCCAGTGGGCAAGTTGTTACTCATTCTTCTGTTGGGTTCACAGATGCTGCCTCTAAGGTGACTGAACAGGAGTGGCGGGAGAAGGCCAAAAAAGACCTAGAGGAGTGGAACCAGCGCCAAAGCGAACAAGTTGAGAAGAACAAGATCAACAACCGGTGAGAGGCGCCCTGGGGACGAGGAGACACAGGGGCATGAAGGGAGCTATGGAGACCTGGCGGGGAGACCTGAGGACATGAGGGCTCTGGGGCTTTGGGGTGAGCCACAGTGGCAGTGAGCAGGGTGGTGATTATTGTGGACTGTCTTCAGATGGGTGATGTAGTAAGGGTGTGGAGGGAGGAGGTGACGGACACCTAGGGTCCTTCAGAGCTGGTCCACTCCCAAGCCCTTGCCCCTCTCCATGACTAGGAGGAAGCAATTCTGTTGGTCAGCAGAATGGGTGCCATGGCCTGGGGTATAACCACACTGCCCAGGACCCTGGGCCCTCTGTGGGCAACTTAGAGCAAGTGGGCACAGGTCTGGCTGGGAGTGAAGAACCAGCCTGAGTATTTGACTTCATTGCTTATAAAAAGGCAATACTAGTACCCAGCACAACTAAGGGATAAAAGGACATTACTAGCCTGTATAACTGAAAACAGGGTAGGAACATAGGCATAGTGGCATCTGGCGCTCAAGAAGTCAGTGTGCACTTGCTCTTCTTGACACTCAGCTCTGTTTCCTTCTGGGCTGGCTCACTCTTGGGCATACCCCCTGTACAGGGCCAGCAGCTTCAGGCTTCTACCCTACTCTCTTGGCAGGTCCAGTGAAAATAGCATCAGGTGTCTAATGGCCCCAGACAGAGCTGGTCTGGCTTGAGTCCTATGTTCGTGCCAGCTCCGTGACTAGCCAGGAGGGCTGCTCCAATGGGACCCTGCCAGGGTGAAAGTCCCATTCATTGAGCTGCACACAGGGGCCAGTCCTATCCAAACTGCTGGGACTATGGTGGAACCAGTAAGTCCTGTGCATGAAGGCCATAGAAGCAACGAGGCAATATTAGCAGGCTGGAGAGGAATCCTTGTGAAGACTTGGCTTTGGATTTAGTTCACCAGGAAGGGGAAAAAAATACAAGGGCTGGAGTAAGGGAGAACATTCTAGACCTGAGAGTATCACAGTAGGAAGAGAGGATGTGCTATGTTGGTTCACAAGTAGTTAGGGTGTCGAGGGAGGTTTCATGAACCAGGAGGGAGTCACATTGGGGGGGAGGCTTGGGTAGAGATGTGAGCAGCAGGGAGCCACTGAAGGAGTCTGAGTAAGAGTAAAATGGGGGATACTGTACCAAGGGTCCTGTGGCCAAGGTATACTCCTGTGGGTAGCTGCTGAGCCTTTAACTTGTACTTCCTAACATGTCTCCTATTGAAACTAACAGTTTCTCTTTCTCTTTAACCCTCTGCCTGCCTGTCTTGCTGTTTGTCTTCCCTCACCTAACTCCTTCTCCTAAACTTTCCCTTAAGGATCGCTGACAAAGCATTCTACCAGCAGCCAGATGCTGAGATCATCGGCTATGTGTACGTGTCACCTTTGCTTTCTGCAGGCGGAGTTGTGGAGAGGGCCCAGCAGTTTCTCACGTCTCTCGTTTGTGGTGCATAAATGCATGTAGCTGGGCATGAGACAATGACCAGAGCAGGAAGTGAATTCCAGGATGGGTGCAGGCCCAGCCCATGTCTCCATCCATGCAACTGTCCCTCCAATAAACTGGAGGCAGTTTGGGAGAATCAGAGTCCTCAAGTGAGAGCAGAGGAAGGAATGCTCTAGCCAGCCCCTTGTGGGAGGGGCAAAGGGCAAAGCAGCCTAGTTCTTTCTCTCTGAGATGCCTTTCAGGGGTGGGTGGTGGGTGGGATGAAGTGTTTTACTGAACAAACACTAGCATTGGGTGCTGAATCATAAAGAATAAGAGATGTCTTTATATGTCTATCCTTCACTCCTACCCCCAAGTACACTGACTTGGCTATGAGCCCCCGCCCATACCATAGTTTTCCTGTCTCTGGGTTTAGAGTCTTGCAGGAACTGCAACTCCTGGTCCTGGGGACTCCAGGTCAAAGGAGAAACACAGTGATTTATGAGTACGGTTGGCGCTCATGTGTAGCCGGGTCTTTGCTATTCCTGCTAGAGCCAGGCTTTGCTGAACCACATGCCACTGTGGCCTCTGCTGCCGTCTGTACTCATCCTAACAACACAGCCAGTCAGTGGTCAAACAAGGAGAAGACACACACAGTCATTTCCAAAGATGCTGATGGTTTGGAATACATTGTAGTTAAGTCACATGGGGGCGGGGGGCATGTGGAACTCTGAAAGCCATCGTCTGCTGGGAAGCCAGTGCAAGCTTCAGAGACTCCATAACCTTCAGATGCACCTTAAAATTCGAAAAGGAGTTTGCTGGGTCGGGAAGATTGACAAGGCACACTCTAGGTGGGAGAAGCATCTGGGGTAGAGCATCAAGGGGCTACATTTGTAGGGCTGGATGGGAGCTGAGGCTAGAAGGTATCAGTCTGGGACTGGCAAAGTACCTGCTGTGTCAGGCAAAGCTCAGACTTGACACTCAAGGCCATGGGGAGCCATGGGGAGGTTTCTAACAGGGAAGGGAATATCTGGCAGACTTGGGTGCTGTAGAGTACCATGGGGTCTGTGTTCCTATTGAGTCCAAGGAAATGACCCAGAGAACCCAAAAAAGCCCTGAAAGAGAAAGAATTGGAACCAAAGCATCTTAGTCTCTTTATCTACCTATGAATTACCAAGGAAGGTTGAACAAATGCAGATTCTGGTTAGCAGACTGAGATGAGGCTCAGGCTCTTTCTAACAAGTTCTACAGTGATGCCAACACTGTTGGGCATGGTCCACAGGCCACTCTGTGCATTAAGACAAACGGGAACCTCCTGACTCTCACAGGAAGTCCCAGGGACAAATTCCTTCATCCAAACCCCCCATCTAGCTCTGCACAGTGCACACCTGCCACCATTGGAATCTTGGGGCAGCAGAGTGGAGGTCATGATTGTTTTTCACAGGTTAGATGAGCACAGGGTAGACAAACAAGATCAATAGTTCTGTGGGTGGGGTAGGAAGTGCATAATGGATCCTGGGCAGTTCTTCTTGTAGCACAAACCACTGGGATTACCTGGAGAGCTTTCTGCCATAAGCCAGCATCTGATATGTGACAAAACTGGTCCTGTTTGAGATGTAGAATACTTTCTGAAAAAGAAGGGATTCTCTGGGATCTTTTCTGGCCCTAAGCAGATACAGGGCTCTCCCTGCTTCTTCGATGAAGAACCCTTATCTTTCTCTTAATGACTCCTATACTGAGAGTTTGCCTGTTCAACTGTATTTGCTATACTTTGCTTCTACATTGTCCCTCAATGACTTTTTCTTTTGGGAGGGGGAAGGGTAGCAATGTTGGGGATTGAACTCAGGGCATCATGCATGCTAGGCAAGCATTCTATTACTGAGCCCCAATTAATGGTTTTAAAAAAGTTCAATTCAGGCTGGCCTTGGATTTGTGATCCTCCTGCCTCAGCCTACTATGTGTTGAGATTATAGGCATAGACCACCATGCCTGGTAATCACTGGCTTTTTAAACTGTTACCTAGAACTTCTGAAGCAAAGAACATACCAGTTTTTATCCTAACTTGATTCCAACAAAAG
Organism: Eospalax fontanierii; assembly: GCA_035773235.1. NCBI lineage: Eukaryota > Metazoa > Chordata > Mammalia > Rodentia > Spalacidae > Eospalax > Eospalax fontanierii. Next base: position 57,012,035 of record CM069526.1, read on the forward strand.
CACAGCCTCAAGACAAGAGTTCTTTTGGGTTCAAAAGGATTCTGTAGTCAGTTATGCTTGACATGTGGAGGATTCTACATCTATTACATAGTTGGCTAGCTGGTTAGTCAGTGTCCTCTCTTGGTCAAGGTCTTGGAGGTGTTGAAAATAACTAGAGACAGAGATCAGTGATAGACTCACATAGCATGTCTGAGGCCGTATGTTCAGTCCCTAGTACTGAAGAGGGAAAAAAAAAGCTTGAAGCCTTTATATATTAGGAACCCCTCATGGAAATGTACTGAACAGAGCCAGGTGTGATGGCACACACCTGTAAATTCAGCATTGGGGGGCAGGGTAAACAAGATCAGGAGATCAAGGTCATCCTTGGCTACACAGCTGGCTTGGTCTATATGAGACCCAGTAGAAAAGGGAGGGAAGGAAGGAGTAAGAGAAGGAAAGAGGGAGGGAGAGAAGGAGGAACTGAACAGAACACCTAGACTGGGAAGGTCTTTCTGAGGAGGTAAAGCCTGCTCTGGGAACTAAGTGACAGGAAGCAGCCTGCTAGGCACAGTGGTGCATACTAACCCTAGCTCTTGGGAGGCAGGAGCATCTCAAGCTTAGGAGTCTGAGACCACCTTGGGCAGGAACATGCCTTTCAGGAAGAGGTCACAGTACATTCAAAAGCCTGAGTCTAGACAACTTAGGCTTCCTTCTTCTTCTTTTTTTTTGTTTGGTAACACAGATTAAACCTAGAGACTCATGTATAATGAGCATGTGGTCTACCAGCAATACTTTTAGCCCTCGGTTTCTTGTACCAAGGCTGTTCCTGGTGGCTGAGGTCATGGGGCACAGGGCTGGGGAGACTTCTAGCTAGATGTCCCAGAGTGGGCTGATGGGAGCAAAACATCAGTGACTCAGGAGACAGATGGACAATTGTGTAAACTCCATCTTCTCTCCCCTGCAGGGCATCTGAGGAGGCTTTTGTGAAGGAATCCAAGGAGGAGGCCCCAGGCACTGAGTGGGAGAAGGTGGCCCAGCTGTGTGACTTCAACCCTAAGAGCAGCAAGCAGTGCAAAGATGTGTCCCGGCTGCGCTCGGTGCTCATGTCTCTGAAGCAGACACCGCTGTCCCGCTAGGTGCCTGCCATAAGTATGGCCATAATGCATAGGCCACGCTGGGGTAGAGGAGGAACAGCTGCTTCAGCCAGGGTGGAACTTCCTCTGGCAGCTGCCACACAGTCTATTCTGTTCCTCCCCATCTTTGGAAGCTGGGAAATGGGACCCTTATCCGTCTCCTCCCTCCCTTTTGGCCCTATGTTCCAGCCCCTCACAATTCCTCAGTCCACTCAATTGTGACTGTCCCTCCTGATGTATTATTTTTCTTGGCTTAAAGGGTGTGTTAACTCTTTTACACTATTTATTATCATCCTCATTTCTCTGGAAGCCACAACTGGTGTCAGGGCTCAATTTGTGCTTAGAACTTTCCCAGCCTCATGCCCTTGAGAGGTGAGATTGGAACCACAAAGGTCAGTAGCCCCAACCGCTGTCTGCTGCCTCCCTCCACAGCAAGAAAGACAAGCTCTCACAGAAAAGTTTTGCAACCTCTTTACCAAGTTTGAAGGTGGGGACTCTGTTATTCTCATACAGAGCCAAGGAAACTAAGGCTCCCAGAATGGAAGTAGCTTGCAGTGGGAGGGAGGAGGCAAGACCAGAGGTCCCTATGTCTTCTAAGCCTGGGTAAGAGCCTGGTAAATATGTACAATCAGACCCTCTTCCCTGGGGTTGGCCAGGACCCCTTGGATATGGAGGGTCTGCTGCATTGCATATGTACCTCCTATCTTCAGCTGTTCCTTCCTGTGGATTTGAGATAAACAACAGTGACCACACCTTCTTCCCCTTCAGAGGATGCTGTAAAAACAGGACGTTTAAGCCATTGTAATCTGCATGGTATTTAAAAAGATTTGACTAACTGCCAATAGTATTAAGTTTTTAGGACTGTTATACCAAAAACTGGATGTCTCAGAACATCAAAAATTTATTGTCTCACAGTTCTGGAGAATAAATTCTCAAATCAGGGAATCAGCAGGCCACTTCCTCTGGAGATGCCAGGGCAGGTTCTGTGCCTCTTTCATAGTTTTGGGGGGCTCAGGCATTCCATGGCTTGCAGATATATCCCTCATTTTGCCTACATCATCACATGGCTGTCTTTTTTTCATCTTCCTTCTATTTATGTTTTTGAGTCCAGATTTTCTTTTTATAAGGATACCAGTTATATTGGATTAAGGCCTGGCTTAAATACTTTATTTTAACTATTAATGGCTATAAAGTTCCTATTGACAAATAAGGCCTAAGGAATTGAGAGTTGGAGTTCAACATCTTTTATTTGGGGGGAGGGAGATGACAGACACACACATCATAACACTAACAGAAATAGTGGACACCTTTTGTAAAGGTGTCAGTCTTCAGCCTTTCATAGTCTTTCCTTGTATCTTGAGAGCTCCACAATGCATTCACTATTCTACATTTGCAGTCTGCTTCATAGCTGAGACCATGACGGAAGCAGAAACAGCTGGACCTTCTACTCAGAGAACTAAATCCTGTCAGGGGCTCAAGAAGGAATGTGTCTTCACTCTCTCCTCCCACCCAGCTTGAAGCGGGTGTTTAGAGGCAGAGTCATACAGGGAGAAGTTCAGGTTCTCAGTTCAATACTAGAGTGCTGACCACAGACCAAGAATGTGTGAGACTTTGTGTCAAAAGTTGTAATAGGTCAGGCGTAGAGGCACATGACTTTAATCCCAGCACTCAGGAGGCGGAGGTAGAGGCAGGGACGATCTCTGAGTTTTAGGCCAGCCTGGTCTACATAGCAAGTTCAAGGCCAGCCAGGACTACACAGCAAGACCAGTCTCAAAAAAGCTGGGATGGTATAGAATAGTGGAACCAGAGGGGCTAACAGGAGATGTGAGTGGAGTAAGGAGATACAGAGGTGGAGGCAGAGTATCTTGACTCCAATAGGACTATAGCAAGCCTCACATGAAGGCTGCAGAAACTTCAAAACTGCTGCTTCCTCCACCGTCCCACCAATGGTACCGCTTTAGACCTCTGAACTCAGATCTCAAGAAAGAGAATTTGGGAATCTCTGCTTTTTACAAGTGCCCCAAATAACTTGACCATTGCCAGAAAACACTGGATGGCATTAGGCTAAGTCCTTTTCTCTTGATTGGGATTAAACATAGGGCTTCACAAGGGCCACGTGCTGAATGTACCACTGAGTTACATCCCCAGAGCATTTGGATTTTAAAAAATTAAAAAAAGAAAATTATATGTATGAGTGTATTGCCTGCATGTCTGTAAGTGCACCTGTGTTGTGCAATGCCTGTGAAGGCCAGAAGAGGGTGTCAGAGTCCCTGGAATTGGAGTTACTGACCGTTCCTAGCTGCCATGTGGGAGCTGGGAACCAAACCCAGATCCTCTGCCAGAGCAGGCAGTGCTCCTAATCCCTGAGCAGTCTCCAGCACTCCTATTTATAATTTTGATACAGGGTATCAAAGTTACTAGCTTTTAACTCACAAGCAAGCCTTGAACTTGTGATCTTTCTGCCTCAACTTTAACAGTGGTTGGGGCTACGAGTCCGCACAATCAGTCCGGCTGAATTCTAAAGGCCACTCTTACCAACAGTCTGTTCCTTCCTAAATCCAAAGACCAAAACCATGGTTTGGATTGTGGAAGTGAGATTAAGAAATAATTCATAACATTACTAGTGCATTAGGTTTATTACGGAGTGGAGGGGTTGTGGCACAAATAGAAGCAACCCAAAGTGAAGTCAATCTGATTTCTGGAAAGAAAAATCTGTCACACAACCGGCCACTTCCTCACCCAACAACAGAGGCCTGTGTGAAAATGGAGGGAATAAGTCTGGCATAGGTTGTTTGCTGCTCCTGGGTTTTGTAACGATCTCCACGGAGCTTTCAAGGCCCTGAAATAGGATCAGGGTCGAGACTTCATAGCTGATGCAGCTAATCCCAACAAGATGGCTGCGACCGTGAAGCCTTGGGCGGCGATCCGGGTGCGCATCATTATTTGGGAGCGCTGACTCTGGCCGCTATGGAAGCAGTAAAGGCCATAGGTGAGGGCTGCCGCTGTACCCAGACAGCCTGGGGAGAGGACAAAAGAACTGGGAGCAACAGGTCGGATCCTGCAAGTCCCTTCAGGATGTCCCTCCAGAGCCAGAACTTCTAGGCCGCAGCAGGGAGCGGCGGCGGTGGTTCCTTTCAGAACCCACAGCGTCCAAGCCCCGCCACCTCTCGCGTTCCGGTCCGTTTCAGTCCTTCCAGCCCCAATCCTTTCCTCACGTCTCCGGTCCCCTCTTCTTCTCATTCCCCCAGCCTATCCGGTCCTCCCTCTATTTTTCCCCCGCTGAATCCACAGAGTCTCGATCTTCAGTTCCTAAGTACACACTTACCTATTGGTACCATTGGGTTCTCACGGGTCTTGCGAATGAACTTCTCCTTGAAGCCTTCTGGGTTGCCGTAGATCGTAGGGCTGAAGCCTTCGATGACTGGGGGCTGAGACTGATCTAAAGACGCCTCTGGATTCACAGAGCGGGGAGCCGCCATGTTCACAGGAACTAAAACAGGTAGGACAAAATTGGGACGACGAACTCCGCCTTCCGACGAGGTCACCACGAGGGCGGGGAAATGGCCTGCTGAACGTAGCACGCAGGCGCAAATGTCCGTTGCATTCTGGGAGTTGTAGTAATCCGCGCGGAGGCGCCACTAAGAAGACTACATTTCCCAAAAAGCCCTGCGCGCGTCGTTGGCCCGAGTCTTATTTAACACGAGGCTTTGAGTGAGGTTCCACGTTTGAGTAGCTAGTTCTGCAGGCAGCGCGATGCCTAAGGCCAAGGGAAAAACCCGGAGACAGAAGTTCGGTTACAATGTTAACCGAAAACGCCTAAATCGGAATGCCCGTCGGAAGGCAGCGCCGCGGATCGAGTGGTGAGGGGCCGGTTCCGAGGCAGGGGCCTTTGCCGGGATCGCCGGCGAGGTGACAGAATCTCCATCTCTCTCTTTTTGCCGTTAGCTCCCACATCCGACATGCCTGGGACCACACCAAATCTGTGCGACAGAACCTGGCGGAGATGGGGTTGGCCATGGACCCCAACAAGGCGGTTCCTCTCCGTAAGAGAAAGGTATTGACAAGGAAGGCCCCTGGCACTCCTCTCCCCAGCCCCCCAGCCCTTCCCTACTTCTTTTCCCTTTCTTTCTTGTGGCTGGGTTTCAGAATTTGATCTTACATCGTTCCCGGATTTGCTAAGCCAATCCCCATAGCTTGCACTAATTGTGATAAAAGCCGCGTAACGACTTCTTCACTCACACCGCCTGAGCACACATTTGGACTTGGGTTGGAACTTCTTTCCTCCTCCGTTTAGCCTTTCTTCTTCGACCTGTTTGGCATATCAGTGGTGTTTTGTAGAGTGTATCTTCTGTTCTTGACTCCCCAGACCTTGAGATCTTTGTTTCCTACACATTCCTTCAGTCGTCCTTCAGCTGAGGCTTCCCTACGGCCACTTTTCTTCCCAACATGTCTTTCTGGACCACCCCTTGAATCTTAAAAAAAAAAAAAAAAGTACCCTTCTTCACTGACTCGCCTCTTTCCTGCTTTATTTTAATTAATAGCAATTGTAAGTGCATGATGGTATTTATTAGTTTCTCTCTATTCCTTCATGCCAAAGGAAAATGACACACAACTGTTTTTAAATCAAACGTAAAGCTATAACTAAGCACTATTAGGTTAAGTCCTTCCTTTGAAAAGATATCTGATTTCTCTGTAAATTATTCATGTGCAGTGTTTGTGTTGTATCAGGCAACAGAGAAAGGGAGGCAAGGAGTGTTAGGCTTATTTTATGAATAACCACAGAAAGATGACTGCTTGTTTCTTAAAAAAAAAAAAAAAAAAAAAAGTTACTGGGCTGGAGAGATGGCTCACTGGTTAAGAGCACTGACTGTTCTTGCAGAAGACCCAGGTTAGAATTCCAGCACCCACATGGTGGCTAATCACGGACTGTAATTTGTAACTCCACTTCCAGGAGATCCCCTCTTCTCTAGGGGCACTGAATGACATGGGTGCACTTAAATCCATGCAAGCGTAATACTCATACACATAAAATAAAAATAAAAACAAAGTAAAAAGATTGTAGTTGTTGAGAACTTTAGTGCCTTGATTCTTGTTAACTACTTCTGCCTGACCTTAGGCAATGATTCTTAGGCTAAATAAAGTTGTATTGGGATGGGCAAGACCTTGATCCTGGTTAAACTTTCCCTGACCGAAGGTCCTTAATTATTGGTCTAACAGGCTCTGTTTGCAGGTCAAGGCCATGGAGGTAGACATAGAAGAGAGACCCAAAGAGCTTGTGCGGAAGCCTTATGTGCTAAATGGTGAGTGTGGACTATGTTCTTCTTGGACATCATCCTACCTTGTCAACTTGAAAAAGCTGTAGGTCTTCTTTACTTTATAGCTGGTGAGACCAAGATTCAGAGAGGAGAAACAAGCTAGTGTAGGGTTCAGAAGTACTACTGTGTCTTCAGCTGAGACATTTTCAGGCTCATATTAATGAAGTTTTAAGTGCTTTAGATTGATTTTTTTTTTTTAATTTATGTGTATCAGTATTTTGCATCTATTTAAGTGTATCTATGCATGCGGTGCCCACAGAGGTCAGAAAAGGGCATCAGATCCCTTGGAACTGTAGTTAAGGATGGATGTTAGCCACCATGTGGGTACTGGGAACCTAACCCAGTTCTCTGGAAGAACAGCCAGTGCTCTTAACTACTGAGCCATCTTTCCGGCCTGTAATACTGACAAAGTTTAAATGTGTGAACTAAGATAAGAGATGTTTCGAAGTATTGCACGTATTGACACTGTTCTATAAGTAGAGAACTTTCTGAATTTTGATTTTGCAAAGCTAAAACTGCTTAAACAACCATGTCAGAGATTTAACATTTTTATTTTTTGATTTTTATTTATGTGTGTGGTTTACCTACATATATGAAAGTGTACCATGTGTACAGTGTCCAGGAAGACCATAAGAGGACATCAGATCTCCTGGAATCTGGAGTTAAGGGTACATGTTAGCCACTGTGTAGGTGTTGGGAACTGAACTCAGGTTGTCTGCAAGAGCAGTCAGTAAGTACTCTTAACTGATGAGCCATCTCTCCAGCCCTATCAGTTTTGTTTTAAGACAGGGTCTCCCTGTGGCCACAGCTATCCTGGAACTCAATCTCAGAAATCTATCTACCCCTGCCTTCCTAGTGCTAGGATTAAAGGCATGCAACACCATGCCCAGCTTAATTAACAGGCTTGTTCTATAGCCTAGGCTAACCTTGAACTTGAGATCTTCCTGCTATAACCTCAGTGCTGGTACTGCCTAGTTGTTTTTAAAATATAGCAATTTTTGGGTCAGTCACAAGTCGTTAATCCCAGCACTCTGAAGGCAGAAGCAGGTGGATTCTCTGCGAGTTCAAGGCCAGCTGGGGCTACAGGGAGACTCTGTCTCAAAAAGACTAAAAAAAAGCTCCATATCTTAGATTTTCCCCTCACAGTTAAAAACCTGGGCCCAACCCCCACCACATTCCAGCCTTCAGCTATTCAGACCTTCCCATTGTAAATACTGCCATAATATACCAAGAAAAGAGACTCTCCAATAGTATTATAACTGAAAGGGAGCCAAAGCTTGAGAAAAAAATGGACTTGCTTTTCAGGGAGTTTCTACAATATGGATGATTTGGTGTTGGGAGTAAAGTCTGGGATCCTAAAGCTGAAGGGGAGGGTTCCAGCTTTGAATTTGGGAATGGGCTGGTGTAGCAATGGGACTGGATAGAGGAGTGTCTGGGCATGTCAAATAATGCAAATAATGCAGAAGGTAAAGTCTTACTCTGTTTTCTGGCTTCTTTTACCCCAGACCTGGAGGCAGAAGCCAGCCTCCCAGAAAAGAAAGGAAATACCTTGTCTCGGGACCTCATTGACTACGTTCATTACATGGTGGAGAACCATGGGGAGGACTACAAGGTGAGGCCTGACAGGAAAAACTATTTGGGCTGGTTGTGAAGACACGCTGGACTGTTTGTGGCCGGATCTGCTTACCTAGTACCTATTTCTTGAGAAAGAAAAGGAGGAAAGAGATTCTAGGAAAGGATCCTGTTGACAGGAATCTAATTTGGATAAAATGTTCATAGGGATAAGGGGATAGATGGAATGGCTTGTGGTTCATATTCTACTCACAGATGCTTTATTCATTTATTTATCTTTTTGAGACAGTATCTCGATATGTAGTACTGGTTGGCCTGGAACTCATGGAGGGTTCCTGCCTCTGCCTCCCAAGTATTGGGAGGATTAAAGGCATGTACTACCACTTCTGGCAGCTTCTATAGTATTTTTTAAATAATGTTTTTAATGTATTGCATGTGCATGGGCAGGGAGAGATACGAGGGTGTCACGGCATGTGTGTGGGGGTCAGAGGACAGTTTTTAGAAGTCAGCTCTTCCCTTCCACCTTGTTGAGGCAAGGGTCTCTTGTTTCTGCTGCTGCCTGGCATAATCTAGGCTAGCTGGTCCACAAGCTTCTAGTCAGTTCTCTTGACTGCCTCCCTTTTCACTATAGGGGTTCTGGGATTACTGGTGCATACCACCATTGCATCTGGCTTTCTCTATGAACCTTGGGGGGTGAACACAGACCATCAGCTTGCACAGCAATTGCTTTTACTGCTGAGCCATTTCCCTAACCTTTTTATTTTTACCATGTTTTGATTGCATGTATGTAAGTACACCTATGCTGTGCAATGCCCTCAGAGGCCAGAGGAGGGAATCAGATTCCCTGGAACTAGAGTTGGTTGTTAGCTGCTATGTTGGTACTGGAAACTGAACTTGGGTTCTCTGTAAGAACAGCCAGTGCTCTTAACCACCGAACCATCTCTAATCTCCTTTTTATCTTTTTGAGACAGGGTCTCACTCTCACTGTGTACCCCTGGCTAACCTGGAACTTGCTATATAGCTTGGCTGGCGTTGAACTCACAGAGATCCACCTGCCTCTGCTGAGTGCTGGGATTAAAGGTGTGTGCAACCATGCCTGGCCTTTTTTTTTTGAAACGGGGTCTCCTTGTAGCCCCAGCTGACTTGGAACCGGCTATGAAGACCAGACTGGCCTTAATCTTGAGATCTGCCTGTCTTTGCCTCCCAGTACTAATTTTAAAGGTGTGCACCACCATCCCGAGGTTTTTTTTTTTTTTTTTTTTTTTTAAAGATCTGGCTGTGCTGAAACTCTGGAGGTACCTGACTATGGATTGGACATCAGCTCCCTGATGGGTTCCAGCTATTTGGGAGGCCCACTGCTCTCTCCAAACTGCCCGGTTCCTTCCCTAAGGACATTGTACTCTTTTTCCCTTACCCTTAAGTGTTGAAGGGCTCCATGTCTCCTATGGCTTCTGAGGTAAAGAATTTGGACCTCAGAGATAGGAACTGGCATGCTCAATTTAATTTAGGCAGTCAGGATTTGAACTTTGCTTCTTTAGCCCTCCTCATGTGGCCCTTCTTCCTTTTTAGGCCATGGCCCGGGATGAGAAGAATTATTATCAAGATACCCCAAAGCAGATTCGGAATAAGATCAATGTCTATAAACGTTTTTACCCAGCGGAGTGGCAAGCCTTCACTGATTCTTTGCAGAATAAGAAGATGGAGGTTGAGTGATTGGTGTACACCTGCCCAGACTTAGGCCTCCTGGACCAAAGGAGCCAAAGCCAGGGTTTACGACAAGGAGTATACAGTTTCAGATGATGCTGGCAAAATCCTATGGAATTAGTACACACACACACACACACACACACACACACACACACACACACACACACGAACCATGCTCCCCTTTTGGAAAGGGAGCTCTTTCTTTCAGAGGCCATGATTTATATTCTCTTGGGGGCTCACAGAAAAGCCAGTGCTTACTGTTCTGTTTTTAGAGTTGATGCTTTATTTAAATGTAATCTACATATGATAAAACAGACTATTTTACTTGTGTAATGGTTTTTACTATGCCCCACTGAGCCCTGGAGCTGGCCCAGTGAAAACTAACCCTACTATGGCAGAGGGGCCATCCAGCTCAAGCAAGTGCTACAATCACATGCTTTTGTAGGCCTGGGCTTCTTCCTCTCCTTGAGTGCTCCTAGCCTAGGTTTCCTAAACAGGACTTTCACTTAACTCCCCTATGGAAACTTGCCAGGAAGCCTGAGCCACCTAGAGGGGGTTTTCCTTGCTATTGTTAGTTTGACCCTGGGACTAGCTGTTTTACTCTGGGAGGCTAAGGAGTCAGTTTCTTTGGATTGCTTATGTTGGCCTTGGCCTAATGCAAACCTTGGGACCCTAAACCTGCCATCTGAGACTAGCAGACTGCTAGATACCATTCCAGTGTGCTGCACACTGGGGAGCTGTACATGGTATGGCCATTTTGAGGGCAGTGGCTTGAGAAGGTGATATTCTGAGGCAGCAGGATCACAGGCAAGATGTGAGATGAGCATTTAAAGTCCTGACACTGTCCCTGCCTATTACTCATTTAAAAACCTCTCAAATTCCAAGGACTTCTTTCAGGAGCACCTGTAGTCTTATCCCTTCACTGCTCTTGAAAAAGAGACCATCATGTTTTACACATTTCATTAAAACCCAAGAAGGTGCATACTTGTGTTATACATCAAGGAAACAAAGTGGAAAAATGTCTGAGTGGGGCCTGACATCAAGTCTGTTCTGAAGGGAGCCCATCTATGTATGCCACAATATCAAGGTGGCCTTAGGAGGGTCCCAGAATCCCAGTTAATGGCTTCAGCCCTAGATTCCAGGATTGCTTGGACATTTAAACGACCTAGAACAGTCCTTAGATTATATACAGGAGATCCTGCACAAGGGCCTGTTATTTAGTTTTTGATCTGTTCTCTACAGAATTCCAAATTTGGGCCTTTGCTTAGGATGTCCCCTTGTTTATGTAGTTCACGTACCAACTTTCAGAAGCCACTTGTGTCATTATCTATGGCCTCTAGTCTGTGTTAAGTGTCCTGTAGTCTTGTGTCTATGTATGTCCTTCCAGAAACAATACCTGTCATTGTCAGCCCAGGGCTGCCTGTATTTTTACAGTGCTGAAGATCAAACCTGATGCCCAAGTGCCTTACCTGAGCTCATCCCCATAATACCTTTAAATTTGTTCGGCATCTCCTGCCAAATTGAGCTTCAGGTCCTGGATTTTGTGGTAAATTCTAAAATCTGACCCAATGCAGGTTCTTGGGGAATGTTTATAGAATGGATTACCTATAGAGCTCTGTGGCCTCCTGACCTTGAACATGAAGGCAGAAGACTTCTTTGAACTTGTTTTCACCTTCTAGCTATGGCCCCATCAACTAGATTCTCTTCAAGTTTTGGGAGAAGGCATTGGATTGTCTGCCCCAAAGATTAAAGAGATAAGGAACTAGAACTTGATGTCTGAGAACTTAAACTGTAGTAGCACCTCACCTTCCAGAGCTACCTGGCACTGGGACTATTTAACACCCAAGCAAGCATTATACCACTGAGAAACATTTCCAACCCTCTTGTGTGGAGTTAGTTCTCTACCTTTACATGGGTTATGGGAACTGAATTCAGGTCATCAGGCTTTCATACCAGGTGCCTTTACCTGCTGAGTCATCTCACAGGCCTGACTTTGTACTTTGAATCAAGGTCTCCCTAAATTGCCCACATTGTTCTTGTACTCACTCTGAAATCCAGGCAGACCTCAAATTTATGATCTCCTGAGCAGCTGGGTTAAAGGCCACCAGGCCCTCTAGGCCTAGCCTCAGTAGTCTTGATAAAAGTTACTCCAATAGACATAGCGGAACTCTTTTATTCTTAAGTTTATTTCCTCTCCTTTGGGGAATGTAACAGTTGTACTACATAATAGCACACATTAGACAAAGGCAGATCTTAGGAAAATCTTGTCTTCAACAATTAATTCTGGTTCCAAGGTATAAGCTTCAACCTCTGGAACGTAAGACAGAGTTTTAAAACAATGATAGGTCTATCATCCCAATGACAAAAGGAAAAATTGTCAACAAAATTTCGTCCAAGTCATTCCTTAAGTATTTAATACAAAAGCAGAAAAATTTCATCTTAATGCAGAGTGATTCACATCTCAGCAGCAATTCTGTTCTCGAATGGAGCCCAGGGGCACAGCAGGCCACTCCTGATCCTGCTTACTTTCTGGCTTGGAAACTTCCCATTCCGTGCTTCTCACACTGGCAGTAAACAGGGTGCAGAAGCATGTTGGCCAAATGTCCTACAACAGTAGTCTACTATCAAAAACCAAAGCACAAACCAGGGGCTGGAGATGCATGGCTCAGCAGTTAAGAGCTGGCTGCTCTGGCAGAGGACCCAGGCTTACTTCTGAGGACCCACATGGTAGATAACTACCTGTAACTCCAGTTCCAGGGGGGCCCAATGCTACCTTCTGGCCGCCACAGGCATTGAGCATGGTGTACCTATATGTATGCAGGCAAAATGCTCATACACATAAAATTTTTTTTAAATGAAAGTTAGAAAAAAAAAAAAAAAAGGCAAACTGCAAACCAGGCATGATGGCTCATGCATCCTGTAATCCCAGCATTTGGGAAGCAGAGACAGGAGGATCTCTATGAGTTTGAGGTCAGCCTGGTTTATGTATTGAGTTCCAGGCCAGCCAGGACTACACAGTGAGATCATGTCTCAAAACAAAATCAAACCATGAGCTTTAAAGAAAAATGTCCATGTAGCTGTTCTCTTATACAGTGGTTCCTGGCAGACTGAAAGTTCCTTTGCCTGCACTAGTGTCAACAGAGATTGGCCATGAACTGGAATGTGCACTGGAGAGAATCAGAATTTCAGTTTCTTTGCTACTCTCAGAGAAAAATGGTCCCAGAAGGCTCAGTGATATGCCCAAGACCATGCTGATGGCTCTTCTATTAGTGTTGTTCTGTGTCCTGGGTCACATGGTAGAATCTTAAGTACAAGTGAGTCACTGTGCAGTACTTGTCTCCAGTTGTGGTCTGAAGGACAGGAAGGAAAGGAAGCTACAGCTGTCTCCATTGATACCTGTGGTTATCTCACCATCACTCACTATTCAGGTAATTTTCTCAAAGCTTCAAATTTTCTATGACAATCTCCAGGGTTTTTTATTACAGCACCTAGAAACAGAATCTGGAACTTTGGCCTATTCCTTTGATAAATATATAAATAAATAAATAAAATGCAGTTCTGAGGCTGACCCCCAACTCTAGTCTTGTTCTAGGACCTGGGCTCCTCCCTTCTCCAGACTCTGTAAACATGGGCATTGGCACAGTTAGTACAAGAGCAACAGCTTGTCTCCAGATTTGGGGAAAACCTGTACTTCACCCAGTCTGGTGTACTGTACTTACTCTGTAGTCAAGAAAGGCTGACAGGCCAGGCCTTATCAGCAGGGAGGCATTTAGAAAACTCCTTAGATCTTCAGGTTTATCCCTGCCTGATATTAGCATGGCTGACATTTAAAAATAACATGGAAATCACCTCCCTTTAAAAATGATGGCCCTGGGGCCAAAAAGGCAGACACTGCACAAGGCCACAATAAATTAGGCAGAACAGGACATGGGAGGAGTAAAAAGGAGTGGGAGCAAGTACTTACTCTGTACCACCCAGAACCTGCCCACACGGGAAATATATGAAGTCACCAGGAGAGAACTGTGGGATGGAGAATGAGGCTCTAGGAAAACCTGTGATACCTATACACTGGCTCTTAACCTCTGGGGCCTGCAAGATGGGGAGGCTTGAGCCCACTGATGCAGGGAAGGCAAGGGAAGCTGGAGCCACACCGCGGCCTAAATGAGGCGGTCACCATGCTCTTCCCATCCCCTGCCTTACCATCTCCCTGCTTCAGACTCATCAGGAAGGCTTCTGCATTCTTCTGGCCTTGCTCTTAAGGGGAGAAGGGAAGTGCTCCCACCCAAGGCCAACACTGGCAATGAAGAAACAGGAGGCAGCAGAGCGGTAGTTTCCATGGTTGTGTGGCAATCAGGTGGCTCAGACTAGGAAAGAAGCTCCAAGAGCAGTTTCCAGATGTGCACGGTGCCGGGTTCCTTAAAGTCAGTTCCTGCAGGGGCAATGCTGGCTGCCAAGAGGAAAACCTCCCTCTGGTTGTCGCCAGCATGTAGGCCCAGCTCCTGCTGCAGCTCCACCATACTCATGGCCTCACTCAGGTCCTGGGGTGAACACAAGCCAATTTCAGCACAGCTGTCAGATAATGTTCCCAATGTACTGCCACCCTTGTCATTCCTGAAAGCTGTATTTCAGCTATTTCTTAGGAAAAGAGGTCCCAAGGGGTACCTCTAGATCCTCTGGAATAAACTCAGTGCTTTCCTTCATCTCTCACTCTTTTATAACACCCTCTTTTCGCTATATCATCTGTCACTGTGTAAGAAACAGAGCCCTTTAATGTCCATGGTCCAAGATTAACATAATTCTTACCTTGGGTATGGTGACTCATGCCTTTAATCCCAGCACTCAGGAGGCAGAGGCAGGTGGATCTCTGTGAGTTCAAGGCCAGCCAAGTCTACATAGTGAGTTCCAGGCCAGGTGGGGCTACAGGGAGACCCTGTCTCAAAAAGCCCAAAAAAACAAAACCCAAAAACCTTTAAAATATTTTTTTAAAAAGAAAACATCTATAATCAATGGGATGATGATGGAGTTCACTGTCCAGTGTACCTCTAAGGCTCCAAGAAGACATCATTAATAGATACACCAGAAGAGGAATAAACAGGACTGTTCCAGACAGATCGGCACATATGATAACTGTATTTATAATTGTTGTCTCCTAGTAGGCAGGGTAAATCTTCGGTCAAAGAGATGTGTTGAATCAGGGAACATGTAGAGCTCTGGACTGTGTAGCAGTTTGCCTTGGAATAGATGATGGTATATGCAGTCTGTGATTCTGAGGGTTGCTGTGCCCAAGGTAGCCCTCTGAGACTCAGAGAGTTACAGTGACATTAAGAACCTTTTAGAGCTGGAAAGGGAGGCACACATCTTTCATCCCAGCAACTCTGGAGGCAGAGGCAGATCTCTGTGAGATCAAGGCCAGCCTGGCCTATATTGCAAGTTCTAGGCCATTTGGGGATATAGGGAGACCCTGTTTGATAATGCAAAAGAAAACAAACAAAACAACAACAACAAAAAAAACAGAATTTTTTTTTTTTGTCGGATAGTCAGGTGGGTGGAAGGGGTGACTAGGGAAGGAACACAGGGCTTCGTGCATACCAAGCAAACACCACTTCAAGCATTTAGGGACAAGAGAACCTATCATGGGGTATAGCAGGACTGAATGGGGGTGATGACTGTCAGGTGCTTAACACTGACTTGGGAACATGGTAAGCACGTTATATTAGTCCTTAACCTCCTCCATTTCTTCTCACTTCTCAGTTATAGTTCTTCTGCCTATAGCCAGAAGCTGAGAAGGCATAGTAGAATGGAAAAGCATGGTTTTGGAGGCAGGCATTCCAGTTCCACTGCCCTGTGTGATGCTGGGAAGATTACAAACCCCTGTAAAATGGGAACGGTATTCTACATCTTATATAAGCCCAATAAAAATATTGTTTGAGCCACCTGTGATGGTGTACACATATAATCTCAGCACTTTGGAGGTGGGGGCAGGAGGACTGTGAGTCCAGGCTATCTTGGGCTGCACAGTGCAAGTAAGTATTTAAGACCACGTCTCAAAAATTCACAAGAAAGGAAAGAAAAAGTATTCAAAATCACACCTGGCAAATGGTACTTAATAACTGTTTCTCCCATCTCTCCAGGGTAACAGAAGATAGGAAAACAAAGAGAGAAAACAGAGTCAGGATAAGAAAAAGGATAGGTAGAAAAGGAGAAGTATCTTAACTAAGCCCTCTAGACATGTGCGTCCCTACCCAGGCATTTGCGAGAAGCCCAACTGGCTTCAGCCAGCCTCCCATAGCTCTCACCTGCTTGTTGGCCACTACTACGACAGGCAGGTCAGGGTCCTTGTCCAGCAGTTTTTGCAATTCCTGCCGAGCCCAGGGCAGCCGTAGTCGATCAGCTGAGTCCACCATGAACACCAGCACGTCCACCTCATTCACAAACTCCTTCCAGTAGAAGCGCAGGTTCTGGCTGCCACCAACTAAAGAGAGGCCAGGAGCCAGCTCAGATCCTCCCTGGGGCCTGGCTCTACCCATAGTCCCACTCCAACCCCACTTCCAGTTCCTAAGGTTCCACTAGCCAGGGACAATGAAAGTCCACAGTCAGATCTCTTTCTTGTTTATATATATATATATTTTTTCAGACAGGGTCTCCCATTAGCCCCAGCTGGCCTGGAACTTGCTGTGGAAAGCAGGCTGATCTTGATCTCATGAAGAGCCACCTGCCCCACCTGCTGGGATCAAAGCCACGGGCTACCAGGCCCTGCCAATCAGATCTCTTAAGACAGGCCACTACCTTTAAGCACAAGACTCTTTTCACTGAACTAAGAGATGGCAGCAGACTCCAAAGGTACCATATGCAATGTTCCCTTCGTAGGACTGGCACACAAGTGCTCCACAAATGGTAGTTTTCAGTTCTTTCTCTTGAGTTGCCAGGTCAGTGATATAGTTATCATAGCTGATTAGAAAATAGCCCAAATGCCTAGAAAAGTGAACCCCTTGCCTGCCAGTACAATGCTATTCTCCATCCAATTTCCCCATTCATTCTTGTCATCCCATTCTCTTCCCCTGGAAATGCTGTACTCAGTCCTACAACACAAGGTTACCCACATAGTGTCTGTACCTGGGGTTGCCTTTCTGTTCCTTTTTACACCTCTGCCCAGTCCCCTTTGGTTACCCTGCATCCCAGTGTTTCTGGTTCTGCTTCTGACACTTGTCCACTCTAAATCCCCCCAAAGCCTCAGCACAATGCCTTGGCACATAGCAGGCACTCACCAAGTATTTACTGAGTGCTTACTAGGTGCCAAGCACTGATCTGGGTGCTGGGGATACAGGCGTGGGTTGGAGTCCCATTCCAAGGAATTCCCTCCAGAATCAGAATGGGCCAGGCAATAATGTAAACATATTTCAGAAAGGAAGCAAATACAACAAGGCAAGGCAAAGCGGCCTGAAGGTATGGTTGGTCTTGGATTGGGTGGTCTGGGAGCGTCTCAAGGAGGCTGGCATGTGAGCTGAATATGGATGAGCGAGCCAAGGGAATAGGCCAAAGAAAGCATCTTAGGCAAAGGGAAGAACAAGTTACATGTATTTGAGAAAGAGAACAATGTGGTAGAGGAAAAGAGGGGGAAAGGACAGGTGAAGATGGCCCTTAAGGCCACCTTTCAGGTTTCAAACAACTGACATGCAGTGGGTTTCTGATTTTTTAAATTGCTTTCTGTTTGTTTGTTTGTAGACAAGGTCTCATTATATAGCACAGGCTGGGCTGGAACTCAGTATGTAGACCAAGCTGGCCTTGAATTTCTGAGAAACCCCTACCTCTGCCTCTGGAGTACTGGGATGAAAGGTATGCACCACCATGCCTGGTTTTGATGTGGGTTTCTGAAAGATACCTGTGGCTGTCATTGAGGAGAGAAGCAGGAAGAGGACAGAAAAACGAGGTTGTTGTAGCACTGACCAGAGAGATGACAGTGGCTTGGACCAGGCAACAACAGAGGTGGTGGGAGAGGGGCCAGTCTATCCAAGTATATAGGTGACAGAACCAGCTAATAAACTGGATATAGTAGGTGAGATAAAGAATTTGTTCCTTGGGGGCTGGAGAGATGGCTCAATGGTTAAGAGCCCTGGCTGCTCTTGCAGAGGACCCGGGTTTGGTTCCCAGCACCCACATAGTGGCTAGTAACTGCACATAACTTCAGTTCCAGGGGATCCAATGCCTTCTTCTGACCTCCGTGGGCACTGCACAACAGGGGTGCACTGACATACATATTGGCAATACACTTGTACACATAAAAATATTTTTTTTTTTTTTTAAAGAGAATTTGCTCCCTCACCAATTTCCCCAAAGGGAAATTTCTCAGTTGGACCCTAGGCCAGGGACCATAAGAGACCATAGTAGAGAGACTATCGTGGGAGAATTGGGCTCTAAGGCTTGACTGGATAGTTTGGGATTTTTTGTTTTGTTTTGTGTTTTTTGAGACAGGTTTCTCTATGCAGCCCAGGTTAGCCTGGAACTTTTTGTATTCCAGACTGGCCTCAAACTTTTGGCAGTCTTCCTGCCTCAGCCTCCTGAGTGCTGGGATTATAGGCGTGAATCACCATGCCTGGCAGATTTGGGTTTGAATCCCAGATGAGTGACTCTAATGGGCCTGTCAGAATATCAGGTACATGAAAATATTCCCTCCTCAGGGCTGAGGAAGAAGGGATACTATTTCTGCTAGATTCTTTACTTACATCTCTGGCACAAGAGGAGACAGAAAAAGCTTGATCAGAAAGCTTGATTGGTAGGCCAGAATGCTAGGTGAATAAAAATATTTCCTACAACCAACGGAAAAGATATAGCCAGGCTAGGTCAGGCAACAAGTACCCCAGACCAGAAAAATGAAGCCCGCTCAGGCCCACAACTAGGCTCTCAATCAAAGCTTATTCTATCACCTAGCACTTAAATAAACCCATCCAGTCTTCATGGTTTGAGTTCTGTGGCTGGCAAGAAGTCCACCCATGAGCCTCACCAGAGACTGAGGCTGGACAGAGGTGGCCAAATACTGCTGCTGTCCCCATATTCCTCCACCCCTTTCCAAAATCCCAGAATCCAAAAAATCCCTCTCTGGTCACTCAGTTATCTCCTCAGATACCTATTTGAGGGCTGAGACTTTGGGCCAGAGATGGATCTGTGCCCTGGGTGCTCATGGCCTTAATAGGACATAGGGTGATCTAACAAACTGCAGCAGAAACAGGACCAGAGTCCTTAACCTAGCCTGGGAGTCAAGCAGAGTGTCAAAAAATGCTGTAAGTCATCCTTTATTCAAGCTACAGTTGAGTCTGGGCACTGTGTGCCTATAATCTCAACACTCAGAAGGCAGAGAGAGAAGTTTAAGGAGTTTAAGACCAGGCTCACTACATGGCGAGTTTGAAATCAGCCTTTTTTGTCTCAAACAAAACAAAACAAAAACAAAAACCTCACTCAATTAAAGAGGATAAAAAACACAGTTTGAAAAATAACTAGCAGTTTTACCAAGGGAAGAAGAGGATTCCAGGATGAGGCAACAGTGCATGCAACAGGAGATAAGAAACAAGTATTCTTCATAAATAAGCAATGCAGCATGGTGCTTAACAGTAAGGGTCTAAAAGCAGACATTTTGCATTAGAGCTAGGTGACCTTGTGTGATTTAACTTGCTGGGCATGGGTTTCTTCATGAATACAGTAAGGGTTGTAACTGATTATAGTTTTATGGGGGATTTTATTAGCAATGCCTGCCAAGAGTTTGGCACATGAACCCTTAGTGATCTTAGTACCTCAGTATAAAGACATGTGAGCTTCATTAGCGGTGAAGGGCAGGTAACTATTTGGAGACACCCGATCAGGAGTAAGTGCCAAAATATACTCTTTATCTTGTGCCCTGGAGAGGAGTGGGAAGGATTTCATAAAGGGGAATGTCCTGCTTTAGATATGCATTTGGGGCTCCCTTCCTCCAAAGAATCTAGGCCTGGGTCCAGCAGTGATGGTGGGGGAAGAAGGGCTTTCTTGCTCACTTTCTAGTAGGTCCACCTCGAAATCCTTGGTGGGAAGCCGCACGGAGTTGAAGCCCCAGGTGGGGATGTGGCCTTCCAGCGGTGGCTTCCCAGACAGCACACGCAGAAACGTGCTTTTCCCAGAGCCATCCAACCCCAGCACCAACACCTCGCGCTGTTCCAGCTCTTCCAGCGCCGGTTCATCCTCCTCAACCTCCGGCTGTGGGACAGAGATCAGACTGCAGCCGCCAACCTCCCGCTCGACACTCCCTCCCAGGATCCGATCCACCAAAAGCACCCACAACGCCCAACCACGCCCTCCACCCCTCCCAGGATAGGCAGGTGTGGTCTGGAGTAGTAAGGCAAAAGCTGCCTCGCAGACCTAAAATTGCAAGCCCCAGTGATCTCGGGCACATTCTTTCCCCTCGCGGAGGCTCGGCTTCCGCAGACTGTAACCAAGACAGTCCCAGAACTTTAGGTACACCTGCACCTGGCCCGAGAGCTTTTCCCGGCATCCCCCGGGGCGCCGCCACAGTGGGCTCTGCGCAGGTGCTGGGCTAGTTCGGGCCGCGTCTTCAGGGCTCCAAGCCCGAACACTGGTGTCCGCCGCGGGCCCCGTCCCGGGCCGGCTCTCGCGTGTTCACTTCCCAGTCCCAGAACTCGTATGCCCTCCCCAGCCCTCGGCAGCCCGCCACTCACCTCCCATTCGTCCCACTGTGGGAGGCAGGCTGGCTCCGCGCCCCACCAGGCCTCTCCTCGGTCCCAGCGTCGCTCCCGGCCGCGGCCGAAGTAGGCTTTCCAGAGGATGAAGAGGACCGAGCCCAGCACGGCCGCGGCACCGCCCAGCGCCAGCACCAACGGGCCCAGCGATCGCGGCGCCATTGGGCTGGGGAGGGACGCGGGGACGGGCGCAAGGATGACCAGCCGGCCGCGGAAGATGGTGCCGCGGCCGCGCCCACCCGTCCAGCCCAGCCGCACTACAAGCCCCACAATGCACCGCCGCGCGCGCCCCTCACCCCGCGCCCTTGCAGCTCTGGGGTCGGGGGCCCCGGACCTGCGGCTCCCTGTGCCTGTGGCTGGCCATGTGCCCGCGAGGTTTGAGGCTGTGTTCCTTCATCCGAACTCGAAGGCGCTTTTTTCTCCTCACAGTGCTTCGCAGAAGACCCTGAGACAAAGGTAGTGAATTGCCCAAGGTTGCACTGTTAGTATTGGTGCAGTTTGCATTCAAATCCAACCTGTCTCCTGGGGATCCCTCAGGACCTCAAGGAGGAAAAGAGAAGCTATTCATGCACGTGACATTCCATGGCAAAGAAAGAACCAGAATCTGAGCTCTTGATTCGAAGCAGCTTCTAACCTTTTTCTAGTTGCCACCTGGAGGCCAAGGCCTTGGTGTCCACGGTGATGAAGCATGTGGGGCAAGGAATCAGAATATTTAAGACGACCACCTTGGCAGCCACTCACAGTGACTGCAGGACATTCAAACAGCACCCAAAGGAGGAATGGGAAAAATGGTAGAGGTATAAACGAAGAGAACTGGTCTGGAGCTCTCAGTTTCTAGGTCATGGTCAATTCTCTGTAGTGTCCCACAGCACACTGCACCTCCTTAGGGTTCCAGTTCCTCTGTGCCCCATCCTCTGCCCCTTTACTTTGGCTACATATGCATGCTGTTACCCTGCTTTTGTGACCTTTTGCTTTGTCTTTGTGAGACAGGATCTCCCTGTAGCTCCAGCTGGCCTGCAACTCATTATGTAAACCAGGCTGGCCTGGACAGGCTTGCCTCTGCCTGGGACTAAAGGCCTGTGCCGCCATGCCCGGCTAGTCTTTTAAAATTTTTGGATTTATTTTTATGGGTATGAATGTTTGTCTACATATATGTATGTAAATGTAGTACATGTATGCAGTGCCTGCAGGGCCCAGAAGAGGATATCAGATCTTCTAGAACTGGAGTTACAGATGGTTAACTGCCATGTGTTGTGCTGGGAACCAAACCCTGGTCCTCTGCAAGAGAAGCCATTGCTCTTAACTTCGAAGTCATCTCTCCAGCCCCTTGTTTCGCCTTTTTAAGAATTTCTGTATCATCACCTGGGGTGGGGGTGGGGGAAATGCCGACAGTCTGGGTAGCATGTTTGAGAATTGATGTCTAGCAGAAACAGTAGGAAATAAAGTAGTATGAAGGGGCTTAAAAAAAACATATATATACACACACACACACACACACACACACACACACATGAGGTTGGAGAGGTGATTCAGCATTTAAGAGCACTGGCTGCTCTTGCTGAGGACCCAGGTTTGATTCCTAGAACCCTCATAACGGCCCTTTGTAGCTACAGTTCCAGAGAAATCCGACAGCCTCTTCTGACTTCCTTGGGTATTGCAGGACACAGGTGCCCTTACACACACGTGGGCAGTACACTCATACACATAAAATAAAAATGATATAAATAATAAAGCATAAATAAAATATGTAAATAATAAAGTCTTTAAAATATTTTTTACGTGTTAAGTATTTTGCCCACATGTGTGTAAGGACACCTGTCTTGTGCAATGCCCTGGGAGACCAGAAGAGGTCATTGGATCCCTTGGAACTGGACCTATGGAAGATTATTAGCTGCCATGTGGGAACTGAGCCTGGGTCCACTGCAAGAGCAGCCAATGGGCTAAACTGCTAAGCTATCTCCTCAGCGCCCTGTCCCTCCACCCCTTTTTTTTTTTTAGAAATGGTCTCCCAGTAGCCCCAGCTGGCCTGGTACTCGCTATGTAGAGCAGGCTAACCTCAAACTCATAGAGATCTGCCTGCCTCTGCCTCCCAAGTGCTGGGATTAAAGGTGTGTGTGTGCTACTGTGCCCTGTTAAAGGGTCTTAGTGTAACCACTTGTCTGGAAGAAAGCAGGACGGGGATGTTCAAAGACACATTTGTGCCCTCACTTTGGCTGTCAGACTGTTGGCTCAGTGGACCCCAAGAAGTTGGAATTTCCCCCAATAATTGAGGCAAGAGACAGAGGGAAAGTAGGCAGTTAAGGACTGACTGCTGTAAATCTGGACTCCAAGTGTCTGTACAGGTTCCTCTGACAAAGCCCCTGTTTTTGGTGACCAGTAGATAATTATACTAGATCATGCAAGAGCTCTGGTGCCAGAAAAAAAAAAAAAAGTCATCTTGTACTCCTGGAAAAGCTGGCAACTTTTTACCCCTTTCCTGTTATTGTTTCCTTTGTTGTATGTCACTTTAAAACACCTAGCTCTTGCCACAGGAATGGTGTCCTCTCTTGGAGCCCCTCATACTTTGGAAGTTTCCTTTTCTTTCTAATAAACAATGTTAAAATTCTCAACTCTTGAATCCATGAGCTTCATTTGTTGTGATCCCCAGGACAGGATTCCAGGGTCACAGCAGCTTGCATTTGCAACCACTGTCTGGCTTCCTGCAGCTGTTAACAGAATTTCATGCTTGGAGAAAGAAAAGCTTGAAGCCTGGTGCCAAAAGTAGAATATTTCAAACCACCTAGCTGGAGATACTGGAGCCCAAACCTTGATGGTTCACTGATGGTTGTGAGCACACCTTGACTAGGACTTCTTGCCTTCAATTTAAATCCAAACCTCTTCAGGGGAGGGGAGGTCACTGGCTCTCTTTGTTTTTCTTACCAAAGTGGCCACATTGAATAAATTTTCTTTTAATGCTTTTTACCATTACTGGTTTGTTTAACTGACTTATTAAGGATGAGTAGCCAAACCTAGCTTATTGAGGTTGTCAGGGCCCAGGCTCTGACTTTCCTCTCCCCAGTTTTAGAAGCAATTGAGAAATGCGATGCAGGAGACAGACAGATGGAGAGCAAAATTATACCTACTGATGCCATAGAGCCAGGGAGCATCCTGACCTGACCTTTTAGGGGACTGGCAGGGACCTGAGTCAAGCTTATTACCTGGGTTAAACTCTCTGTCTTTTCCTAACTTTTCCATTCAAATAAACAGCTTGTTTGAGGGGAAGTGAGTACATGTCAGGACTGTGACTGAACAGTATGATTTCAGTGCTGTATCAATCTATGGCCATTAGTGAGTACTGAAGTTAATTTAGTGGGCACCAACCATAAATTTTTTTAATTATAATTTTTTATGTCTAGGAGGGTTTTGCCTGCAAATAAGTGCACTACATGTGTGCAATGCCTGAAGAGACCAGAAGAGGGCATCAGATCCTCTGGAACTGATATTGCTGACAGTTGATTGCCACCATGTGAGTGGTGAGAACCAAATCCTGATCCTCTGTATACGCTTAACAGCTGAACTCTCTCCAGCCCCCACACCATAATTTTTTTTATTGAGACAGGGTCTCACAGTAGCCCCAGCTGGCCTGGAACTCATAGAGATATGCCTGCCTCTGACTCCTGGGTGTTAGGATTAAAGGTATGCAAAATTTTAAAATTAGAACATTAAATAGAATTGAAAATATAAGCATTTTATGAAACTGTGTATACTGGGGTACTATGTGAAAAATATTTATTTAAAAAAAAATGATTTATCTGTATGAGTAGTTTGTCTGCATTTATGCACGTGCACTGGTGTCATACAAACCCTGTAGAGGCCAAAGAGGCATCAGACCCCCAGAACTGGAGCTGCAGATGGTTGTTAGCTGCCATGTGTGGGCTGTGAACTGAACCTGGGCCCTCTTGCAAGAGCAGCCAGTTCTCTTAACTGCTGAGCCATCTCCCTAGCCCCTGAAAAATGTGTCTTAAGCTCATGCAGGGGTGCATACTTGAGCCCAGGAGTTTGAGACTATCCTAGACAACATCGTGAAACCCCCATCTTGAACAAAGTGGGTTTTGATGTTTGTTTTATTTTTTGTTTTTGTTTTTAAATTATAGCTTGAAAGTCCCTGTTGTATTCTGTACCTCCATGAAGAAAGTGGAGTCTGAGAAGGTGTGCAGCATCTTCTCACCCACAGGCCAACCAGGGCCTCTGCCTGAAATTCCCCCATCATTTAAGTACTTGGAGGCTTCTCAATGACTTTCAAACCCTGGCCAGGGTACCAACTCAGTCATTGAGAAACCACCTCATCTCACTGGTAAGACAGGCACAAAGCCTCCAAAGAAAAATGATCAGAATCAATGAACTTATCCAGAACTTTGCAGTCAGAAAAGTAAAATAATAAAAATAAAAACAAGTTGGAGGTGTAGCTCAGTAGCAGGACTTGCATTGTTGACAGATACTCAGACAGATGGGACATAGGCTTTCAGCATTTACTTGCCAACATTGGCTCAGTGTTTTCACATCCAAAGGCTGAGACTGGAGTGCAGCAGGACGTTGTCTTATATACTTTCTGTTAGTTCCCATTTACATTTTATCCCTTTGTCTCCCCTGAATGGTGACATACACTGGGTGTTCTGTACTACACAGTTGTGACAGGGTTATGCATGTACACATAGACACTTATGTCATGCCTTTTCTTAGTTCTGGGAAGGCTCTGACCACATTTCCCGCTTTGATGCTTGGGCCCTCTTAGAGTTAAAGATAATCTTGGTTTAGGATTTTATGCTTCTATAACATCCTTACGTGTGTGGGCATCTTCTGATTGTGGCCTCAATGAGACTGGAGTCAGATATTATAACCAGGGGAGCCAGGTAGGGTAGAATCAGGGAATCCTCAATCAAAAGGATAATACTTGTGAGGGCTTTGAATTCCCTGAAAGTTGAAAGCCATCCCTCAAATAATTCTCTGGGGTTCCAGCCTTCTAGGTCTGGATTGGCCCTTGAGTGGTCTTTTTTATTCAGGCTGTGATTTCCTCTGTGACTTATTTCCTCATCATATATTTGTAAGTGGCAGTGGCTCAGGTGAAATTTTCCACAAGCTCTTCCCTCAGAAACAAGAAAGTAATTGAAGACGAAGTTTGTTCATTTTGCTTCACTGCTTGGCTGGTATATAAAGGAATTTTGCAGTTTCATTAGTTAGGATTTCCACTACTGCCTGTATCCTGATGGTGTGGTGTAATGTATAGATGGGAGTATGGTACCCAGGACTCTGCTTGGGTGACTGGACTGTATGCCCAGGGGACCATTAGTCATCTTCCCAGTCGCCAATTTTTAAAAAAACATTTTATTATTTTCATTTTTGTGTATGAGTGTATTGCCTGCATGTGTATAAGTGCATGCAGTGCCCTTGGAGGTCAGAAGAGGGTGTCAGATTCCCCTGAAACTGGAGTTAGGGAAGGTCGTTAGCCACTATGTGGTTGCTGGGAATCGAACCTGGGTCCTCTGCAAGAGCAGCCAGTGCTCTTAACTGCTGAGCCATCTCTCCGGCCCTCAACACCCTTATGAGTGAGTGCAGTTTTTGTCTTTTCATTTGCCAAGAAGCCCATGAAATACATCCTCAGTAGGAATAGTAAGACTGGGCATTGGGGGTGCATTCACCTGAATTGAGGACTATTCACACATATTATTTAGTCAGTAATCCCATCCACAGATAGTCCTCCACATGATTTGACAGGAATTGATCAGCCCTCAGCTATGGTAGCACACAGGTCAAAAAATATTGACACTGGTTCTAAGTAAGTTGTATCTTTTGGATCATTTGACCCTTGCCTAGGGAAGGGGTGATTTTGAACCTTTAACCATTCTCATTCAGGGAGTTCTGAGGGTTGAAACAAATGTACTGGCTCTCTTGTTGGCAGATGGACTAGTGTTGTGTGTGCAGGTGCTAGATCAAGAAGCAACAAATAGTAGCTAAGCATCCTTCCCAAAGTCAGTAAAGGACTGTTCAGTGAAACCTTTTACATGGGTCCACTTTGGCTGAAAGAACTTCTGCCAAACCTACGAAAAAACTAGGATGAGAACCATAGCAACAGGTACAGATGGGGGGCGGGGTCCACAATACATTACATTAAGATGGCTGGCATAGAATACAGTTTGCTCATCCCATTAGGTGGTTGCTTTCTCAAGCTTCTGCTGTGCATTGATGGGTCAGCTTTTGAAGTGAATAAATCAGGGCTGTAGTCCTCTGGGGCCCCTGAGGTTGGCAGTTAATAGTCAGCTTGCCTGGTGTTGATAGATCAGAAGTGCACTCACAGTCATGAGAAGCCAGTTTTACGCTGGTGTAGTGAATCCAGCGGACTGTCTTGTCCACTTCACTGCAGTAGGGGTGGATAAAATGACAGTGAATGGACCCCTCCAAAGTGGCTTTAGGAACTGGATATTTCAGTCTTGACCTATACAATGTCTCCTGGTTTAAAGGAGTGAGTGTCTGTGGTCGATCTCACAGGTACCCAATGGTGTATTGTGGTCAGGGTGGAGCCAAGAGTCTGCACTTGTTGTCTCAGAGTAGTATTGCCCAATTCTTTTAGCTTTTCTCATACAGCCCTGATAATGGGAGGAGACATCCATAAGGAATCTCAAAAGGGGGAAACTGTCTAGCTGGGCTAGACCTAATTCTTTTTTTAAAAAAATTTCATTTAGTAATTCTTATTTAACATGTATGAGAGTACTGTCTGCATGTGTGTAAGTGCATCTGTGTCATGAAATGCCTGTGGGGGTCAGAAGACGACTTTGGATTCTCCTGGAACTGGAGTTATGGATGCTTGTTAGCCGCCAAGTGGGTGCTGGGAATTGAACCCGAGTCTGCTGCAAGAGCAACCAGTGCTTAAACACTGAGCCATCTCTCCAACCCCTAGACCTAATTCTTAACAAAGCAATTGACAACAGTGGTCCCAGTATAGGTGGGTTTCCTGGAAGAGTTTGCTTAGTTGAAATTTTAGAGTTCAGTCCATTTGTTTCACTTTCCAGGAGCTCTGGGGATGGCTTGTTGTGTCTAACTTCCAGGTGATCTTCAGCTCTTTCACCACTAATTGCATCACCTCAACTACAAACATTGACCTATTATCTGATCCCATGGTTATTGAAATTCCAAACCAGGGGATGATTACCTTTAAGGAATCTGGCCATTTCACTTGCCTTCTCTTCATGAGCAGGGATGGCCTGAGAAAGCACACACAAAGACTAGTCGATACCCACAGCTTTGGACTCATGGCGCTCAGTAAAGTCCACAACTACATTTTCAGATGGAGCTCCTCTAACTCTTTGTGCCTCAGGAGAGACATTAGGTCCCTGATGTGGATTATTTGGGGCATGTTTCACATTGTTTGCACACTGTCCAGGCTATGCTGGAGAGCTGAGGGATGTAGAAATGTCAGTTGAATGTGGTTTTGAGGAGCTTTCCAGTCGATGTGGGTCTGCTGGTGGAACTGTCTGACAAAGGCTGGGACTAGGGCCTCGGGAACTACTGTCTGGGCCTTCTTCAAATCTCCAACATCTTCTTGGGAAGTGGTTCCCACTTTCAAGTTATTTTTTTCTTTTCCCCCTATTTTGGTCTTTTTGAGACAGTGTCTCTGTGTAGCCCCAGCTAGCCTGGAATTCATTATGTAGACCAGGCTGGCCTTGAACTCAAAGAGATCCACCTGCCTCTGCCTCCCAAATGCTCGGATTAAAGGCATGTACCACCATGCCTGGCTCAAGGTTCTTTTTAATTTAAAATTTAAAAATTTAATTTTATGTGTATGCATGCATGTAAGTGCACCTGTGCATGCAGTGCCTATGGAAAACAGAAGAGGGTGTCGGATCCCTCGCAACTGGAGTTATGGATGGTTGTTAGCTGCCATATGACTGCTGGGGATGAAACCCTGGTCCTCTGTAAGAGCAGCTAGTGCTCTTAACCACTGAGCCACTTCTCCAACTCCCATATTCAGTTTTATTTATTTATTTATTTTTATTTTATGTGTATGAATGTTTTGCCTGCCTGTATGTATGCATGCAATGCCCATGGAGGCTGGAAGAGGGCATCAGATCCCCTGGAACTGGAGTTAGAGGTGGTTGTTAGCCACCATGTGGATGCTGGGAATCCTGGTTCTCTGTAAGAGCAGCCAGTGCTCTTAACCACTGATGAACCACTGAGCCATCTCTCCAGACCCCCTACTTTCCGTTTTAAACCAAGTGTTTCTATATTGTAATTAGGGTCCTGATTTGCCAGTGAATTAGAGAACAGATAGCAGTATGAGACACTGATTCTGTCATCACCTTGGATGTCAAAAGTTTTGCCTCTCAGTCTCCTTTATGATTTCCCAAGAGACTGTGGCGTCCCCCATTTGATGTCCCCTGACAATGGATGACTGTCACCCACACAGCATCTAGGAATTAAAGCATCTCTTTGCTGTACTGTGTCTTTTCTTCTTGAGTTGATCAGCTCCTTTTCTGTATGTAAAGCCCTATGAATGGGGAGAGAGGTGAAGGCATATTTGGAGTCTGTGTATAAATTGACATATATGCCTACTGCTGGTTGGAGGGCTTGGGTCAATGTGCTGAGTTCTGTCTTTGTGCTGGGGTTTCCTTTAAACAGAGGTTTTCTTCAGTAATGGTATGTAGGATCATCATGTAATACCTAGCAAAGTGTACTTGTACAAGTACAAAACTGCCACCATTGATGAATACGTAGTGTCAGGATCTCTGAGAAGCTGATCTGTTAAGTCTGGTCAGCTGGAAAATACCTCCATGACTTCAGTGCAGTCATGATCTGGCTGATCTGACCTGACAGTCAGAGTCGTGGGGTTTAAGGCCTACACTACTTCTGGGTGAATGTACGGATTCTCACAGAGTATTCCCTGATATTTGACCATTCGGGCATTAGTCAGTCAGTATCGTCTTTAATATAAATTCCATTAATGTCAGTACTGAGTGTGGCACTTAGACTGCTAATTCTTGTGCAGAATTAGTTTGTCAGTCTCTGACACTAAGAGGACTATAAATGGAGTCCAGTTGCTTGGAGAGTTATGCCATTGGATGATGCCATGACCCCAACATTTGAGTCAGGATCCACTGCAACACCAATATGCTCATGTACTTACAAGAAATGCTTGGGTGCGTCTGAGAGCCCTAAACTGGGCACACTGGTTAGGGCTCACTTGATCTCTGCAAAGGTCTTTTTGTTGTGCTTGTTCCCAAAACAGAGGTGTTCCCCCCCACCCTTGCTTTTGTGGCCTCATAAAGGGGTTTTACCAAGGTAGAGAAGCTAAGGATTCAGATTCTACAGATGCTTGTGGCCCTGAGGACTCCTGAATCTGGCATCAGGTTGATGGACTGGGGTTGAGCAGACAGCCTGTTATCTCTCTGTGCTGAATTGAAGCTGCCTTGGGGTAGGTGAAAGCCAAGGTATTTGGCCCTTTATTGTCAGCTTTGGGCCTTTTTCTTTGAAATCAGCCTCCTGCAAGAGGTTAAGGAACAGTTGTGTTCCTCCATGAATCCTCCTGCATTCACCTGGCCAGCAGCAAGTCATTCACACATTGAAGCAGCTTACAACCATGTTGGTCTACTAGAAAGGCTTTTAAATCAGAGAATCAGAGGCCAATATGGTACCAAATATGATTGGAGAATTTTTGAATCTTTAAAGCAGTCTAGTCTAGGTCAACTGGCCTTTGTTTCTTTTCTCAGGATTTTTCCTTTGGCAGGTGAAAATTGGTTGACTCTGAGGGGCCTGATGGATATAGATGAGGTTCACCTGTGAGATCCATGTAACGATCCCATCTTCAGTGGGATCCAGGAGAGTGTAGGGTAACGGTAGCCTAGTTTACTGCTAGCAGGTCCTGAACCAGCTTATAGTTATCTGTTCCTGGTTTCTGTACTGGGAAGAGAGGTGTATTCTAAGATGACAGACAGGGCTGGAGGATTCTGTAATAAAAGTCTTTCCAAGTGTTTATGGATCCCAATTTGAGCTTCATGAAGGATGAAGTATTGTTTCTGGTGGGTGCGCCTGGCGCCTGATTTTAGTTTTACCACTATTGGGAGCATGTTCCAGGGCAGTCCAGGAGGATTGTCTTCACCCCACACTGCAGGCGTCTTGAAGGGAAGCTCAGGTCTCTGGTTGTGGCCTTTCTATGATACCACAGGGGCACTACTCTTCTCTTTGGGAACTGTAAGAGTCATCATTTTTACTTCTGGTTTCCCTAAGGTCAAGGATACTTGGCATAGGAAGTTGAAGGTTAATCTGGGTCTGAAGCTTTCCTAATAGGTCCCAACCCATTAATGCCACAGGACAGTTGGGAAGGTATAAGAATTCATGAATGGGGCTGAAGAGATGGCTCAGCAGTTAAGAGCACTGGCTTTTCTTGCAGAGGACCTGGATTTTGTTCCAATGCCTACTTGGCCCCTACCAACCATCCATAACTCAAGTTCCAGGGGATCCGTCACGCTCTTTTTGTAGTACCTTGCACATGGTGCACCTACTACATGCAAACAAAACAGCCATGCATGTTAAAACAGAAAAAGAAAAAGAGTTCATGAATAGCTTCATGGCTGCCTAAACAGCATCATCAAGGCCAAGATGGGGGAATGAGTTTGGCTACCTATGGCCACACAACTGTGGCTTGTCTCTGCAAGAGGGTACCCAGAGGCTGAGTCATCACAGGATGTTCTGCTCTGGTGTCTACCATGAATTCAGTGGGTCAGTCCCCTACAGTTATTCAGACCATAAGCTCCTGGGGGCCTAACAAAGTGGAGCCTGATCTGTTCTAGTTGTCCTTTTAGTTTCCCATGGCAGCCAAATCAACAAAATCATTTTCAGAGGCTTCATGAGGTTGCTGCGTTGGTTGGAAATAGTCTTGAATCTTGAATTACCTGGCCTTTCCCTTCAATCTGGGAGCTGTGAAGAGCATGGTGCAGTGTGGGCCCTGGCAAGGCCACCTGTTATGAGGATTAAGGGAATGGCTCTTGTGGTCACCTGCTATGAGGATTAAGGGAGTGGCCGTGCATCTGGAAAAAACCTGTATCTGTCCAGAGATGAACCACCCCGTAGGGGGTTGGCTAACCAAACTTATAAAAACCCCTGCACCTTCTTGAATAAATGAGTTTTGCTGCTGCTTGCCCCTGGTATGCTTCTCATCCAGTGTTGTGCCCAGGTTATAGAATCCTCTCAAAAGACCACCAGGGAGGTCAAATCTGATGCAAGCACAAAGGGTCTTTATTTACAAGCTCGAGCTCGGTCCACAGTCTGACACACCAACGCAGCAGGTGATAAGACAGTGGCCCTGAGTGGAGGGTAAGGGGATCTTTTATAGGGTTAAAACAAAGAGAGGAGGGACAAGGGTTGGGATTGGTTAAGGAAGCCCACTAGCGCGAAAAGCATCTTACTCCGAGGAATGTGTGGACCAAAGGATGTTGCAAGGTCTTGTTTATGTCTCTGATTTTAGCCTTGGTCAACCTGACCAGATTTCATGTAGTCCTAAGTAGGATGTTTTTACAAAACCATCTGGTATTTGAAGGCTACGTCCTTGCAGGTGTTTTCCTATTGTGTGGGAAAGACTGTGGTCTTTCCTGGAGCTGGGAAATCAAGCTTACATAGCAGAGGTTTTTCTCTAACAAAATGGAGTCAAGTTTGCTGCAGCCTTCACTTTTCATTTCTGGGGCTCCCGGAGTCTGTGTGTTGATTTCAAGCCTACTCACCCTCTTTCGGCGGAGACCCTGTGTCCCCCTCGGGCTGGCATGGAGCAGAGGGACCCCAACAGAGATGGGTGATAATTCTCTGTTGGGAGGCACTGGTTCTTCCAGTGACCTTGACAGAAACATACTGGTTCTGTTCTAGTCTCACCTCTGGGTGAAGCAGTTCTTCTTGCTACCAACTTCTCTGGCTTCAGCCCTGGCCTAACAGGTCACCTATCTGGAATGTCTTGACTGCTCTACTAGGGTGGTGGCAAGCAGATCTCCCTTCTTCATTTTTCAGTCTGCCTCTTGTCGTGTCTCTTGGTCACAGATGATGAATACCTTTGCTGCAACCTCCAATAGTTGCAGACTTTCATTCCACTTAAGCCCTCTGGCTTCTGTAGTTTGTTCTTGATGTATTCCTGGCCTGACCAACAAAGACTGTGGAAGCCATTCACTGACTCTTGGCTGCTTCTGGGTTGAAGGGAGTGTAAAGACAGAAGCTTCATATATCCTCTCATAGAATTGACCTGGACTCTCTTCTGGTCCCTGGAGTACCTCAGAGATTTTGCTCATGTGTATGGCCTTTCTCCTGCCCCCAACTTCCTTCATGCTGCCTAAAAAGAGCTTCTTGGAAATGATCTAACATCTGAAATCCCCAATCATTATTATGGTCCCATTGGGGATCTTCTTTGAGGAACTGATTTTGGGCATAAGCCTGAGCATTCAGGGTCCCTGCTACCAATGTTCCCCGAGCCACTCTAATGTAGCCTGAGTAACTTGGAGGGGTTCTTTACTGTTAAATAGAGTCAGGACAGCTGGTGGCAATTAGTCCATGTGGGATATTAGGTTTGAATGATGGATTACATTAGATTAATCATAGCCCGAGGCTTCTCTGTGAAAGAGGAAGTATGGTTTTCCCGTTCAGGAGATTAGTGGTGGTAAAAGGCAGATATGTGAAGGTGTGTTGTCCCCATGCTCTTGACTGTCTTGATCATAGTAGATGGGCCCCTGGGTTTCTCTTAGTGGCATTTGTAGGGCAATTCAGTGCCTTTTGGGAGGGGGAACTGCCAGCAGGAGTTTCCAGGTACTTCCCGGATGGAGTATACAGGTTTAAGACTGGCAGCTTCAGGGTTGCCACAGCCAGAGGTATTCTCTGGTGGCTTCAGGGGAGTGAGTGGCCTCTGTCAGGGCCCTGGCTGTGATCGGTGTGGGTGGTACAGGTGGTAGTGGAGGATATAGTGGCATATAAAGTGGGGGAACCTCCTCTGGCTCTCCAGATAAAATGGCTTCTCAGTTTCTGGTGGGCATTTTGAGGAAGCTGTCATCCAGGCCATCATGATTTTATAGTTCTCTTCCAGGCAGGCTTTCAGATAAGGTTGCCAAAAAGGACTATGTCTTTCCAGCAGTCAATGTAGGGGAATTTTTCAGCATGCCTGGGTTCCTCACAATGACTCTAAACACTGCTGACTACTTCCTTATCTGGTGACCCTTGGAGGGCTCACCTACTAATGAAGACCAATCTATTTCACAGAAAGTCCAGAGATTCCAGGAGTCAAAACCATAACCTCATGAATATTCCTTTTTTGAAAAATTTCACCATACACTTTAGGGGGAGATATGTTTACACTGTTGACCACCCATTTCTTCCCTCTAAAAGATGACACACATATATCTGCCTTTTACAACCACGTGGTAAGATGACACACACATGTGAGAAGGAGTAGGAAAGGGGTGAGCAGCTGCTTCATCCGACTCTTGCAAAGATATTTCAGGTGCCTCAAAGCATTGGTGGAATAGTTTAAAGCCCAATGTCAGCATCTGTCTGAATACAGCCACTCTAAGCTGTATGAGGATTGCCAGGGACAGCAAATCAGGACTCCATGTTTGCTTTGGCCCTTAGTTGAATTGGAATTCTCCTGTTATCTGCCTTGTTCACACATACTCACAGACAATCTCCAACCCCATTTCTGACCTCCACCAGCTGATCAGAACCTTAGAGTTTCAATTTTACTTCCTGTAAGACTACCACAAGCAACTCTGGGAGGTGCCCCTTTTGCCTCTTTAGGGGCAGGCTTACCAAAATGAACTTTATCTTATCAGTCTGACCAGTGACATTCCCTTGGCTTGTTCCTGAAGTTCATCAGGTTCCTTTGGGCCCCCTGGGACCCTTGCCCTGAAATGCTGGGAGGGCTAGGCCCTTACAGTCACCTGTCTCAGTATCCCAGGACTCACATTCTAGCAATAAGGGAGGTGAAATCACCATCTCTGAATCCCGGACAAACTCTCAAGAAATGCTGGTGGACGTTTGAACAGAGACATGGGACACCTTATTTGTTCAGTCACTAGCACCACAAACAGCCAACAAACGAAACAAAAGCTGACAAAAATTGCATATACTAGAAAAAGTGCATTTTGTTTAATGTCCCTCCGTTTGGGTTTGTCTGATGTTTTCTCATGAATAAACTTAGGTTGACAGTCTTCTCACATTACATGGTGACATACCTCCTATTGGGAGGCATCATATATTAGCTCATCTTATAATTGGTAGTGTTAATCTTGAGCACTTGGTTAAGTTTGTATCTGTAATATAGTTATTTGCCTTCCTGTACAAATTGTTCTGGCTTTGCCAATGGGAGTTATTTATTTTAATGTATATTTTAATCTAATTTTTGTGCATTACATACAATAAATCTTAATCATATTTAGATCCCTTCCCCGATCTGCACCCCTTCGTAGCTCCCCCCTCCAGATTTCATGCATTCTGTCATATGTATTAAGGTCTATCAAGTCAAGCTTATGTACCCAGATGTTCATCCACTACAGTCAGCCTATCTAGAGTCACTTCTTTTAAAAAAATTATTATTTCTACTTTATGTGTGTGAGCATATTGCCTGCATGTGTATAAGTGTACCTGTGTTGTGCAATGCCCACAGAGGTTTGAAGAAGTTGTTGAATCCACTGGTACTGGGGTTTCGGATGGTTCTTAGTTAGCCACCATATGGGTACTAGGAACTGAACCCAGGTCCTCTGCAAGAGCAGTCAGTGCTCTTAACTGCTGAGCCATCTCTCCTGCTCCTAGAGGCACCTCTTTAAAGAAAACCAGCTCTCCTTTACTTGGCAGTCATCAGCTGTCAATAGTTCTTTGGTTAAAGTTGGGGCTTGATGCCCATTTCCCCAGTTCTAAGCTGGTTTTGTCTGATTGGGTTTGCATGGGTCTGTACATGCTGTAATGCTCAAGTGAACATTCCTGGGATTTGTGACATGTCCTCTCTCCTCATTGTTTTTGCATTTCTTGCTTTATGATGGTGCTAAACACTCCAGACCATCTTGCATGTTTTTTGTGTTCCTCTGGAATCAACCATTTATTTTAGAGGTCTTTCTTTTCATCCTCCTTTTCTTGCCTCCCTCCTGCCTCATTTTTGCAGGGGTAGGATCTTGCTTTGGAGCTCATCTGCCCTCAAACTAATGATCCTTCTACCTCAGCTTATCAAGTGCTGGGATTACAGATGTGAGCCATGATATAGGACTCCTCATTTCTTTTATTGGAGAATGGTTTTTAGAAATAAAGTACTTGGTTATTTATTTATTTTTTTTACAATAGTGTCTCATGTAGTTCAGGCTGGCCCTGATCCTCCTTCCTTCATCTCCTGAGCACTGGGATCATAGTCACATACTACTACACCTGGTTTTATGTTGTAATGAGGATGGAACCCAGAGTTTCGTGCATTGGTAGGCAAACACTTTACCATCTCCAGTCTGGGAACTGGGTTCAAGTATTTGAATTGCTATTGATGTGTCATTCCTTGTAGAACCCTTCATGTTCCTCTAGAACTAGGATGTGTATGGATGTGTAGACGTTCACAGTTACAGACATTATTTTATTATTTATTTTGAGACGGACTCTTACCATGTAGTTCAGGATGGCCTTAAGCTCATGCTTGTCTTCCTGTCATTCCTGTAGTCTGGGACTATAGGTCTGTGCCGCCATGCACTGCTTATGTCATTATTTTTAACTTATGTCTATCTGTGATTTTCTTTAGACAGTGTTTTTGCCACTCTCAAGTCTTCGGAGTTGGAGTCAGGGGATGAGGAATTCAAAGTCGTCTTTAGCGACATAATGAGTTCAAGGCAGGCCTGGGCTACATTGAGAGAGATTCAGATAGGTAGATACAGAGAGGCAGAGAGATAGGTCGGGAAGCCCTGGCTGGCCATCCTGGTACTCAGTGTTAAGCTAGCTCAGGCTTACCTCCAACTTTTAGGAGTCATCCAGCCTCACCCTTTTGAGTGCTACAATTACAGGTGTGCACAACCCCCCAGTTTTGTAAGTATTAAGTAAACAGTTCATGCTGATACCAGTGCACAGGAGTCATTCTAGTCATCCCCTTTATTTATCTGTAACTTCTTTCACTGATAGTAAGGAATCTGGCTCTCAGTACCTGTGCAACATGTCGGTTCAGTCCTAGTTTATTTATTTATTTATTATTCTATTTAATGAAATAACAATAAAGAGGTTGATTTGAAAGATGAAAAATTAGAATTACATAAAAGAAATAATCAAGGCATTTCCCATAAGACAGAATTTCCTTTTTTGTACTTTATGCAAGCAGGAGCTAAGGGTCATTAAATTACCTAGCATATTTAGTATATTACCTAGGATATCTCTTAGGAAAATATATAGACTTTCAGAGCTCTTTGTATGTTACTGAAAAGTTCTTTTTCTATTACTATTAACATTTCACACTAGTGAATATTGTGTGTTGAGCATATTCTCCCACTCCTGCTTTATCTCCCCCATTAGTCCATTTCTTCCCCGACAGTTTTACTTCTTTCATGTCATATATATACAAGTATGATTTTTATGTATCTACGTAGAGACTCTACAAATGAGAGAAAACATGGTATTTGTCTTTATTTGTTTAAGATTGGCTTCATTCTCTTGACATGATTATCTTCACTTGCATTTGCTTTTCTGCAAATGACACAACTTTGTGCTTCTTTATAAATGAAAACATCTATATAAAGGAAAACACTGTGTATATATACCATATTTTTCATAGCAATTCCTCTCTTGTTGGACACATACATTGGTTCCATAATTAGGTACAGTCTCTTGATGAAGTCACCTACTATTATTGTGTTGGGACTAATCTGTGTCTTTACATCTAGTAGTACTGGTTTTATGAAACTTTGTGTACCCATGTTTGGGGTGTATGTGTTTAAAACTATAATGCCTTCTTGATGGAATGGTCCCTTTGTCAGTGGCAAGTAACTTTATCTCTTTCACTCTTTTTGGTTTGAAATGTATTTTATCAGATGTTAGAACAGTGACACCTGCTTGTTTTCTAGTTCTTTTTGCCTGGAAACCTTTCTCATCCTTTCATCCTGAGGCCACATCTCTCTTTGATGATGAGGCAACAAATACATGGATCCTGTCTTTTAATTCAGTCTGCTAGTCTGTGTCTTTTGGATGGGAAAATTTAGACTATTGATATGCAGAGCTATTATTGAAGAAATGTTGATAGTAGTTTAGTGTTTTTCTACTTCTCAGTTCTTCAGAACTACTGTTCTACCATGGTTCATTCTTTCTTATAGCCTCATGGATGTGCTTATTATTATTTTTTTCAGTTCAAAGACTTCCTTCTGTTGTCTTCTGCAGAGCTGGCTTAGTGATCATGAATTCCTTACCCTTAAAATTTTCTTTTTGCTTTGTGTGTGTGTGTGTGTGTGTGTGTGTGTGTGTGTGTGTGTGTGTGATTGTATGTATGTAGGTATGTGTCATGGCACACATGTGGAGGTTAGAGAACCACTAGTGAGAGTCGTTTTTCTCCTTCCACCACATGTCTGTTGGGATCATCAGGCTGTCAGATCATGAGGCCTGGCAGCAGGAACTTTTGCCTGTTGAGCCATCTCACTGACCCTTTTTAGCCTGTCTTAAAAATTTTATTCATTATTTTTTGTGTGTGTGTGTATGAGTGTATTGCCTACATGTATATAAGTGCACCTGTGTCGTGTAATGCCGGCAGAGATCAGAAGGGAGCTTTGGAACCCCTGGAACTGGACTTACAATGGTTGTTAGGCACTATGTGGGTGCTGGAATTTGAACCCAGTTCCTCTTAAAGAGCAGCCTTACTGCTCTTACTGTTTGAGCCAACTCTCCAATCCCCCTTTTTATCCTGTTTTAAGCATGGAAAATTTTTCTTTTTCCTTCACTTTGATAGATAATTTTTCTGGGTCTAGTAGTGTGGCAATTGTCTTTCAGAGTTTGAAACACATAATTCCAAGCCCTATTGGGTTTAAAAGTTTCTGCTGAGAAGTCTGTTGATATTCTGATGGGCATATGTGACTTGGTGTTTCTGTCTTGCAGTTTTCAATATACTTTCTTCTATATATTTAGTGTTTTGATTGTAGTATGGTATAGACTATTTCTTCTCTGATTTTGTCTGCTTGGTGTTCTAAATGCCTCCTGTGTATCTGGATGGGAAATTTTTCCTTAAATTTGGGAAATTTTCTATTATGATTTTATTGAAAATATTCTCTATGTCTTTAGCATGAAATTCCTCTTCTATGCCTGTAATTTGTAGACTTTGTTTTTCATAGTGTCGACATAGATGTTGAATGTTCTGTTTATACCTTCTTATTAACTTATCTTTGTCATGGTCAGAATGTTACAAATTTTCTACCTTGTCTTCAAACCCTGATATTCTGTCCTTCCCTTGATCATTTTATTAGTGAGGCTTTCTGTAGAGCTTTTTGTTGATTTATTTAATTTTCATTTCCAGTATTTCAGTTTGTTTTTTCTTCAATATTTCTCCTTCATAATCTTCTTTATTTCATTCAGTTTGTGCTCTCTTAAAATTCATTCAGGAGTTTATTGGTACGCTGTTTGATTTTTTTGAAAATAATTATAGTCATTTTTAAAATTGTTTATAAGTTCATCTAATTTACTCTCATTGAAGGCCATTACTGTGGGACTAGTAATTTTTACCGAGTGTCATGTTACTTGGCTTTTTCATATTTCCAGTGAAGTGAAGTCTGGCGAGAGGGTGAATCCGGAGGAATGTGGGGCTCCTGGGCACCCTGCCTTCCCTCCTTCACCTTCCTGGAGTGTGCCAGAGAAAGGCTGCAGCCCGAGAAACCACCGGTGAATTTTTAGTGTCCCAGGAGTCAGCAGGTCTGGGCAAAGGAACAGACCCAAGTCTGGGGGACTACTGACCTAGCGCTGGCATGTTTTGAACAGATGGACAGAGATGGGCAGAGGTCCAGAGAACCAGAAAACTCCCCAGTTAGAAACAGATGCCTGATGCTGGAGAAAGACAATAGCCCTGATGAGGGGGAAGAGTTGGAGAAAGGTCTGACTGGAGTGCAGGAGCCCCTGTAGGACTGCAGGACCAGGTGGCACCAAAAGAGGCTCCTAGGACTTTGTGGGGCCTGGCAGGTCCACAGGAGGCCTGGTGGAAGGCAAGGAACACAGTGGAAAGAGTAAGAAAGTCCCTACAACATGATTTGCCTCTGCTTAACTCTTAAGCACTTGGGTTCAACACCAAATGTTACTTATTTTTCAGAGGGAGAGGACAGGAAACTCAAGAGGGAGACATAAAATTGGATCATCTTTCAATTGAGAGCATCATTAAGAGAGTTATTACTTCTACAGACAGCACAGTGGGGGCTCAAAGCTAGACAAAGCATGCGGTCCCATCAGTCAAAGCAGGGTACCTTCTCCTGGAGGTTTCTGAGGGAGAACCGAGGCCCTATGCACAAAGCAGCAGGCTTGGTTAACATATCCTCTGTGTGCCTGCAGTCATACCTCTGAGCCTCTGATTCTGGGGTGTCAGAGGCAAGAAGAGGGTTTGGTTCTTTGTGAGAGTCATAGCACCTGGAGAGAAGAGATATCGCAGGGGATGTGGCCTGATTTATAAGACAACAGCACTGTTTTGGAGTGTGAAAGGGTCAGAATGTTTCTTTAGCCTATGCAGGGCCTGGCTTTGATCTCTAGCACTGCAAAAGCAACAAATCCAAAAACAAAAACACCCAGTTAAGGGGGAAACTCCATAGTTTGCTAAGATCAAAAGTTTGTAGCTAGGGAGCTGGAAAGATGGCTCAGTGATTAAGAGTACTGGCTGCTCTTGCAGAGGACCTGGATTTGGATCCCAGCACCCACATGGCAGCTAACAGTCCTACTTCACTACAGTTCAAGGGAATCTGATGCCCTCTTCTGGCTTCCGTAGCCATTGCATACATGCAGGTAAAATACTCATACAATAAAAATAAAGTATTTGTGAAAATTCTGTAGTCTTTTATTTGTAGAAAATAACAATTTTCTCATAACACTGCCATTGAAGGATAAAATTACAACAATTAACTCTAACTCAATTGTTTTTTTTTTTTTTTTTTCATTTTTAGGTACTGGAGATAAATGTGGGACCTAGAATGTGGTAAGCCCATGCATGCAGGTTATGCCCCCTCTTAGAAAATGTTAGATCGGGATTGACCAGGGTGACAGGAAAATGGAGAGATGAGTCTGACCTTGACAGAAACAGATTGCTCTTTATTAGAACAATGAAGGGCAATGTTTCTCCAAGGGATGGAAATTGTGTACTCAGGCACAGTTGGTCTGAGTTTTTAAGGAGCTTGAAGGAGGAAAGACCAAGTGTTTTTCCGTAGTTCTGTTTTTATGGTTTGGGGGTTTGGTACAGTGCTGGCATATGTTTTCCTCATATAGTATAGTTTCTGAGTTGGAAACAAGCTTTTCTCAACTTAGTTTAGTTCGTGGCTTTCTTGGCCTGGCCTGAGGCTTTCCAAGTTGAGACATTTATCCCTTACCTTCCCCACACCACTGGCCCACCAGTCTGGCTTCCTTTTCGGTTCTAGAATCAGACAACCCTTTATTCCATAGAATGCACTCTGTGTCGCAGTGGATCAAGCAGAAGAGACTGGCTTTATAGACAAAGAACCACATGGAACAACAACAAGACAAAGGAACAACAAGACACGGATTGGTCTTTCAGAGTTACTTTCCTTACAAGGCAGGAAGATGGAGAGAGAACTGGAAAACTGACTGTTCAACATCAGGGTGCTTTCAGGATACTGTTCTGGGCTTGACTGAGATAGACAGGAACCTGGTCAAGAGTGAGCAGCTGCCTTAGCCCTGTCAAGATGAGTAATA
Source organism: Eospalax fontanierii (assembly GCA_035773235.1). NCBI lineage: Eukaryota > Metazoa > Chordata > Mammalia > Rodentia > Spalacidae > Eospalax > Eospalax fontanierii. Next base: position 57,053,345 of record CM069526.1, read on the forward strand.
CACCAAACTTATCAGATGTGAAGTTTGAAGGCCAAAACTGAAAAAAACTAATATTGAAAGGGGAAGGGGAAGCTGCCTGCTGGACTGTGTCCAAACATAAAATAAGGAGCTCTTTCCGGAAGCAAACTTAAGCATTGCCTGAGAGCCTTGATTTTAGGTTAGTTTTTATAAATCTGTATTTTGGTAGAGACTTCAGGCACCCAAAGTTTCCTTGTCTAAGAAGGCTGCAGGGCTTTGTATCTCCTTCAGTGAAGTTTTAAACTTCAAATTTGAAGTGAGTGATGCTACTGTGCCAGGCACAATAGTGATAAGCTAAAGATGGTAAAACTATTCACCAGTCTAGAATAGACAGAGGTTTATTAAAGAGAGAATCAGTGGGTGAACTCCCAGACAGAATTGCTACCTGATAGGGAATGGGAGTTCTTTTTTAACATTTAAGGGAAGTTACTTGTGGATGGGTCTCCATCTCCAGCACGGCTGTTGTGCTCCAGTCATGCCAGAGAATGGAGGATGATCGAACAGGTCCTCAGGTGACTCAGAGTGCGGCAGGAGGAGTTCCATTCAGGGATACTACGTAGGTGGGTAGTTCGGTTATCAAAACCAAGGCAGGGGTTTATATAGGGAGGCCATTCTGATGGTTACAGAAGGTGGGAAAGTTAAGGTGGGGTTTTGGGGTAAAGGCAGGAAGGTTGTAGGGCTGACGTGGAAGTTCAGGAACGAGGACATGAAACCCAAAAACCTAGTTCTGATCTGGGGTGGGGGAAAAGAAATTCATGTCTACAGTGATATCCTGGGGCCAGGTTATCACATCAAGCAGAGCAGGCCAGACACCTGCCGTCCCTTCAGGGTATCCAGAGTTGCTTGACTTGCTCAATACCCAGACCCCACAGTTACTGGGTCTCAGTTTGTGTGCCATTTGTGTGGGGTCCATATCTGGATAGATGACATCTCACTGTCTTGGTAAGCAGTTTTGAGGCAGTAGAAATGACTTTTTTTGGAAAAATGAAATCTTTTACAAAATCTTTTACTTGTTATTTTAATATGTATGAGTATTTTGCCTGCATGTATGTAAATGTACCCATGTCATGCAATGCCCTCAGAGGTCAGTAGAGGGTGTCAGATCCTCTGGAAAGTGGAGTTGTGGATGCTTTTTAGCCACCATGTGGGTACTGGGAATTGAACCCCAGACCTCTGTAAGAAAAGCCAGTTCTCTAAACCGCTGAGCCATCTCTCCAGCACCTGGACACATGGAATCTTACCTAACCCTGTAACCAAAGTTAATCTTATGTTTTGAGATAAATTTAACATTACTTCAGTTTGTTTATAATGTAAATAGGCTCACTAGGCTTGTAACATAAACATATAGCTTTAATCCCTTATGTCCCTTCCTTACACTTGACCCAGAATAATATATGTGTGTGTATGTTGTGACTATCCAGTACTATAAGCAATGGCTTATCCCATTTGTGTTGCAAGTTAAGTTGACAGCATCTATTTATTGTGTATGCTGTTATAGGTCAGAAGGGATCAGAAAGGGAAAATCCCTCCACTTTTCCTTCCCCATTTCAGGCTGGATATACTGTTCCAATAACTAGAGAGCAAAGCCTTTGATTAAGATCATAGCTCCAGGAGAAATCCAAAGGAACAAGTTCTCAGAATAGATCAGGTCCCACTCTTGTTTTTAAAATGGATGCTGTTGTCTTCTTTTGAGATTGGCTATTTGGGGCATTGAGGTCACGCTGCAAGTAGTCGGGGTCTGATTGTAAATGTGTGAGAATTTCTGCTTTTATTTTTGACTTTTTTGTCTCTACATATCACTACTGATAGATCACCAAGGTCAAATCATTAACAAAGGACAAAGGTCTTTTCCTTTCTGGAGCTGCTTCATAGGGACATTGAAGGCCTTTGTTAGTGTTGCTGATCTGTCAGAGGTTTTATAACTATAAGGCCTGAAAGATCTGAGTACATTTTGGGAGAGGAGAGGGAGTTGTTATTGTAAGAGATCAAAAGCTAGACTGTGACATCACTTGGAGTCCGAGAGGTCCTTAGTGGTGGGAGAAAGGTACCTATGTTGATGATAGTTAATATCTCTGAGACAGTACCATCTCTAGCTTAATGTCCTATAATTGGAAGATAAAATGAAGATATTCAAGTGGTTCACAGGGCCACTTGGGTGGGGTAGGGCAGTATTTGTTCTGTTTTTTTGTTTTTTTTTTCTTGAGAAAGGGTCTCAGTTTGTAACCCTGGATAGCTTCAGCCTCTTTATGTAGACCAGGTGGGTCTTGATTTCACAGATATCCCTCTGCTCTGCTTCTCAAGTACTGGGATCATGTACAGCTATACCTGATTTTTTAGCTTCTAAATTTCTGAGATTTTTTTGGTTCTCTTTCACAATCTCTCTCTTTACTGTGTATTTAGTCAAGTATCTCATTGAGAAATTACAGCGCTTTCCTTAACTTTTTGGAAGGTTTCTTTGTATTTTATGCACTAAGTTCTTTTAAAAGCAATATTTTGAATTCTTTGCTCTATTTCCTTTGATGTCTTTGGAGTCAGTTACTGGAGAGTTATGAAGGTTAGGAGGTGTCATTTTATTGTGTTTCTATTTGTTGAGAATCTTTTCATTTGTTGGAATAATTAATTATCTTTTATACTTTTAGATGAGGGCCCCCTCTCTTACTAACTTTAACAATATTTCTTGTGGCATCAGTCCTGGGATTAATTTACAGCAGGATATCTGTCATTCCTTTCATAATTTCCAAGGCAACCCTCCTTCTGACCATATTTTTTCCTCATGTGACTCTGGCATGGCAGCTGAGCTAAAATCAGGAAGCAATATGGTGCGTGAGTACACGTGATTACATTAGTATGGAATATGGGGGTGACGGTGTTTTTTTTTTTCTTTATTTTAAACATTTTATTTATGTACTTTGCCATCTCAGACTTCATTCTTTTTCTCTCCTTCCCTCCCTCCTCTTCTTGGAGCTCCCAACCTGCAGGGGCTGCTAAAGGGTAGGGGTGGTGGGGGTTGTGGGGGATGGTATTTAACATGGTGGTGGCGCTTCCAGAACTTAGAACTACAACTCCCAGCATGCTCCGAGAGCCTCCCAATCAAGTCTCGCGCGAAGTGCTGTGATCTGGGACGCTTTGTGGTCCAAGCTGCCAGGTCGGCAACAGTGGTCCGTGCGGGTGCGGGCCGCAGGGATCTTGATCTCAGGATGGCTCCGCTCCGGACGGCGCCACAACCTCTCGGGACATCTGGAACCTCGAAACCTCTTTAGTGCCGGAGTTCGGGCCGCAGGCGGCGGGCGGCAGCGGACTGGCAGGTGACAGGCCTGGCGCTCCTGGGGACCGCCTGTGCGGGGCGGGCGCGCCTCCCCAGGCCGGCGGGCAGCGCGGGGCCGTCGGTGGGGGTCTGGGGCGTGTGGGATTGCGGGGCCTGGTGGGGAATGCGAGACCGCAGTGGGGATTGCGGGATAGGGATGGGGGCGCGGGGCCGGGGATGGGAGGCCGGGGGCCGGGTTGGGGGCCTGCGCTGCTCCCTCTTCCTGGCGGGGCTCAGCTCTGAGCCGCCGCGGCTCAGCGGGTCCCCACAGCGACTTCCCTTGTGAGGCCTCGGCGCTCCCGAACGCCCCGCATCCCGGTTGGCTCCAGCCCGGCCCGGCTTTGCCCTTCGGCCACAAGCTTCGCCTCGGGGGTCTGACCAGGCTTTTCGAATCCTTGAGGTTTTGTGTTATACCTCCTGAAGGAGAGAAGTGGAGGGATAGGGGCGTTGAGGGAAAGGGGAAGGAAGAAGGTCTGGGTTGGGGATGCCTTCTGGACCGTGATGAGTGGCTCCTGTGAACTTGAACAAAAATTCCTGCTTTGCCGTGTAGCTTCAAGGGTTTTAATCCATCTCAGCACTCTGGAGGCAGAGGCAGGTGAATTTCTGAGGTTGAAGCCAGTTTGGTGTACATATAGAATTCCAGGTCACTGCATAGTGAGACCATGTCTCAAAACAAAAAACAATAACATAAAAGACAAATTTTGTACAATATGCACTGACTATTAATATTAGTCAGTGTAGAAATAGTGAATTTGCCTTCTTTTGAATAGCCGGCTGCTGTCAAGGTGACATTAATGCAATAGCTCTTGTAAGGTTGTTAATTGGGAATAAATGAATGTACTGGACAATGCCTGGTGCACTTGGAAAGCACGATACCATTACTGATTGTTTGTTGTTATTAGAACCTCTGGATGGACTCTTCCTGGGAAACTTTGCTAATTTGCAGCACCTGGACAATGTTCCTCATTAACATCTGTCTGTCAGCATAGTCCAACATCATTTCACTGTGGTAAGGTGACTTCACCTGGTGTCTTGGTTTTGTCCTCTCAGAGTTGTTAAGATCAGCCAGAGGATATGGTGAATCCTTGGACTTTATCCTTTTTTGGGGTGTGTCTGTCACTCTGGTTCTTGTGTGTATATATTTCAACCTGTGAACAAGCCATAATCTTTGTGTGTGTGTCAAGAGAACAGCACTGGGGTGATCCTCTGCTGTTCCCCAGAAGAAAATGCCCTTTGTTATTTTTGTTAGGTGGCAGGGACTCAGCTCTCCTCAGCTCCGAATTCTATATAGAAAAGCACCTGGATCCCAGTCTTTCAATGGCTTCAAGACAACCAGAAGTGCCTGGTAAACTTAATTCTCTTTGCTTAAGTCCTGTTTTGCCCTTGTTATTCTAAGCTATAGATTCTCTGAACCATGTTATTAACAGTTCCTTTCTGCCACTAGGCAAGTATTTAGACTTAAAAGATGGTCATCATTTTAATATTTCTCATGTACCCCGGGTTCCCTCCAAGCTGTGGTGTAAACCCAAATCCTGACTCAGAAGAGCCATTTCACATAACGGTATGACAGATATATTACTTTATATCAAGGAGAATAATTAACATTGAGTCCCGTAGTTTTTATAGAGTTGTCAAAGTGATTAAACTTCACCTCTTTTGGAAGTGGTTAGGAGCAAGATGAAGGTCTGCTAGGCAAAAGATACTAGCTCAGTTCACACTGTTAGATCAAACTTGGTGGTGAAAGTATAGCAACATGTAGAGTTCCAGGTTTTTTATTGCACCATAATGTCTGGGTTACTGAAATCATTGATTCCTCCTTGGATTGTCACCAGGAAGGTGACTTTTAAGTCAGTCTGAATCACTGAGTCTGATTCTCAGTGAAGTGTTGGTGGTTCCGGTCTGAAAGCTATTGTGAAGATTAAACAAATTTTGAAAATGAAATAAAAAATTGGTGCTAAATCTGCAGTTTTTGCTCAGAAAAGTTCTAGATCTCTCTTTGTAGGAACATTTTCTAGTAAATATTAGCTGATTTTATTGCCGTCTTTAGGAAAGCCATTTGGGATGTCTTGGATGAGGTCTTAAATACAGTTTGAAATTGCTCCCCAGTTAGTTAGATTAATAGCTTTCCCCATGTTCCTTAATATAGATTTATTTCTGGTCTCTGACATCATGAGTGTGTGTGTCTGTCTTTCATTGTTACTTGATTGCCATAAATTTACTGTAACCATCCAGAACCGGCCTTGTTACATTCATTTGATTAATGTTCAGTAGTGCAGAAAACATGGAGTGGTGGATGCAAGGTGTAAGCCCTGGCTTGCTTCTGCCTCACATGTGCTAGCTGGGTCATATGACAGGTTGCTTATGTTTTGTCACAGTTTTATGAGCTAGAAAGTGGGAAGAAAATTAGATAGAACGAAGGATGTAAGTGGTAATTTTTCTTTACTTTTTTATTTGTTTTAATTAAAATATAATGTACATAATAAAAATTCACCCATTTAAAGTGAGTAATTTAATGGTTAGTTCATTCACAAGGTTGGACACGTTGTAGTCACACCTCATTGCTCCCTTTCTGGTCCCTGGCAACCCATAATCCTCTGGGGTTTGTTAATAGTTAATAATATTGGTAGTAGTCACATGGTAGCTCTTGATCCTTTGCTGTTTAGACGAAGCCTTTGTTGGTTTTGGACTTGCTGCCAGGTGGACTGATGTCTTGAAGAGTGTGAATATGTAATTTTAACAACAGGGAAATGTCACCTTGAAAGTAGGTTCTGGATTACTAAACCAGACAAAATGAACCTTGCTCCCAGGTCTGGCTCAGCTGAGAGTGCCCTGGAAGCATCACAGCAGGACATTCCAGCTTTCAATTCCTGGGGACAGAATGGCAGGATTAGATGGCAGTGTTGGTGAGAGTGGCTGTCAGCTCTTTCTGTAATGGAAATGTTTAAACCATCTGAACACTTGTAGTTGGAAGTGATGCCAGACCATATAGTTTTAGATATTTCTTGTGTGGTTTTCCCTGGGGAGACAGAAGGAACAAGGCTGGTCATCAGCTTGATCAAGCCTCATCTAGCGATTTTCTGTATGAACTGAGGCATGTCCGTTCACCACCAGTGTTTGCTTTCTTCATCAGATGAAACGACAGGTGTGGTGTCATGACTGTTATCCCACTGCACGGGAGCTGAGACAGGAACATAAGAGTTTGGGATACAGAGTGAGACCCTGTTACCCAGAGGATAGAAAAGGAGAGAACAAGAAGACATTTTTAGTCACTTTATATCTTCCTCAGTCTTACGAATTGAGAGGCTTACATACAAACTTTGAAATGACATAGGTTTGAGTTTTGATTCAAAATTGTGCTTTGAAGTTGTGAGACTTTGCTTAGGTAAATTTAAATTGAATTTAAGGTTTGTTAATCTGTAAGAATGGATTAGGGCCTGGTATGGTAGTACATGCTTGTAGTTCCAACATTGGGAAGGGCTGAAGCAGGAGGACTGCCAGAGTTTGGGGCTGACCTGTCCTGGCTACATAGCGAGTACCACCCACCCCCAGAAAACAAAAATAAAAAAACAGTGTTGCTAAGTGAGAATAGTTGTTGCAGACAAACTATTCTTGTTCTATCCCAAAGTAGGTTTCAGAGCTTTCTTGTCTACAGGTTGACTTAAAGCTACTGGTATGTTTAGTCAATAACCTATATTGACAGGTGTCTCTGTTCTTAGCGCTTGAGCCCAGTGGGCCCCTAGGCAAGATGTCCCTGCCCATCGGGATGTGCCGCCGGGCATTCAGCTATGATGATGCCCTCGAGGAGCCTGCACCCATGACTCCTCCTCCTTCAGACATGGGCAGCATCCCCTGGAAGCCAGTGATTCCAGAGCGCAAGTATCAGCATCTGGCCAAGGTACCTGATCCTGCTCACTGCTGCTGGCAGTGGCAAACTCTGCCCCTTTGTTCTCCTCCCTCTTCTCCAGAAGCCTTCAGTGGCTCTTTGTGCCCACAGAATTGGGCAGCAATTATTCCCTTTGTGCCTTTTAAAAATAAAAACTGGAGCTGGACATGTGGTACATGAGGCAGAGGCCAGCCTGGTCTACATAGTGCAAATTCTAGGCCAGCTGGGGCTACAAGGATACACTGTCTCAAAAAACAAACAAAAACACAAGAAAATTGGAACAGTAGTGTCATCTCATGAGACTTTTGCATACCACTTCCCCAAGCTCTGGAACTTCATCATAGTTCTGATGAGGTCCTGTTTGCCTCAGGCTGTTGTGTTTCTGACTCATCTCTGACTTTATCACCAGAAATATAAGAAAGCTTATCCTATTGCCTGAATGGACTTGGCCTTCCAGATGCTCAGATAAAGCCATTGAAGGTGCAGCTACCATTTCACCCAGCTTTGAACTGCCTGACAGCTGGGGGTTTGACAGAAAGTATATAGGGAGGGTCTACTTAAACAGACTTGGTATGGATCCCAAGTGGTTTGTGTACTGGCTTTGAGACTTTGGCACACAGTTTTACCCCAGAGTGCAATGTCTCCATTAGAGAGAGGGGAATACTTTGTCTTGGAAATGTTGGGGGAGTAAATGAGAAAATTAAAGGTGTAAACACTTGGCGTGTGTGAGGTGTGCAGCCTCACTCACTGAGTAGAGACCGATTTGATCTTCTCTTTCCTCCCTCCCTCCCTTCCTTCTTCCCTTCATTTTGATTTTTAATTATGTGTTTCTGTGGGTGTGTGCATGTGAGTGCAATGCCTGTGGAGGCCAGAAGCAGCAGGTGCCCCTGGAGCTGAAGTTATATATAGGCAGTTATGAGCTGCTGGATATGGGTGCTGGTAGCCAAGCTTCAGGCCTCAGGAAGAGCAGAAAGCACCCTGAACTGCTGAGCCATCTGTCAAGCCTCTGCTCTGTTTTTGCTTTCCTTGTTGTGTTCTGAGAACAGGGACTTCCTTTCTAAGAGAGTTACCCCCACTGCTCTGGGGAAAACTCCTTATCTTAATAAGAGAAAATGTTGTGTTTTATACAGTGGGAAAGTCTGGTTGAAAAGAAATATGGCAGTCTACATGTAGGGGCATCTTGAATTTGAGGCCACTCTGAGCTCCATAGAGAGACCCCTCTCAGAAACAAACACAAAGAAACAAAACCCCAAACAATGATTACAACAAAAACCCACGCAAAAATAAAAAACCCTGGGTCTGGAGAGATGGCTCAGCAGTTATGAGCACTGGCTGCTCTTGCATAGAACCTGGGTTTGATTCCCAGCACTACATGGAGGTCAACAGCTGTCCTTAATTCTAGTTCCAGGGGATCCATTGCCCTCCTCTGATCTCCTTGGGCACCGGGCAACATGAGCATACCTACGTTCATGCAAGCAATACACTCACACACATTAAAAAAAATTAAGAAGTTAAAAAACCCCAGCTATGTGGGAAGAATTGCAAGTTTGAGGCCTACTCCAACTACAGAGTGGATTCAAGGCAAGTCCAGGCAACTTAGTCCTTGTCTCAAAATAAAAAGTGAAAAAAGGACTGATATAAATGGTCAAGTTCTTGCTTTAAATGTGCAAGGCCCTGGGTTTAGTCATTTCCCAGGGGAAAAAATGACCATTATGTGAACTTTTAGTGCAGTGGTCCAGCAAAGCACCTGGTATCTTAGTTTCTGTGATAAAATATTCAGACACAGGCAATTTAAGGGCTAGAGGGTTTCTTTAAGCTTACAGTCCATTGTGGTGGGGCTATGAAGGCAGCAGGAGCTTGAAGCACCTGGTCCCATCACATCCACAACCAGGAAATGGAGCTTGATGAATGCCTACCTGTGCTTGGCTCCATTTCTCTTTATACAGTCCAGAATTCTCTGCCAGGGAATGGTTCCTCTACAATTCAGACAGGTCTTCGACATCAGTTAACATAATTCTGCCAGTCTTCCACAATGCTGCCAGAGGCTAACCTCAATTTAGATAATCTTTCTTAGTTGTAACCAAATACCTGTCTCCTAGGTGATTCTAGATTCTGGCAAGGTGACAGTTAAAATCACATCTGGGAATCTGGATTATGTTAGAAACAATTTTTATTTAAAATAATTGTTTTTTGGTGGTGGTAGTAGGGCTAGAACCCAGGTCCTCACATAAGCTGGGCTGAAAACATAAATTCTTTATCTTTTTTTTTTTTTTTTTTTGAGACAGGGTCTCACTATGTGGAATATGCTGCTCTGGAACTCACAGCCCAGGCTGGCCTTGAACTCATAGCATTCCTCACCCTCCAGAGTGCTAGGATTATAGATGTGTGCTGCCGTGTCCTGTTTACCTGGTGCTAGGGATTGAGCCCAGGACTTCATGCATACTAGACATGCATCCCCAGCCCAGTAACAAATTCTTGAGTCTCCCTGGCAGCCTAGACCTACTGTCAGCCAGCCCTCGAAGTGATTATGATTCTCAGCCAAGTTTGAAGGAAAGCTTTGCTCAGGTTGAGTGCCTGGCTCATGGTCAGTGCTTTGTGATAGGTGTTTCTTTCTTTCAGTTCTTCTTTCTGTCCTTCCTGTTTATTTCTGTCCCTCATTATTTTTCTTCCTTCTCTTTCAAAACAAGATTTTGGTGGTTATTCCAAGTGTTGAACTCACTGTGTAGCTTAGGCTGGACTTGAAATCCACACCGGTCTTTCTGCCTCCGTCTCCTGAGTACTGAGATTAAAGGTGTGTGCCTTCCAGCCTGGCATTTCTTCTGTGGTCTTATGGACACACAGACTGGAAAGGTAGTAGACCTCTGAGCTTCAAGCCTTGGGTTTCCTTTTATGTCTTGAAGCTCTTCCCCTGAGCTGTTGTCAGTGTGGATGATGTCGTACCTATTTGTTGAGCCCCTCACATGCTCCCTAACCTCTCTCGAACAGGCAGAGGAAGGAGAGGCCAGTGTCTCTTCCCTTGCTGTGACTCCATCAACAGCCACTGACAGTGCGGACAAGCTCCCTGTGGTGAAGGCTAAAGCTACCCATGTCATCATGAGTTCTCTGATCACAAGTAAGCACCCTTCAGTCTCAGGAGAGTGAAATGCTGTGGAGCAAGAGCCTCTGCTTTCTCCAACCCAGCTACAGATGGTTGTGGGGCCCAGCAAATGAATGTGAGTGCTGAGTCTCTCAGTGCTGAGCCTCCCTGAGGAAGAAGAGCTAAACTTTAGGATTCTCAGTTGATTTAGGTGTATTCCTGCTATTTGTTGATACAATCTCATTTTTCTATGTTGATAATTGTAGTCTTGACACTCGAGTCTGTTTCTGAAATACGGGGTCTAGCTGGCAGATTGAGAGTGAGGTAAGGATTAAATGGTCCATTGCTTAGTATCTTGGGTCTGCTGTGTTGGAGGCCCAGGAACTGTTGCAGAAGGTGGCACACTGGAGCTTAGACCTCTGGCCTGACACTATTACACATTTATTTTGTTTTGTTTTGTTTTTAGACACGCTCTCACTTTGTACCCCAGATGGGCTTCAAACTCAAAAATAGTCCTCTTGCTTCATTGTTACAGGCATGCACCACCATACCCAGCTATTTCAGAGAACATTTATATATGTATTTCTATGTGAATTTTAGGTCTTGCTGACCAGGGCTTTGTACATGTTGGTTCACCAGGAAAACCTGACCAAGTTTGATGTAATTTCTTTAGTCTTTAGAATGTCATTGATAGTCCTAAGGAAGCCTGACCAAAGACAGCATGCTTCTTTTTTCTTTTAAAGCTTCTATAACAAGTTAACTAACCTTCTTCCTTCTCAAAGGCAATTCTCATTAGTGTGGGATGTTAATGATTGTTAGATGCCTGTGCCCAGGGTAAGGTGTGTAGAGGTTCTCTTTGCTTGGCTCTTTTTTTTTCTTCTTTTTTTTCTAAGAAGTCCATGGTCTTTCTTTTCTTCTCCAGGAGGGCATCAGCTTGTCCTGGTTAATTCTGGAAAGTTTACCCAAACTGCACCATTTGAACGAATACCTGTTTGTATTTTGTAAGCTTGACTGTGGTGGTGTTAGAAAGCACAGCTGCTCTCTTAGCATAGTGGAGTGTGTTCATACTGCAGATGCAGTTGGCCTGAGTAGATTCTAACATTCCAGTTGTTAGTGTTACTTGAGTACTTCTTCATACATTGATTTCCACATTATGTGCATTTTCTGTAACTGCAGATACAGTAGATAAACCATTTAATTTCTTATTTTATTTTTTGGGTCTTTTTTGAGACAGGGGTTCTATAGCCCCACCTGTCTTGGAATTTCCTATGTAGACTTTGAACTCACAGAGATCCACCTGCCTCTGCCTCCTGACTGCTGGGATTAAGTGTGTGCCACCATGCCCTACTTAATTTTAAATTTTTATTTTTTTGAAATATTGTATATGGGGTTTAAACCTGCATGTATGTATATGCACTGATGTCATACTGCCCACAAAGAGATTGTTAGTTGCCATGTGGGTGCTGGTAACCCAAACTTGGGCCCTCTGCAAGAGCAGCCAGTGAGTACTCTTAACCGCTGAGCCATTTCTCCAGCCCCCATTTAATTTTTAAAAGTTAATACTGAAATTAACTTTCTTTAAAGTGATAATGTCTCACACTGAAGCCCAGGCTGGCCCGGAACTTGGAGCAGTCCTAAGCCTCCCAGGCACTGGGACTGCAGGTGTGAGCCACCGTGACTGTTTTCTGTGACCTTCTAATGTTGCTAATATCTTTAATTTTAGAATGTAGCTGTACTAAGTTCTGGCACTGGAGTACTATTATTCATTAAATTCCTTTTTCAGGGGATTTCTTTGTGAGACAGAAAAGTCTTAATGCATTTATGCCTTTTGCTTTTCTTTTGGCTGGAAATATATTAGACGGGGAATGACTGGTTCATAAAGCCCAGCTGGTGTGGAGATTGCATACTCAACTGCCATGTTCTTGTGTGTATTTTATGTAGTTTATAGATTAAACAAAAAAATCCAGTCATCATTCTGTAGTGTAAGTGATTTGTGAGATAATAGGTCAGACTGAAGGAACACTGAGTGTAAGCTAGGCCAGGCACAGCAGCAGGCAAATCACATATTAGAAACTCGGAATTGGTACACCTAGACTCATTCATGTCAGGTTGGTACCTTGGAGCCAGTTAGCAGGAATGTGACCTGTCTTCCTTTGGCAAAGGAAGTTAGTTGTCTGGAGAATTTTTAGTGTGTTTGAATGTCAGGTGCCCTCTGCTTGCTGTTTCCAAATACCAGGATGTCGGGTGTCTGAGTAAGAGCAGCTTGTTTTTTAGTGTGCTGTGAGGGAAGGCTTGTTTCTTGCAGGGGAACATTTGTATGAGATTAAGAATTATTACTGTGTCAAGTGCCTGTCTGGGGCACCCTTTGCTTTTGGATGGTCAGTGTGGCCTCGATATTTGTATTGTACTTGGTTTGTGGTGGGTTGTGGGATGGGCATGACTGTCCTCTATTTTCAGAACAGACCCAGGAGAGCATCCAGCGTTTTGAACTACAGGCAGGTCTGAGAGATGCTGGCTACACACCCCACAAGGGCCTTACCACTGAAGAGACCAAGTACCTCCGAGTTGCAGAAGCACTCCATGTAAGCAACCTGAATTTTTCATGGTCTGAAATGCAGCTGTGGTTTAGAAGTTTGCAGCTTGGCTGTCTGGCAACTGTGGAGAGTGGAGGGAAGGAAATGGGTAGAGGGATCAGGGTTGGGTTTGTCCGTGCTGTGGCGACACTCCTGGCAGAAGGCTCTGAAGGTCTAAGCCTCGGAGGCTTTGCTTACTCATCTATAATGTGAGAGCATCTGTTTTGCTTACTTCTTATTGGAAGGATCCAGTGAGAGTCTCAGCTCATCCATGTGGAGTGTGGGAACTCTGAACTGTAAAACAGACATGGGTTTTTATATGGCAGGGTGACTGGCTATGAGGGATGGAGAAGGAAATCCTGGCAGTTCTGACAGTTAATGGTTTAGCTGGATAGCCATACTGTGTTCTGTATTGAATTAATTAATTTTGAGATAAGGTCTCTATATGTAGCCTTGGCTGACCTAAAACTGGCTGGGACCCAGGCTGGCCTTGAATGTGTTGTGATCCTCCTGCCTCTGTCTCTTGAGTGCTGGGATTAGGGGTGTGCCCCAGCATGCCTAGTTTATACTTTATCAAAAAAAAAAAGTCAAAATCAAATGTTGAATTGGAATTCTACTTTCATTTCTAAGTTAGAATAAGAACTAATTTTAATGAGGATTAACTTAATTATGATCCAGTATTTTTTTTGTTTGTGCCATTGGGGATTTGTCGAGTGAGAAATTCTGAGGATGATCACTTGGAATGTATCTTGGGCCAAGCAGTGGTATATTACTCAGGGAGGATAGACATATTATGTGTTGAGCTCTGAGTCATATATAAGAACTAAGAAGCAGCTTTGTCTTGCTGCTAGTCTGTTAGTATGTTGGAGGTATGTTTACAGTGCTGGAGTGACTGCGTGTGGGAGAGGAGAGAGATGGGCAGGTTTCCCAGAGAAACCTTTAGCATTTCACTAAAGATAGTAAGTACTCAAGACAGCAAGCCTGAGTCTTGGCTTTGAAAGTCTGAGAAGGGCAGGGGTTGCACTTAAGGTGACACAGCAAGCGAAGAGTTATAAGCCAGGCCAGCTTGAGTTGTGGCTTTCTCAGTAAATGCCTTTACTTTTTGAAAGTTAAAGTTCTGAGTGCACAGATTTTAGTACAGAGATGCTTGAAATAGGTTATAGAGTACAATTTCTTGCAAAGAATTTTGTCTAACATGACAAAAACAAAGGAATATCTGCTTTGGGGTACAAATCATTCTACCTGCTTTCTCTTGAGCCTGAAGTTAGGATGTGAATCAAAGTGTTTTAGCCTAGATATAGCTATTTTGTGTTTGACCTCACTTTGAAAAAGTCTCTCTTCTCAACCATCTTCACAGAAACTAAAGCTGCAAAGTGGAGAGATAACGAGAGAGGAGAAGCAGCCTGTATCAGCTCAGTCCACCCCAAGCAGCACCCCTCACTCTTCCCCTAAGCAGAAGTCCAGGTAAGCCTTTCTTTCCTGTGCCTTCTGAGCTTGTGTGCTTCAGGAAAGCCAGGCTTAGATATGTGGTTTCTTGTTCTTTGAGTATAAGACAAGTCTGGCAGCATAGAATAGATATATTGGGATATATATTTAATTCTGTATTCCAGAGGCTGGTTCACCTCTGGTTCCTCCACTACCTTACCTGGCCCAAATCCTAGCATTATGGATCCTGGAAGTGGGAATGACAGGAACTCATCAGATAAATGGAGCCTCTTTGGACCACGACCCCTCCAGAAGTCTGATTCTGGTAAGACAGCTCCTTTAGGAAAGGACCACATTGCAGTTTGGATTGTGTAGTCATTTGTTCTGTTTTCTTCTACAGGAGGTTTTACTATCCAGGCATACAAAGGATCCCAGAAACCCTCTCCCATGGAGCTGATGCGTGCCCAGGCCACCCGAGCAGCTGAAGAGCCAGCAACGTTCAAGCCTCCCAAAATGGACTTCCCAGTGGTAGAAGGGAAGAAACAGCCACCACGAACCCATAATCTCAAACCCCGTGACTTGAATGTGCTCACACCCACTGGCTTCTAGAATGCTTTTCATCCCAAGGACTTAGCTCTTTTACCTTGGCTGTGACATAGGAATGGTATATTTTTTAAAATCTCACAAGTGGAGGCTTGAAGAGCATTAGTGCAAAGCTTGTGTGAAAGGAACCATTTTGCACTGCTTTAAAGATAAGTGTCAGTGGTGGTGTATGGGGGATCTCTAGACCCATTTTTATATCATTTGTCTAGAGCTGGGCTTTGAGCCTTGCATACCTAGGTTAGTAATGCTTATGCTATTCCAAAACTGAGGCTTCTTGATTCTTTCTTTTATCATGATCAACATGGGCACTGACAAATCATGATAGAGGTCCACCAAGTAGTCTGGACAGCCAGGGCCTTCTGACGTGCTCTAGCCTCGTCAGTGGGGCTAAACCTGCCTGAGAGCTGGGTACAGCTAACAAACTTGGTAGGAACCCTGTATTTTCTGATCAGCCTGATGGACCCCTTTGTCCTGCAGCTGCTTCTGGGCCTTTGCAGTTGGAGGGCTGCTTCTCTGCTTTGTGTCCTGGAACAAACACTCGTCCTGTGTAGCCTGTCTTGCACTTTAAAGTGAAATTAATTTGTTTGAAAACTTCCTAAGAGAGAAAATTGAGTCTACTGATTTCATACTGGTAAATGGATCCTAAATTTTTTTTTTTTTTTAAACCTTCAGTTACTGGAGATTGAACCCATGCTGGCAAATGCTTTACCACTGAGCTTCACCCCAACCTTCTGGATCTTAAGCTTTTTTTTAAGACTGAAGAAGATGGTAGATACAGTTCGGTTATAGACTTGAGGTTCACATGAAATTGATGACATGTTATTTTGATTTCTTTGTCCTGGTCACAGCCTGGGATTTTTTTGGGGGGGGGGTAGGAGGGAGGAAGAAAAATAGAAAAAAATTCTGTAATGAAAGCATTTTCCACCAAGTGAGCCTCATACTTTATGTAACACATCTTTCTGGGGAAAGAGAGGAAGAAAATGCCTTCTTACTTCTCTTCACTGTGCACAGGCCTCATATTTTGAACTCTGTCTCCAATGCTTACTGGATTTTGTTTTGGATAGTATTTTGTTTACATAGCTAACCTTCTCACAGAGAAGCCCTGGAGTCTACAATTGTTGTAAAATTAATTTATTTGTGTTATCTCTTGTATTGACAATAAAAATCCTTACTACTTTCTCAAACGTGGTTATCTTTTGTTCTATTAAGAACAGCTGATCTGCCCACCCAAGTCATGGAGCCTAAGCATTGTAAATTTGGTGCCTTTTTCTTGTTTCTTTTGACAGCAAGTCCTCTTGTTTCTATGTCCCACTTTGTTACACAGGATCTTAACTGGCCACAAAGTAATGTTTGCAGGTATTATTAAAGGATCTAATAAAGAACGTGCTCTATTTGGGAAAAAGTAATGTCTTTCCACAAACAGGCCATCAGTACCTTGACTCACACACACTGATGGGAATTTGCTCAACAGAATGGTTCCTTCACATCTTGAATGGAAATGTTAAACATACAGTGCATACAGTATTGCCTGTTTCCAAAGTATAGATAAATAATTTATTAAAAAATATATACACCTCGTATATTTAAGCCATATTTGAATAGGCTAAGATTATCAAAAGTATATACTGAAGAGTTAGAAAGTTATTACAACCTACAGATAAATAAGATGGGCTTGGTCCTACGATATTTCTAACTACTGTTCATACTTCAGGGCTTCTAAGTAGGTGGAGACAGGAGGTAATCTTGGTGCTCAGTGCTCAGAAGCCTGGCTGCCTCAGTGCTGTGGGGCCGGTTCTGTGTCGGGGTTCAGGTCGGCAGCATAGAAGAGCAGCAACTTCAGCAAATGCACCTTGTCTTGGAGCTGGGGGACCAGAGGTTCCCCCAGCATGTGGATCAAACGGCTGCGGAAGGCTTCAATTTGCTTCTCCACGTCTACGACAGTGATGTCATCTCCTTGCTGGGGCTTAGGCTTAATTCTTTTGATGATTAAGTCTTTACGATCAATCACTGAACTCCGTAGGTGTTCTGCAAGAGTGAAGAAGTCAAAACTGAACTGCTTTTTGTTTGATTTAAAAGCTGAAGTCCAATTTTAACAAGGCCTACTGCCTTGGCTACTAGATGGATGGCAAGTCGAAAGGTCACATGAGTTGCTGTGGGAACTCCAACAAGAGACCGTGTTCTTTGCTCATCCTGATTGTCAAGAAATGTAAAAACTGCTGTTTTTATTTGTGTGTGTATGTATACATGCTGTATGCAGGTACCCACAGAGGCCAGAGGACATCCAATCCCCTGCAGCTGGAGTTACAGGCAGTTGTGAACCACCTGATGTAGGTCCTGGGAACTGAACTAGTCCTTTGGAAGATCAGCAAGTGCTTTTAACTGATGAACCATCTCTCTAGCCCAAGAGATTTTACATATTAAAAGTATTTTAGTTTGGGGACTGTAAAATGGCTTAGCAGTTAAGAGCACTGGCTGTTCTTCCAGAAGACCTGGATTTGGTTCCCAACACCTACCAGGTGGCTAACCACTGTCCATAATTCTAATTTCAGGGGATCTGAGACCCTCTTCTGGCCTCTGGGCATTGCATATATGGGTATACTTACATGCAGGCAAATCATTCATACATAAAAATTAATTTAAAAACTATTTTTCCTTTGAACAGTGAGTCTATACTAAATAAAAGTTTTATAATAATCACTTAGAAAAAATTAAGATGAATCAAAAAAATTATCACATTTGTACGTGTGCACTCGCATGCCACACATACTCATAGTCAGGGTTGATGGCAAGTACCTTTACTTGCTGAGCCATCCCTCTGGTCTCTCTCTGAATTTTAAATAAGGAAATTTCTAAGTATGGAAAGAAAAGAAATTTTCAACTTAAGTATATTTGTAGTAATACTGGCTTATTGTAACTCGGAAACTTTTTCTTTTGAGACAGGGTCTTGACTACATAGCTCTGGCTGGTCTTAAACTCATTATTTAAGCCAGGTTTGGCTTGGAACTCAAAGGGATTTGCCTGCCTCTGCCTCCCCAGTGCTGGGATTAAAGGTGTGGGTCACCTTGTCCAGACCAGAAACAACTTTGTACATATTATAGGATGGGCCAAAAGGATACTTATAATCATACTCTTGGGAAAGGGGTTCTTCTGAAAGAAGGGAGATTCTTTCATGGCATAGGAAGAGAAAGAATCTTGTGATATTAAGTGGAAATTAAGGTATCAGTGCGAACATGTATTGTAAAAGAGATTATAAAAGCCAAGTGTGGTGGTACACACCTGTAATTCGATCACTTAGGAGATGGAGGCAGGAGGATCAGAAGTTCAAAGTTGGCCATGGCTACATAGAGAATTTGAAGCCATGCTGGGATACATGAGATTCTGTCTTAAAAAAACAAAAAAGGATTAATTCATTATTCTTTCTGTAATCCTGTAATCAGAAAGAGACTAGAAGTAGAGACTCCAGGAGCAACCCTCAATCTGGGTGCTTTTCTATACACATTTCTCATTCTCCATTAAAGACAATTGGGGGCTGGCAATATGGCTAAGTGAGAAAGGGTGCTTGTCACCAACTCTGATCACCTGAGTTCAACTCCTGGGACTCACTAGCTGTTCTTTGGACTGTATGAGCACAGTGGTACATGTATTCACATACATACATGTACATAAAAAAAAACTTTAAAAGAGAATTTTGAGTAGAAAAGGCTAATTTAAGATCAAAGCAAGGTAGTTACAAGGTAAACCTGTAATATCTTTTACAAGCAAAAGAAGACTTAAAATCCAATATGGAGGCCTGTCACGAGGACACGGTCACGAACCCAAAGGAGTCTATTATCCACATTTTGGACAGTGTGACCATAAAGATGACAAAATGGATTATTGTTTTAGATAGGATCTTCTCATAGCCCAAGCTGGCCTGAAACTTGTTGAATAAACCAGATTTGCCTTAAACTTTAACTCCTAAAGTGCTAGGACTGCATGGGTATGGGCCACCATGCTTAGCATTAAAAAAAAGGGAGGAGGTTTGCTTTAACATGTTGAATTTTTAATATGCTTAACACATAAAGAAAAAAAATTGATGCCTAGAGAGAGATAGATCAGTGGTTAGGAGTACTTGCCCTTCCAGAAGACCTGAGTTCCATTGTCAGCACTCAAGTTAGGAGGCTCACAATCTCCTATAACTCCAGCTCCAGGGGATTCATTACCCTTTTTTGACCTCTGCAGATACTCATATATGCATGTGCACAGATACATCGCATGCATGCACGTATGCACCACACACACTTAAACCACTGGGTGAAACTCTGAATGTGTCTTAGTGCCTGCCTTTGGGTCACTTACTAACAACAAGGGAAATGATGGAGAAATCTTTTATATAGTACCTTGACCAAATCAATGACTTGCTCTTTGATGTCATGCACTGGGAAGGGTCACCATCTATTTAGTATTTTACTTATTATTTTTAGACAGGGTTTTATAATGTAGCCCATGCTAGTTTAAACCCACTATGTAGTCAAGACTAGCCTTAAACCTTTGATTTTCTGTGTCAGCTTCCCAAGTGCTGGATTATAGAAGTGTACCACTGAGCCTGGCAGTTTGTATTCTTATCATTAGATATTAACATAGTAAAATGGTGGAGAAACAATTAGTCCCAGTTATAGATAATCCTGTAAAGTGACTTTTCTAGACTCTTCAACAATGTCTCTCATGAAGGGCAAAGTAAAGTTGAGAACTGAGCCAGACTGAAGGAGACTGTTACTGCCAAGTGCAATGCTACACATTCCATAGGACACTGGCTCAAAACAAAACCTACCACTTGCTAAGACTTACTGTGAGAATAATAGGTAATCTATCAATAAAGTTCCTTTTCTATTTTTAAAATATTTTCTGGGGCGGGGCTGGAGGGATGGCTCAGTTGTTAAGAACACTGGTTACTCTTGCAGAGGATCCGGGTTTGATTCCCAGCACCCATATGACAGTTAACAACCTTCCCTATCTAGTTCCAGGGGATCTGACAACTTCTGACCTGTGGGCACTGCATGACACGGGTGCACTTATGTGCATGCAGGCATTACACTCATACACAGAAAATAATAAAAAATAATAAAAAGAAAGTACAATAAGTAATAGCACAGTGTACTTAAATCATCTGTAACAGGAAACATTGCCTAGCTATGTACCTGTAGGGCCCTTTGAGCATTCAAGCAACAGAAATTTGTGAGTACCAACTATATTTCTGAAACTAGACTACACTGTAGGGACAGTGGACTCTGAGGCTTGGCCCCAGGCCTGTGGGCTGAAATTCTAATTGCAGGAAGCTTGGGAACAAATAAACCAACACAGATACTTATAATTTGAGTGCAAAGAAATAGAGAGGACTCTATAATAGCGAGTAACATGGAGGGTATAAATTGAGGGACAGAACCCAATCAAGCCATGGAGAGCCCCTGAGCAGAATCCTCAGTGTTCAGGAGAAGTACGCAGAGGAATGGGAGGAATGGAAAGAGCAAATGTCCTGAGGTAGAGAAAAAAACTAAAGACAGGACGGAGGAGGGAAAACAATTCTAGAAGCAGTTGAAGGGTAGGTTGAGCATGTAATAATGTGGTACTTGGCCTTTGAGAGCAGAGAGGTATCTGAAAGCTGTCACGGTAGGAAAATCAGATTTACTTTACTTTGCCACTGGTGAATGAATGGCTTTAGGGGGAAAGAGCCTTTTAGTAGAATCTGATTTTCTTACAGAAGGTCTATGCTACTGACAAATCCAAAAGTGATTTCAAAAACAATGAGGGGAGGGGTGAGAGGATGGTTCAGTTAGTTAAGTACCTGCCATACTAGCAGTAGGACCTGGATTTGGATCCCTAGCACCCACATAAAAAGCCAGGAGGATCCCTAGAGCTCACTGGCCAGCTAGTCTAGCCAATGGGTGAGTTCTGGGCTCAGGGACAGACCTCCTCTCAATAAAGTGGAGTGATGGGCATGGCAGCACTCGCCTCTAATTCCAGAACTTGGGAGGCAGAGGCAGGTAGATCTCTGTGAGTTCAAGGCCAGCGTGGTCTACATAGCAATTTCTAGGCTGGCTGGGGTAGATCCTGTCTCAAAAAGATAAATAAATAAATAAATAAATAAATAAATAAATAAATAAATAAAGTGGAGAGTGATGGAGGGAGACACTTGATGTCAATGTCTGTCTTTCACACGCACGCAGTATCCCCATACATTTGTAACACACACATATACTACACATGTACATACACAAATAAAAGATTAAGAACAAATGAAAATGTGGAGAAAAAAGTTGACTGAATAGGATGGAGTAGGGAACACAGGATTGAAGCAAGGGAACTCTAGAATTTATTAAAATAATGCAGGGAATTTAATGAAGCAGATGTACATGGTGTACAAGCACAAGCACCATGCACATGCAGAAGGAAACATTGGCCAGTGGAGTTCAATCACCCTGGTTGCGTTGGCAAGATCTTACATCTTAGTAAGGATAAGTGTCTGTACATCAGAGGTAATCCATTGCTCTGTGAGGCAATTTGTGTAAGGGTTTAGCATAATGCCTGGTTCAAGATATATCAAAATAGTATCTTAGTTATTAGGTTCAGGATCAGTAATAGAGTTAGTGATTGTCAATGATTATCATCACCATCATAAGCAGACTCTCCAACCTAAGAGTCAAACAGTTCCTTCTCTTCCCTGCAGACTTATCTCCATTTTCACCTCATGAGTGATAGCAGAACTCTAGAAGCCAGTTTTCAGACTCAGTCACTTGAGCCCTCTCATACTGATCTTTAGAGCTCCAGTTGGGGCCACCATTTACTTCCCCTTCCCCAGTCCTTTGGATCTCTGCCAAGCGACAGCCACATACTAGATGGAGCCTTTGAAGTGTGCAGATCTGACTGTGATACTGCCTTATTCAAACCTCTTTCTCCTTCGGTAATCTCAGCTAGGGCTGCTCTCTCTTCAAGTCTACTTCCACCAGCTTGTTCACTCATAACTCTTCCCTCAGGACTCTGGAAATCTGATCCTTGCTCTATGGAAAATTCTATCCCTTTTACTTGACTGGCTTTCATTCATATCTGTAGTTCCTCATCTAATAATTCAACCAACAGAGGATAAAAATATCCAGAGAAAAAGATTATGCTTCTACTGATGTGCATAGATGTTTATTTCTCATTTGCATTCCCTAAACAACCAGTTTATTTATGTAAAATGTGTACTATATGAGGTATTACAAGTAATCTAGAAATGATTTAAAAATATGGAAGTATATGTGCAAGTCATATGCAAATACTATGCCATATGCCACATCAGGGATTTAAGCAAAGCAGATTTTGGCATCTGTGATGGTTCATCTGGACTGTCAATTTGATGGGATTTACAACACCACAAACCTCTAGATTTAGAAACAAACCTCTAGGTGTGGCAGTGAGGGATTATCCAGATTGGATTACATGAGGTGAGAAGATCCACCCAAAATGCACGCAGCACTATTCATGAGCCCGTATTCATGAGCAAAGCTGGGTATGGTGGCATAGGCATTTAATCTAAGCACCTGGGAGGCAAGGGCAAGAGAACCTCTGAGTTTGAGGCCAGCCTGGTCTACACAATGAGTTCCAGGCCAGTCAGGGCTACATGAGACCTTGGTAAAATAGAAATAAAAATAAAAAGCAAACCAAGCACCAGCAATCATTTCTTTCTGCTGCCCTGTCAGCAGATTAAATGTGTGTGTGCCACCACCCATCCAACCTATTTTTATTTAAAAAATATTATTTTTATTTTATGTGTATGAGTGTATTGCCTGCATGTATATTGTACAACATCCATGGAGGTCAGAAAAGGGTGTTGGATCCCCTGGAACTAGAGTTACAGACGGTTGTTAGCTGTCATGTAGGTGCTGGGAACTGAACGTTATCCCAGTCCTCTGTAGGAGCAGCCAGTGCCTTTAACTGCTGAGTCATCTCTCCTGTCTAGGACTCATATTTTTAAAACATGAGGTTTTTTGACTGTCTGCAGGCATTAGGAAAAGGCCATGGCACAAAGCAATTTCTAATTTTGGTGAGTCCCATTCTTGAGTTCTATGACTGTAATACTGGGTAGGGATTTATTTCCATAAAGAATGTTAGTTCACCTGCCAGCCCAGCATCCATGTCACAGTACAAACACCTACAAGGTGAGAGTTCAGGGCAGATTTTCCAGGTCAGTAACTTAACAAGTGTTAAGGTGAACTTTAAATAAGGCTGCTGTAATATTAAACTTTTTGTCAGAACTCCAAAATAGTTTGTAACCTCAATGAGGCTAAGTTTCCAGAGAATCTTCCTTTACGGTGCTGTTTTAAGAACATGTGTCTTTCTTTAAGAGTGTTAAGAAATGCCTGAACTACATAACTATAAACTGTAGTCTTAAGGATGCACCTTGGAAGTTTAGTTATAAGAGCTAGAGGTATAGCTCAGTGGTAAAACACTTGCTTGGAATGATGAGGCCTGGGTTCAATTTCTTTAAATTTTTTTAAAAATTTATTTTTATTTTATGTGTATGGATGCTTTACTTGCATACATTTAAGTGGTGCATACACTGGTGCATGCAATGCCCACAGAGGCCAGAAGAGGGCATCAAATCCTTTGGAACTGGGGTTCGGGAAGTTGTTAGCCACCATGTGAATGCTGGGAATCAAACCTGGGTCCTCTGCAAGAGCAGTCAGTGCTCTTAACTGAGTCATTTCTCCAGTCCCCAGCATTAAAAAATTTTTTTTTCTCTCTTACTCTTTACTGAAGATTGACCCTGGGGAATGATGTGCTCAAGGCAAGTGATCTACCACTGAGATATAGCCCCAACCCACTTACCTCACATTCTCTGTAAGATGGACATGTCTATCTTGCCACAGATTTGCTATTTGTACTGTACTGACAGATGTTTGTGATGTTGCTAGTCAGTGAACAACTGACCCAACCAAGATGTTACAGTGAGAAGATGGGGCTTCTCACTGTTTGCTGGCTTTTGCTTTCCTACAGAACCTTACAACTAGGAGGACCACTGTATTATCACCAGTCATAAAAAAAATAGGAAATTTTTCTTTTCCATGATAATGATTCCAGCTGTTATTCCTTAATCAAGGAACAATCTTTTAAAACATTTTGTTTTATTACTATTTTTTTCAGAAACAACTTTACTATGTAACCCAGGCTGGCCTTGAGTTCTCCATCCTCCAGCCCCAGCTTCCTGAGTGCTGGGTTATAGGCCAGTGCCACCACATTGGACCAGAACAATGCTTTATTTAAGTGAACAAATTAGAATTCTCTGAGAAGCTATGACTCATAATAATGTCCACCGTGAGACCTCTCACAATACCTGTTGTGAGCAAGTACTCCTTACCTCTTAATACATGTTGATAACTGGACAGCAGGAACTGCAGATGCTCAACCAGCTCATCCCAAGTCTGCCACTGGGTTTTATCAGACTGCAGAGATAGTAAAAGCAATGGTTAAGAAATGCTCTTCTCTTGGAGCTTGAGAGATGGCTCAGTGGTTAAGAGCACTGGCTGTTCTTAAAGAAGACTTGGGTTCGATTCCCAGGACCCACACGGTGGCTGACAACCATCCACAAACTCCGGTTCCAGGAGAATCTGACGCCTTCTTCTGACCTCCACAGGCATTGCACTTATACACACACAGCTTTTCCCAGTTAAACTGTGCGTTTCTGGCATAGTTTCCAAATCTCTTTTACTTGATGCTCAAACAGCAGGATTAGGGAAAGTGTTCTGACCCTGGAACTGAATGAAACAGGAAGAAATGTACCTGACACTTGAGCAGTGATGTGGAATTGTTCAGAAAATAGAGGGCCTGGGCCAGAGACAAGGGCAGACGAGTGGGTGTCTCACAGCTGTGGAGGAATATGATCTCTAATACTTTGCAGCGCAGAAGGTGGCTTTCCATGGTAGTAAAGAACATTTCCCTGTGTGGAAAAGAGGAAGAAGGAGTTAAGTGTCACAAGTGCAATTCCTACAAGCATGTAGCACGCATCCTGTGTGTTCTAATACAACAGAGTGGTACAAAATCACAATGCCTTCGACAAGATAGAAATGGATTTGTTCATGAATTAAGAACTTCTGGGACGAGAGAATAGTCTTTGAAATTTGAAAAAGTCAAAAGCTACATGTCCTGCTGCACATCCCTAATCCAAGCAGTGGGGCGGCTGAGGCAGGAGGCTAGCTGGGGATTGAAGTCAGGACCTTGTGTTTGAGCAGGTGCTCTATCACTGAGCCTAGAATTTCTAATAACCTTTTATTAGGGACAGTGCACCTGAAGAAAATGGAGTTTCCTTAAAATAAGAAAAATACTAATTGAGGACAACAGCAAGCAAAAAATCCTTCATAAATGAAGGTGAAATTTAAAAATCAAGATGAAGAAAACGAAGGCAGGTGTGGCCACATGTACTGGTAACCAGTACTGTTGGGTATGTGGGGCAAAGACAGGAGGATCACTGGGGTTTGCTCGTAATCATCTTAGCTCCTGGTTTAGTGACAAACACACCCTGTCTCAGAGGAATAAGGTGGAGAGTGATACAACAGGCCATCTGACATCCTCCTCTGGCCTCCGTGTAAGAGTATGGACACATGCACCCACGTATGCACATACACATGTGCATATACCACACAGACACATTCTCGCTCACAGACCAGACACACACATACATACACACTCAAATATACTCACTCGTACAGACACACACTCACATACACTCATATACAGACACACTCACAGTCTTACCAACACACCCATACACACATGCACACAAAAGTACAAAACTACAAGAAACATTAAAAGATATAAGTTCTTTGGGAGGAAAAAAAAAATAATAACAAATGGAATTTGGAACATCAAGAAGGAAAAGTTTTAGAAGTGACCAAACATGGGTAAATATAAGAAAAGCCCCCTCAATCTTTCATTTAGTTGAAAACTAATTAAGTGTTTAAGGCAAAATAGTTAATACTTCATTCTGGAGTTTATAACATTGTGGAAGTCAAATTTAAGAAAACAAAGGATGAGATTGGTCTGAAGAGAGACACATAATGGTAAGATTCTTATATATTAATATAAATTCAAGGTAGCTAAAATATGTATTATAATTCTGAGATTAACCATAAAATTTTTTCAGGAGAAGCACTCAATAAAAACTCAGGAAACTAGGAATAGCTGGAACTTGAGCTTATTAATGAATAGTCACAGAAAATCTTACAGTCAGCCCATAGTGAGTTGATATATTAATTAATAATTAAATGATTAATGGACCATTTGTTCCGTAGATCATTGTCCTGGTTAGTTTTTACTGACAATTTGACACAATCTAGAATCAGCTAGGAAGAGTGAATCTCAACTGAAGAATTGCTCAGATCAGACTGGCCTGTGGCCATGTCTGGAAGGATTCTTGACTGATGATTGAAGTAAGAGAGCCTAGCTACTGTGGGCAGCACCATCCCTAGGTGGGTGGGACAGCACTGCATAACAAAAGGTAGTTGAGCACAAGCCAGAGAGAAAATTAGAGAGTGAGTCAGTAAACAGCATTCCTCCATGGTTTCTGTTTCAGTTTCTGGCCTGACTTCCCTGGATAAAGGACTGTGACCTAGAAGTGTAAGTCAAATAAACCTTTTCTTCCTCCAAGTTGTGTTTGGTCAGAGTGGTTTATCACAGCAACAAAATAAAACTAGCACAGCCATAAACTTTCAGTGAGCCTTCTGCCTCAGCCTGAGATTTACAGGCATGTGCTGCCATCCCTGGCTTTAATGTCTTTTAATCTAAAATAGCTCCTTGATTTTGTTTTCTCTTTCATGATAAATTGGCATTTAAAAAAAAAGCATAGGGTATTCTTTTCATAGATTGTCTCTTATTCAATGTTTGTCTTGTATTGTCCATGGGTAGCTCAAAGTTCTATCAAGGCCCGGAATACACCTTTTTATACCATGCATTTCACTGTTTTAGTCTCCATTCATGACTGAACTAATTATCATTATGATGGCTGCCAAACAACATTTTTTCCTTATTTCATTATTTCTTCTTACATTTTTAGTTTTCCACTGTAAGGAGAAAGGACCCTTCCTGTCCTTCCATCAGTGCTGGAATCATGCATTTCTACTTCACATAACAGACTATAATCCTTTACTGTTGATACCATCTGGGAGTTCAAGCTAGCCCAGGTTGTGGAAGCCCTTTAAGCTGACTTATGTGTCTTCTGAACATTTTCTGCATGCTTCTTTACTTTCTGACAAGATGCTCAGGTTCATCTTAAACTTTCCCTCCATCAGTTCTGTTATCAGTCCTCTCTTTAAAGAACTCTGATTCCTTTCAGAGTAAGCTGGTATTTAGGTCTGGGTATAGGTATACTCACTACAACGAGGATGTAAAGCTTCTATGCTCTTTGTGTGCACAGGCATGAAACAGATGTATAAACATACACTTAAACATATACATTAATGGATTTAAATATATGGTCACACCTATATCTATCTTTATTAGAAACTGCAAGTTTATATGGATATCTAATTCCATCCTGTTACCCTATAGTTCCTTTTACTTTTCCCCTTTTCATATGCATAATTTTCTTCTTTGACAGGAAGAAACCTAGATTTCATTATTTATATTTAGTTGTATACTGCTAGAAAACACATAAAACAGCTTAATTTTTAAAAAGAAAGGGTCTTATGTAGCCCAGGCTGGCCCTGAACTCACTATTTATCTGAGGATGGCCTTGAACTTTTGATCCTCATCCCTCCCCATCTCCAGTGACGGAATTATAGTTGGTTGCTACTATGTCCTGGCAGAAAACAACCTTCAGGTGTCAGTTCTTCCACTTCACTGAGGCAGGGTCTCTCTAGCTTCTGTCATTGTGCTACATACTCCAGGCTGGCTGGTCAGTGAACTTGCAGCCAATTCTCCTGTCTTGCTGCAGGAGTGCTGGGATTACAGGTGTACACCACTAAATCCAGATTTTTACATGGGTTATTCCTGAGTACTAGTGTTATAGACATGAGCTACCATGTTCAGTATCTTTTTCTTTTTACCACTTTCTTACCCTTTATATGTAAACAATTTTATTAGTCTGTGGTTTAATCTATATTTTCACAAATTATAAAAATTATGTATATGTACTATGCATATTCATTTCTACTTTGCTTTAGTCTTAGTCTTAATATTATTGTAAGACTGGGCATCATTATGTAGCACAGGCTGGCTTTTAACTTCCAATCTTCCTGCCCCTGCCTCCTACATATTGAGACTACATGTATGCACTATGATGCCTAACTTCTACTTTGTTTTTTTGGTTGTTGTGTGTGTTTTGAAACATGGCTTCATTCTGTAGCCCAGGTTGGCCTGGAACTTACTGTGTAGCTAGGATAAGTCTCTTGGTTAGCTTCCTGAGTGTTGGGATTACAGGCTTCAACCACCAGCCCAGCTCTTATTTATTTATTAATTTATTTTTTACTTCATAGTGTATCTTGGAAATCAGTTAATAAAAATTTCCTTTTAATTTTCACCTATATATAACTGCATAATGTTTCATTATATATGGGTATCAATATCCTGTGTATGGGCATTTGGGTTGTTTCTAGTACTCTGAAATTATAAACAATATTGTAATGAATATCTTTGTGCATATGTGTTTCTATGTTATTATAAGGGTGGCTTCTAGAAGCAAGATTTCTGGGTCAAGAGGTAAATTCACATTCCACTCTATTAGATACTGCAAAAATTCTTATATCATTTTTGTATTATCATCAGCAATGCTTAAATATCTGTTTCCTCACAGCCTTTTTAATAGAGAATATTATTGGTCTTTAAATTTTTTATTCAGATAGGTAAGAAATAGTATCTCACTGCAGCTTTTGCTTTTTAAAAATATGACTGAAGTTAGGCATTATAGAAGAGTAAAACTACCCACCATTTCCTTTGTAAACATGGACATAAAAACCTTAACAAAATATTAGCAACATGAATTTATCAATATATAATTTCCCACATCAATAAAGAGGAAAAATCATGATTATCTCAACAGATGCAGAAAATACGTCTGACAAATGTCAGTATGTATTCTTTTTTGTTCTTTTTGAGACAGGGTCTCCCTGTAGCCCCAGGTGGCCTGGAACTTGGTATGTAGACCAGGCTGGACTTAAACTCACAGAGATTCACCTGCCTCTGCCTCTTGAGTGCTTGGATACAAGGTATGTGCCACCATGCCTGGATGCAGTATGTATTCTTTAGAAAAACACCAGTAAGGCAGGAATGGAAGGACTCTTTCTAGTCTGACAAGGGAAACCTATAAGACACTTAGAACTTACCTTATATATAAAATGGTCACAGACTAAATGGTTCCCCTAAGATCAGGAAAGAGGCAAGGATGTTTGCTCTTATCGTTTCTCTAATACTCAATGTAGAGGTCATACTACATGCAATAAGGCAAGAAAAAAAAAAGGCAAGCATATAAACTGGGAAGGAGGATATCAAATCCTGTTTACAGACAATATGACTGTTACATAGAAAAGGCTGGGAAAACTACAAAAATAATCCTATTAGAAGAGGTCAATTTATTTATTAAAATTTTTAATGTTTTATTTATTTTTATTTAATGTGTAAATGCCTGAATGTATGTAAGTGTACCATGTGTGTGCAATGCCTGCAGAGGACAGAAGAGAGCGCTCGATTTTCCTAGACCTGGAGTTATGGATGGCTGTTGGCTGTTAGCCGACATTTTGGGTGCCAGGAACCAAACCTGGGTCCTGTGGAAGAGCACCAAGTGCTCTTCTTAACCATTCAGCCATCTCTCTAGCTCACAGAATAGGTGAATTTATCAAGGTTGCAGGATTACATTTTATTTTTATTTATTGTTTTGTTATTTATTTTTTTATTCTTTTTTATTTTATGTGTATGAGTGTATAGCTTGCATGTATGTAAGTCTACCCATGTCACGAAATGCCCAAGGAGGTCAGAAGAGAGCAGATTCCCCTGAAGCTGGAGTTATGAATGATTGTTAACTGCCATGTAGGTACTAGGAACCAAATCTAGGTCCCTGCAAGTTCAGTCAGTGCTATTAACCACTGAGTCATCTCTCCAGCTCCCACTGTTTTATATTTTAAACAGTAAGGAAACTATCTTCTATCTTTACAAATTCTTTTTACCTTTTGTATTTAGTGTGTGTATGAGTGTCAGTGTCTGTGTGTGTGTGTGTGTGTGTGTGTGTGTGTGTGTAGGTCAAGGGATAGCTTGTAGGAGTCAGTTTTTTCATTTAATCATGTGGGTCCAAGCAGCTGAACTCATGTTTTCAGCTTTGAACACAGGCTCCTTTATTTGCTGAGTTATCTAGCTGGCCCAAGGTTGCAATATTTTATATACTACCAGCAAGTCACTGGAAAATGACCATTCAATCATTTGTCAGGACTCACTGAATGCTAATTATATAAATCTGTATAATTGAATTCTATGTAATTTATGTTTGAATTCAATAATGAAAACAAATAAAAGGTCAAATAATGTATATTCTAGTATAATTTGGGTGAGTGGCTAATTTTCCCCTTATGAAAGAATTTTAATGTTAGGCTAGCTTTTATTCAAATTATTTTTGCTTACTCCATGTCTAAATTTGAAAGGTGATTTAAGTTGTTAACCAAATCGGTATGGTAGGGAAATTTAAGCTCCATTTAGGGTAACCTACTTCTCAAGAAATTGTGCCTTGACTACAGATAACAGTAAGTTGGTAATCTTTTTCAAATGGTGAAGGACATAAACAATTCTCCTTTCTCTTTTCCTTTTTCAATTACAGTTTGAGGTTTTCTCTTGTGCATTCTGTTTCAAGCAGGCAGGAACAGACAGAAAAGTTAATTGAAGAAAAATGACTTCCTGGTTTGTTCTCTCTTTCTCCCTGAGACAGGGTCTTACTATGTAGCCCTAACTGGCCTGGAACTCCCTATGTAGACCAGGCTGGCCTGGGATTCACAGAGATGCACCTCCCAGGTACTGGGATTAAAGGTGTGCACCACCAACCCTTCCCCCAAATAAGGACAACAACAACAGCAGCAGCAACAAGAGCACTATACTCACCTCTGACTCCTCTCAGGAATGTCCAGCACAAACCCGAACATCATTTCAGCTATTTTATTGGAGCTGCAGGTAGGAGTCCTGTCCACCTCTACAGCTATGGACAACATCCTCTGAAGCTGACACACAATCCTGGATCCAGAACAGAGGATACAAGTGAGAGGGAAGACTTGGTAAGAGGCCTCCTGTGGCTGGAGGAGGTCTCCACCAGTGTATACCAAGTACAGAGACTACTAGAGGACCTTGCAAAGTGCACAGCAAGTCAAGAGAGCTACTCAAGTCACCAACTTGCTTCCATTGAGCAATGTATTCACCTGGATTTATTTGCCAGATAATTTCTGAAACCTTTTAGAACCTGGAAGTGTGGTACATAAGCAAGCTGTTTTTAAATTAAAAAGAGAACTACAGAATCTTACAAGGGTCTAGAGAACTTTAAGGGAACATCTATTCTAAAATTTCCCTTCCAAAGAGACTAATATTTTACTTTCTTTGATACAGGTAGAAATATGTATTTTCCATGTAAGTTTTTTATGGCTGGTTCTTTACATTGCATCAGTTTCTTACTAATATTAGTCCCAGAATTTCCATTGGTAGACCCCGACCTTCTCTCTAATCAGACCTGCATATGGGAGAAAACTGACCTGACATGGTTTTGGGAATCTGGTGAACAGTCTGTAACCATGAGCCTGGCTTGCCACTAGCCTTTTCTAACATATTATTTGTGACGCAAGGGCTTTCTTTTCAGAAAATACGCAACCAGTGACAAAACAGTGGACAAGGCAAGCAAGATTCTGGTTCCACAATAATGCTGAAAAATGACTAAATTGCTCTGTCCAAATATTCTCATCTACTTAAAAATTTTTATTTATTATTTTATGTGTGTGAGTGTACTGTCTGCATGCACATAAGTGCACCTGTTGCATGCAATGTCCACATAGGCCAGAAGAGGGCATCAGATCCCTGAAACGGGAGTTAAGGACAGTAGTTAGCTGCCATGTGGGTGCAGGGAACTGAATCCAGTTGCAGTGCTCTTAACCACTGAACCATTTCTCCAACTCCTACTATTTTTTTTTTTTAAACTTGAGGACCATTTTATTGGAGTTTGAAGTGGAAAAAACAACAAGGCAGGTGAACTTGAGATCTTGGTAGCTGGAGGAAGGAGACAGATAAGAAAGAAGAAGTTATGCTTTTGGAGTTAAAGGTCAGGAAAGCAGGCAGGCTCAGTGATGGAAGTTTGCAAACAGCTACATGGAGCAGGGATGTCTCCAGAGGAAGTAAAATGCCCAGAGTGTCAGGGAAATACAGGTTTGGGGTTTTGGTTAGTATCCACAAAAGGGAGCTAGAAAGAGGATAAAGAAAGTATACCTTCTAAATTAGAACTTGAAAGTGGCATGCTTAGCAGTGAGGATCTGCAGCAACTGCCCTTCTCACCAACTGAAAGGGGGAATGGCACCTATTTGTAAAGCTCTAAGTGATATGTAGTGCATCCAACAAGTTAGCATTTGTTGATGATAATTGGTAGTACCTATAATTACTGTTGATAAATTCATGATATCATCAAGTTTTAGAAGACTCTGCTGTATTTCTACCAATATTTATAATAAATGCTTTAAGAAAATTATTAATGAAATTGATTTCCATTGAAGGAACCATGAGGGCCTCCCTCTTAGGAATGTATATAGTATCTCTGGGATATTCTATTTTAGAGTCCTCTCCAATATGCTGAAACAAATGAATCACTCAAACAATTCCCTTAAGGGACAATATAAGCCTAATATGAAAATCAAACTGATGCAAATACAATATAACATTGTGAATTTAGACACAAATGCTACATTTGAAATGTCAAATGTGAGGTGATTTTACTAATGTAACTGACATAGAGACCTAGGCTATTTACATAGGTCAGCCCTAGCCTCTAAAATTGTAATAATTCTCAGGAAATGCCATGACTACTCTCAGTTCTATAAGGAAATGCCATGCATGTTTCTAGTGCAGCCTGCCTTGGCCTGAGTCAGTTCTGTCATACCTGTTGGAATCTACTACTTGAATTGGCTGTCTTCTTCCAGAGAAGTAAAACATACACAGGTCCCTGCTGAGTAGAAGTTGCTACAATGCCTCTACCTACCATGCCCTTATGTCAGTGAACAGCTGAAGTGATGAGGAGGCTTAGCCCTTTATTGCCTTTTGGCTTTTCTACCACTGAATTAGAAACTTGGCCTTTAAGCTAAGCGGTGGGATTTTTTGTTTGGTTTTGCTTTGTTTTACTTTGCAGTGCTGGAGATTAAATCCAGGTCCTCATGCATGCTACAAAGAACTCTACTATTAAAAAAAATCTACTACTGAGTTATATCTCCATCCTGTGAGTCTTCAATTACAATCAGTCTATGTCATAAATGTGTGGTAATTTTGAGGAAGCTGCTCTTTAGTACTGGACCTGTTCTTTAAAACAATAAATCCTCCTAGCCCTGGAAAGACAACTTTGTTTTTCTTACAACTGATTAGTGTTCTTGGTCAGGCTAGGCTGAAGAGACAGAGGGCCACTGTTGGTTTTCAAGATTCCTGTTCCTGAAGAGGTCTGATTTCCATTTTGGGGCTGAGTTAATTCATTTTCAGTTACTGCTTTGACCAGCCACTTGATAACATCTCTGGAATGTAGAAAAGAAAAAAAGAAAAGGTTTCAACTTCTTTTAATGCTTATGGTGCACAGAGCTGCATATTTAATCTGTGCTCCCTGACCACTAGATTTTGACAAAGGCAACAAAGTGGCCTTTAGTTTTTTTTTTTTTTTTTTCCCGATATTTAAACAAACCTAATGAA
Organism: Eospalax fontanierii; assembly: GCA_035773235.1. Taxonomy (NCBI): domain Eukaryota; kingdom Metazoa; phylum Chordata; class Mammalia; order Rodentia; family Spalacidae; genus Eospalax; species Eospalax fontanierii. The sequence continues at coordinate 57,087,130 of CM069526.1, forward strand.
AATCCACATTTAACTGCAGCATGGTTATACAAGCTAACTAAAATATCAGTATCTTTCTTTTGTGGTACTGGTGATTGAACTGAAGGCCTTGTGTTGGTAGGCAAATATTCTACCACTGAACTACGTCTAAGCCTGCAACATGTTTCTGGGAAGTTATGGTGGTTAACTTTTATCATTACTGTTACCAAATGCCTGACAGAAACAACTTAAGGGAGGAAGGGTTTATTTTAGTTCACAGTTTTATAGGGTTCAGTTGATGGTTGCTTGGTCTCATAAACTCAGGCAGAACATAGTAAAGGGATCATAGGGCAGAAGTTGTTCACTTCTTTGTGACAGAAAAGGAGAATACAGGAAGTGGCTAGTAGAAAATAAAATCCTCAGGACAGGCCCCCAAGTGACCTACTTCCCCCAACTCTCTTATTTTTTTCACTATCTCCTAGTAAAGCTAGAATATTGTGAGTTCATTAAGGAATTAACACATTCATTAGGTCAGAACTCTCATGATCTCATTGTCTCTGGGAATACCATCACAGATTACCCAGAGATGTGTATCAATAATCCCCTAGGCTTCTCTCAATCCAATTAATTGGACAACCAAAAGTAACTACATAAATTATAATTACTGTAACACACCTCTGGGGTCAAAGAGCACTATCTGTGGCTTTCTGACCAGGAATATTACCTGATCAGGTGGGATGATGAACTAGCTGATTATGTCAGTCTTTGCAGCTCTCTATTATCAGGTGTCTACTTTTTTTTTTTTTTTTTTTTGGTCTTTTCGAAATAGGGTCTCCCTGTAGTCCCAGTTGGAGTGGAACTTGCTATGTAGATAGGTAGACCAGGCTGACCTTGAATTTACAGATATCCACTTGCCTCTGCCTCTTGAATACTGGGATTAAAGGCATGTACCACCAGGCCCTGCCTACCATGTGTCTTCTATTAATGGTGATAACTAAGGTTCGGAGGCTATGAAATGGAAGGCTTCATATATGGCTTAGGCTCTATAAGTTAGTAAGGTAAAAATACCTTACATAGTTAAAGTTTATTTTGGTGGTCCCAGTTACTAAGCCATCACTGAGGACTCAGCTGCTGCCTCCTTGTGCCCCCTTGCTTCCTTGGACTCCATGCTGTGTCCCCCCTTTCTCCTGCAGCCCACTTTCACAGGCTGTGTCCACTGAGGAAATGGAATCATAGCATAAGTCCGCTATCCACAATTTGTTCCTTCCTAAAACCATTCTAGTTACTAGAATAAATAAAATTTTAAGTATTTATAAGAGGAGAGAAAACAGCTGTGAACAACAGTGAAAATCTGAAGGTGGCAGGACAGTGAGGGATATTCACTACTATGTAATGTTACATATCTATCAAAATTAATAAGCTGCTGTGATAAGAATAAATCTTATAAAATGCTAAGTTGAAAAAGTCTTACTAGATTAAAGCAGTATATATATATATATATATTTTATGTGTATGAATGTATTGCCTGCATGTGTATAAGTGCACCTGTGTTGTGTAATGACCAAGGAGGTCAGACTGCATTGGATCCCCTGGAACTGAAGTTATGGAAGGTTGTTAGCTGCCATGTGGGTGCTGGGAATCCAACCTGGGTCTTCTGCTTTTGTAGAGGACCCTCTCTTAAACACAGCCATCTCCCCAGCCCCAAGTATGATATTGTTTAATATAAGGACCTAGACTTAAAATATATACTTTATAAGATCACATGTATATGCTACAAAAATTATATAGACAAAAAGGAAAGAAAAAATGACAAATATTCAAGATGTGATTGCCTTAGGGTCAGGGAATTGAAGATAGGTGATAGGCTGGATTTGTGGTGCAGACGTAGGTAGCTGTCAAGGTCTTAGTCTATAGTTGGGAGTGTAGGTTAAGAAATGTTGACTATAAATTAAAGGTAACCAATTAACTAAGCAAGTAAGGCAGTTTGTCAAGTTTTAAGGATGTTTAACCCAAGTCTGTGACTTTGGCAAAGGGATAAACTTTAACCAATTTAACTGAACTAAGTCAGCAGCAAAAACATCCTAATTCTATCACACACACACACACACACACACACACACACAAAAGACTGAAAGGAAGGGGAAAAATGGCAGTACTAGGTTTCTTTGAAGTAAGGGTGAAGGGGGTAAGTTAATATAAATAGGATGACTTGAACTCTGTTCAATTTATTTCTAGACCCCTAGGTCCTGTGGTTTCCTTTGTAAAGAGGTAAAGCAGAGGGTCTGTGAAGATGTACTGTGAAGGTAAAGGCACTGAAATAAACAGGGGCACTAAATAAAACACAGCATGATGAACTCAGAGACCTCTGTCATTTTCCCATATCTGTCTTTTAGATCCCTGACATCCTGGTATTTATCTTTCATTTAGGAGACTGGAAGTCTTCTCTGAAAAATTCAAATGGCCTAAGGAGAAAGACTTGAAGTCAGGCCTGGTGGTTCAGGTCCATAATTCCAGTTACTTGGGATTATATAACATATAAAACCTCTTATAGAGGATCCTAGTTCAAGGCCTGCTTGGGCTACAGATCAGGTTCAAGGCTAGCTTAGTAAACACAGCAAGACCGTGCCTCAAAATGAAAAATAAAACAGGGCTGGAGGTATAGGTCAGTATAGAGTGTTTGCCTAGCAGGTATAAGGTCTTAGGTTCAATTCTAGTACCACAAAACAAACAAAAAACAATAAAACATTACCCTGAAAACTCTGACATAGAAGATTTTCTAGGAAACAGGAAACCAGTACTGGAAAGTCAGAAATGAGAATCCCAACCATGTTCCCAGAACTTCCATCATATTTTAGTTTTCTCACCTTTAAACATGGATATTAGGTTTATCAGATAACTGGGAAAGCTTCTCATATAAGAGTCAGAGACCAAAATAACCCAGCACTCCCCTGCTCCCCGCTGCCTCACTTCCAAAGGCAACTAACTGGAAGAAAATAGATGTTATGCACAATATCAGAGAATGTAGAAAAGCAAAAATTTAATATCACTAAAGATATGAAATATGTGGGTACATGAAAAAAGAACAGATTATTGGCTAGTTTTAGCAAGGAACAGTTCGGGAGGACTCCTGAGAAACAATGAAAAATCCTGCTTTCCAGAAATAGAAGATTATTTTTCCATCCTAAAATGGCTTATGGGATGTTGGTCACAATGCATCACTACAGACCTATAAGTACAGAGTACTTTTCAAAGCAGTTTATTACTTCTTAGCAGCACTTCTGGAAAGCTAGAAGATAATTTCTTCAAAGTTTGGTACAAAAATTATTTCTAAATGAAATCCACACTTAGCCTACTTATAAGTCAATATGTGGGATAAAAAAGATGTTTTCAAATATATAATATCTCAAAAACTTTACTTTTGCATAATCTTCTTAGGCAGCTACTTGAGTCTGATTCATCAAAACAAGGGTGAAATCTGGGAGAGCGTGCAAACCCAGCATAAGAGGCCGATGCAGGACTATTTGAGCCTAGGAGTTCTAAGTCAGCTTGAGCAACAGTAACACAATCAAAACCAAAAACAAACACACAAACAAAAAAATGAGCAAAAAACTTAAAGGGAGTAAGGTAGGAAAAAGGCACAGGACAAACAGTGATCCAATTTGGAATAGGTGAACTTATCATGAATACTAGCAAAGAGGACAACCAACCCAGACAGAAGGTGTTAAAATGCTCAACTCAGTTCTTCAAGAATTTTTGTCTTGTTTGTTGTACTGGAGAATGAACCTAGGACTTGGGCATGCTAGGCACCTGCTCTACCATTGAGCTATATCCTCAGCCTAAGGAGAAGAAATCAGTAAGACTTCTTATGTGAATAAATGTCTTGAGGGCAGATTATGGTCAATTAGCAGAAAATTTCTGATATGAACAAGGAAACCAAAAATAATTATTACCCCTGGGGAAACGAAAAGATATGAATGAAAAGCAGGGGAAAAGATGTGACTTCCTGCCGGGTGTGGTGGCATATACTTTTAACCCTAGCACTCACGTTGCAGAGTAAGGCAGATCTCTGTGATTTAGGCTAGCCTAGTTTACACAGTGAATTCCAGGGAAGCTGGGGCTATAGGGAAACCCTTTCTCAAACCCTCCTCCACCAAAAAGATGTGATTACTAGTCAATACATTGCTAAACTCTGATCTGCAAATCCAGTGATTGTTATGGTTTGAATATGAAATGTTCTCCACAGGCTTATGTGTTATTGAATGCTTGGTCTCTATTGGGGACCACTATTATGGGAGGTAAAGTAAACTTTGGGAGGTGGGGCCTAGTTGGTAGAAGTTGGTCCCAGGGTGTGTGCCTTTGAAGGTTTAGCTCATTTCTGGTCCCTTCCTCTCTTTCTGCTTCCAGTCCTCCACAAGGTGGAGAAGTTCTTCCATATACTCTGGCACCATGAGCCAAAATAAATCTTTCATCTATTAGTTGTCTCTGTCACAGTGACAAGAAAGTTAACTAATACAGTTATAGTAATAGAAACATTGAATACTGATTTGAAATTCTCATACAACTATATTAATTATATAGAGGCTAGGAAGTGTGTGTGTATGTCTGTGTGCATGAGGGGAATGATGGAAATGAGAATGAGCTATTCCTTATAGTTCATGTGTGAAGTCAATAAAGGACAACAGCCAACAGAAAATCAAGAAAAAACAGGCATGGTGGCAATTTAGCAATTAGCAATTTAGCAATTTAGCACTCTTAATTTTAGCACTCGGCTAAGGCAAGAGGATTGCAGCAAGTTTGAGGTCAGCTTGGGCTACTGAGACCTTGTCTAAAACAAACAAAAACAAAAATAAGAGCAACAAAGCCCCTCTAAGAATTACTCTACATAGTGAAAGGTTCAGTCCTCAAGAGGCACAATGTGAGAACTATGGGCTCATGACTTTATCTCCCACTAGCTCCAACACCCACCCTTACCAAGTGCAGTGGTAGACAGAATTGCTTCCATTATTTAAGTTATTATTACTTTTTACTTAAAAACCTAACTATACTGTCCTAAGGTTCTTTGTAGATTCTCTACCTACTGACGGTGCCAGTTACTTTTGTCTTACTGTGACCACAATACCAGAGAGAAAAACTTAAAAAGGAGGAAGGATATATTTTTGGCTCATGGTTTCTGTGGTATAGGTACACTGCGGTGGTGGGGAGGGTATGGAAGAACAGAATACTTCCTATCATGGCATCCAGGAAGCAAAGCAAAAGGAAATAGAGAAAGAAGACAGGTGAGCTAGAGCCTCAAGAATACTTCCTTCAACTAGGTCCCACCTCCTACTTTTTACTAGGTTTCCATAATGCCATCATATTATGAATCCATCAGGGGTCAGAGTCCTCATGATCTCATCGTTTCCCTAGAAACTTCCTCACAGACATACCAGAAGTATGCTTAACTAATCACCTTGGTGTTTCTTAATCTAGTCAAGTTGACAGTTAAGGTTTTCTATCTCTACAATTATTAACATTTAAACTCTGCATAAAAAGCCACATACAGGGAAATGGATACAGGTAAGCAGACTAAGAAGGGAAAACTGACCAATGCCCAAAATAGCAACAAAACTTCCTCCTTTAAAAAAATTATTTTTATCTGGTGTGGTAGTACATACCTTTAATCATGGGAGGGCAAAGGCAGGTGAATCTGTGAGTTGGAGGCCAGCTTGGTCTAACAGAGGGAGGTCCAGGTCAGCCAGGGCTATATAGTTAGACTGTATCTCAAAAACAACAACCTCCATCAACTTATTATTATCTTTATTACTGTGTGTGTATAAAGTATATGTGAAGTGTGCCATGGTGCGTGTCTGGAAGTCAGAGGACAACTTTGTGGAGTCTGTTCTCTCCTTTCACTTTTATGTGGATTCTAAGGATTGAACCAGATGGCAAGCTACTTTACCTTCTGAACTATCTTGCCAGTTCATTTCCTCCTTCTTTAGTAGAAGAGTTATAACAGTCAATACCTATAATGGCCTTACCTATTCTCAATAAATATGTAAGCACATATGGAAATATAGCTACGATTAAAAGATTTTCAATGCAGCTGGATGCCTTTAATCCTAGCACTGGGAATGTACAGGCAGGTGGATCTCTGTAAGACTGAGGCCAACTTGGCCTAGAAGGAGACCCTGACTCAAACTAAACTAAACCAAACCAAACCAAACACAAGAATTCAATACTATCATGAAAAATAGTAATCCTAGAAAAATTTTCTAGTGAGAATCATTTCCAAAAAAGCAAAGGATAAAGTTCCATGAGGAAAGTTCCAGTCTGGGATCACTACTCTGGAAATCACCTTTTCCCACTATAAGCATTAAGTAATTTTTTTTTTTTTTTGCATACAGTCTTTTCATACTCTGAAGTTGATTCTACAGTAAACAAACAACTAACCAAAACAGAAAATAAAAACAGATGTTGCTACATACTGTACTGGTTGTCACCAGCATGACAGGTAGTAACTTCCAGAAACTAGTAGAAACAAATGAGTTTAAAATGGATCAGGAAGGTAGACATAATCTAGATTTGTAAAAATGATAAGTTTTATACACACCAAGGTTTTTCTTTGAATATTATAAAATTGCTTAGACAATTATGAGTTAGGCCAGTAGAAGCATGATAGTCTTGACAGAAACATCTCTTGTGCCTGCCACATTGTTAGTGCAGAGAGGTTTCTTTTAGGATACACCACAGTTTTAGTATTTATCCTATTTACTGTATTAAGTAGGGAGAAAAATCTCATTTCCTAAGATCTCTAGGTTCAGCTTGACTGTCACCTTGAGAGATGGACAACCTAGGAGATTAGTAAAGCATACTTCGAGATGTCTATGAGGACACTCCAGAAAAAAATTAGTTCTCACAATCATGAGAGCTCTGATGTAATGAATGGTCTAACATAATGAATTCAAAATCTGAAGACTGCCCCCCAAAAAATCTCATGGTAGAACTGTGGAGGGGGCCCTAGTCTGAAAAGTAGATCACTGGGAATATGTCCTTGGGGCTTTATCTTGCTTTGGTCACTTCCTTTCACTGTTCTATTTTACTTCCAACTTGCTAAGAGTTGAATAGCTCTGCTCCTTTCACAATAAACTGAATCCTCTGAAACAGTGAACTAAAACAATCCTTCTTTTTCCTTAAGCTGTCTTTCTCACACAATTGGTCACAGTGCTAAGAAACTAATGAACACACTGGCCTTTACTAGCAGTACACTTAGTTCCTCTCATTATGCCAGAGCTCTGGTAGCTGATTACCTGACATTATGGGGCTGCTTGTCACAGGACAGAACAGTGTTTGCAATGGACTGCTGAAGGTGTTGCCGTTGTCTCCTCAAAATCTGTTGGAAATCATCTTCCAGGGTCTGCACTACATAACGCAGAAAAAGGACCCTCCCAGGAAGAGTTCGTCCCTGTGGAAGAAGGAATAAGAAGTCTCTTGAATGACAGCAAGCATTGTGCTGTCATAACTAAAAGACCAAGATATGTAATCAGTCAGCAAGTCTGTACCTAAAAGAGATTTGTGGAAGAGAATGGGTATTCTGAGTCATCATAATAAAAAAATAGAGCAACTGCTAAAACAGTCAAATTCTCCAAGATCCCAGATCTTGGGATGTTGTTGCTATGTTTTGTTGTTACTTCTAGGGATTAAAAATAAGTTGCTTAGGGGCTGGAGAAATGGATCAGTGGTTGGGAGCAAGAACTGCTCTTGCAGAGGATCTGGGTTCAATTCCCAGCACTTACATTAGGCAGCTCACAACTGCCTGCAACTCCAGTCCCTCCTTACCTCCCTCCCTCCCCCCCTCCCTCCCTCCCTCCCTCCCTCCCTCCCTCCTTCCCTCCCTTCCTCTCTTCCTCTTTCTTTTTTGAGACAGGGTCTTATTCTGTAGTTCAGGATGGTCTGGAATTCACTATGTAGCCCAGGTTGGCCCCATTAATGATAATCCTTTTAAGTGCTGGGAATAGAGGTGAGCCACCGCGCCAGGCACCTGTTTTCTGTTTCTAGGAATTTAATTACTTTTAAAATCTTGTCTAAGTAGAACCACACAGGGCTTTTCATGTGTTAGGATAGGGTCCTAAAGGTTTATCCATATTTGTAGCATATGGCAAAATTTCCTTTCTTTTAAATGCAGAACTAATATTCCCTTGTATGAATATAACACATGCTTATCCATTTATCAACTGATGTCATTTGGGTTGCTTCTTCTTGCTATGTGAATAACACTGTTATAAACACAGGTAGTAAACATCTCTTTGAGAACCTTCAAATGTCTTCAACTTTTTCATATATACTCACAATGGGATTGCTGGATCATATGGAAATTCATTAATTTTTTTTAAGTTTAAAAACGTTTTTATTTATTTACTTTAAAAAAAATGAATGTTTCATGTGCATGTAAATGCACCTATGTGTACAATGCCAGCTGAGGCCAGAAGAGGGTGTCAGATACTAGTGGGTGCTGGGAACCAAACCCAGGTTCTTTGGAAGAGCAGTGGTCTCCAGGCCCTGAAAATTCATTAATTTTCTTTTTTTTTTTCTTTTTGAAGGTCTCCCTGTAGCCCCAGCTGGCCTGGAACTCACTATGTAGACCAGGCTGGCCTTGAACTCAGATATTTGCCTGGCTCTGCCTCCCTGGAATTAAAGATGTATGCCACCACACCAGGCAAATTCATTAATTTTTTAAGGAACTGCAAAACTATTCTTTAAGCAGTTGTACTATTCACAATTCCTCCAAGAGTACACAGGGTTTCACCAAGAGTACATAGTATTTCAATCTCACCATATCCTTGACAACACTTATTTTCTATTAATTTTTTTTTTAAATAGAGTCCAATTTTATGGTTGGGGGATGTAACTCAGTGGTAGAGTGCTTGATTACCACAGGTGAGGCCTAGGCTGAATCCCAAGTACCAAAAGGAAAAAAAAAAAGGTCAGTCTGAGGGACTGAATATTAGATTTTTCATTGCTGTGACAAATACCTGACAGAACAATTTAAAAGAAGACAGATTTATCCTAATTCTGTTTCAGGGGTTTTAGTCCAAATTTGGTTTACTTCATGGCTTTTAGGCCCTTGGCAGTGCAGAAACATCATGGACCATCATGGCTGAAAAACATGGAAGAGAGTTGCCTCATGGTGACCAGGAAACAGACAGACAGGGATCCAAGGACAAGATCCATTTTTCAAAGGAATAACACAGAATGCCCATACTATCCTTTTTCCTCTAACCAGGTCCCATCTCCTCTATGCCATCAATTATAAACCTTCAATGGACTAAGAGCTTTCATGATCCAATCACCTTTTAATGATTAAGTCCATAAGCTGGAGGCAAAGCCTTCAAATCTAACCACAGGAGGTGGTATTTTTATATTTTTTCATAGTTTATTCTTGATAAGGTGTACATGTCTAGGAATTTATCCATTTCTTCTCTTACTAAATCTTTTGGCATACAGTTATTCATGCCAATCTTTAATGTAGCAGTTGACTGCTCCATCTAAAGATTTTCAACAGATACCACTTACAGTTCATACTGGACTCTTATTTTTTAGCATATTGTATTTCTAAGTTGAAAGCCTTTTTGCTGTGCTAATGGGAAGAGTTCCTTGCTCCTTAACTATGGCCTCTTCCATATGTATTTCTAGTCCATGGCTTTCTCTGTCCAGTTTCATTATCCATCACTTTTCTGCTTTCCTTAGATCTCCTAAATCTTTATTTATATCTATTGTCCTTCCCTGTATTTTCATATGCATGGATTTATAACTTTCTCCATTTACTTACTAGCATTTTAGTATTTATTTACTTATAGTACTGGGGACTGAACTCAGTTCCTCATATATGCTAGGCAAGTGCTCTACCACTGAACTACATTACTAACTTCAAAAAATATTATTTTTATTTTATGTGCACAAGTGTTTTGTGTATCTAAGTGTACCACGTGCATGCAATGCCCATGGGAGTCAGAAGAAGGTGTCAGATCCCTGGAACTAGAGTTATGGACAGTTGTTAACCACCATGTGGGTGCTAGGAACTGTACCCAGGTTCTCTGCAAGAGCAGCCACTGCTCTTAACAGCTGAGCCACCTTTCCAACTGTTTATTAATATTTTTTAACAGAATCTTAAGAAGGAAAGGAGATTCACTTCCAGATTTTAGCACACACACACACACACACACACACACACATATACATATATACACTAAAAGAAAAAAAGAAAGAAAGAAAGGAAGAAAGAAAGGAGGAGAAATGCATATATTTGAGTTGGGAGATAGCACACATCATTTTAATAGCATTTGTTTGGTAGAGTCTGCAGGGAATAATGGCATAGACTTCACTAACGAGTTTTTTTTTGTTTTTGTTTTTTTTTACTTCCTCTGCAACAGTTGTATCTTCATAATTTTTATGTTACCTCTTCCTCCATGACATAGGTGAGCAGTTTCCAGTCCCACTCCACTGTCTTGGCATTGGCTGGATGTAGCCTGAAAGTCAAGTGATATCAATTAGAATTCTGGAGAATTTAATGCAAGAAGGAATAGAATCTGCAAGATGATAGGAGAAAAAAAACCTCTTCTTGTTGTGAGTACTCTGGTCCACCCTCCAGTACCATACTAAATCAATCTGTGGGCAGCTTTTAGCCAATTAGCTTCACCTACTAAGAATGCAGGATGAAACGTATGATTGACTGAGTTAAACACAATATTCTGCCCTTCAATTCACTGTAGTTGTCTTCAAAATGGATTCATATCTCATGTGACTCAATTTCAGAACTCTTGTGTAATTACCATTGAAGTAGACTTTCTAACTCAGGGTACCATAAAACCCTAAAGCTGAAGACTATCATGTAGAGTCCCAAATCAAAACCAAAGCAGAACTGTAAAATGGATCCTGGTAACCATTTATGAACACAGGATCAAATCACATCTTATGCCTATGTTTCTAGTAACATAAGTCATTAAATTCTTTTACCAGCAGTTGAAGCCAGTTTTGATTGGGTTTCCTGCCACTTGCAATAAACACTATTCAGATACCCTCCCTAATGGTCAGCTGAGTAAAACTTAGACAAGGGAAAGTTGTGCCCTGTGTCCAGGTTCCCTAGAAGACTTGGCCAACAGTTGTGGTTCATACTGTTGAATTTTCATGAGAAGCATGTATGCCTCCTTGAGGACATCCACAGTCTCAGAGTCACTGAGTAGGATCTTCTGGATGATGTGAGCCACAATTTCTCTGGGTGGGTAATGCTGGGGTGAAACAAAGTCCATCAAAAACTGCACTGTTCCCAAAGGAAAGTTTTCTTCAATGGTGTTTGTAACCATTCTTAGTCTTCGATGAGGGATGGGTTCTAATTTTTGACCCTTGCTCTGTAGAGATAAAAAGATAGAAATTAGGATGAATTCTACACTGTCTAGAAGCAAATGGTTCTGCCAAAGGTTGAAGACAGCAAAACTTCTATATGCATTTGAAAATTTTATTTTATTTTTTAATCTATTTTTTCTGTTTTTCTTATTAAAATATATGGGATGTAGCAGTTGGAGAGATGGCTCACGGTTAAGAGCACTCTTGCAGAGGGCCTGGGTTCAGTTCCCAACATCTACATGGTGGCTAACAACCCTGGGGAACTCCAGTTCCAGGGGATCCAATGCCCTCTTCTGACCTCCATGAGCATTGCAAGACATGGGTGAACTTACATACATGTGTGCAATGCATTCATATACATAAAATAAATATAATAAAATGTTTTAAGTAAAATGGAATGCTTCACGGATTTGAGTGTCATCCTTGTACAATGGACATGCGAATCTCTATACAGTTTCAGTTTTAGTACATGTGCTGCCAAAGTGAGCATGCATTTGAAATATTTTATAATTAGAGAGACAAGAAAGCTACATTAAAAAAAAACTATTAATGGCACAGAGAAGTTAAAAGATAAGAATTTTAAGCTGGGCATCATCTTTAATCCTAGCATTTGGGAGGCAGAAGCAGGCAGGTCTCTGTGAGTTTGTGGCCAGGCTGGTCTGCATAGTGAGTTCCAGGCCAGCTGGGGCTACAGGAAGATCCAGACTCAAAAAGACCAAAATAAATAAATAAATAAAAAATATAATAAATAAAGATAAGAATTATAAGTTCTACATACAACAAGATTTCTTCTATGTTAAAATGTAATACAGAAAGGAAAATAATAAAGAGCCAACAGCCAGCCTGAGAGAGGCCTTCTGCTTCTACCTTCCAAGTGTTAGGATTACTGGGCTAAGAGATTTGGGTGTAGCTATAAAGGCATATCACAGCTGGGTGTGGTCAAGCATGCCTTTCATCCCAGCACTTGGTAGAGGCAGGCACATCTCTGTGAGTTCAAGGCCAGCTGGGGAGGCCCTGTCTCAAAAAAAAAAAAAAAAAAAAGGCATATCTCATACTGAAATACAGAAAGAAGACAATGCTGTGTTGTGTTGTTAGAATGAATTTCATTTCTCCCTCCCTCCCTCTCTTCTTTCCTTTTTTCTTTTTGACAGGGTATCATGTAGCCTAGGCAGGACTGGAGTAGAAACTAGCCTTAACTTTCGATCTTCCTGCTTCCAGTTCCTAAGTACTAGGATCACAGGCATGTATCACCTTGCCTGGCTTTTAATCTTTATTTTTTATAAACAGTAAAACCAACAATAAAATATATTAAAAATTTCCAATTATTAAAAAAAATCAAACTGGTCATATAAAATGGCAATTGGAGTGGAAATAATAAATAATAAGCGATATTAACAGTAATAAATACTGTCTGATAGCATCTTGGTGATTTTAAAAATATTTAACAATGTTTTATAATAAACAAATACTATTTTAAAAATATTTTATTATTTTTATTTTATGTGTATGAGTATATTGACTGTATGCATGTAAGTGCACCTATGTTGTACAATGCCCAAGGAGGTTAGAAGGTTTGGATACCCTGGAACTGGAGTTAAGAATGATTGTTAGCTGCATGTGGGTACTGGGAATCAAACCTGGGTCCTCTGCATAAGCAATCAGTGCTCTCAATGACTGAGCTATGTCTCTAGCCCCACAGGTCTATTTCTAAATGAGAAAACAAGTGTCCATATTTAGTTTTTGTTAATTAATTTATTTCTTTTGCTTTATTTATTTTTTTGCTCTTCTTTTTTGAGACAGGGTCTTCTTATGTCCCAGCTGTCCTAGAACTCCCTATGTAGACCAGACTGGCCTTGAACTCACAGAGATCCACTTGCCTTTGCCTCCTAAAGGTGTGCACTACTATGCCTGGATCATCCTGAAAATTTTAACTGACATGATCTTGTACAGGTTTTGTGAAAGTAACCACAGCTTACTGGGAGTTCATATGTGCAAGAGCCATGTCATGTCCAGAAGACAGCATTTCAGAGTACTCCTCCTCATCTTCCAGCTCTTACATTCTTTTTGCCTCCTCTTCTGATGTTCCCTTATGGCTGGGGAAGGTATTTTTAATTTTAAAAATTCATTATTTAAATTTATTTAATTTTGGGGGCTGGAGAAATGGCTCAGTGGTTAAGAGCACTGGCTGCTCCTGAAGAGGATCAGGATTCAAATTCCAGTATCCACAGGACAGCTAACAACGGTCTGTAACTCTAGTTTCAGGGGATATGACACTCTCCTCTGACCTCCGTGGGCACTGAATGACAGGAGTGTGCTTTACACACAAGCAGGCAATATATTCATACATGCAAAATAATAAATAAAAAACATTTTAAATTAAATTTACTTAATTTTTAAAATTTATTATTGTGTTTATGTGGAGGCCAGAGGACAACTTTGTGGAGTTGATCCTCTCCTTCCACTTTTATGTGGGTTCTGCAAATTGAATTTAGGTTGCCAGAATTAAGTGGTATCTGCCTACTGAGCCATCTCATTATTACACAGCATTAATTTTAAAATAATTTTATTTATTTATTTTATGAGTGTTTTGCCTGTATTTGTAAGTGCATCCATATGTGCAATGTTCAAGGATGCCAGAAGAGGGCACTGGATCCCCTGCAACTAGAGTTAAGGAGGGTTGTTAGCTATCATATGGCTGCCGTGAACCAAACTCAGATCCTCTGCAAGAACACCCAGAACAGTGCTCTTAACCTCAGAGTCATCTCTTCCAGTTATATCACAGTATTAATTTTTAAAAAATATTTTATTATTTTTAGTTTATGTATGTAAGTGTATTGCTTGCATGTAGGCAGGTGCACCCATGTTGTGCAATGCTCCTGGAGGTCAGAAGAGGGCACAGGATCCCCTGAACCTGGAGTTATAGATGGTTGTTAGGCATCATGTGAGTGCTGGGAATCAAACCTGAGTCCTCTGCAAAAGTAGACAGTGCTCTTAATTGCTGTGCCATCTCTCCAGCCCTGTAGCTTGAATTTTTAAATAGCTAACAACAAAAATCTGATGGAATACATTAAAGGAGTAAGACAGTGATGGCTGGAATTGCTTTGTAGAAAATCTTCTCGAGAAAAGAGGAGCAGTAGATTTTTTGTCTTCTGTTTTGGTTTTGAGATAGGGTCTCATTATGTTTACCAAGCTGGACTTAACTCACAGTGACCTACCTGCCTCTGCCTCCCAAGGACTGGGAGTAAAGACATGTGCTACCACACCTAGCTCATCTTTCTTCTTTTTCATTTTTTTCTTGAGACAGGGTTTCATTACACAGTCCTGGATGGTCTGGAACTCCCTATGGAGACTAGGGATCAGAGATCTGCCTCTCTGCCTCCTGAGTGCTGGGATTAAAGGTGTGTGCCTTTTGATTTTAAACTTCATTTATTTAGTATGTATGTATGTGTGTATGTATGTATGTATCTATCTATCATCTATCTGTCTATCTATCTATCTATCTATCTATCTATCTATCTATCTATCTATCTATCTGGGGTGTGTGTGCACATAAGCATATATGCTACAGTACACACATGGAGGTCAGAGAATAACTTGTGAGAGTTGGTTCTCTCCTTCTGCCATGTGAGTTCTAGGCATTGAACTCAAGCTTGGCAGTAAGTGCCTTTACCCACTGAGCTATCTTGCCAGTGTGTTTTTTTGACTTTTTCAACGGCTTTAAACCAGTTTACTTAAGGTTGAGAATGAGGTTTTGGATAATAACAACAAAAAAGGGTTTCATATTGTGAGACTGTTACAAAGTTTTTTATCCACATACATGCTATTTATTTCTCATAGGTCAATGAAGTCCAATGGGAACTAGTACTCTCACTAAAGTCTTAAAATTGAATTTCTGCTCCCAAATTCTGAGTAAAACTTTTGAAGGCACTGAAGTGATGAGAGTATTCCTCTCTGTGATGTAGGAGCTATATTGACACCAAGAAGAGAAAAGAGGAATGGAAGGCAAGAATTTGATGACTGCCTATGATAATCAGATACCAACATGCACTTTCCATGCAGAATCTCATGTAGTGGCCCTGTGAGGTCTTTTTCACTTTAATTTTACTGGTAAGCAGGTTAAGGCTCACAAAGGAAAGTTCAGTGCTAGTTTTTAAGTGTGGGGCTGAGATCTGAAACTATATCTGGCTCTTTCCACAAGTAAGAAGTTAGAATTTTCATTTGTATTTGGCCTGTTCTCTAATGCATGGACTTGTTTATAGCAAGTTTGTCCCAGGCCTATGGAAAGGACACACAATTCCCAAGGTAAATATGATAGCTTACCTCTCGTGTGTCTTTATCTGGTATTAGTGTTTGGAAGAAGAGATGATGTACTGGAGGTCGTAAGAAGTACTTCAGCCTATGCAGGCAAGGTCTGTTGTATACCCCAACCTGAGGTGTTTGTGCTTGTAGCTGGGCAGACCCAAGGCCAGCATGCTCTGGAAGTGCCTTCTCTTTTCTGGCTGGGGTTTCCGTGACAGCCAGCCAGGGAACTTTCTCTAAGGAAATGTCAGACTGTGGAGACTGTGGGCTGGGGGAGCAACTTGGAGAGGATGGAGCTGAGATATCCATAGGAGTGTCACGATTCTGTACATCATCTAGGGGAGACTTGGGTCTGTTTCCTGGTAAGTGCAATAACCTTTTTGGTGAGTGTGGCACCTCTGGGAACTGTGGCAAACCTCCCAAGGACTGTGACATATTGCCTGGTGACTGCAATGCATTGCCAGGTGTCTGTGGTGTACCTCCTGATGACTGCATCATACCCCCTGATGACTGAAGCACATCTGGTGACCTCAGCACACTTCCTGGTGACTGCAGTACATCTGGTGACTGTGTTATCCCTCCTGGTGACTGCATCATATCTCCTGGTGACTGCATCACATTGCCTGGTGACTGTATCATACCCAGTGACAGTGGCACATCTCCCAGTGACGGTGGCAAATCTCTCAGTAATGGTGGCACATCTCCGAGTGATGGTGGCACATCTCTCAGTGATGGTGGCAAACCTCTCAGTGATGGTGGCACATCTCCCAGTGATGGTGGCACATCTCTCAGTGATGGTGGCACATCTCCCAGTGATGGTGGCACATCTCTCAGTGATGGTGGCACATCTCCCAGTGATGGTGGCAAACCTCTCAGTGATGGTGGCACATCTCTCAGTGATGGTGGCACATCTCCCAGTGATGGTGGCAAACCTCTCAGTGACAATGGCATGTCTCCCAGTGACTGTGGCACATCTTGCAGGTGTACCACATCTTGTGGATATGACAAGTACTGAGGTTGGCCTGGTACATTTTGAGGCAGGCCCAGAGAGTCTTGGGATGGATACAGTGGGTGATGAGGATGCCAAGGTAAGTTCTGAGGTATGCTTGGCAAATTCTGTTGAAGGCATGGCACATCTTGAGGACAGCATGGCACTTCTTGAGGTGGATGAGGCAAAGCTTGGATTTGGCACTGAACAGTTTGTGTTGGGCATGACAAGGCTCGTGGTGGGCATGAAGAGGCTCGTGGTGGGTATGAGGAGGCTCGTGGGGGGCATGGTGAAGCTCTTAGTGGGTATGGTAAAGCTTGTAGTGGGCATGGCAAGCCTTGTGGTTGGCAAGGCACATCTTGTCGTGGGCATGGCAAAGGTGTCCTCTGATTGCTGCTGCTACCATTATTGCTTGTTGGAGAGAAGGAGTTAACATCTGAAGAGAGCTGTAGGCTTGCCAAGAAGCTGAGGTCACCTTTATATGTGGTTGAGCTACAGTTTGGCTCAGGTGGATATACAGAATCCTGACTGATAGACGTAAGTTGACGACCTTCAAACATGGTTTCTTCCAACAAATCCAAATCCACAGGATCACTATTAATGATTCTCCGTGTTGTAGGCCGAGAGTTTCTGTCTACATGGGCTTCCATTACCTCTTTGCCTGAAAGGCTGGCACATGTCTCAAGATTGTTTGGCTCCTTCTGGGAGGAAGTGACAGGTTCTAAAGTCAAATCAAAAGTGGCAATAGGTCTATTTTCTTCCTCGTTTCTCGTCAGGTCAATCACACAGAGTCCATTGCGGTCTTTTGCCCTTGTTCTGTTTTCTGTAGTTAAGTCAATGAAGTCCTGTTAAAGATTGGGAGAAGAGTGAGAGAAGGGTGTGTCAACTTTATTTTAGAAGACTGAAGTTTTATAGTGCTAGGGATTGAACCCAAGGCCTCGCAAGACAAGGCAAATGCTCTACCTCTGAGCTACAACAACAGCCTCCTATACACCTTCTATCACCTAAGTATTAGTTTATTTTCTTTCTTCATCATTTTGCTAGTGTCAAAGCTGTCAACTTCTATACATCTCTTCTATAAGTGTATAAGTGGGGATGCAATGGGAAAAATTTTCTGATCCAAGAAAGATGGGAGTAGTATAGACTATTCCATCCTTTACAAACAGAAAACAACCTTGGTTTGGAAAAGCAAATTCGCAGGATAATCTTCAATAGAAGCAAACCAAGAAGGCAAGCTAATATAAAGAGGACCTATATTCTAAGAACATGTTGCTTGTCACTGGATTCAGGAGTCCCAAAGACTCTTGGTCCCCTCAGAGAAGGAACTCAAGGATGGGCACATAAAATAGGGACAGGTTTATTGAAGCAGAAGTGAAAGTATACTCATAGCAGGGAAAGAAAAACAGGCAACTCAGCTGGGAAGCTGAATTTTTATGGTCTGGAGAAAAATCTTATGTTAATTCTATATACTCTTAACTGTGGAATTTTGGGAACGAGGGCATTTCTAGGAATTGGGGAAGGAGAGATTTAATTACATGGAATTTAAAAACATGGAATATTCAGAATCAAAATGTTGGTATGAAAGGCAACACATGCATGAACCTGCAGCTGTAATAGGATGTTAATGAAACCTCTGACTGGATTTGTGGGCCTCTTAATCTCCTGTAGAGTGAAGCTAACTGTAGCCTGTGACTTCCTTAAGTTTACAACCATTTTTGTAGGTTATTCAGGGTTTTCTATATAAATGATCATGTAGTTTGCAAAAAAAGAAGTCTTAGTGCATCTTTTCTAATCTGCCTTTTCTTTTTTTCACCTTTTTGTAATGGCTTAGATATTCAGTACTGACAGCAGGTATTTTCGCTTTATTCTTGGACTTAGAAGAACATGAGATTTTTCACCATATTTTAATTTAATGGTGGGATTACCTTTATCAGGTTAAGGAATGTCCTTTAAATTTTTAAAAAACACATTTTAATTGTTTTGGGGGGCGCAGAAAGTAGGCATATGCTATAGTGCACATGTGAACATTTATTTCCTTTCTTACTTAACTCAGTTCAGATAGAAACGTTGTTAATTTTTTTTCATATGCTTTTTCAGTACCTGTTCATGGTTTATTTTCCTTTTCAATTAATATTAGAACGTGTTGATTTTTTTGTTAATTAAAAATATTTTATTATTTTTATTTCATGTAATATGGGTGTATTGCCTACATACATGTTAAGTGCACCCATGTCATGCAATGCTTGGAGAAGTCAGAAGAGGGTATTGGATCTCCTGGAACTGGAGTTATGGTTGGTCATTGGCCACTATGTGAGTGCTCAGAACCAAACCCAGGTCCTCTGCCAAAACAGTCAGATCTCTTAACCCCCAAAGTCATCTCTCTAGACCTCTTGGTCAATCTTTTAAATTAACCATGCAATCTGGGAAAACTCCTTCCAATCCTTCGTTATGGTTGTTATTTGTTTTCTATACTGTTGAGTATTAATGTATCAATATCTTGTTAAGAATTTTTGCTCAGTCATGAGGGTTATTTGTAGCTTTCTGTTGTAATAACTTTTTTTTCTGTTCTGTTTTGTTAGCAGAATAAAACTAGGCTCATAAAATTAACTACTCCTATATCTTCTATTTAGGTTGTGTTGAAAGAGTACTTCCTTTCTTAAATGTTAGATAGCACTCACCAGTGAAGCTATTTGTATCTAGAATTTGCTATGTAAGAAAATTACAAATTAAATTATAAATTCAACTTCTTTAGTAGATACAGGGCTACTAAATTTTTCTACTCCTTCTTAGTTTTGTACTGTGTTTTTCTAGGCAAGTTTGTATTGTATTTAAATTTTCTATTTTTTGGGCACAAAATTGCTTATAATAGTTCCTTATTTCAACTAAAGACTATATAAAATTATTTATTCTTAATTCACATTTTTTATTCCCAATATTGTTAATTTGTAACTTGCATTTTTCTGTTTCTAATCAATCTTGCTAGAAGTTTATCAAATTTAACTAATTTTTTCAGAAAATCAGGTTTTTCATTTGTTTAATGTATTTCTTTTATGCTATTATTTCCTTCCTTCTACATTGTTTAATTTGTCCTTCATTTTCTAGCCTCCTCATGTAGAGGCTTAGATGAATAATTTTATTATTTTCTATTTTATTTATATATTTGTTTTTTGAGAACGTCTCCCTCTAGCCATAGCTGGCCTGGAACATGCTATATAGACCAGGCTAGCCTCAAACTAACAGAGATATACCTCCCTCTACTGGGAATTAAGACATGCACCACCACACTTAGCAAATCTTTGAAATTTTGTTTCTTCAGAAAAGTTTCTATAATCTCTCCTTGCCTTTTCCTCGAAGACCCCAATTATTTAACACACCTGGGATTGCTTCATATTACCCTATATATCTGTGCAGTTACTCAATTTAAAAAAGTATTTTATTTTTATTTTATGAGTGTATTGCTTGCATGTGTGTTGGTACACCTGTTGTGCAATGCCCTCAGAGTGAGAAGAGAGAGTTGATTCCCTGGCACTGGAGTTATAGATGGTTGTCACTATGTAGGTGATGGGAATCGAACCTGGGTTCTCTGCAAAAGCAGTCATTGCTCTTAACTGCTGAGCCATCTCTCTCCAGCCCGTACTTATTTAATTTTATTTTTTCTCTCTGTCCACTCTTATTTTTGAACTTGGGTGATTTCTATTAATCTGTCTTGAAATTCCCTCTTTGTCACTCTGTTTTCTAATTTTCTGTTGAGTCCATTTTTTTTTTTGAGATAAGGTCTCACTATATAGTCGTGGTTGGCTTGGAACTCCCTATGTAGACCAGGCTGGCCTCTGATTCCCCAGTGCTGGGATTAAAGGTGTGTACCACCAAGCCCAAGGAGTCCATTCACTCAAAAAACAAAAAAATCTGTTACTATATTTCTTAACTTTTGAATTTGTGGTTCTGAGTTTCTGTTTCTCATTGAGATTTCCTATTTATTCACTAATTGGTGTCCCATTTTCTTTAACTCTGTGAACATACAATAATTGCTTTGAAGTTTCTGCTAAATATCAGCACTCAGCCTCAGCCTCAGAGTCAATTTTAATGTATAACAATTCTCTCCCTTCATTCTCAGACTAGGCCTCACATCCATAGATGCCTTGACACTGGGTTTGTGTCTTCTAAAAGCTGTTCCGTGTTTTTGTTGTTGTTGCTATAGTACAGGACTTCTTGTACTCTTCCCACCCAGAACCCCTTTTTTCCTTAGAAATTTTTATGTAACTCCAGTTATTCAGACATAAAAATCAAGAAGGCATTGGATCCCCTGGAACTGGAGTTTCATATGGTTGTTATCTGTCACGTGAGAGCTGGGAATTGAACTAGGGACCTGTGCAAGAGCATTCTGTGCTCTTAACTGCTGAGTCAATTGTCCAGCCCCATGGTAGGTTTTCTTATAGCATTTGAAAACATTCTTAGTTTTCACTGACCTTTCCTCTTCCTCCTATTCTCCATCCCCCAGGCACTACCCAGGCTTAAACTTCCATCCCCAGTATCCCTTTCACAACCACTTGTAATTCCAGCTCCAGGAGATCCAATTTTGTCTTCTGGCCTCCTCAGGCACCTGCATCCATGTGCACATAACCACACACACACACACACACAAATAAGTAAATCTTTAAATCAAAGACTGTTGAATTAATGTTGAGAAACAAATCTGTTTTCCATAATCATGCCACTATGGTTCTATAAGAGCAGAAAGCTTTTCATGACATTCAGTAGTCTCAAATCCGAGTGAAGGTGTTTCAGGCAGTGATGGTTGGCACCACATGGCACAATGGTGTGCACAGTGCAAAGTGCACTCCTCTTATTCAGAACCAAGGTTGCAGTGATGACTTGGGATCCAACACGGGGAAGCACTACCAGAAACCATCAGATTCATTACATAATTGATTTTGAATTTATTCTTGGTCACTGAGTGTTCATAAATATTTTACTATTGCCAAATACTTCACAGTCTCCACATTCAGTAACACAACTCAATGAGGGGATGCAACTCAGAGGTGAAGCTGAGCTCTCCTTGGCTGGACTTAATTGCATCTTTATTCCCTTTGTAATATAGGTGCTGATATCCTTTTCTCATGGTTTCCAGCTGCTGCTGTTCCACAGAGGCTTCTTTAGAAGGCTTCTCAGACTGCCTCAATAATCTAGCATTAAGCCAAGGACTTGGGGAACGATTACACTTCAATTTTGGAGTTTACCCTCCTGTGGTTCACCTGTTTCTAGAGATCTCTAATTTTTCTTTTGCCATTCCACCAGCCCTGACCTTTGTCCTGACATTTCAAGCCCACAAAATTTCAACTTTATGCCACCTACGTTGTAAAATGGGGAGTTCAAAAGAGCAGTGAACTCAAGAGTCTGTACTGTCAAGAGTAGTTTCCTCTCTCCTTTTTTTCTCTTAATTTTTTTTTCTTTTCTTCTTTTTAGACTGGGTCTATATAGCCCAGGCAAGCTTCAAACTCACAACCCTCTTTTCTTAGCCTCTCTAGTACTGGGATTACAGGTATGTCACCACATCTAGCCTTTCGCTTGATTTTTCCACTAGTGTCTCAAAAAGAACTTTAACATGTATGGTAAGGAAGATTCATAGGTACGATATAGAAATCAACTGCACTGCCCAAAATCTTTAAGAGTTAACTGATTCATTCTTTGATGATTCCATAGCATCTCATACATTTGCATATCACAGAGCACTTTGTAGAATCCTTGATGATCCCCCTTCCCTACTCGAAAGTAACTTCTTGGCATTTTGTATCTTTGGTACCTAGACGGTATCTTGGATAAAATAAATGATAAATGCCTCATTACCCACAGCAGGCTCCTCCCTAAGTCATCTTTGGTTCTGTCATATACCTGTTCAGGTGCTGAGTGTTGTGTTAACCTTTCCTGGGGAGATGTGAATAAACATCTAAATAAACAGATGTCTGTGAATAAACAGACAGGACACCAGTGACAAACTAAAGAAACAATTCTACCCAAGATTAGCTTGGTAAACCAATGAATTTAACTACAGAACACAGGTCAATTTAGGGTCAGCGACACCACTAAAGAAGCTACTCCCAGTACTCCCAACAACTTGCAAATACTTGGGAAGAGGAAGGGCCTCATGTCTGTCTTCTGAACAATTTGTGGAGCTGCCTCATGATCTGCTAAGACTCCTATGTGCTGCCCATACATTTTGTGTGTGGCTTTGTGAGCCCTCCATGAGGGAATGTTAGTGGGCTCAATCTTGTGAGGGTCTTGTGTGAGTAACCACAGTTGCTGATTTCAAGACAGGAGTGACCATGCCATGCCTGGAGGGCAGTGTTCTACAACAGCAACTTATCTGTACTTATGAAGCATCATGCAGAGATTTTAACAAAAATCAAGTTAAATGCACACATCAATTTGGAGAGAAATGATGATTTCAATCATTTCTTTCCATCTGTAAATACAGTATATTTTTCTATTTACATTGTTTCAGAAGCATTATGTAATCTTCAGTCTGCTGATTCCATATATATTTTGTTAGCCTTATACATAAGTAATTCATATTGGGGGATGTAATTACAAACAGTATTATATGCTATTTCTCCCCTCCCCACGCTGAGATTTTCAGTACCATTTGAGTGCAGGTGATAGGACAAAGTCGGGAATTTTTTTTTCTTTTTGAGACAGGGTCTCATTATATAGCCCTGGTTGGCATTGAACTGACAAAAATCTACCTGCCTCTTCCTCTTCTGTGTGCTGGGATTAAAGATGTGTGCCAATTGGCCTAGCCAGGTTATTTAAAAAAAATCATAAATAGGTGTTACATTTTGTCAAATGTTTTTTTCAGAGTCAAAGATCATATGGCTTTTCTTAAGATTGCTAATATGATATGTCACATTATTTTTTAAATATTGAACCAACTTGGAAATTCTAGAATAAATCTAACTTGTTTATGGTATTTTTGTGTGTTGTGAATTTGCAAGTATTTTGCTGAAGATATTATGTCAATGCTAATGAGATATATTATTCCATAGTTTTCTCTGTTTGTATTGCTTTTGTCTAGTTTTGATATCAGGCTATTATTTACTTCACAAAATGAGGTAAGCATTTGCTTTTCCTTAGTTTTCTGGAAGAAGCTGTACAGATTTGGTGTTTTGTCTTTTGCAACTGGTTACAGAATTTGACAGTGGAACATTTGGGTCAGAAGATTTATTTTTGGAAGATTCTAAATCATTAA
This sequence comes from Eospalax fontanierii, assembly GCA_035773235.1. Classification (NCBI taxonomy): domain Eukaryota; kingdom Metazoa; phylum Chordata; class Mammalia; order Rodentia; family Spalacidae; genus Eospalax; species Eospalax fontanierii. The sequence goes on from CM069526.1 coordinate 57,110,994, forward strand.
TTTAATATCCATAACAGTTGTAAGACTTTTCAGATGATTTGATCTTAAGTGTTTTGTTAGTTTATGATTTGGGAGTTTATGACTTGAGCTAAATGATCTGATTTATATGCCTAGAAGCATGTACACTAATCTCTTATTTTCTTTTGATATTCCCCCTTTCATTTCTCTCTTTCTTTTCTAGTCTAGAGTTTTATGAATTTTATTGATCTTAAAAAAATCTTTTAGAATTAGATGTGACAGTGTAAGTCTATAATCTCAGTACTTGGGAGGCTGACACAGGAGGATTTCCCCCAGAGCCTAGAGTTTCAAGACTAGGCAGGGCAGCACAGTGAGACCATACCACTAAATAAGTAAATAATAGTAAGACTAACATAATACCTATTTTAAAAATTACCTTTGAATAGATGCCGGCACAAATGGGTTCCCACTAGTCATCATATGCATCAAAGTAAAAAATAATTCAACAAATGATGCTAAAGCAATTGCATATCCACAGGGAAAAATATAAAACTTAACCTAAGTCTCTTATGTTACACCAAAATTAATTCAGAACAAATTATAGACAAATATGAATGTACAATTGTAGAATTTTCTTATTCTTTTGGGACAGGATCTTGCTATGCAGCTCAGGCATGATCATGTTATATAGTCCAAGTTGGTCTTGAACTCTTGTTTTCTTTTGAGAAAGGGTCACGATACGTAGCTCTGGCTGGCCTACAATTCTCTTTATAGACGAGTCTGGCCTCATAATTCATAAGAGATTTGCTTGCCTCTGCCTCCTACGTGCTGGGACTAAAGGTGTCATCATGTCTAGCTTAACCCTGAATTCTTGATACTCCTCCATTGTCTCCAAAGTGCTGGGATTACTGGCTTACACCATTATACTTTATTCAACTCCACAACTTTTAGGGGAGAAAAGTAGGGAGAAAACCTTTATGTCTAGACAAAGAGATGCTCAAAGAACTATCTAAATAAGTAAAGTCTGATAAAATTTTAAAAAAATCATATGTTCTGAGGAAGCTTATGGAAAGAAGACCTGGGCTTGGTTCCTAGCACACACATCAGGTAGCTCACAACCATTTTTAACTCCAGTTCCCAGGGCTCTAATGCCACTGGCTTCCATGGGTACCTCCACTCATATGGTGCATAAAAACTCACATGGAGCATATAAATCACCAATAATTAAACATACTGGTATCATACTTATCCTGCTGAGGCACACTGAGAACATTATACCACTAAAAGTATTCATGCCATGAATCTACATCTTGAATCCCAGTGTGAGCAAACATCAAATAAAAGGACATTTTATAAAACAAATACCTTATACTCTAAAAAAAATTGTCAAAATCAGTCAAGCACAGTGGGGCAGGCTTATAATCTCAGCACTTGGGAACTGAGGCAAGATTCCAAGTCCAAGATCAGCCTGGGCTATATCATACAGTGTCACAGGCAGGCAAGCAAGCAAGTAAACAAAAAACAAATCAATTCAGGCAGGATGTGGTGTTGTGCACCTTTAATCCTGGCAGAGGTAGGTGGGTATGAGTCTACACAGTAGTTCCAGGCCAGCTGGTGCTAATGGCAGAGAGTCTATCTCAAAAAGATAAAAACAAAATACCCCCCTAAAATAAAACAAAGCAAAAGTCAATTCATGGAAGACAAAGACTGAAGAATTGTTTCACATTAAAAGAGGGTAGCGAGACATGAAAAATGAAGTAACACATATTCCTAGCTTGAATTTGAAACAATAGACTGCTGTTGTTTATAAAAAGAAAACAAGGAAACTTTCTGGGGGTGGTAGGGATTAAACCTAGAGCCTGGTCTAGGATAGGAAATATTCTCCAAAAGCCCATGTGTTAATGGCATGGTTCCTAGGTACTGATGCTACTGGGAACTGGTAGAACCTTTAAGAAGTGGGGCTTGGGGGTCTAGAGAGGTGGCTCAGTGGTTAAGAGCACTGGCTACTCCTACAGAGGACCCAGGTTCAGTTTGTAGCATCAATATAGTGGCTAACAACTGTACATAACTCCAGTTCCACAGGATCTGATGCACTCTTCTAGTCTCTTTGGGCATTGCACTCAGAGGTGCTCTTACATAATGCAGATAAACCACTCATACACATAAAAAATAAAAATAAAAAAAGGATTTAAACTTTTTTTAAAAAGTGGGGCCTGCTAAAATTGTGGACATACCTTTGAAATCACCATTAGGAATCTAGTCCTTTCTTCTTTCCTTCCTGCTTGCCACGAGATAAGAGCAGTTTTGCCCTACCATATGAAACTGCCATGATGTGCTGCTTCTCCATAAGCCCAAAGGCAACAAGTCCAAGTGGCCAAGGACTGAAGCCTCTGAAATTGTAAGCCAAACAGAGCTTTTCCTATTTTTAGGTTGACTTTTCTTCTGTTTTCCATTACAGCTACAGGAACCTAGTTAACAATGACCTGACAATTTGTGAAGAGTTTCTCCTATTAGCAAAATTCCTCACAGTTGAAAATGTTAAGACTATCAAAACAGCATAAATATAAATAATTTGATAATATCCAGGTTGGTCAGAGTATAAGAAAACAAGTATACTGTCAGTATATGTTATCACCTTTTGAAGTATAACTTGGTGATTATATATCAACTAGGGATCTTAGTTGCAAACAAACAAAACAAGCAAAAAACAGTCAAAGCTTTAACTTATGCATATTGAACTTCTGTTTGTTTGCTTGAGACAGGGTATCAATGTGCAGCTCTGGCTGGCCTGGAACTTGCCATGTAGACCAGGGTGGCCTCAAACTAAATTGACTTCTTAAATGATGATGGGTAGTTCCCAGAATTTACAGAACCTGAGAACAATGCCTGAAGTATATCAGTGAACAATGGTGTTCAAAATTATGCTGCACAACTTTGCCTTGTTGTTGCCATTGGGCACCAACATTCTTCTTACTCTGGTTACAGCACTAATAGTATGCTCTGCTATTGACACCTTACTGAAATGGAGCTCACTTGGGCCTTGCTTTTTTTGGTCAACTTCCTATTCAAGTCTGGAATGAACACATCTGAATCATGGGGACCTAGATGCCATATCTAAACACCAGATGTAATAGAATCTGGGAAAATGCCATTTCGTCTTCTTTATGCACAAGTACATCATATTTTTGAAGAAAGGATTTTGGCAAGCATAATTTTGAGGATCAAATACTAGGATCATATAAAGAATGATATAATGCTCAAAACCACAGTGTTATGGTTTGGGTGTGAAATATCCTCCAGATGCTTACGTGTTTCAACAACTGGTCCCTAATGGGTGGTACTGGGTCAATAGAAGATCTCCATGAGGAAAGGTCTGGTCTTGCTTCTAGTCCCATTTTTTCTCTCTTTTAAAAAGTATATTTTATTATTTTCATTTTATGTGTATGAATATATTACCTGCATGCGTGTAAGTGCACCTGTTTCATGCAATGCCCTCAGAGATCAGAAGAAGGTTTTGGATTCCCCTGGAGCCAGAGTTACTATGGTTATTAGCTGCCGCGTGGGTGCTGGGAACTGAACCCGGGTCCTCTTCAAGAGCAGCCAGTACTCTTTACTGCTGAGCCATCTCTCCAGTCCCTCCAGTCCCATTTTCTTTGCTCTCTATTTCACCAAGATATGATGAAGCCAGATCATAGCTCCCACTGGCATGCACTAAGATGCTCCAGCTACCATGCTCTCCCTACCATGATGGATGGTAGCTCCTGAAACCATAAGTCAACAACAAATTCTTTGTCCCTGAAGTTCCTTTTGTCAGGTATTTTGTCATAGCAACAAAGAAAATAACTAATACAAATAGTGTATATTAAATTCATAAGTACATGGTCCACTCTAAGGAACTTGTCTTAAAAGCATTCTTAATAACATGTAAGAGAGTTCATACTATCATAGTCTTAAATAGCTCTTGCAGAGGACATGAGTTTGATTCTCAGTACCCACATGGCAGCTCACAACTACCTGTAACTCATTCCAGAGGATCTGATGCCCTCTCTGGTCTCCACAGGTAGCAGGCGTACATGTGGTATATGTACATATATACATGCAGTCACTCATACATACACATATAATAAAAATAAATAAGGGGCCAGTTAAATAATTTTTATTCAGAATAACACACTGTTGACATTTATTAAATACTTACCATGTACCAGGAACAATATACAGTAAGAATAATGATGTAAACAAAATGTTTTATAGTCTGAATGAGATAGAATGATATTTATTTAAATGCCTAAAATGATTAAGTGATTTTTAAAACTTAGCACAACCCCAGGGTTAGGGATGTATCCCAACTGGTAGAGTGCCTGCCTAGGAGACATGAGGCCCTAAGTTTGATCCCCAGTATCATGTAAACACAATGTGGTGGTACACCTGCAATCTCAGCACTCAGGGGAATCAGAAGCAAGGACATCCTCAGCTATACAGCAAATCTGAGGCCAGTCTGAGCTACATGAGACCCTGTCTTAAAGAACAAAAGTTATTACAAGTCCATTATAAAAGAATTAGACACTTAACCACTAGAGGGTACAGGGTTTCCTTTTGGTGTGAAGTAAATGTTTTATTAGCTATGATGGCTATACAATCCAAAGACTTGTATGGAGACATTTTATTGTATGGATTTATACCTTAATAAAGCAATTATTAAAAGACATATTAAAATAAAGGAATATTTTACAAGCTAGATAATAAAAAATTACAAAACTAAATTCTTCTCTAAAGAGGGAGAACATCTGTCTCTGTCTGTAGGTAGACCATCTAACTTCCCAAAGGCAACCTAAAATGAATGAGGACTCAAGAGGAGATTTACAGGCATCCACAGCAACCAATGTGGATTTATGATATAACTTAATTACACACCTGACATTTAAAATTCAAAATATAAGTAAATTTTGCTTTATATTTCATGAAATCCCCCTATTTTTAGTTCTAAACATCTGCATAAGAAAATAAGTCTAGGGAGCTGAGAGAGATAGCTCAGTGTAATTGCCACACAATGTGAGGATCTAAGTTTGAACCCCAGCACCAATGTAAAAAGCCAGATGTGAGAGTGTGTGCCTGTAATCCAAGCACTAAGGAGGCAGAGACAAGTAGATCCATTAGGCTTCCTGACCAAATAGCCTAGCCTAGTCACTTAGTCCTGGGTCCCATTTGAGAAATTGTGTTTCAATGGGGCCTGGTGAGATGGCTAAGTGGGTAAAGGGACCAACAGCCAAGCCTGATGACCTGAGTTTGATCCCAGGGACCCACATGGTAGAACCAATTCTGCTAGTATTCCTCTGACTTCCACACATACACTAGAATTTACACACACACTCTCTCTCTCTCTCTCTCTCTCTCTCTCTCTCTCTCATACACAATAAATAAAATGTTAAATAAGACAAATCCCAAGGTAGACAGCTCCTGAGAAACACCACCAGAGGGTGACCTCTGACCTCCACATGTACACATGTGCACACACACTTGAATACACATGTATACCTGTACAGACACAAACATACACCTACACACATAAATTAAGTCTGAGATAGCTGTCATATTTATTCCTTGGTCCTTCTCACACAGGATATTCTGATGTAACTGGAACATAACTTACCTATCAATAGGAAAAGTTTCCTTAGAAAACCATCAATAAGAATTGTTTCTCAGGTTGGAGAGATGGCTCAGCAGTTAAGAGGACTGGCTGCTCTTGCAGAGGACTCAGTATCAGTTCTCAGCACCTACATGGCAACTAACAAGTGCCTGTAACTACAGTTCCAGCAGATCCAATGCTCACTGCTGACTTCCACAAACACTATACACATGGGTGCATTTACATACATGCAGGCAAAACACTTATACATATACAAAAAATAAATATTAAAATTTTATTTTATGTGTATGAGTGTTTTGCCTGCATGTATGTAAGTATATCCATGCTTGCAATGCCTAGAGGCCAGAAGAGGATGACAGATCTCCTGGAACTGGAGTTACAGATAGTTGTTAACTGCCATGTGGGTGCTAAGAACTGAACCCTGGTCCTCTGCAAGAGCAGCCAGTGCTCCTAACTGCTGAGCTATTTCTCTAGCCCCTCAATTTAAAAAAAATAATAAATAAAAAAATAATTTTTGGATTAAAAAACTCTGAATTTAGGCTAGTGAGATGGTTAAGTGGGTAAAGGTGCTTGCTGCTGAGCTTGAGTACCTGAGTTTGACCCCTAGGATCCTCAAAGTTGTCTCCTGACCCTACCCCATGAAACATACTACCTAAATAAATGTAAAATAAAAGAAACCTCTGGAGGTCTTATGTTTACAGGATTAAACATGTTTTTTTTTTTTAGCAAGACCCTGTCTATGTAGCCCAAGATGGCCTTAAACTCACCATTCTGTTTTCAGTCTTCTGAGTACTAGGATTACAGGCACAAGCCACAATACAGGATGTCTAAGGTTTTAAAGTAAGTTTTAAAAAATTGTATGTTATTTTTTAAATTTTATGTGTATGAGTATATTGTCTGCATGTATGTTTTCAGTCTTCTGAGTACTAGGATTACAGGCACAAGCCACAATATGGGATATCTAAGGTTTTAAAGTAAGTTTAAAAAAACTGTATGTTATTTTTTAAATTTTATGTGTATGGGTATATTGCCTGCATGTATGTAAGTGCACTATATTGTGCAATGGCCCATGGAATCAGAAGAAGGTGTTGGATCCCCTGGAACTGGAGTTACAGATGGTTGTTAGCCACCATGTGGGTGCTAAGAATCAAACCCAGGTCCTCTGTAAGAGCAGTGGTGCTCTTAACCACTGAGTCATCTCTCCAGCCCTCTTAAAGTAAGTTTTTAAAAATAAGAACAAAATTAGCAAGTTTGCCCTAATATTTTAAAAACTGAGATCTGTGGCAGTAGATCTTTTCTAATAGTAAGCACCTGTCTCAGTTCCCTCATCTATCAAACAGTGATAATGATAGTACCTACCATCCCTAGTAGTGATGAAGACTACATGAAGTAATCCAAGCAATCACTTAACATAAATGCCAGCTAGTCTTGCTATGTCATCATAATTAACATGCTCAATACTACACAGCAAGCAATCATTCAGAATCAAAAAATCAGATACTTAATAAGGCACAAGACTTAGACAAAGGAAACTTAGCTTTCCTATTTGTCAAGAAGGAAACCTCATAAAATGAAAGATGTTTCTGATCAGACAGTATTACATTCTTTTCTCCTCTAACTTACATGCTAAGGCAGTGGTTCTAAACTGGTAGCCCACTACATTAAGGAAAATGAACAAATTCTAGGATTTTTTTTCCCCTTCTGTCTTTTTACAGTCTCCATGGAACCCCAGCTGGCCTGGAACTCACTATGTAGACCAGGCTGGCCTCTATCTCACAGATCCACCTGCCTGTTTCCCGAGTGCTGGGATTAAAGGCATATGCCACCATGCCTAGTTAGACTAGATTTTCAAATTTGTTTGTACGTGCGTGCCACGATGCACATGTGGAGGTTAGAGGACAACTTGCACAGTTGGTTCTCTTTTTCCACCACGTGGGTTCTGGGGTTGAAATTCAGGTCATTAGGCTTGGTGGCAAATGCCTGTACATGCTGAGGCATCTCACAGCCCTAATGCCATTTAAAAAATAAATCACACACACATACAATAAATACTTGTTAAAAAATTAAGTAGAAATTATTTGGGAATTAAAATGATTTTAAAGTTATTAAAAAAATGTTTCCAAATGTTCATGTGTTGGGAGCTTCATTGTTAGGCAATGGGCCTTTAGAAAATAAATTGAATCGTGAAGATTCTGACTTCATCAATGAATTAATTCCTTGATGGGTTCATAATATGATGATAGGACTGGGAGATGGGGCTTAGGTGGATAAATGACATGATTTCCTTGGTTATAATTCATTTATTTAATAAACACTAAGTACCAGTTCCAACACTGGGGACCACAGATGAACAAGATGGCAATAGAGCTATACAGAAAAGAGATAAGTCAATGACAGTAATGAGGAAGGATAGGGAACATTAGAGTATGTATTGAAGAGAAGTGAGATTATGAAGTATAGTTTTTGTTTTTAAATTTTTAAAATTTATTTTGATGTGTATTAATGTTTTGCCTGCAGGTATGTAAGAGCACCTGTGTATGCACTGCCCATGGAGACTGGAAGAGGGCATCAGATCTCCTGTAACTAGAGTTATAGATAGTTGACAGCTACCATGTAGGTGCTAGGAACTGAACCTAGGTCCACTGGAAGAGCAGTAAGTGCTCTTAATCCCTGAGTCATCTCTCCAGGTCCCTGAAGTATATTTTTTGGTTTTCATTACTTTTGCATTGCTGTCCCAGAATAATTAGCTGAACTACTCAGAAGAGGAAAAGTTTATTTTGGTGTACAGTTTCAGACAGCAAAGTGCCACATAGTATGAAAGGACATGCGTGTGAAGGAGACTCCTCATGTCACATTGAACCTGGAAGCAGAGAGCAGCTGGTACTAGCAGGCCATTAGCCTTCAAAGACCAGCTCCTAGGTATTTACTTCAGCCAATCAGGTCAGACTACTAAAAGCTCCACAGCCTTCAAGACAGTGCCACATGCTGGGGGACTGAGGGTTGAGAACATGAGCCTGTGGGAGACATTTCTGAGTCAAACCACAAGTAATAGAAACTACCATTTATGCTGACAGTTTCCTTATATTGCTTCATTAAAAACTTCATGACAATCCTAGCAGGTAAGTAGGAATTAATGTTTTCAGGCTTGAAATGCTTAGAGAACTTGCCAACACTAACATAGCTGCTATAAAGGAAGATCTTTTAAAAACTATTTTACTCTTTTTATTTTATGTGTATAAATGTATTGCCTACATGTATGTAAATGCACCCGTGTCATGCAATGCCTGCAGAGGTCAGAAGAGGGCATTGAATTCCCCTGAAACTGGAGTCACAAATGACTGTCAGCTGCCATGTGGGTGCTAGAAATCAAACCTGGGTCCCATGGCAAGAACAGCCAGTGCTCTTAAACATTGAGTCATTTCTTGAACCCCCTAAAGGAGGATCTTAATTTAAACAGAGATTTCTCCATCATCAGAGTCTTCAGGAAAAGTTAGAAAATAATAACTATGTTGTAGGCTTTTTAACCTTGTAAATCTCTTTTTTTTTTTTTTTTCCTGCTATTTTTGAGACAGGGTCTCCCTGTAGTCCCAGCTGGCCTTGAACTCACAGAAATCTGCCTGCCTCTGCCTTCCCATTGCCATATTGTTCATCTGTGGTCTCCAGTGTTAGAACTGGTACTTAGTGTTTATTAAATAAGTGCTGAGATTAAAGGCATGTACCATCATGCCTGCACTCCCCCTCTCTATATCTTTTGTATAGTTATCCTATCCATCTTTACCTAATAAAAACAGAAGTTTTTTCGAAGGCTTTAATAAATATTTGGAGAAGCAAGATTTATACTGAGTACTGCTCTTTGGAATTTTCCTGTTTTTTTTTTGGAGATGCCCAGATTGGCCTCTCTAACTTGCTATGTAGTTGATGACCCTGAATCCTGTATCCTCCAGTCCTCCAGAGTGCTGGGATTACAGGATACATGACCATGCCCAGCCCTTCCTTCATTTCTACTTAAAAGATTCAGGAAAAAAATGCTTGGTTGGGTGGTACAGGGAGGAAGTGGTGAAAGAGTCCACAAGCACAAGTGCGCAAGCAGCCACAATAGATGCAGGTAAGGCTACATGTACATTGAAGGAAGTTGGGTAGAGATGAGGGACAATAAACAACAAAAGAATGGAAAAGAAAGTAGAAAACACAATGGGAGAGAAGCAACAGGAAAGAGAAACTCAGAGGCAAGGCATTAGTGATTATCTCAGTTTTTTTTTCCTCCTTCCACCCTTTTCTCTATATACTCCTTTCCTAATGACCTTAATATTAGGCACTCTGTATTTGTATTTTGATAACTGAACAAATCTCATCAATCCCAACTTTTCTCTGCAGTTAACACCTCTAAGATGGTCACACCCACCTTTATTTTCCTAATGTTAGCAGCACTTAAATTCCAATAGGTCCAAAATGGATTTTGTATTTTGCCACTCTGAGCCTGCTTATTAAACATTCATCTGAACTGTCTCTATCCCTTCAATTATTCTTTCACCTAACATGCCACAGAACTAGTTAGATATATCTATTCACTCATGAAGTTGGGTCATTTCTCCTTTGAAAGTTTGTCCAACTCCATAACCAAGCTCTTTACTGGGATGTACGGAGACTCCTTGCTTATATCATAGCAACATAATATTCTATGCTATCTGATTTTATGCTCACTATGGCAGCACATATTCTACCATTAGCTGGGCTGACATGCCATTCGTTCTGTAGCAATCACTTTAACACTGTACCTGGGACACAGAAGAAGTTCACCAATGAAGACTTCAGGACTGCAAAAAACTTTCTGGAAATGGAGCAGAAGCTAGGGACTTGCCTCAAAGGAAGATTTATGAAGCAGGGTGTTTTCCTTAAACTGTAATATCAATACACATAACAGCTTGACAATTCTTGCATTTCTGGTGTATGGCCTTGGGGCACTGAGATTGTTGGATGCTTTCGCACAGAAAACTATCCACCTCCCACCCCTCCAGTGGGTACCCAACAACCACTTGTTGAACAGATCATTTTCTAGGACAGGGACCACCAATGACGTATCCACTGTATTCCCAGTCCCTAGAACATCTGGGTCATAGGAGTTCACTAAATTTCTGTGGAGGGTTCTGGAAAGGTAGAGAGCACAAATATTTTATTCACCATTTCAGGAGCAAAGACAAAGGTGAAAAGGGCTGAAGGAAAAACAAAGGTGCATGTGTTACCCCTCCCCCGGGGGATTTGTACGTGTTTGCTAAGCGAAATGAATCTGCCCTTCGCAACCCAAAAATCGGGCGCCAGGCTTGGAGACCAGGCCCTGAAGCGCGGCCATCACCCGGACAGGGTGGCGCTTCCCTCCCTCGCAGCCCGGCTCCTGTTACCTCCCTGCACACATCTGTGCCCACCACAAGCCAAACAATTACGCGCTCCCGCGCCAGCCTCGAGGTCTGGGTGGCGGCTGCGGCCTGGCCAGGACCCCCACCTCCTCCCCGCTGGCCCGGGTCTGGGGACGCCCGCGCCGGGACACCACCGCCGGCCGCGGCCGCGGGCAGCCCGCCCTGGCGCGCAGGGTGTCGCCCATGTGCTCGGCCCGCTTGGCGGCGCAGCCCTGGGGGACCGGGCGCTGACGGGCCCGAGGCCTTCCCTCCTGCCCGCCGCCGCCTCGAGGGCCGAGGTCGCCGGGCGGCAAGGCGGGAAGCCGCTGGCTGCCGCCGGGAGATGGCCGAGCGAGGGTCGCGACGCCCAGGCCTCGCAGGGGCGCACAGTCGACCCCGTGGGGCGTGGCGAGCGGCGGCGGGCTCACTCACCACGGTTCGGCGGGCCCCGCCGGGGGTCCTGGACAGGGCCCGGCGCAGCCTCCGCGCCCGGCCGGAGCGGGTCCCTGAGGAGCTCTCCGAGCCGCTGTCGTCGGAGATCACGATGAATTCCTCCATGGCTACAGGCCCGCGTGAGCCACGCGCGAGGGGCCGGCGACCCCGGGCAGCGGCTTAGGTTCCCGCTGCTGAGGCGGCCGCAGCTACGGTGACCGTAACACTCCGGCAATCACCCTGCCGGCCCCGCCCCTTCCCTGGCCCCGCCCCCCGAAGGCCCGCCCGAGACCCGCCCATCGGCGGGCTGCGGCCGTAAGGTCAGGGCCACGGTTACTGTACGGTGGAGGCGGCAGGGGCGTCCCTTCTCACTGAGGAAGGCGAGAGGGCGAGGAAGGCAGGAAGGAGAGACTGAGAGGCTAGGCCTGTCTGTGGCCGGGTGTGAGAGACGCTGCGGCTGAGGGGGTTGCCACGGCGGCCTTCAACTGACGACAGTCTGCTTTGCGGTGTGATCAGCCCCCTGGCTGTTTGAGAGTCACAGAAAGAGGGGTGCCTGCCGGCGGGTTGGCCTCTCACAGAACAGATTGACCGGGTAGAGGAGCCTCCAACTGACAGACCAAGGTAGAGAGGCCCTGAGTGACCGAGGTGGGTAAACCTTGTGTCTTGGTGATCCGGGCACGGTCAGTCCATTGGAGGCTTCTTGCTGAGATGGGGGAGACACTAGACTTGTATGTGCAAGCGGATCCATAGGATAAATGCCCAGCAGTGGAACTGTGGGGCTAAATGCTACCTTTATGTTCTTTTGGTAAATGGTGCCGAATTACCCTCCTAAGTTTGCCAGTTAGCAGTTTCACCAACAATAGGTGTCAGGAATTTAAACTGTCAGATGTAAGAGTTGTTCAGTTGCTAGTTTGGATGGAAAGCTGAAAAAGTACTCACAGAAAAGCTGTTAGGTAGTAGAGGGCATGAACGGTTGGATGCTACATACAGCAGAAGTTTCAAGGACACCCCCAGGGCAGGGTCTGGTTTAAAGGCACAGGCCTTTAATCCCAGCACTCAGGAGGCAGAGGCAGGCCAAAGAGACCAAAAGAAAGAAAGAAAAAAAAAGTGGAACATTGACAAACCTGCTGTTTAGGCTCAGACAACTTTACAAAATATAGTAACAGATTCAAGTAAAAATGTTTAGCAAAAGGAGGATTTTTTCCTACATGAATGGCTGTTAAGCACAATATAAGCACTGTCTAATGCAGTGATTCTAAAACTTTGATGAACATCTGAATCATCCAGAGGACTTAGTAAAGATTGCAGACTATACACCATCATTTCTGATGGAGTTACTGAATTTTGGGGGCTAGGCTCCAAAACTTGTATTTCTTTGGGGGGGCAGGCTTTTTGAGACAGGGTCTCCCAGTAGCCCCAGCTGACCTGGAATTCACTATGTAGACCAGGCTGGGCTCCAGCTCACAGAGATCTGTCTGCCTTGTGTCCTGAGTGCTGGGGTTAAAGGCATGAGCCACCACGCCTGGCCAAAGCTTGTATTTCTAACACATTCCTAGGTGATAGAGGCATTGCTAATCTGGTGAACACGCTTTGAGAATCAGTGGTCTGAGCCAGACATGGTGGTGCATGCCTTCAATCTCAGTACTTGGAAGGGGGAAAGAAGAGGGGACAGAGATTGAGAGAGAGAGAGAGGAAGAACGAAGAGGAGAAGAGGAGGAGAAGGGGGAAAAAAAGAGGAAGGGAGGGAAAGAGGAGGAGGGGAAGAGAGGAAAGAGAAAAGAAAAAGATCAGATCACTGGTCTGGTGGACAAGGAATTAATGTCCCATCGATTTCAGATGTTCTGGTCCAATGGGTGAATCATTATGGAGGGATTCATTAAGTTGAGCTTATCCTAATGCCATTTTGTTTAGCTCCCTGTTTTTATGGTGCTGGGGATTGAATTTAGGGTCCCACACATGATTAAGCTATACCCCAACTCCCTTTTTTGGAAACACTGTCTTTTCTAGGTTTTTGTGATTCTGAATTTCTCGTATCAGTTCTTTCTAGACTCTGATTCCTATTCTTCCACTCAGTCCTTAAGTCTTAATGATCTTCAGCTTTCAGAATTGGGTCATTTGCACATATTTTCCCTATATAATCTCAACTATTCCCATGGTTTCAATAATCACCTTATACCAAAAATACCCAGCATGTTTATCTCCAGCCCAGCCCTGTCCTCAAAGCTACATTTACATATCTCCAGATGGATATTGGTGTTTCAAGGTGTCCCAAGTTGAGCCTGTCTAAAACAGCTCACTTCTGTTCTCTCCACCAAAAAAAAAAAAAAAAAAAGCTTTCTCTCAAAAAATCCTGCTCTCTTTGTTTTCTGTCTCTGTGAATGATGGTATCGACAGCCAGCAGTTATTCAAATGAGCATTCTGCTAGATTTCCACCTTTCTTCAAGTATTATCTGTCTCATCTCCTAAATATGTCTCCATCCATTTATTTCTTTTGTCTTCTGCTGCTGTGATTGTAGCCAAGTTATAGCCCCCGAACTTAGTCCCCTTGGCTTAGGATCCCCGAAACTACTCACTGTCTTCCATTCCTTTCTACTCAGCCAAAATAATCTTCCAGAAAGTATGTCATCATAGCTGGTAGCACACACCTGCAGTTCCAGCACTTGGGGGGTAGAGGCAGGATGATCAAGAGTTTGAGGTCAGCTTGGGCTACATAACATGACCCTGTCTCAAAAAAAAGCATGTAATCATTTTCCCTTAAGTGACTTCCTACTGACACTGTCTTAATCAGCTCCATCTGCTATAATAAAATACCACAGACTGTGTGGCTTAAACAACAGAAATTTATTTCTCCAATCCCATTCCAAACACTAAAACCAGCCTGATTACTCAAAATATTTCATCTCACTTATTTCATATATTTCTTGTTCTTTTAGTGCAAGTGAACTTGTATCTACAACAGCTCTTAGTAGAAGGGTTGATGATGTCATTCCCACTTCTCCTTCTCAAGTGAGGATGGCAAATGAGAAAGAATGTTGTTTGCAATATTGCCCTTGAAGTGGCCCTTCCCTCTCTACTTTCTTCAATAACAGTTCTCCCATAGTGGCAGGTAGCCAGATGTCAGCTCTCTTATGTATTATGTACATTGTTACTTTCTGGGTCTTTACGCTAGAAGATTTCAGGCTCATTTTCTCCTGGGCATGCCTGAAAGTGTCTTCCAGGGACAGTCTTTGATTGCTGAGATCCAGAGGAACTTCTTGAGAAATGCTAGCCACCTTGTGTGCTGTCCAATGGACTCACATGTAGAATTTGCATACATAATTCAAAGGGGAAGCGAACACAGGAAATTTCCATTTTAATAAGCCTCTTTATTGGCAGCCACCCTCCCTTCCTTTACTCCCAGGAGTATCAGAGACTCATCCAAGTCAAGTTCCTAGCTTGGGGAAAGCAGTGAGGAATGATTTGTTTCACCTTAAGCTTGTGGAAAGGGAACGGTGGGACAAGCAGAATGGCCCCATTTCCCTCAGTTAGGAAGAGGTTATGGCCAGTTGCCATCTGATACATAGCAGTCAACCATGGACATGCTAATTAGAAATTTTCAAGTGCTCACTTTTTGTTATAGATTTTTGTTTGTTTGTTTGAGACAGGGTCTCCCTATGGCTCCAACTGGTCTGGAACTCACTATGTAAATCAAGCTGGCCTTGAACTCACAGAAATTTGCCTGCCTCTGCCTCCTGAGTGCTGGGATTAAAGATGTGTGCCACCATGCCTGGCCAAAGCTTGTTATAGAATTTTGGTAAAATGATTAATAATAACAAATGACTTTCAAGCATGAAAATGGTCATGACTGTAGGGATACAACAGTGTTCTGATTGTAGTAAATATCATTCTCATCAGCCATCCTGCCTGAAACTCAGGAAACAGAGTCCCTGAGTATGTCATATAAGAATTCCCGAAAAAGCACTTTGCTTTTACTTGGCAGCCCAGATGGGATGGATATTGGACCGGAGCTTTCCTTAACTATAAATGTTTTCGTTTGCTTTTCTGTTGATGTGATAAAACACTGCCCCAAAGAAACCTGGGGTGGAGTGGGCAAGGGAAAGGGTTTATTTGGCTTTCAGGTTAGAGCCCTTCATCAAAGGAAACCAAGGCAGGAATCTGGAAGCAGAGACTGAAGCAGAGACCACAGAGGAATGCTGTTTACTGGCTTGCTTCCTCTGGCTTATTCAGCTATCTTCCTTTTTTTTTCTTTTTTCTAAATTTTTTTTTCAAGTGTATGAGTGTTTTGCCTGCATGCTCGTAAGTGCGCTATGTGCATACAGTACCCACAGAGACCAAAAGAGGCCTTCCTGCCTATGGGTGGCATTGCCCATAGTGGGCTGGGCTCTCCTATATCAATTAGTAATCAAGAAAATGCCCCACAGACATGCCTACAGGCCAGTCCTATCTAGGGAATTCCTCTTCCCATGTATTAAGTTGACAACAAAACTAACCAAGACACTTCATCCCTTGTCAACTTGACACACAAACACATCGCTGTTAGACCATGTTTCTTTTATTGTTTGTCCCCATGATATCATGTTAATATAATGTAAAATTAGTACAGTTTTTAAAGTCCACCAGTCTGTTAAAAAAATCCAATTAAAATCCAATTTTAATGTCTAAGTTCTCTTTAAAAATTCAGAGTCTCTTAACTAAAGAAAGCCTGGCCTGGAAAGATGGCTCAGTTAAGAGCACTAGCTGCTCTTGCAGAAGACTTGCTTTTTGTTCCCAGCATCCACTAACAACTAACCTTAATTTCAGTTGCAGAGGATTGGACACCCTCTTCTGGGCTCTACAGGTATTGTATGCATGGATGCACTTACATACATGCAGGCAAAACACTCATAGACATAAAATAAAAATAAAATTTTTTTAAAAGGGAAGAATCAGGGCACAGTTTCAGATCAAAGCAAAACCAAAATCCAACAATGTAAACAGACAAATGTCTATCACTATGGGACTCATTCATTGTCTTCTGGGCCCTAAGGGATTCAGGAAACTCTACTTCTGCTCTGCCACCTGCAGCACACACCTTTTCTAGTAGTCTCAGGTTGCTTCCACTCCATACCTGTACCTGGCCATAGTCCTGGCATCCCCAGTATGCTGAGGCTGCCACTGCAACTAAGACTGCACTTTTATTAATGGCCTCCTGGCCTCTCTGTAGGGACTCTAACCCTGCCACATGGTGCCAAGCTTCAGATTCTCTCCATGACCCCATCAGTCCTGGGGTTTCTACTGCAACTGAGTGTACACATTCACCAATGACCTCTGTTGGCCTTGCATGATGCCAAGCCTCAGCCTCTATCCATAACCCCTTCAGCTGTGCAGTTTTCATGCCACAAAAACCAGTACCATATGGGATACTCATACACATTACTAAGTTTGGCTGCCACCTTGAGATGAATCCTTGGCCTCTTCTGAACCAGAGCTTCTGTGTGCTGACCCTGAGGAAATACTTCCCAGAAGATTTCCCCTCAGTGATGCTGGTCTCTTAGTAATTACAACTGATTTTTCAGCCCCAGTTAACCAGATCAAGTGTCCCAGTAAAGCAAAGGTTTCCCCCTAGTGGTGTTGGCCTCTTCTTAACCAAGCCTTATTCTTCAGCCCCAACTGATCAGAGACCATAGAGTCTTGATTGAAAATATCACACAAGTTCTCTTGGTAAAGTCTTTGAGGGACTCCCAGACTTCCTCTGAAACTTCAGAAGTCATGCCTCCATTGTCCATTCCTTTCAGCATTGTTTTCCAAGCTTCCACAGAATAGCCCATCAAGCTCTAAGGGTCTCCCCTGTGGTACTGGTTTTGGTGGCATGAAAGCTGCAGCACATAAGACAGCTATTACCTCTCTTCTCACAGAGTGTTGCAGCTAGGGAGGTGTCCCTAATTTGTGAATAAAGAAAGTACTGTTTCTGTACTTTTTAAATAGTAAATATTGACTTAAAACTTAAAGACGAGGAGCTGGAGAGATGGTTCAAGAGTAAAGAGCACTGGTTATTCTTGCAGAGGACCCAGGTTCAGTTCTCAGCATCTACAGGCAGCTAAAAACTGTAGCTCCAGATGTGACACCCTCTTCTGATCTCCACAGGTATTGCACGCACATATTGTATTTGTATACATGTTTGCAAAACACTCATACATATAATAGCAAATATTTTAAAATTAAACATGAGAACATATGAAAATCCAAACCCACACCACAATTAGATGCTACTTTATATCCTTTAAGATTCTTTTTACTTGTTTTGAGACAGGGTCTCCCTGTAGCCCAGCTGGTCTGGAACTTGCTATGTAGATCAGACTGGCCTTGATCTCACAGAGATCCACCTGCCTCTGCCTACCAAGTACTGAGATTAAAGGTATGTGCCACTGTACCCAACTTACAGTTCTTTTGAGAGCTAGTATTCATAGACCAGACTGACCTTGAACTTGCTATGTAGCCCAGAATGGCCTCCAACTTATTATCCTCCTATCTTAATACCAGGAATGCTGGTATTACACATATGCTCTATTGTGTTTGGATAAAATTATTATATATTTTTTAAATGGAAAACAAGGTTTTGCAAGAACATTGAGAAATTTGAGTGCTTGGTGAGGTGCTGATAGGAGTGTGAACTGGTTCATCAGTTATGGTTAATAGTGCATCAATCCCTTGAAAAGCTGGTTTACCATATGATCCAGCATTTCTACTGCTTGTCACTTTCCCAGAAAAATGATAGCAGGGACTCAGTCAAGCATTTGTCCACCAATTTTCATAAAATCATTATTATAGCACCCACCCCCAGATAAAAACAAGAGTCTACCAGCAGATGAGCAAATTAAAACATAGCATATACATATAATAGCTAATTCATCCACAAAATGGAATGATGAATATAAATGGAATGATGGAATTCTGACATAACAACATGGAACCCTAAAATAATTGTGAGTTTTCCAGAACAGGGAAATTCAATTACAGAAAACAGAACAGAAGTTCCCAGTGATTGCGGAAAGGGAGGATGAGAAGGTATTTAATGCATAGCTTCTTAACATCTTTTTCCATGTGATTCTTTAAAAAGTTGCGTGTATCTGTGTGCATGCATACTTGCACACAGGTACTACAGAGCCCATGTAGAGAGAGACAACTGTTGGAGTAAGTTCTCTCTTTCCACACATAGAGATCAAACTCAGGTCATCATGCTTGGTTGAAAATACCTGTACCCACTGAATCATCTTGCTGGCCTATTTTTCCATTTCTGACCCTCTTTTGCCTGGGAAATTAAAATTATTTATGTTTTATGTACATGAGTGTTTTGCCTGCATGTCTGTAAGTGTACCACATGCATACAGTGTCTGTGGAGGTCAGAAGAGGATATCAGATCTCCTGGAACTGGAATTACAGACAGTTGTGAACCACCAAGTGAGTGCTGGCAACTGAACCCAGGTCCTCGGCAAGAGCCGCTAGTACTCTTAACCACTGAGCTGGCTCTCCAGCCCTGAAACAGCAAATTTTTAAATAAAAAATTCTAACACAATAGAATCCAAAGATATACTAATTGTAATACTTATATACTGAATAATGATGATAGCAAAATCTTAAAACTTTTGCTTTCCTAATTAGACCATAATGGGTCTGTAAAAGCAGAGAACTTTGTATGCATGATAAAAACAATGCACATCATAACACACGATAGGCTTGACTCTGAGCTGAGATGTTTCAGGCAGTGTTTGCTGGTATTGCAGGGCAGGATGGCATGCACAGTGCAAAGTGTGTATGTTGTGGGTTCAGAACCAAGGCTGCAGTGGAGTCCTGTGACACAATGCTGACCAGCACTGCCAGAAACACCTTGGGTTCATCATGCACTTGATTTTGAATTAATTTTGGGTTGTGGCATGTCCAGAAAGCTTTTACTGTTACCAGATTTTTCAGGACTCTCACATTCAGTTACAGGGCCCACTCAATATCTGTGGGTTCATGCATATGAGCTTTGTTGGGATGATAAAACCTTTCTGGAAGTGGAGGAAGATGGTTGTACAGCACTGAATACCATTAGATTATACACTTAAATTTGTATAATGGAAAATTATCATATATAATCACAATAAAAACATGAATATTTTCCTCAAGAAAAATTTGGAACATTATAAACGAAGCTAAGGGCTTACTTTGTCTCCCTCCCGTGCTAGTCTTCAGTTCCTCTCTGTAGTGCTTCAATGTTTAACCTCCAGAACTTGTTCTCTACCTAGTTTAAATGTACTTACCCAGATGACATCCATTCAGCTTTATCCAAAAGCATTTCCGCTTTAAAATGGAGATTTGTGGTAAAGATCTTCTAAGCAGTAGGCTTCTTACCTGTATATCCATTTTTTCTTTCATTTTTCTTTTTTCAATACAAGGTAGAGCCAGAGCTTTCGGACCTGCTTTTGTTAGGTTAGAACTGGCCAGTTCAGGTTTCCTTCTGAGGAATACTCTGTCCCTCTTGCTGGATTTTAGGAACAATTTTCCCAGTTTCTAGACACTCGGGGCTTTTCTATTCCATTACTTTAGCAGTAGCTTCTCATTTTAAATTTAACTTTAGTTAATCATTTTAAATAAAGAAATATTCTGAGGAGGGCAAAATCTCTGATTGCTTGTGAGCCCGCCTCTCTCACCTTCCAGGTAGGAATGTTAGTGAACTAATCTTGTGAGGACTCTGAGTTTGGGTTGTTTTGAATCATGTTCTCCTTTCTCCCTGCTGCTATCTCAGCCTCTGATTTGCTGAGGTATCAAGTAGATTTCAGTCTCTGTAAAACGTTTTGTCCCCTATGTTCAAACACACATCGTGATTTGAGAAAGTTGAATCAGTTCAGAATGCTTAAAAAGCATCACTCCAACATACTTTGGTAACATCTTTCCAGATACTTGCACATAGTTTATACCCACGTGCAAGCAGTTTTACGTGAACATATAGCCCTAGGTAGCCTAGAACTTATTATGTAACCCAGGCTGGCCAAAAAATTGTGGTAGTTCACCTGCATCACTCCAACCAATTTTGGAATTACACGTGTATGCCAGTACACCCAGTTAAGTTTTTTTTTTGGTCCTTTTTTGGAGACAGGGTCTCTCTGTAGCCCCAGCTGATGTAGAACTCACTGTGTAGACCAGGCTGGCCTTGAACTCACAGAACTCCACCTACCTATGCCTCCCAAATGCTGGGACTAAAGTTGTGCACCACCACGCCTGGCACACAGCTAGTTTTTAAAGTTTATTTTCCAAGATTTTTTTTTGCCATTATCATTAGATCAAATACTATGTAGATATTTTCTGACATGTAAATCATATTTCAAAAAGATGTAGGTCATGCCAACCATGGTGGCACACTCCTTTAATCCCAGAATTTGGGAGGCATAGGTAGGTGGAGTTCTGTGAGTTCAAGTCCAGCTTGATCTACATAGTAAGTTCCAGGCCAGCTGGGGTTACAGGGAGATCCTGTCTCAAAAAAAGGACCAAAAAACTCTCAAAACAACAACAAAAAGATGTTGGTCATATAACCCAATATCAAGGTGTGAACTTTGGATCTTTTTTTTGGTTTTGTTTTCTTTTGTTGAGATAAGGGCTCCCTGTACCTCCAGCTGGCCTGGAACTCGATATGTAGACCAGGATGGTCTTGAGCTCACAGAGATCCACCTGCCTCTGCCTCCTGAGTGCTGGGAGGGATTAAAAGCATGTACCTCCATGCCCTGTGAAACTTTCTTTCTTGAGAAGGACACAGCTTCCTTCTTGACTGCCAAGTCATGGTGTTTTGAAATGAGCTGAAGGAATACTTTCTAGAAAGTAAACAAATGTAAACAGGGTGACTCTATGACCCTGACTGGAAAGAGACAAAATACTCTGCCCCTGCAAAAACAACAAACCCTTCTCCACTGTGGACAGCTGTTTAAATGAGTCCTGATTTTTCATCAATGATAACTTCAGGCCTGCTACAATCCTCTTCCTAGATTAAAATTACTGACATATCTCAACAGTTAACTTCCGCACTTAGTGACAACTCTCAATCCCCAGCTAGCTCCAACTTAGAAGTCTAGCACAAGACCAAATCCTATGAGAAGCTGCTCCCGGTTTCCTCTTGCTCAGGCCTCTCTGGTTCTTTTGTCTAGTAGACTCTGAAACAACCTTCCCAAAGTTTATTGTCCATTTTTCTTTCCTCTTTAGAATATCTTCCTGCTTTAGTTCTGAAAATCTCTCTTCTGTCAAGAGTCATTTTAAAAGCTCCATGTGCTACTTCCAAGTCATCGATCAAAGAATGAGAATTCCCATTCAGACTGGATGACCCCAGCCTTATGACATTAGCAAGAAGCCAAGGCTACTAGCTGATGAGGTGGAGGGGGCATAGCATCTGAGCTAGTCTTTAGAATCTTCTGGTCCTTTTCTTGGTCACCAATCTAGTTTGTGGATTCTGGGGGTTGTGTGTGTATGTGTGTATACTGATTTATTGCTTATCATTAGACATTAAGGGAGAAAATGAATGTACTTTTATTTCATTCAGAGTCTGGTATTTCAGTTCTGATGTAAAATGTTTAAAAATTCAATATTTCTCTTTTAACTATTATTGATATAAATTATAACTTTTAGTGGTTTTCATCCTGAATTCTATTGTTTGTTACATTAATATCAAACATACAAAAGATGATCCTTTGTTTCTCCGCTGGAAAACATTTTGACATTTAAGTCCCTGTGTTATTATCTAATCCGTAACTGTTTCTCCACTCAGTACTAAATTCTGAGTCATTCTTTGCTTCCAGATGTAGTAGAACCAGAACACAGAAGAGGCAAATTCTCGGCTTGTGAATTCCAGGGTTGGGGCTGAGGTGTAAGATGTTCTGAGCAGTTTCTCTCCCTCACTCAGGCTAGAGAAGATGGATTGCTCTCTCCTTCCTTTTCCTTAGGTGTTAACTCTCTCCTTTTCAGGGGAGGGAAGATGGGATTTCTCATTTTTGGAATTAGAGCTGTCCTAAAACTATTTTTTCATTCTTTTTGCTAGCGCATCTGCAGGTGCTAGATTTGTTTTTGGTATCTTCTTGTCACTGATTTTGAAGAGTTTGGATTTGCTGCTGGATGAGGTATATGAGCATCCCATCTTCTGGGACCAGGGATCTCATCCTTATCAGAGATTCTGTGATGGAGTCTCTCCCTGCTACATCTGGAGGCCTCTGCTGCCAGGTTCTGGAGGAAGCCTGGGGAGGGTTTCTCCCTTCTTTGCTGCAGGCTCTCTCCTCTCCTTGTGCCTCTGCAGTTGGAGAACCCTCTGGTTGCTCCCAGCTGTCATCTAGGCTATGTCCTCTGAATATTTTGGATTATGATTTTTCTTCTTCAACCTGATCCCATTTGTTCTCCATTTCTCAGATATTCGCTTATCATTCCAGCAAGTGGATATGATCTTTAACATACCAGGTTTCATCAGTACTGGGTATTTCTCTGCTTTTCTGATCAATTGATTTCCCATCCTACACAGACACAGACACACAAAGACACAGACATACACATACACACACATGTGTATACACACCCAGAAAGAGAGAGAGAGAATAAACAAATGCCAAAATAAAAATAATGTAGACCCTACAGAACTTTGTTGGGAAAGGCAGCTGAAAACAGAGTGTTATTGTGGCATGGTAAAAAGTTTCTAAAAAACAAAACAATCCAGATTAATCTAGAATCCATAAGCTGTTTCTTAAAACTTTTTTATACTGTTTAAAACAAGTACTTAAAGCCCTTACATTTAATATAGTACTATACACATTGGCAAAACTATGGAAGTTATGGTTAAGTATCCATCACTAGATGAATGGATAAAGACAATGTGATTGTGTGTGCATACCTACGTATCTATCTGCACCTATGTATCTATCTTTCTGTCTGCATATACACATGTAACTTGTAATACTGTTCAACCTTTAAAAAGAAGGAAGTACTGTCATTTGTGACAACCTGCTTGAAATTGGAGAATATTATGCCAAGTCAAATAAGTCAGTATAGAAAGATAACTGCCACATTTTCTCACTTATATGTGGAATCCAAAACAACTGGACTCAAAAAAGTGGAGTGGGACAGTGAGGACAGAAACTGGGGGTAGGGAGATGGGGAGATGAGGCCAGGGGACATAAACTCTCAGGAGAAGTTCTATTGCCCCACATGGTGAATGTGGTTAACAATAGGTTATTACATGCTTCAAAATCACTAAGAACAAATTTCAAGTATTATCATCACAAAACATTAAGTATTTGACCTAATGGATATGTTAACTAACTTGATTTAATCATTCTACATTGGGTTTATATATCATAAATCACTGTGTACTTCATAAGCGTATACAATTCTAAATCAATAATTTATAATAAAAATAACAAGAAATCAAAGACAGCATAAATAAATGTTTATGCTAATAGTTTAAAATGATCAAGATGGAAAGTCTCCCAAAATTGTCTATAGATTCAACTCTATTGAAATCAAAGCTGCCTTTTTAAAGAAATTGATAAGTAGACCCAACAGAAATGCAAGAGATTCAAACAACAACAACAACAACAACAACAACAAACAACAGATTCCAGGAAAGAAAAGAGTACAATTGAAGAAAATATTTGAAATTTATAGTGTATGGATTTCATCTCAATTAAAATATAAAAGAAATAGTTTGGGTCTGGAGAGATGGCTTAGTGGTTAAGAGCACTGGCTGCTCTTGCAGAGTATCCAAGTTTAGTTCCCAGCGCTTACATGGTGGCTAACAACTGTTTGTAATTACAGTCCTAAGGGATCCAACACCCTCTTTTGGCCTCCACAGGTTTATATGCATGTGGTACACTTACAAACATGTAGGCAAAACACTCATAAAACATAAATATAAAAAAAGAAATAGTTCAATACCCAGCACGACAAACAAAATTATGGCTTTGGAGGCAGATAGAATCATTTTTCTGGTTGGAATTTTTCTGAAGCCTGTTTATGGTGATGATTATGCTAACAAACATATTTAAAATTTCATAGAGCTTGCACATAGAAAAAAACTTTAATATTTTGCAATTAAAAAACTAAAAAGGAAAACATTCATGCCCAGCTGAGTTGTCCATGACATTTAGTAAAGTGTAGCCCATTTGATTTCTAAAGGGGAGTCAATAAATACAGCCACTGTAGTTGTTTTTCTTTTCTGTTTAAAATTTGTTATTTCTATTTTTTTATGTGTATGAAGTATTGCCTACATGTGTGTAAGTGCACCCATGTCCTGTAATGCCTGCGGAGGTCAGAAGAGGGCGTCGGATTCCCTGAAACTGGAGTTACAGATGGTTCTTAGCCACCATATGGGTGCTGGGACTCAAACTGTGGTCCTCTGCAAGAGCAGCCAGTGCTCTTAACTGCTGAGCCATCTCTCCACTCCATGTAGCTATTTTTCCAAGGAACAGAGAATGGAGTTTAGGAGCCTAGGTGTTTAGGTCCACCTGGCTACATTCAGACTACATACTGGCTTATGATGACTGTGCTTCAGTGTTCTTTTCTGTAAAGTGGGATAATAATTATACCTGTCCTTCTGGGTTATTAAGCAAATTACTAAATTATTAAGCAAGTTATTAAATGTTATTATAGGTAAGAATTTAAGGAATCTTCTCTTTTATTAACATAATTTATTAGTTCTTCCATGCAGTCATACAATGGAGAAACATCAAGTGATATTGTCATGTAAATATCACAGAGTGTATTTACATAAGCCTATTGTGGTACAGCATCCTACCTAGGATATGTGGTATAGCCACAGTTGAATGTGGATTCTGTCATTGACCAAAATGTCATCAATGCCATCAACTGACTTGGTTCCTATGAAAACAAGCTGGAGAGATACATGGTGAGTCCTTGACCTTAGCATGAGTAGTCACATCTGAAGGCCTGTACTGGCTTCTGTCTTCGCTGACCAAGATGGTTACTATGATAACAGTTGCAGAACAGTAATTTGTAATTTCTTTCTTAGGAAACCACAGCCTTCCACTCCCCCAAACTAAGGGAGTCCCCATTAGGGAATGGCAGTGCAAAGCTGCTGCAGTTTTGGGAACTGGCTGGCTGTGGTATTTGGTTCTACTTGAGGGCCTTCTTGAAATTTTACCCCAGGGCTCTGCAAGACTGATTTTGTTAGTTCCTCTGGTCTTTTTCCTCAGGAGTTTATGATCTGTGTAAAACTTTGTGGTTCCTTCTGCTTTTCATAGAGTCCAGATCTACTAAAGATTCCCTGGCAGCAGAAATGCTCCAGGTTGTGGGTCACATCAGCCACATTCCACTTCCTTTGGGGTGTTTGGTAGACATCATTGGTCTTACTGTTTGCTATATCTAAATTCAGTGGAGTAGTCAAGAAGGGGTAGAAGTGGTGTTTTTTAATAGTTAAAATATTGTGATATATATAGATATGCTTGTAAGTATAACACACACAGAGAGAGAGAGAGAAAGAGAGAGAGATTCCAGATTTTAACTAGAGTATTTCCACCCTGCTACAAGATACCATTTATTTGTTCTATGTGCCAGACTGTTAACAAAATAAGTCATCTTTGGATGGTATTGCAAAGACCACCACCATCCTCAGGGTAAAGGCAGAGTACATATAAACATATAACTTTTCCAGAGCCTGCTTTTGTCTGTGCCTCATGTTATCTGAGCCTGTTGTCACCTCTGCTGCTTTAACACAGGATAGTGCTCTTTAACCAGGTTTATATCAAGTCTGGGGTAGATTTGGGGCCATATGAAATAGGAGTTTGGTAGGCAGAAGGTTGATGACTTTGGGAAAATGGAAGTGTCTGTAGTTGTTCACTGCTCAGTTAAGTAACATCTAATAAATTCATTTTACTACTCATCAAAATAAACTTGAATGACTCATTCTTTGAACCATTGGTACTATCCCAGTATGAGAACAGATGTTAATTTTACATACCCCCTCAAAGCTTGGTACCCCTCAAAAATGTATAGAATAACACATACATTTATGTAATTTTATGACTTAAACATTTAAAATTGTGTTACTACAAGGATGTATCATATGTGTGCATGGGAAAAAATCTCTCGGAAATATAGTTTTAAGATTACTACAATTCTATCACTATATAGTAATCAAGAGTTTACAGAGACAGAACATGCAGTTCATGGACTATAGTTATCCTAAAGTCACTGTGGATTTACATGAATGTGTGTTTTTGTGCCTGACCAAATTCTACAAGAGATTTATGGCAGACACTAAGAAAAACAGTTAAATATGCATAAGAAATACAAAACTAAGACCAGCTAGATATGAATGTGAATAGAAAGTCAAGACTGGGACAGGAAGAGAAGAAATCTCTGCAAAGAGTAAAGACATAATTGAATAGTTGAGCTGAAATTCTGGTTTTGAACCCTGCTTAGTGGCAAAGTGAAGACAGGACAAGACAGCTAATCCTTCTTGAAAAGAAAAACACAGGTTGGGGAAATAAGCTTGGTGGGTCAGAGTACTTGCTGCAAAAGCATGAGGACCTGAGTTTAGATCCCACATAAAAACCAGGCATTGCCAGGCATACCTGCAACCCTGGTGCTGGGGAGTGGGGACTGAGAAAGGAGGCTCACTGCAGCTAGATGGCCAGCCAGCCTATCTGGAAAATGGGCCAGGCAAATCAGCTTTGGAGCTATGCTAGGGAAGAGACACACAGTGTTCCAGACTTAAAACTTAACAGTTTGGTCAATTATTAATTTGTTGGTCCAGATGTATCAATCAGGCAATTCTTTCACTAACTGCAGGTAAGCTAGGCAGGATGGTAAGGTCAGTTATGGGCCAATAATTCAGCTGGTACAGAAAGACCCAGGCTGTGCCAATGCTAATTCACTATTTATTACCGGAAATCTGTATTAGGACATTTTCTGCTGCAAGAATGAACTATCTGACTCAGAGTTGCCTATAAAGGAAAAGTTTACTTAGCTCACATTTTTGGAGGTAGGTAGTCTGAATAGCACAGCATAAGCTCTGGTGAGGACCTCCTGCTTGCATCACACCATGGCAGAGGCATTGTAAGGGGACTGTTTGCAAGAAGGATCATATGGTGAAAAACGAGGCCACAGAGATTCAGGAGTCCAGATCTTTTTTTTTTTTTTTTTTCTTTTTTAACCTCAGAAGAACTTACCAGGGTCTGAGCACTATATCAATTCCCTCTGTGGGTGTGGCCCCCAATGACCTTCTTCTAGGCCCCACATTTTGTTGTTGTTTTTGAGTGATGATCTCAATATGTAGCCCAGCACAGCCTCAAACTCACAATCTTCCTGCCTTGGCCTCCCGAGACCTGGG
This sequence comes from Eospalax fontanierii, assembly GCA_035773235.1. NCBI lineage: Eukaryota > Metazoa > Chordata > Mammalia > Rodentia > Spalacidae > Eospalax > Eospalax fontanierii. The sequence continues at coordinate 57,138,754 of CM069526.1, forward strand.
ATTACAGACCTATACCACCTTGTCCATTTTAGGCTACACTTTTTAAAGGGCCCACAACTTCTTTTCCTTTTTGGGGGGAGGGGCAGGAATTGATACAGGGTATCATGTATCTCAGGTTAGCCTCAAATTTGCAATATAGCAAAGGATGACCTTAAACTGATGATTCCCCTGCGCCTATCTCCCAAACACTGAAATTAGGCTTGTGCCACCATAACTTGCTTGAGAGTCTCCTTAACATTGCCATACAGGGACCAAGTTTCCAAGAATAAACCCTTGGTGGGGGCAATATCCAAAAGAGAGCACAAGCCATACTACAACATAGTTAAGATTATAGTGCTATCCAAAGACTTGCAGATATCTGGTGTAAACTGGTCCTTTTTGTTGTTGTTCTTAATCTTTTGCAAGGACTTAAGTGTCTTTGGAACTTGTGAAGTAGGGAAGGAGAAACCTTTTTATCGTATCAAATGTTAAGCCTCTATGAGGAGGATGTGTGTGCCTTGTGGATGGCTATTTATTCCCTAACCTGTGTACTGATAAAGCTGGTAAGCTTAGGTACTGCCTAAGGACACTGTGTTGGAGATTGGGAGGATACAGGAGAGAGTCCTGACTAAAGACGGGTGGATCAAGGCCCAGTGAAGATTAAGCTCTTCTCACAGACTAAGGTGTGGGGTACAGGAGAAGAAACAGGAAAAGGCCAAATCCAGAAGCATGAGAGTTCATTTAGAGCTGGTTTAAGTAGGATATGATGTATGAATGTGCTCAGTTTAAGAACAGTAGGTGTGTAACCTGGTGCTAGTTAGCTTTAGTTGTCAGTTTGACGCACTTGGGTAGGGGGAATCTCAATTGAGGTGTTTTCCCTGTTAAATTGGTCTGTGGGGGCATTTTCTTGATTATTGAGTGCTGTGGGAAGACTCAGCCCACTGTGGGCATTGTCACCCTGGGCAGGTGGTCCTGTATTATATAAGAAAGCAAACTGAGCACAGGCCAGGGGAGCAAGCCAGTAACCACTGTTCTTCTGTGATCTGTGCTCCAGGTTCCTGCCCTGAGTTCATGCTTTGGCTTCTGTTGATGATGAACTGTGCTATAAAGCAAATAAACCCTTTCTTTCCCAATTGGCTTTGGTCAGAGTATTTTGTTATAGTAATAGAAAGTCAACTAAAGCTGGATGTGGTGGCACTCACCTTTAATCCCAGCACTCAGGAGGCAGAGGCAGAAGGATCTCTATGAATTCAAGGCCAGCCTGATCTACATAGCAAGTTCCAGGCCAGCTAAGTCTATAAGGAGACTCTGTCTCAAAAAGACTAAAAAAAAAAAAAAAAAAAAAAAAAAAAAAGTAAAATAGAACAGAAATTGGTACCAGGGTTGTGGGGTATTTCTGTGACCTACCTGACCATATTGGACTGGAAATTGCTTGGCACTTAGTGAGCTGTTCTATAGGAACTTGGAAGATAATGCTGAAAGAGGTGTAGATGATGGAGGCTTGACTTGTGAAGCTTCAAGGGGAAGCAAATGTGATGAAGGCTGTTTGTGTTGAATTAAGAATTTTTGGAAGTGAAACCTTTTGTGCTTTACTGGGACTATTGATGCTGGTTAGCTGGAGCTGAAAATTATCTGTCAGTAACAAGAGACTGGCACCACTGAAGTGAAATCTTCTGGAAAGTATTTGCTCAGGGTCAGCATGCAGAAGCTGTGGTCCAGAGAGAAACTGAAGCTCCATCTCAAGCTGGAAGCAGGACTTGGTAATATGAAGAGTCTTCTATTTGGTATTGGTTTTGAAAGCATGAAGGGGTCCTGGAGAGTAGCTGAGGCTTTGCACCCTGAGAGGGTAAGAAAGGCCATTGATGAAGGTGCACCCTAAGTTTCATTAGAGACCACAGTATGTTGGAGATGCCAGGACCATGGAAAGACCACCAATGGCAACAGCAGGTGTGGAGTAGAGCCGAAACAAGCTGTGTGTGCTATGGATGGCAGAATCAGAGACATGAAGGAGCCCCGAAGTGAATGAACCCCAGATGTCCAGTTTTCAGCTAATTTGCTGGACTTTGGTTTTGTTTAAGTGTACCCCATTCTTCCCTTTTGAAATAAGACAGTACTTGTTTTGTATTTTACACGATCCCACAGTTAAGAGACTTTTAGGAGTGACTTTGAACATTTAAAGTGTTTGAATTTTTCAGACTGTGGGACTTTTAAAGTCATACTGATTAAAAAAAATCTTTAAAAATTTTTATTTATTATTTTCATTTTATGCGTATAAGTGTATTGCCTGCATGTGTGTAAGTGTACCTGTGTTGTGCAATTCCCACAGAAATCAGAAGAAGGTGTTGAATTCCCTGGAACTGGAATTATGGATGGTTGTTGGCCACCATGTGGGTCCTGGGAATCAAACCTGGGTCCTCTGCAAGAGCTGTCAATGCTCTTAACTGCTAAGCCATCTCTCCAGTCCCCAAGTTGTATTGTTTTATGTTGTAATATTAATAGTAATATGAGATCATGGGGATAAGAAATAGAAAGGTTATGGTTTAAAGTGATGTGTTTATGTGTCAAGTTGATGAGGGGTCAGTTGTACTGGATAGCTTTAGTTGTCATCTTGACACATCTGGGTAGAAGGAATCTCAGTTGAGGGATCGTATTCATTGGATTGACCTGTGTTCATGTCTAAGGCAATTTTCTTGATTGTTGAGTGCTATAGGAGGGGCCAGTCCACTGTGGGTGGTGCCACCCCTGGTCAGGTGGTCCTGTATTATATAAGAAAGCAGACTGAGCATAGGCCAGGGGAGCAAGCCAGTAAACACTGTTCCTCCATGATCTATGCTCCAGGTTCCTGCCTTGGCTTCTCTTGATGTTGAATAAATAAAACCTTTTCTTCCCAAATTGGTTTTGGTCAGTGTTTTTATCACAGCAAGAGAAAGAAACTAAGACAAGCTCCTTAATTGTCTGAAAGATATGTTCTATTCCTGAAGGATTTTCAGTCATGAAAGGGACCATGGAATGTCCACCTCTTTGGAAGGGAAAAACCCCTCACAGAGATAAAAGGTAATCCCGGTCTTAAAGAGCAGGGAGTAGAGATGCTACACATGGAATGTGCAGTCCAGACTCAGGAATACTACATGTGGGTGGACTGCTGCCTTTCTCCCTCTAATAGTGATGCAGCCAAAAGAAACCTGCTGCTTTTTTAAAGAAATTTTTTTATTTGTTAATATATGTTTACTAGTGTTTTGACTAAGTGCATGTTATGTGCACCCATGTCATGTAATGCCTGCAGAGGCCCGAAGAGAGCACTGGATCCTCTGGAACTGGAGTTAAGGATGGTTGTTAGATATCATGGGGATGTTGGGAGTCAAACCTGGGTCCTCTGGAAGAGCAGTAAGTTCTCTTAACCACTGAGCCATCTTTCCAGCCTCCTCCTCCAACCCCTGTTGGGCCTCCAGGGCCTCTGCGGCTCCGGCCTGCCCTTTTAGGGAGGGGTTGTAGTTCCCCGTGGGGCCTACTACACAGGCTGTGGCCGACAGTTTGGGAGATGGCGCACGGCAGGCGCCAGCAACGATGGCCTCCTCCCAGGCCGCTGCCCCCGGCGATCGGCCCCTCCCGGGCCCCCGGCGATCGCCCTTTCCCAGGCCACTGACCCCGACGATCACCCCCTCCCAGGCCGCTGCCTCTGGTGATCAGCCCCTCCTGGGCCACCGCCAATCGCCCCCTCCTGGGCCGCCGACGCTGAGTCTGTGCTGCGACGACGCAGCCCCCAGGCAAAAAATGGCGACCGCTATCCAGCATGCAGGCCGTGGTGTGGCCCGGCAGCTCCAGGCAGGGCAGAGCGCCGGCCGCCCCGCTCCAGGCCTCTTGCAGGCTGCCTGTTGCCGGTGATGGTGGCGCACACTGGTAGGACTTGCTGAAGGAGGCAGAGGCAGGAGGATCTGTGAGTTCGAGGACAGACTGTACGACACTGATCGGGTGTCCTCACACGGGTGTCTTCACACGATGCACCGGGAGCTGAAGGCCGTGGGACAATCGTGACTTGGCCCTAGTGCAGGCCTTGCCTCCCTGCTTGCCACAGCCAGACTTCTAACGGTTTCCAACCGTCACAACCAACCGTCACCAACGGTTTGGAATGCAGCTGTCAGAGCATCACCCGAGTCTGACGGCCTATCAGAATGGACTTGGCCTGGCTGCAGTTTACGGGACAAAGATCTTGGTCCTTCACTCCCCTTTAGCCCCGCCCCTACCCTATATAAGTTATTTTGTAACGGTTAATAAATGAGATTCTGCTTGGACAGACTCCCGACTCAGTGTGTTTTTTTTCTCTGAAATGGAGAGGGGCGGGGTCGTGACACTCACCATCCCGCTCAGCCCCTGGAGGAGGCCAGCTGGACCAGCTTCGCCACCCCCCTACCTGCCGATGATCCCGGCACTCCCCTCCTCCTCTTCCTTCTCCTTCCCTCTTTCCTCCCTCTCTCCCTCCCTCCCTCCCTTCTTCCTTCCCTCCCTCTCTGTCCCCCTCCCTCTTTCTTTCTTTCGTTCTTTCTTTTTTTCTTTCTTTCTTCTCTTTCTTTCATCTCCCTGTAGCTCCAGCTGGCCTGGAACTCACTACATTAGCTAGGCTGGCCTGGATCGCACAGACATCCACCTTCCTCTGCCTCCCAAGTGCTGGCAAGTAACACTGGGCCTCACCTAGCACAGAGTGACTTGTAATAAATCCCTTCCCTTGAGTGAAGTGGAGCAGCTTCTAATGAGACCACAGGACAGACTGCAGACCTGTCACCAGTCCCTCAGCTTCATGGGCTCCCCACACAGCTGAATGAGCCATGTTAGTCATTGTAGGGGTGAGTACTGTGGAGGAGGAGACAGCCATCATACCTGGACTCAGCAGGTGGTATAGAGAAATGTGAGACTTTTTGCTCACAGCCTGTTGGGTCCATGATGGGTCTGTGTGTGTGTGAACAAGGAGAGTGTTCATGGGCAGTATGGGAAGAAGGGCAAAGCTCCAGGCATGAGGGCCCTGGGACCGGGAGTGTGTAGAGGGGAGGCCTCAGTGTAAGTCTTGAATACAGTGGGTTGGAATGTTGGGCAGAGGCTATAGAGGAAGGGTGCCACAGCCTGGAGCACAGTCAAGGTGGCAGCGTTCTTTCTTTGGTGAAGATGGTCAGTCAGTGCGAGAGGATATTGGAAGGGGAAGGGAGGCAAGATTATCAGGCTCTAGCTGGTAGAGCAGCCAGGTGAGTAGGAAGAGATGGATAGACCTAGGTTTAAGTCCCTCTTCTGGGAGCATCTGGCCAAGCTACTTCTGCTTTATGATTTTGCTTTATTTTTAGTTTGAATTTGTTATTTTGTAGTGATGGGGATCAAACCCAGAGCCTCTCACACACTGGGCATGTGTTCTTCCACTGAGCCACCTCTCTGTCTTTAAAATGTGTGGAATAAGTAGCTTTGGGTAAAGTTAGTGGACATGTTAAAATGCTGGCACCTTATTGTCATTCAGTAAATGTCGCTCTCTCTCTCACGGTGGAGCGACAGGCACCAGCAGGCATACCCCTCACCAGGTCCTCTGTCTCCCGGCCATCAGAAGGGAACTGTGAGGGGGATCCGGCACCAAGCTCGTGTCCCACTTCCCTTGGATTGCCCCAGACCCCTCCCCGAAGTAGGGAAGGGCCTTCACAGGGATCAAAGGGACGTCGGGTGCTGCAGCCTGCCCGTTTTCAGCCTCCTGGCTGGCTCCAGAAGACACTCAGGCCCAGCTGGGGCCCCCGTCCAACCAGAGAAGCCTGCAGCTAGTCAACTCTTTTGATGATATAGCTTTAATGATGTGACTTCTTCAGTGGTGCCGCAGGGAGCTGTTTACTGAATTTATCAGACACATTATAAAGGTTTAGAGTTACAGGTATTAGCATACAGCGGGAAGTTTCTACCAATCATTTTACTGGTCACTCTGATCATGCTTTTACTTTACATAGAGGCTACTACTGTCCACTCGCTGTTCCCGAGGGAAGAGGTAATTTTCCTCCAATGGCACTTAAATTCCTAGTCCACCTAATTATCATGGTATGTGTGGTATGTTCCTATCTCTTCTGGCTAGTCTTTGTTTTAGCTCCTCTCAGTGCCATCTTGCCCAGGCCACAAGGTGCCAGCCAGACAATTAGGATTTCTTAAGGCCCAACAAGTAAATATCTAATTTTGTTGAATAGGTGCTTTGAAACCTTCCTGACTTAGGTACCCTGAAACCATCATATTCTGGACAAAAGGGACATAGAAAATAATATAGTTTAGCCTTTAGGCTTCCATAAAAATGGTGTGGGATGGGGTCGGACTTGAAACAAATAAATATTTAAATCTTTAACATTTTTTTAACATTTTGTTGAGAGAAAGAGAGAGAGAGAGAGCACTTATGGAGGTCAGAGGACAACCTGAGGCAGTTAGTTCTCTCCTTTTTCCATGTGAGTCTTAAAGACTGAACTCAGGTTATCAAATTGATGGCAGACTCCTTTGCCCACAGATATACCTCTCTGTCCCCTTTTTAATTAAAAAATTTAAATTACATTTATTTACTCTGTGTTTGTGTGTGTGTGTGTGTGTGTGTGTGTGTGTGTATGTCTATGTGTATGGGAGTGTCACAGCATATATATGAAAGTCAGATCACACCTTTGACCACATGGGTCTCTAGGATTGCATCAGGTTGTCAGGCTTGGTGGCAGGCATCTTTACCTGATGAATCATATATGTGGCCCAAACCTTCTTACTATCTATTTACATAGTCTTAAGATGTTTTAAACTTAGAGACAGTATATTTAAAACTGGTTAGGTAATGATTAAAGTTTTTTTTCAGTTTTTATGTTTGAAATTGTTGCCAAATTAAGCCATGATTTTTTGTTTTTGTATTTTTTGTGATGCTGGGTCTCCGACCTAGGAACTCACACATGCTAGGCAAATACTCTACAACGGAGCTATACTCCCAAGCCCAAATTGTGGATCTGAAGACATTCAGTGTTTTAGTCCGTTACCACTTACGAAAAGCAGGCCTGAGTGTGAAAACATGTCACTCAAATAGAGATGTCATGGTAACAAAGTCACCTGTGCCCTACTTGGTCACAGCTCAATCAGAGGCCACCGTGGATCCTCCAAGAACAAGTGGTAACTTCCTCTTGCTCTCCCGAGGAGTCACTGGAGGGACATTAATCAGGGAGTGGAGCAGGTAGAGCAAGGGGTCTGTCAGTCCCTGCAATGTCCTCGAGCACAGGCAATTAGAAAGTGGTCACCATCTGCACACAGAATGGAGATTAAAGCCAATTTAGAGGAAAGTTTTTCTCCCCGAACGAGGTATCACTGAAGTTCAGGTTGCAGATGATCAAGCCTGTGATTCTTTATGGAACAATTCTTTTTTGAACTTTTATGATGCACTGTTTCTCCAAATGGCAGCTGCAGTGCTTTCGCTCAGCACGTACAGAGGGTGAGTACCCTCCTTGTTGGGTTAACTAGAAAGTATCTGAGGTTTCTCTGGCCGTTGTGCAAGGGCAAGAGTGATAAACAGTCTACTATATCCAGGAAGGTCAGGGAACCTGTCCAGGGCCCAGAAGTCAGTAAAGGGATTTGTTCCTTCCACTGTGTTATGTCTTTGCCTACCATCACACATCCCAAGTGTCTAGCCTCATGTAGATGAAACCTAATAGTAGCATAGAAATAAAGGCTTAGGAGTCTAAGAAGTTTACTGTCAACATTGGGATTCATTTGGTCCTATGTGGGTAAGGTGCCATGATGCTGATGGGGCAAACCAGAGTATATGGACGTTTGGCTTGATGAGCTGAAGTGAAATGACATGCAAGAGAGTCGTCCATTCACCCAGTCACTTAACACCTATTCTGTGCCAGCCTGAGCATGGCACTGAGGTTTCAGATGTGACCAGTCTCTGCACTAGGAGTCCTCAGACTGTAAAGGAAGTACTGATAATTCCATGTTGATAGTGGTTTCATAAGAGAAAAATTCAGGGACTGGAATGATGACTCATTGGGTACAAGTACTTTCGGGGCAGGTCTGATGACTTGAGTAAAATCTCTGGATGTGGTGTGTGTATCTGTGGCAAACAGGAGGTGGGGAAAGAAGAACTGTCTCAAAGCCTCCAGGCCAGTATGCAGAACAGTGACAGAAACAACAGGAGAGACTCTGCCTGAAAACAAGGGGGAAGGAGGAAGCAAATGGAAAAGTGCTCCCAAGTCCAAGTGTGTTGTGGTACACTGTGCCTGTACTTGCACATATACACATAAAGTAAATAACTCTTTTAAGAAGGAGCAAGTCAGATCAGATCTCTCACACCCAGAACACGTCACTGGCTTCTCACTGCACTCTCCTCAGATCTGGCTGTGCTCTGGGGAAGTTACCTAATTCAGTGGCTGTGGCTTTGGTCTGCTCTGCTCTCATGGGCTTTTCTTGTCCAGAGTGCCATCTCTTTGCACCCAGGTGAATGTCATTCACTGTACTTCTTACCATCTGGAGCTGCTCATCTGTTGGTTTGTTTTGTATCTATACCTTGAACTAACCTGCCACGTGCCCTGGGGACCCTGTCTGACACAATCATTGCTTTACTTCCAGGTCCAGCATGGCGCCCAGCACTACCAATTAAGTGTTCAATAAACATTTATTGAATACATAATGCATGGGAAAGGAGTTATCAATTTGAACATGCCAAATGGACTTAGGAGATCCAGGCTAAACACAAGAACTGTTTGATATTCAGACCCTACCTCAGACCTCACCCCAGCCTCCTAAGGGATTCTAAAGCCCAACTCTGCTGGGAGGCCCTGCCTTTGATCAGCTTGTTTTTTTTTCCAGCATATCCAAGGATGAGTACCTGTACATGGAGAATGCTTTGGAATGTGTGCTTACTAGGTGGGTAGGAATCTTCCAGGCAACTCTTGAAAGAAGTTTGAGTCAGAAGAGTCCATGGAGAGCAAAGCCCATCAAAGAAAGCATGGAGATCTGACCATGACATGGTAACCGGTCCTGACCATGGGCTCAGGAGCAGGGTGGATGACTGTGAGATTGGCTTTTCTTTACAACCCTCATTGAGGAAAGAGTGTTAACCCAGTTTTGGAACTGTCTACGATGCCTGCTGTGGTCGAATACACAGCTTCTTAAACTCTGAGTTGAGACCCCACAATTGTTGGGGTCCCAGTATTGAACTGTGTTTGCTAAAAATTTGGAAACAGTCTAAGGTTTCAGAATGTGCTGCGACCAAACATTATTTCAAAATCACATTAATGAATCTGAACCCTCATCTGTGTGGCACTGAGCTTCTTCACTGCCTCCCTAGTTCTGAGCACACAACAGTGTGCTTTGTGCTGCACATATCATGCAGTGTTATGAATTACAGTGGTTTTCTAATCTTGCAGTTTTCTGCTTGTAAAGAAACAAAATGTTTTAATTATGGAAAGTAAAGACTTTAAATGTTTCCCAACATTTCTCAGCATGTACTTCACAAATTAGCCAATGTTTAGATTATATTGTACTAGAGTGTTTGATTTTTAAAATTGTTGTTGAGTTGTTGATTTGAGTTTCATTATAAAAAAAATCATTAAATGAAGCCAGGTATGGTGGCACACACCTTTGATCCCAGTACTAGGGAGGCAGAGGCAGGTGGATTTCTGTGAGTTCGAGGATAGCATGATCTACATAGTGAGTTCCAAGCCTGACAGGCCTGCATAGTGAGACTCTGTCTCAAATAAACCAAGCCAATAAGCAACAGTGACTGGCCCAGCAAACTATTGCTACTGGTGTAGTAGTAGCATTTTTATCCTGTGGTAATTGATAGCTGTCTAATTGGAATTAAGGCTCACTCAATGGGAGGGAACTCATGTATAGTACTGTAAACATAGCCAAATGCCCATGGCTGGGGAGTCATAGATTCTAAAGAAAAACCTACTTTTGCCACATACCTAGACCAATGTAATTCCATACTTTATTCTAAATATTCATATGCTTTTGGTCTTTTTTGAGGCACGGTCTCCCTATAGCCCCTGCTGTCCTGGAACTCCCTAAATAGACCAGGCTGGCCTTGAACTCACAGAGATTTGCCTACCTCTGCTTCCTGAGCCCTGGGATTAAAGACATGCACCACCATGCTCTATTGCATCCTCATATTTACAGACAAGTGTACCTTTCACCCCTCATCAAAAACTTCTCTTTTTGCAACAGACGGAGAATATTATAGCATTCCAGAATTGGTTGAACACAAAGAATAAGTATCTGTGAGATGTTTAACTCTAAATGACATGTCTTCAATGCACCCTCTACACATAGGATGGATGTATCTCTCAATTCTTACCAGAGAAGTTTCCTTATGCATCAGATGGTGATTAACACAGAAACCTACAACTGTCCCATGTGCAGAGAACAAGAAGCCACAGAGTGCTTATCCCTGAATAGGACCCCTATTTCAACCCTCTGCCTCCTGACTCAGGGATCATTTCAGAAGAGGAGTCAGAAAGATTGTAAGAGCCAGAGTTGGTGGATGACCACAAAGAAACAATTTTCCTGATAACTGGTCAGTTACTCAGATGAAATCACAGCAATGGTGACAGCATTCACAAATCCTATGCAAGCTCAATCCAGACAAAATTCCAGCACAGGCATGGGGGAGAGGGTAAGAAATCCCAACCTGACCTAAGGAACTTTTGGCAATTGATGGTTGCTTAGAGGGGGAGAGACAAGTGTCTTACAGGGATGGGACTCTTGGTAGGACTAGTGGATGGACCCACATTGAAGGACATTTGGGGACACAAATCAGACTCTCTCTATATGTGTGTGTATGTATATATATTAATCATTAAATTGGACAGGGAGTGGTGGGGAGGTAAAGATAGGTGAGGTTATCTAAGTACCCTCAAACTATAGTGTATGAAAAAATTAAAACTTCAATAAGAAAGAAAATAAAAATTTAACTAAAAGGAAAAGTTAAAAAAAAAACTAAAAAACCATTAAATGAATTTTGACTTTGAATTAGGACAAAGTTTCAATGATTTCTGAACAGGCCCTAAATATACGTCTGTCATTTTGTGCTGAGTATGCAAAGGTATCTTCTCAGTATTGGTCATTTTAAAATAAAAATAACTATCAACTCTGAAAAACACAGAAGATGCTCTATGTCCTACAAGTTTCAGAGATTCAGACAATATTGAATTCTTTATGTAAAAATAAACTCAGTGTGATGGTATGCAAATTTGCTTTAGTCTTTAATAAACAGTAAAATATGTATACCAGAGGCTATTTAAAAAATAAGTTTGTTTTATTTTCAGTAAATGTTTGATTGAGATATCTATTTTGTTTTGTTTTTGTTTTTTGAGGCAGAGTCTCACTATGTAGCCTTGGCTAGCCTGGAACTCCTATGTAGACCAGGTAGGCCTTGAATTTACAGAGATCTACCTCTGTCTCTGTCTCTCAAGTGCTGGGATTAAAGGCTTGTGCCACCATCCTTGGCAATATATCTGTTTTACACACTTAGATACCCATGGTCCTGTAAAAAATTCTCAGACAAAAAGAGGTCAGAAGTGGAAAAGGTTAAGAAGTCCTGGCCTAATTATTCCATTTCTGGATATGACTCTCTGACTGCCCTCTGTGTCCTTGTCCTCACAGGCTCCTGTCTCTCTGTGTAGGGCCACAGGGAAGGAGCTCTAGACTGAAATTTGTCCAGAGGGCTTCTTTGATGAAATCAACTGGATATTGGTTGAATCATTCTACTGAAGACCAGAATCTGTACTGGAAAGCCTTATGCCTGTTTGGATGTCAGCATCTATAGCTCAGTGTTAGCTGGTCCCAGGCTCTTGGCTGCATGCATGTGAACCTTTCCAAACTCCAACCTCCCCAGTTTGGGACATGAAGACTTTCTGCAGGTGAGGAGTAAGTATCCCATTGTGTGCTCAGTACTAAGGAAGCTCTTGCACACACTGAAGGTGGTCCATCTGTTAGGCTTTGCATCTCCAGCCCAACTTCTCCGGGGTTGAACAGAGGGGTGATGGGAGGACTGGAGAAGCAATTTGGGACTGACTGTGAAGCGGGGATACCTGTTGTGCTAAGGAGATCTGCTTATATGGTTTGAAGGCCAGTTGGAAGACCATTTGTGGCAGTGTGGAGACTTGCTGGTCAGAAGAAAGAAGTGCAGCACAGTGTAGAGCAGTCTCTGCAGCTCAGTGCAGCTTGGACCCCTGATGTTAGGTCCTACCCCAGGGCTTTAGTTCCTGGGTTGGCTGGCCACTGCCAACAGAAGGATGAAGAGAAGTTAAAAGGAAATGTTTGTTTTAGCGGAGAGAGAAGACGAGAGGAGGAAAGGAAAGGGGAGGGGAGGGGATGAGAGGGCAGGAGGGAAGGAGAAGAAGGAAAGAGAGAGGAGAGATGGAAGGAGGAAGGGGAAGTGAGATCCCAATATCCTCTTTAAAGACAGTGAGCTGCTTCCTTCAGCTAAGCCAGACATCCTAATTTTTCACCACTTCCCAATATCACCATTAACTAGGAACCAAATTTCCAACTTTGAGTGTCTAACGGTCAGGAGACACTGCTGGTGGTGAATCTGTTACGTACAGGTCCAATAAGTAGATGGAATTAAACTACAAATCTTCCACATACAGGTAGCAATATGACTTTGGTGTTCTTCTAACCTGTGTGAGCCTCAGTTTGCTCCCCTGTAAACAGGATACTACATAATTCCAAAGAATGTTGTGAGAATTCTGGGTGACATGTAGTGATTGTAGTACTCAGCACATTGCTTGCAAACAGCACCCCGCAGGAGGAGGCTGTTTTGCTATCTTATTACTATCACTGTGGGAGGCTGTAGCAGAGGTTCCAGAGAGAACTGGACCCAGGTTAGTGGCTGAGGGAGGGAGAGAAAGGGATGTCATGTTCACCTTCAAAACCCTGAGATCCTCCTACCTGGGAGAACTCTTAAGCCTCCTAGGGCAGGTGGAGCTGTTCAAACCTGTTGGCTGGTCCCGGTGTGGCCGCTAGAGGGCAGTGGAGGCAAGGCTGCAGTGCAGTTGGGGGCGGGTCTGCGCTTTCAGCCTTTAGTCCCTGTAGTGCAGCCTGTTTATCTGCATAGGGCCATTCCCTCTCTTCTTGTGCTGTGCATGTGCTGATGTTTTGAAGAAAACACTTTCTCAGGGCCCCTTCAGAGTTCCTGCTAGCCTCATGCCTGGGACCAGCAGCAGCTGAAGTGTGCCACTCCCTGGCAATGTATTTATGTCTGAAGGACACAGGCAGCACAGAACGCGGGGCCTGCCCCCTGCTCCCTGCGGCTCAGCAGAGCCCAAGATGAACCCTGGTTCTTCTGTCAGCTAAAACTCAGTGCCTGCGCCACCCTGCACGCCCCCCCCCCCGCCCCATCCTTTCCTGCACTCTTGGATCTTGTGTGTGGAGAAATTAAGGGAGCTCCAGATCCTTAGTCCGTTTTGAAGGCTGACTGGGAGCGGGGTTTCTAGGCGCTGGCTAAGCAGCACTGGTTGGACCATCTCAGGGATACAAAGTTTTTACAACTCACAGGATGTGACGAGGGGGAAAAAGAACTAGAAACATGTTTATAATATTTGGAGCTATACCATGATGTATCCCATAGCATCTGTAAAGGCTGGGCTGGGAGAGAGCTCTGTGTGTCAAGGGCTTGCCATGCAAACACGAAGAGTTGAATTCCATTCTCAGAACTCATGTAAAATAGCCCAGTGAAGTTCAGTATTCTTGAATTCCAGTGCCCTGGGGATAGAGACAGGCCAGTTGATCCCTGGGCTCACTGGTCAGTTAACTTAGCTGAATCTGTGAATCTAGGCCAGTGAGAGACTTTGTCTCAAAAAACAAAACAAAGTGAATGACTCCTGAAGAAGCGCAGAAGATGTTCACCTTTGGCTTCTATATGCACACAACTATATACACACTACACCTACACTAATATGCACTGCTTCACACAGATGTCATAAAAGGTGCCCAACAGCACTGTGCCATGTGATTTTTACATATTAATTCTTTCAGTTGTCCATGAGGTATTTAATTCCAAAGACAGTGAGGCTCAAGGGAGGTGAATTAATTGCTGACACCAAATTCCCAGAAAAAAAGCAATTTAAAGGTTGCTTAAGGGTTTGCTTAGTTTAGGTTCATGGCTTGAGGTTCAGCCTGTCATGAGTGGCAGACATGGCGGCTGGAGGGTGAGGCAGCTGGTCACCCTGTATCCACAGTCAAGCAGAGGGAGCCAAGTGCTGGTACTCATCTGGCTCTTTTTTTCTTTCCTTTTTGGTCAGCCTGGGACCTCAGTCCACAGAATTGTGCCACTCACATTAAGGGCAGGTCTTCCCTTCTTAGTTGTTCCCTTGTAAATGTAATCAAGTTCACAGTGAAGATTAATAGGAGGCTACAGTACCACACAAAGGGCTCTAGGAAAGGGCCAGCAGAAATTCCAACCAGTGTGCCTAACTCTAAAGTCCAGGCTTTTCCTTCTAAAGTATCCAGTAAAGTGCATTTCACTTTCATCTAGACTTTTCCCAGAGTTCATATATAGACATTAGCCCTTAGGGAGGAGAAAGCCAGGGTTTTGACAAAACAGCCTATTGAAAGCACTGGATTCCATAACATAGGTGTCAGATAAGACCTATGTTGTCAAAACAAGGAAAGCCTGAAACTATTTTAGAGGTGTCTAAGAAGACATGGAAACTATCTGTGATATGGATAGAATCCCGAGACAAGAACAATTAGCTCTAACAAAAGAAATATGAATAAACTATGATTTTTAGTTCCAACTGTATCAGTTTCAGCTCATTAAATTTAATGACTTTAGTACACAACATAGGACGGTAATGAAGATGCTCTTTGGCTTTTCGTCAAGGACAAAATATATTCCCTACACCTAAATTTTCCAACAAGCAGATTAACAATAGAGTGTACTGCCAAGCATCTATTTTTTCCCTTTGTGATGGAGTGATTGGCTGGGAGATGTGGCTCGCTTCAGGATTTGTGGTTAGCCAGACCTAGCCTGAGAAAATATCCAAACTCAATTTAATGCATGACTTCTATTGAATGTTTCACTTTTTGGGGGGTATTTTTGAGACAGGGTCTCCCTGTAACCCCAGGTGGCCTGGAACTCACT
The DNA here is from genome assembly GCA_035773235.1 of Eospalax fontanierii. Classification (NCBI taxonomy): domain Eukaryota; kingdom Metazoa; phylum Chordata; class Mammalia; order Rodentia; family Spalacidae; genus Eospalax; species Eospalax fontanierii. Next base: position 57,153,848 of record CM069526.1, read on the forward strand.
TTGTAGACCAGGTTGGCCTTGAACTCACAGAGATTCACCTGCCTCACCCTACCGAGCGCTAGAATCAAAGCTGTGCATCCTGAATGTGTATCACTTTTATATCATTGTAAAGCTGAAAAAATCATTTCTAGAAACAGTGAGGAAACTTGGTAAGGGGTATAATGTCTCCTCATTTTTTCTGTAAATCTGAAAGTGTTTGAGTAAACAAAATTCTATTAGAAAATCTTTCATTCATATTATATATATATATATATATATATACACACATATACATAATTCTTCATTTTGTTTATTTTATGCCAACACACACGTTTTATGCCTTCATACAAAGTCTTAATATTAGGTGGTATTTGTTTTCCCCAATTTTTTGATAGGGTCTCCCTGTAGCTTAAGCTGGTCTGGAACTTTCTATGTAGACCAGGCTGGCTTTGATCACACAGAGATCCACCTGTCTCTGCCTTCTGAGTGCTGGGACTAAAGGCATGCCCCCTGGCCAATTTTGTTCTTTTACAAAGTTGTTTTGTTTTCTGTAGGTTATGCCAATTTCATTTGCATTTCAGTCTTTTCCTATTTTTGAAGCTATATAGAGTATTGTATTTTAATTTCTTTTTATTTTTAAAAATATTTTTATTTGCATGAGTGTTCTGCCAGCACATATGGAAGTGCATCAGTGTTGTGCAATGCCTACAGACATCAGAAGAGGGTGTTGGTGTTGTGCCCAGGTTACAGAATCCTCTCAAAAGACCACCAGGGAGGTCAAATCTGATGCAAGCACAAAGGGTCTTTATTTACAAGCTCGAGCTCGGTCCACAGTCTGACACACCGACGCAGCGGGTGATAAGACAGTAACCCCGAGTGGAGGGTGAGGTGATCTTTTATAGGGTTAAAACAAAGAGAGGAGGGACAAGGGTTGGGATTGGTTAAGGAAGCCCACTGGCACGAAAAGCATCTTACTCATATTCAGGTTACAGGGCCCGTGGAATGTGCTGGCCTTGGTCAACCTGACCAGATTTCATGTAGTCCTAAGTATGGTGTTTTTACAAAACTGTCTGGTATTTGAAGGCTATGTCCTTGCACGTGCTTTCCTATGAGTGTGGGAAAGACTGTTTGTGGTCTTTCCTGGAGCTGGGAAATCAAGCTTACATAGCACAGGTTTTTCTGTAACAAAATGGAGTCAGGTTTGCTTCAGCCTTCACTTTTCATTTCTGGGGGGTCCTTACAGTTGGATCCCCTGGAACTGGAGTTAGGGATGCTTGTTAGCTGCCATGCGGGTACTGGGAACCTAACCTGGGTCTTTTGAAAGAGCAGCCAGTGCTCTTAACCACTCTCTAGCCCCTTATTTGAATTTCTTATCCATTGCTAATATATAAATGCAATTGAGTTTTGCATATGATTGTGTGTCCTGTAGCTCTGCTAAACTCATTTGTTAGTTTTAATAGTTTCTCATAGATTCCTTTACATTTTCTACACTGACAACTGTATTGAGAAGTAATATACTTCCTGTATAGTATGAGAACTGTAGTGTATTTCACTTTCACTCCTTCTCTCTCACTTTATATTGTTAATTTCACTTATTTTAAAAAGTATCTTATTTATTTTTATTTTATTTTGAAAATTATTATTATTAGTCTTTTTGAGATAGGGTCTTCCTTTAGCCCCAGATGACCTGGAATTTGCTATGTAGACCAGCCTGGCTTTGACCTCACAGAGATCTGCCTCCTCTGCCTTCCAAGTACTGGGAATAAAGGTGTGCACCATGCCCAGCTTATTTATTGTTTTTTATTTTAGTGTATGAGTGTATTGCCTGTGAAGCCTGGTGGGCAACTAAGTGAAGCAAGGCAAAGGACTCCCATCTTTGCTGGATATGAGTGAGTTTATTACAGAATTCTACAGTCTTATATAGTCAGATCTCAGGGTTACTAGAGGGAAATAGGTGAGGAATACATGAAGACAATGGACATTAATTAGTCAAGCATTGATCACACACAAGGTGATGAATCTTTTATAGTTAACCAGTCATCCTGTACTGGTTAACACGTCTTATTTCTAATCTAATAGTCATCATGCTATATAGCTGTGTTTTAACTTAAACAAAGAGGGCGGCTTTCCACCCAGTCCGTTAAACATCCTTGTTTTCAAATGATGCTTGGACTTTTTGTCTGCTTTTAACCTCTTCTTTGCTGTTCTCCTTCATCTGCCTGCATGTGTGTAAGTGTGCCCTTGTCATGCAATACCTGTGGAGGTAGAAAGAAGGTGTTGGATTTCCCTGGAACTGGAGTTATGGACAGTTGTTAGCCACCATGTAGGTGCTGGGAATCAAACCTGGGTCCTCTGCAAGAAAGTCAGTACTCTTAACCTCTGAGCCATATCTCTAGCCCCTAATGTCACATATTTTATACATATATTTTAAATTCCATTGTATATTATGCTTTTAAAAATTATTTATCGTAGGGAGTAGGGATATTTATGAAAGAGCAAGAAAGAGAGCAGAGAACACATGTGTGTTGTACGTCTTAGCGTGTGTGGCTATCAGAGGACGGCTTCCGGGAGTTGGTTTTCTCCTTTCACTTTGCTTTGAGGCAGGGCCTCTCTTATTCCTGCTGATGTGCTGTGCACTACTGGTCCATGAACTTCAGGATTCTCCTTTCCCCGCCTATGTTGCTGTGGAGGCGCTGGCATTACAGATACTGCCATGTTAGGTTTCCAGTGATCAGGTTTGACAACAAACTCTTTTACTTGCTGAGTCATCTCCATGGATCACTGTCTCTTATTTCTTAGCATTCATTATCTTGAAAACCATTGTTTCATATTTTTCTAGGTCTTTGTTTATGTCAGTGGGAGGGTAAATTTATTCCTTGGCATTCTATTTTCAAGAAAACAGAACTATCTATTCTCTTTTATTACTGTATTTTTCTTTCATCACATTCAAAGGAATTTTCCTCTGTAGTAACAACCAATATCAAGCCTGTTCTCATGGTTCTAGGACGGCTTTGCTTCTCAGAGTCAGTCTATGAGGCGGGGGAGTCATATAATCCCTACTTTACACATAAGGGAACAGAGCTTTGAGAGGTGGTGGGACCTATCCAAAGTGAAATAACTTTATAGACATGGTCTGTATTGGTAGAGTCAGGATTAAGGTCTTTATCACACTGTACTGCCTGTGCAATTCCTAGGAGGAGAAACAGCCACATGGAGTAAAGGTTGGTATTGGAGAAGGTGTGATTAGGTGGTTATAAGAGTGTTAGTTCTAATATTGAAGAGCTAATGAATCTGTAAGTTAGAATCAGGGGCTCTGTGATCCTCCTGCCCAAACTCACTTCAGAAATAAAGGGAGTGACTTCTATCTAATATATCCCGCCAGGTAGGAGAACTGTGTTTTTACCTGAGCTGAGGAGCTGGCAGTTTGAATCCTGGGAATAATGGCTACTGGATGCTCTGTGGTAGTGTCAGGGAGAAAGAGACTGGGAATGGGTAGCAAGCTTGGAATTGTTCTTGAAGAATTTCTTTGTGGTGAGATTGTTTTGCAACTGGCTATTTTATTTTTTTATTTTTTTGGTTTTTTTTTGAGATAGGGTCTGCCTGTAGCTCCAGTTGGCCTGTAACTTTCTATGTAGACCAGGCTGGCCTTAAACTCACAAAGACTCACCTGCCTCTGCCTCCTGAGTGCTGGGATTAAAGGTGTGCAGCACCAAGCTCCCTTTTAAAACATTTTTATTTTATTTCATGTGTATGAGTGTTATGCCTGAATGTGTGTCATTGCATCCGTACTGTGCATTGCCCACAGAGGACAGAAGAGGGCATTGGATCCTCTGGAACTGGAGTTATGGATGGTTGTTTACTGCCATGTGGGTGCTGGGATTCAAGGACTTCTGCAAGAACAACCAGTGTTCTTAACCACTGAGCCATCTCTCCAGCCCCAGACTGGCTGTTTTAAAGTATGGAGCAGGAGCTGGAGAAATGGCTTAGTGGTTAAGAGCCCTTGCTGCTCTTCCAGAGAACCTGAGAAAAAGTTCCCAGCACCCACAACAGGCCACTTACAACTGCCTAAAACTTCAGCTCCATGAGATCTGATGCTCTCTTTTGGCTTCTGAGGGTACCAGCACTCATGAGCACATGCCCACGCAAAGACACACATGTACTTAAAAAAATAAAATCTTTGAAGTATGGAACAGAAAGGAATTGGGTTATTAAGTATCTGCTGTGTGCTTATAACTCATTGTACATGAATCAACCCATTTGATCTTCACATTTACCATGAAAGGTAAGTATCATTATAAATGTATTTTCACAAGTGCAGAATTTGAGACTCAGGTCTCAAATACTTGTGCTTTTAAAAAGTATTTTAAATGGATAAATAATGATTGTATATATTTATATACAAATCATATATGTGGTGAAATCATGTATATTGCAAAATAGCTAAAATGATTTTAAACATTTTGTGGTTTGTTTTTTTTTAACAAGAAAGATCATAGGGCCTATTTAGAGAGAATCCTGCTGATAGGTCAGCCCTTACCTTGGCAGATGCGGAGAGGCATGAGGGGATTTAAGATCGCTGCTGAGGCATAGTATTAGGCACCTACAGACATTCTGCATGGTCAGTATCATTGAGAGGACTGGCGTTGCTTTGACTACCCCAAAGGAGCTTCCTTTCCTGTAGGAGCTCAAAACTTCAGTTTGTATGTATACCATCTCATACAACTTAAAATGTTAGCATCTAATTTTCAAAAGTCACATGGACCAAACAATACAGTTCTTGATTTCTCTGGGCAACAGAGCTGCTACAGTATCAGGCTGTGCTAGGACAGCAGGAAACAAAGCTGGCCTCCCCTGGGTACTGCAATATAGTGGGAAGAGAAACTGTCCTCACAGAGAGGAGGCACTGTAATAGCATTTGGCATAATGGGATTGGACTGCATCAACTTTGAACTCCTAGGCCTGAACCTGCAGAGTGCTTTTTGCGACTGAAGTTAGATTAAAGCAATCTATGACCTGTAAAGGGAATGTCATGGGAAGTGTTTGTAAGTCTTTAAGATTCCCTGAGGGCTTTCTCTATTTTTGTTTTTCCATTTTTTTAAATTAAAATTTTAGGTTAGTGTACAGAGTAATGGGTTCACTGTGGCATCTTCAGATGGAAGTATCACTGCACTTTGCTCTTACCGTTTCCCTCCCTCACTGCTGAGGGCTTTCTCTCTCTCATTTTATTCATTCCATTAAACGAACAATTCCATTCTCCTTGTGGGGCCTCTTAAACCCCAGAAAGGAAGAGTCTGAGAGTCCCACAAGCCGGGGTGGGATGGGGTTTAAGGTTTCCAGAATTTCTCACATGGCCACATAGAGCTCAGATAGGGATAGGGAAATGGGCCCTGAGGATACTTAAGCACCAGACTGTGGTTGACCTGTTCAACACTTGAGTGCATAGGCAGAGGCCCAGAGGGATGAAAGAAGGGCTCATCCAAATACATGCATCCAGGAAACTCAGGAAAAGCCCCAGAGAGTCCTCAGTTCCTTAAAGTCATTTGCAGAATTAGATTTGCATTTGAGTCCATTTCTCAGGGCAAAGTCCTACACTGCAATGATGCTGAGCATCTTAGTTTATCTTCTGTGTTATTTAAGTATCTTCTTTGGTGATTTTTTTCACTCAGATTTTAGACGATATAATGTTTAATACTGGTTGTTAACTTGACAGGATCTAGAATCACTCATGAGGCAAGCCTCTGGTACACTTGTGAGTGATTCTCTAGACAAGGTTAGCCTCTGGGCATGGCTGTGAGTGATTTTCTTGATTAGGTTAATTGAAATGGGAAGATCCACCCTAAATATGTGGGCAGCATCTTCCAGCTGTGGTCAAGATAAAAGGAAATCTGAGGAAAAGGCTTTGTTTTTTGCTTTTTGCCTGCTCACCTTCATGTCTTTTTTAAATAAAAGATTTATTTTATGTGTATGAGTGTTTGACTGCATGTATGTGTGTGCACTAACTGCATGCCTGGTGTTCATGGAGGCCAGAAGATAGATCTCCTGAAGTTGGAGTTATAGATGGTTGTAGGCCACAACGTGGGTGCTGGGAACTGAACCTACCTCTCTGCAAGAGCAGTAAGTGCTCTTAACTATTGAGTCATCTCTCGAGCCTCCATACCCACATTTTAAATGTGGGTGGTAGGAATTCATACTCAAGTCCTCATGCTTGCATGGCAGGCACTTGACTGAGCCATCTCTCCAACCCCTGTATTGCTGACTTACTTATCTACATCTTGAATTGATTTAATTACCTTATTCATTTGTTTGTTCATTCCTCTTTGAAGTCATTAACTTTTATTATTTTATTCATTTTATGTGTATGTGTGGTTCTGCTTACCTGTATGTAAGCACACTAGTGTCATGCAATGCCTGTGGAGTCCAGAAGAGGGTGTTGGATCCCCTGGAACTGGAGTTACTGACGGTTGTTAGCACCTCTGGGTGCTGGGAATGGAATCTGAGTTCTCTGTAAGAGCAGCCTGTGCTCTTAATTGCTGAGTCATTTCTCCATGCCCCCATTGATTAACTTTTAGAAGCAGACTTTTGAATTCTTTGTCTGGTATTTCAACCATTTTTATATTCCTGGATTCAGTAATTAAGGAGTTACGATCTTTGGGAGGCATCATGATGCCTTGTTTTTTCAGTTTCCTGTGGTTCTGTATTTCAATTTGTGCATCTGTCAGTTTGGATAGAGTGAGGGTTAGAATTACCTAGAAAGCACACTGTCTCTAGTATAAGAAGCAAAGTCTGCCATGTACAACCTCAGACCTGAGGGGAGGGGCTGGTCAGTTCTCCATGCTCTTACTCTGCTCCACCAGCAGCCTACTGCCAGAGGAATGTGGAACTGTGGCTCATGGTAGGGACCCAAAGCTTCAAGTTCTTGTGAGGGGACCACAGCTCCAGGTTTATGGGAGAGGACCACAGCTTTGGCTCACGGGGGTGGAGGGGCTGGGGGGGAGAACCTCAGCTCCAGGTTCACAGGAACCACAACTCTGGCACTTGGGAGAGGGCCACAGCTCCAGTCACTGCTCCAGTTTTACAGGAGAGGATCACAGCTTCAGGTCATAGGAAGTGACCACAGCTCCACCTCAAGGGAGGGGACCACAGCTAATCAGTCACAGCAGGGGACTGCAGCTCCAGCTCAGAAGGAGCTCCTGTGCTTCAGCCTCCTGGGAGGGGGCCTGAGGTTCATGTTCATGGGATGGGACCACAGCTCCAGGTTCATGGGAGGCAATGACAGTCCCCAGACTCATGGGGGTAGAAGGTGGTGTGTGTGTGTGTATGTGTGTGTGTGTCTGTGTGTGTGTGTGTGACTGCAGCTCTGGTTCACAGAAGACAAAGCTCAGCTCCAGCTCAGGAGAGGGAAACACAGCTCCAGGCTCTTGGGGGACAAACACAGTTCTGGGTTCACCGGACCGGAACACGGTTCCAGGTACACCAGAAGGGACTCCAGCTTCAGGTTCATGGGAGGCAAACACAATTCTAGGATTAAAGAAGAGGGTCACTATTTCAATTATGCTGATTCCTATAATTTTTCTGTCTCTGTTGCTTTGTCTACATGATTATAGTAGTGTTTAAGATACAGTAACTTGGCTTCTGTGCAGCAAACAAAGGTCACTTGCTAGCTTGAATTTCTTGTTTGAGGGACATCAATATTAGAGGAAACTACCTTTCACCTTCACTCAAGGAGCAGATGGATCACTTATTTTTCATGATCAAGGTTCCGGCTAGCTTTTTTTTGGTAGTTGTGGCCTTCGTGTTTTCCTCTTCAGTCAGGGGGAGCAAGTGATCAGACATCTTTCCCAGAGTCTCATTTTCTACTGCCACCATCCTGACTCCTCAGCCACTTTCCTTCTTAATTGCCAAGCCCTCTACCTGTGTCCAGGTTGTCACCTGGATGATGATGATGATGATGACGATGGCCAGCCACCCTGGGTGCATGGCACAGTGGCCACTCATAGGCCCAGCCTCTGGCAAGAGAGGTGCACAAGGGGTGCTACACTGTGGGGTGGTCACAACCACCTCCTGGTTGTGCCCACTGCTAGGCTGCTGTGCCCTAAGCTAGATGGCCAGGGGACCTGGTATCCCCAGGTATGGCTGCTGCACGCCTGCCTGGGCACAGGCCTGTGAGAACACTTTTAATGAGGGTATAGCTCATTGACCAGTGAATGAGCAATGGGGTTGCGTTCCTAGGGGATGGCGGCCAGGAAAGAAAGGGCAAGTGATGCAGAGAGATGTTCATCCTTGTGAGGAACTCTGGACTATAGGGTCCATGAAGGGGGTTCCAGGGTGAGAACAAGGAGAAAGCTATTGTAGTTGGGCCTGGTAGTCTTCCAATTTCTTTAGAGCTAGGTCTGGAGCACTGGATTGGGAACTTCTCCCACCAAAGACGGGTCCTGTATAAGGTGGCCTTGGTTTGTATCCAAATGTTCAGGGGAGGGAGTAAAGAGCAAGCTTGTGGCTGTGAATTTAGCATAAACCCATCAGGAAGTTCAATTAGGGTTGGCAATAAAGAAAAGGAAAGCTGAGGAATTAATCAGAGGGAGCACAGGGTAGGGGTTCTAGAAGCCTTCCATGAGAGGAATGAGCAGACCAAGTAAGGAGAGACTGCTGGAGGAAGAGGGAGAAGAAAATCTGGATGGGTGTAAGGTTTGGAAGGTTCCTTGGAGCCGAAATTCCTCCACTAATGAAAAGAGGTCATCAGTGGGAAGAAGAACCTTGGGAAGGACCTGGAACTTGCCATGTAGGTTATAGCTGGCTGGCCAGTGAGTCCTGGGGATCTGCTTGTCTCTGCCTCCCCAGTGCTGGTATTACAAGCTTGTGCCACCACAAACGGCTAGGACATTTTAATACGTGTCCCCCCCCACCCTCGCCCTTGGCCTCCCACCCTCTCCCTGTTCCGAGTTCACAGCTGCCCTCCAGCACTTTGGCTCAAGCTGCCTACTCATTACTGTTTTTTTTTTTTTTCCCCCCACCTGGACATCCGGTTTAAGGAAGATATGAGAAATGGGACAATCTGAGAGGTGTGTGCAGTCGCACGCGACATAAAAGGACATTTTACTTTCACTCTGCATTTTTGTTTTTTTGCATTTACAATCACGTATAGGCAATATCTTTTAAAATCAAAGATTTTAAAATTAAAAAACAAAACCCAAACAAAACAAAACATCCAAATTAACAAACCCAGACTTAGATTCAGTTCCTCCACAGCTAATGTTTCTCCTGGGACAAGCGCTTGTTAGGAATGACCCTTTTCTATAAAGTAGGGAAGAGGGCTTTGGAGAAACAACTCTAGAAGAAAGGTGTTTTACCTGGTGGATAAACTGGAGTCTTAACTTTGGTTCTCTTAGAAAAAACGAAGATCTCAAGAAGGTAAGAAGACCATTAAAAATCGGCTGGAATCTTCCAACGTGAAGCAAACTTACGGACTAACTTGCTATCTGCCAGAGCAAAGGCGGGCACACGCTGCACGCCGGGATTTGCAGTCCCTTCCGGGGCCGGTACGGTGCGCATGTGCGAGGTGACGCCGGCCCTCTTCCTGGCGCAGGCGCGCGGCGGCAGCGGCGCGGGAGCAAGGATCGGTTGTGCCTCTGCTGCTAACGCGCGGTCCTTCCGGCATGGCGGCGCCCACAGCTTCTCTAGGACCCTCGGCGCTCGGCCAGACGGGCCCCGGCTCGATGGCGCCCTGGTCCTCGGTGAGCAGCGGCCCGTCGCGCTACGTGCTGGGCATGCAGGAGCTGTTCCGAGGCCACAGCAAGACGCGCGAGTTCCCGGCGCACAGTGCCAAGGTGCACTCGGTGGCCTGGAGCTGCGACGGGCGGCGCTTGGCCTCGGGGTCCTTCGACAAGACTGCCAGCGTCTTCTTGCTGGAGAAGGACCGGCTGGTGAGCTCCTGGGGTCGGGCCCTGGCGAGGAAGAGGGGCTGTGATGGGTGCTGCTGGCCAGCAGAGGTTGAAGACTGGTGAGGTAGATGAGTGGACAGGGTGGTGTGGCAAGGAGTGGGTAGGGGGAGATGGCGTTGTGGCGTCTTTACGGTGGTGAGGAGGCTTTCTTTGAAAGTTATAGTACATCCTTTGGGAGTGGACAGGTGGATTGAGGCGGTGATAGACCAAAAAGAGAAAAGAAGCAAGGGTCAACAGGGAGGGCAAGAGTAAGTGCTGATGTTGAAGCTCAGAGAAGTTCATAGTGGATGAGGTGGAGAGAAGAGTTTTGGGAAAAGAACTGGATTCTTTTGGGTTATCTAGATCTTTCCTGCTCTCAAGATACTGTCATTTGAATAAAGTTAAGTTGCATTTGTGTGGAATGGCATCTGAAGTCTTATCCTTTTAAGGTCAAAGAAAACAACTATCGGGGACATGGGGATAGTGTGGATCAACTCTGTTGGCATCCAAGCAATCCTGACCTCTTTGTCACTGCATCTGGAGATAAAACTATTCGTATCTGGGATGTGAGGACTACGAAATGCATTGCCACTGTGAACACTAAAGGTAACATCAGAGAGGAGTCTTTAGGAAAAAAAGCTAGTGCGGTGGTTATTCAGCAAGCATTTACTTAGTGTGTTCTTTGTATGTATGGAATGCTCTACCAAGAGGACACTCGGGATGGAATGTGTGTGTCTGCCTGGAGGAGACAAGCAGGAATAGAATTGGAGCACTCTCTGACAGTAGAATAATGAGTGGTTGGAATACAGTGGGTGAGGATTGCACCAGTTCTAAGAAGGAACAGCGTGTACAAAGGCATGGTGAATTTAGGAAGTTCTGGTATTTTAGAATGACTGAAGCTTGGATGATCTTAGTAGTCTGGAAGAGATGATCAGAAAGTTGTGCGTTACATTTAAGGACTGTGTTCTTGTAAATCTTGAGTCCATTTATCAGCATTCATTGCCTTGAGGCTGTCATTGATTGTGTCACATAACCATAGTACAACAAAATCCTTGATGTGCATTCTGATATATTTTAAAATGTACTGTAGATAATAAAATGTGAAAAAATTGGCATTTTAGAATGAGTAACATTGAAAATTAAGTTTTGTGTTCAGTGTGGACCACTCCTGGACTTTGCTGACATGATTTGTCCTGGAAGTGAAATGGAAGTGTTTCCCCAGGTGTACAGCTGATGACACATGAGCAGTTCAGCTGGTATCCACATGAACATTAAACAAGTTACATATATAAATTCCTAATAGAAAAGAATTAGCTTTAGAATTTGCTGCTTCATTAAAACTAAATTTATTTAAGTAAAATGATGAGTCAGTTTAAAGAAAGCCCTTGAATTAAGTATAACTGGTAACATGATAGGATGAAAATTCAGAAAGGGACATGTGAATGATGGAGCTTGAGAAATACTGGTGGAAGAGATATTCAGAGAGATCTTAAGTGGACCAAATGGGAAATGTGTGGGTGAGTGTTTAGCTTCATAGTTAATACTTCCTTGATGGTAGTTTCTGTCCACTGATTTGGTCCTGAATGAATGAGCTCTGAAGATAGCTCTGGTCTTCCTTCTAGGATAGCAAAATAAACTTCTGGAGGATGATGGGCAGACATGATCTTGCTGATTATATCTGGGTTCCCAGGGGAGAACATTAATATCTGTTGGAGTCCTGATGGGCAGACCATTGCTGTGGGCAACAAGGATGATGTTGTGACCTTTATCGATGCCAAGACACACCGTTCCAAGGCAGAGGAACAGTTCAAGTTTGAAGTCAACGAAATCTCCTGGAACAATGATAATAACATGTTCTTCCTGACCAACGGCAATGGCTGTATCAATATTCTCAGGTGAGGGCTTCTGCCTTGCCAGACTCTCCTGTCTTTGTACAGGGTGCTGTATTAGGTGCAGAGATGAATTAGATATGAAATTATCCTGAAGGGCTTCAAAGAGAAATAGTAATTAAAAAAATCCTAGCTTCTTCTAGGCACATTTGAACCAGGTACTTTAGATTTTATGGAGTTCTCACTGAAATGCCAAGAGGTTTATTTGTGTCCTTTTGTTTGACAAAGAACTAGGGTTCAGAAAGGTTTGGCTAATTGTTAGCTAGTGGACCCAAGAACTTTGTGCATGTGGAATTGTGACTAATTCACTTCCTTGGAGTTTTAGCTTAAATACTGCTTTTCCTCTAACAAAGCCACTTCCATACTCTTTTTCCCTCCAGGTCTAAAGGAAGGTTATAGTATGTATTATATGCTGTAAGTATACACTGGCTGTAGGAAGCACCTCTCAATTCGATATCATAGTGTGCATTTTATTTGTCTTTATTTCCCATCATACTATAAACCCCTTGATGGAAGGGACTGTGATTTGTTTTCTGTTGACTTGGTAATGCCTATCTTAGTACCTGTTACAATAGTGGGGTCTAGGTATGTATTTGTTCTCTAAATAAATGAAAATGTGGAACTAAAGTTTAGATCTGTAAGATTATATTCTTATCCCTGTGCCATTGAGCAATGCAAGGTAAAGGGATATAGGTTCTGCTGAAGAGATGATGGTCAAGAGTGTGCAGTGAAATCCTGTTAAAAACATCTCATCATATTGGCTGTGGAGATTGAAGGAGTTATGTACTTACAAGACTTCAAATACTTTATTGTGCTTATTTGTGTTCTTTGTATTTGATAGTTTTTCTAGGTATGAAAGCCTTTCACTTCTTGCTTGTGTATCTTAAGGATGCTACTCTGTTTTCTTTTGGCATAAAGTAGTGATTTTCAGAAAGTCTAGTGATAATGTGATTTTCTGTAAAGTCCAGTGTTCTAGCTTGCCTTCAGTTGCTGTGACAAAACACTCTGACCAATACCAACTTGGGGAGGATAGGGTTTATTTGGCCTACATTTCCCAGGTCACAGTTTGTCACTTAAGGGAACCCAAGATAGGAACTCAGGGCAGGAACCTGGAGGCAGGAGTTGAAGCACAGCTTGTGAAAGAACACTGCTTACTGGCTTGGTCCCTGGCCCATGTTCAGCCTGCTTTCTTATACAATACAGATTAGTGCCCACAGTGGGCTGGGCCTTCCCACATCACTCATCAATCCAGAAAATATCCCACAGACATGGCTGTAGACCAATCCAGTTCCCCAATTGAGGCTTCCTCAACCCAGACATGTCAAGTTGACAAGTAAAGCTATCCAGTAACTTAACTAGTTTTGGTGTTAAATGGTTTTGATTCATATTCTTAAGCATGTGGTCTGCTTTCTGGTAGCTTGAGCAAAAACAAACAAACAAATACTCCAAACCAAAAGAACTTTAATTTTAGAGAAGTTTCTTGAATTAGTTTTTGTTATTATTTGTTGTTTACTTTCCTTCAGTTTCATCCCCACAGTCCTCTTGTGCAGGTTGATGGCTGTCTGTCTTGTTTCTCAGCTACCCTGAACTGAAGCCTGTGCAGTCCATCAATGCCCATCCTTCTAACTGCATCTGTATCAAGTTTGACCCCATGGGGAAGTACTTTGCCACAGGCAGTGCAGATGCTTTGGTCAGCCTCTGGGATGTGGATGAGTTAGTGTGTGTGCGCTGCTTTTCCAGGTAAGAGACTGCCAGTGCTTCCCTTGTTGGGTAAGTTAGCTTTATTTCATTTCGGATAATTCTGATATTTCTGTATTCTTTATCGTAGATTGGATTGGCCTGTGAGGACCCTCAGTTTTAGCCATGATGGGAAAATGCTGGCATCGGCATCAGAGGATCATTTCATTGACATAGCCGAAGTAGAGACAGGTAGCTTAACTCGAGTCTCCTGCCTGTGATGCTTGGCCTCAGGCCTTTTTTTGCATAGTGTTTCCAGCTCTGCGTACTACTACTGTGCCAGCATTACTAGAAATGCATTTGTTTCATTGAGACAGGTTTGATGATATTATGACTGTCAGTTTCAGGTAATGATGGGACAAAGGGACAGAAAAAAACGGCAGATTTAAGGAAGGTGTTGTAGGAAAATACTTTGCATTTTATTGACTTTCAATTCTTCCACTATAAAAAGTTTTTTTGAGACAAGGTCTTACTATCTAGCCTTGTCTGTCCTGGAACACTGTGTAGGCCAGGCTGGCTTTGAATTCACAGAGATCTATTTGCCTCTCCTGAGTCCTGGGATTGAAGATGTCTACCACCACACCCAGCTAAAAAGTCTTTTAAGTTTGGAGAAAAGGAACTAAAGAGCATCACCTGCAAACAAAACAAAAATGAAAAGATACTGTGATGTGTTTCTGCTTTTGTTTATATATAAACTTTTAAATAACTATGGGGTTGGTGAGATGGCTCAGTGGGGAAAGGCACTGTAGTATAGATTACCCCTCCCCAAGTAATAGAATAACTATAAAATTATGTAGGGTTTTATCAAAAGCTTTGTTCTAAAAACAACAAATGTTAAAATAGAAAAATGGAAGGGCAGTTTTCATTATAGAAAGAATTTCCTTAGATTTATTTTTAAATGTAGCTTTATTGCTCTGTATTAGTTACTTTTCTGTTGCTGTGATAGAAACACTAATCAAGGGAACTTATAAAAGGAAGAGTTTATTTAGTTTTACTATTCAAAGGGGCAAGAATCCATCATGGCGGGGAGGAAGGACGGCAGAGGGAGCTGGAGGAGGAGAAGCTAAACGCTCACATCTTCAGCAGGCACAGGAAGCAGCGGGTCATGGGAGATCCTGCAAAGCTTAAGAACTCTTTAAGCCCGCCCCTGGTGACATGCTTCTTCTAGCATGGCCACACCGTCTAAGACCTCCCCAAACAACATTACCATCTGGGAACAGAATGTCTGAATACTTAGAGCCTACTGGGGACTCCTCATTCAAACCACCACATGCTCTTATTTTTAGTGATGCTCTCTTTTTTTTTAAATTATTATACTGCATGCACACATTTTAATAGTATTATATAATTTGCAGACCATTTAGTCAACCTGTTAGATGTAATAGCATTTATGAAGCCAGCAGTCCTGCATATTTGTATTAGTACTACACTAAGTCTTAGCACAAGGTGAAAAGAATAGCTGAACAGAACAAAAGGAATAGCAAATTTGGGAAAACCCTATATAATTTAGACAAATTAGAAAAGCAAACTTTTGGGAAAAAATTACTTGCAAGGCTTTGTGGTTTACTTGGTCTGTTTCTTTGGAGACAAACTCACTTCATTTACTCTGTTTGCTGTTTCCCCGAGGTGCCACTTTGTTAAGACACTAACGTGTGCTCGCTTTCCTCCTCCCCTCCCGGATCATAAAATGGGTTTACAAAAATTTTCTGCCTTACTGGCTACCATTGGTGTTTTTTAAAGGATAAGCCACCCACTTAAGGGTGCTCAGCAAATGATAGCTGTTGTTTCTTAGGGAGTGTAGCGTACAGGCTCATTAGGCCCTGAGGTTAACCTGCTGTGTTCAGACCCTGAGTTCGTGCCTGACCTATCAGTGCCTTTGTGTTTTCTGTGAGTGGGTAATGCATATGCTACTTATTAACATTCTTCATAATGATTTCTATAGGAGACAAGCTATGGGAGGTGCAGTGTGAGTCTCCAACTTTCACTGTGGCTTGGCACCCCAAAAGGCCTCTGCTGGCATTTGCCTGTGATGATAAAGATGGAAAATATGATAGCAGTCGGGAAGCTGGAACTGTGAAGTTATTTGGACTGCCCAATGACTCCTGAGAAGAGGCCTGGCCTGAGGAGAGGAGGCCTGGCGGAGCCCTTTGGCCAGTTTGGTCTATTCTCTTGGACTTTGTGGGAATTACAAAAATCTTTGGTCAGGCTGTCCATCCTTTAACCCCCCATTGCGGTGCTGGTGATTAAACCCACCTTGTATGTGGTAAGCAAGTGCTCTGCCCCTGAGCTACATCCTCAGCCCCCTTCCTGGTTTTTGTTTTTGGTGTGTGTGTTTTAGCTGTTTCCATCTACCCCCCATTATCCAATGACCAGTTTAGTTTTCTAATGAGGACTCTATGGGTCATGACTCCAGCATAGCATGTCCTCTGGGAGCCACCTGTCTTCTGGATTTTAGATATGTGGTAGTTTGTTGCAAATGATGCTGCTTGCACAGTACTTTGGGAAGGTGTGATAGGGAAGGAGAGGTTTTTTTGAAAGTAATGGACAACACATATGTATATATAACATTTTGAGAAATGAACATTTAATAAAACTTTTTATTATGAGACTGAAAATTGCTATGTAACTTAAAAAATTATTATTTTTATTTTATATGTATGAATGCATTGACTGCATGTATGTAAGTATACTCGTGTCATGCAGTGTGGAGGTCAGAAGAGGGTGTCAGATCCCCTGGAACTGGAGTTATGAAGTTAGTCACCTTGTAGGTGCTGGGAACTGAACCTGGGTCCTCTGCAAGAGTAGCCAGTGCTCTTATAACTGCTAAGTCATCTCTCTGGCCCCAGTGTTACTGTTTTTTTGTTTTGTTTTGAGACAGGGTCTCCTTGTAGCTCTAGCTGGCTTAGAACTCATGTAGACCAGGCTGACCTCAAACTCACAAGCTCTCTGCCTGCTTCTGCCTCCCTAGTGCTGGGACTAAAGTCATGCACCACCATGTCCAGCTTGTTATTACTTTTATTATAGGGAGATACTACAGTTTTTCTTTTCTTTTTTTAATCTGAGAAGTAGAGATTAAAATTGTAATTCTGCTTAATACTGTAACCAAGAACTCTAACTTAATACTGTAACAATACTCTAACCAAGAAGCTTACAGTGCATGGGCTCCATAGTCCTTAAAAGTCATTTGTTTGTTCCATGGGTGTGTATGTCTGGTTTCATTTTACATGGATTTGCATATAACAAATTAGGACAAACATGGAGAAAAGTTATAAAATAGAAATAAATACAAAGTCAGGATGAGACAAATATTAATTAGAATAGAAGTCAGGAAATTAAAAAGTATGTGAAGAATAATGACCTGCATGGATGATTTAACTAAAATTTTGACCTGAGCTCCTGGATGGCTACATGAAGAAGGTAAGTCAGTTTGCTAATACTTTTTTTTGACACATTCTCATTATGTTGCCCAGGCTAGGCTGGCGCTTGCTATGTAGGTCAGGCTGGCCTTGAACTCATAATCCTCTTGCCTCGGCTTCCTGAATGCTGTGTTATAGGCATGTGCCACCATGCCCAGTTTCTTATTAAGAAAAACTGGCTAGGCTGGTGAGATGGCTCAATGGGTAAACATGCTAACTTTCAAGCCTGACCACCTGAGTTTGATTCCCAGGCCCCATGGGATGGAAGGAAAGAACCAACTCCCAAAACTGTTCTCTGGCCTCCATGTTGAAATTTATATGTAGAAATTAGACACAGTACCAAGCACCATGTTGAATGTATTACAAGCATTCGATTTGTTCTTTTTTTTTTAGTTTTTAATGTTTTTTTTGAGATAAGGTCTGGCATTATAACCTTGCCTGACCTAGTACATACCCGGGTGACCTCGCAGTCAGAGTAATCCTGCTTTTTGAAGGTTTTGCAAGTGTGTGCCCAGCTTCTGTAAGTCAGCATTTTTAGTTATGGTCTTCCCTGTGTGTCTTGTACCATAAAGAGCACTTTCTTTCAGCATTAACCACTCTTGTTACAGTATTCTAAGGAGGATATTTTCATGGTTTACTATCTCTAGGATTGTAAATCTTCATGTGATCATCATCATATGCAGATCTGGGCTTGTTGAAGGCCCATCCGATCTTATTGTAGTGGGCTACCTTGGTATGCAGATGGCCATTCCGATTCCATAGGCTGTCAAACCTTGACTGCTGGCTCTGGTTAATGAGGTTAATGTTTCCTCTAGCTTCTGCAACACCCTGTCAACAGATCTATGAAGAATGATCTTTTCAGAAGCTTGCCACCTTGTTATTTCAAGAGTTCAGTAGTGTTCTTGTCACTTGGAGTAAACTGACACATTTTTCTTGTTTTGTAATTCCTGTGATTAAAGGTTTGAACTTTTTGTTTTGCTTGTTTTTGACACAGGGTGTTCCTGTAGCCTCAGCTATCCTAGAACTCCCTTTGTAGACCCAGGTTGGCCTCCATATCAGATATCTGTCTGCCTCTGCCTCCCAAGTGCTAGGATTAAAGAGAGGTATGTGCCACCATGCCTGGCCTTTGAACTTCATCTTAATGTATAACTGACACCTTCCTCATCTACATGGGTGTTTTTCTTAGTTTGTATAAAGTGATTCATCGTACCTGTCACTATTAACCAGTGGAACATTTACTCCTCACTAGCCTTCTAGGAAAGAGCTCTACCTTGTGGCAGCCTTTGCAAACTGTTGAAAAACTGAACCCCTCTCTGCCTAGGATGTGAAATTCTATTCTGAAGGACTTACATTTCAAAGTCAAGTCCATCCTGGGAAAAATGACTATGTCTCCTGAACTTGGGGCTTCCCATACTTCAAGTAACTTTTCTAGAACACAACTAGAAGGAGTCTGAGGGTTAGCTAAGGACTGGACCGCTGTTGGCAGGGTAAACCTGGTCTGGAGTTTGCTGTTCAAGGATCTATCTTAGTGGTTACCTGGGAACAAGGCTGAAGAAGAGGAACTTTGCTGTCATCTGCCATGATATCACTGTGTCATGAGATGGGAGAATTGGGGTAGAATCAGACATGAAACATGTTAAGCTTGTATGAGGTGGATGTGTGTTTTGTTCCTGCCATTATAACCTGTATAAGGATAAGGTGTTGCAGTTAGAATGCTGGCAGAAGAAATTGTGAAGCAGGACACAGAGTCCTGGCTAGAGATTGTTATGCCCGAGGATCAAGAAGTGGATTAAAGGAACAGTTAAGTCCAATGAAGGTTAACTTTGATCGCAGAGACTGAGATGTGAAGTACCAGAGGGGATGCAAACCCTGAAAGGCCTGTGTGTGCCTGTTCATGCTATGTGCCTGTGGATGTAACAGGAGCTTGTTAGAATGTATGTTTGGATGGGTTCAGTGTAAGAGTAGCATAGGTATGTTGTTGAGTCTTTAACTATCTGAAAAGGGTATTCCATTCCCAAAGGCTTTTAGTCATGAAAAATACCATGAAATGTCCATCCGCTTTGGAAGGAAAAGCCCCTCACAGAACTGAAAGGTGATCCTTGTCTTAAAGAACAAGGGAGCAGAGATGCTGCACATGGAGTATGCATTGCACCTCTATATGTGGGTGGACTGTGGCCTTTTCTCCCTCTAACTGTCAAAGTGACACTTGCTTCTGTCTTTGGGCAGAAGCAGATTTGCATCCTGGCCAGCACTGACTCATTGGAACCACTTTATCATCATGAGGATGTGGAGTAATGAATTCCCCTTCCCATGGGTTGTGAGAATGAAGGGAGGTGAAGTATAAAGTGTCTAGCACAGCACCTGGCACACAAGTGATGCTTAATAAATCCCTTCTTTTGAGTAAGATGGAGCAGCTCCTAATGAGAGCCCAGGGGCTGACTGCAGAGACCTGTCACCAGTCCCTCAGCTTCATGGGCTCCCCACACAGCTGAGTGAGCCATGTTAGTCATTGTAGGGGTGAGTACTGTGGAGGAGGAGACAGCCATCATACCTGGACTCAGCAGGTGGTATAGAGAAATGTGAGACTTTTTGCTCCCAGCCTGTTGGGTCCATGATGGGTCTGTCTCTGTGTGAACAAGGAGAGTGTTCATGGGCAGTATGGGAGAGAAGGGCAAAGCTCCAGGCATGAGGCCCCTGGGACCGGGAGTGTGCAGAGGGGAGGCCTCAGTGTAAGTCTTGAATACAGTGGGTTGGAATGTTGGGCAGAGGCCATGTGAGGAAGGGTGCCACAGCCTGGAGCACAGCCAAGGTGGCAGCGTTCTTTCTTTGGTGAAAATGGTCAGTCAGTGCGAGAGGAGATTGGAAGCGGAAGGGAGGCAAGATTATCAGGCTCTAGCTGGTAGAGCAGCCAGGTGAGTAGGAAGAGATGGATAGACCTAGGTTCAAGTCCCTCTTCTGGGAGCATCTGGCCAAGCTACTTCTGCTTTATGATTTTGCTTTATTTTTAGTTTGAATTTGTTATTTTGTAGTGATGGGGATCAAACCCAGAGCCTCTCACACACTGGGCATGTGTTCTTCCACTGAGCCACCTCTCTGTCTTTAAAATGTGTGTAGTAACAGAATAGCTTAGGGTCAAGATAGTGGTCATGTTAAAATGCTGGCACCTTATTGTCTTTCAGTAAATAGCTATTTTGTATGTAGGTGTTATGCTGTGTGATTTGTTGAAGCCACTTTGTGTGACTAGTGAATAGATAAACTTTCCTGTGAATACAATGCTGTGCAAACTTTCCTGCTTTAGGAAGAGGCTTCACTGTGTCCTGGGCCCATCACAGTTTTGACCAAAAGAGATGGAAAATAGTATAGTTTAGTCTTTAATAACCATGGTGTGGGATGGGGTAGAATTTGGAGTTAGTGAACGTTTGGTGCTTCTTACTTAGTATCCATTCACATAACCTTCAGACTTAAATTTTTAAAAAATTATTTTTATGTGTATGAGTGGTTTGCCTGTATGTATAGTGTACCATGTGCATGCAGTGTACATGGAGACTAGAAGAGGCCCTTGGATCCCCTGGAACTGGAGTTATAGACAGTTGTTAGCCACCATGAGATTGATTGGAACTGAACCCAGGTTGTCTGCAAGAGCAACCAGTGCTCTTAACCACGGAACCATCTCTCCAGCCCAATAGCATTCAGATTCTTTACTAAAACTTTGGACCAGACGTGATAGTGCATATCTTTAATCCCAGCATTTGGGAAGTAGAGGCAGGCAAAAATTTCTAAGATTTAGGCCAGCCTGGTCACATAGGGAGTTCCAGATCAGCTGGGGCTATGGGAGACCCTGTCTCAAAACCAAAACCAGAACCCTCAAACTTTGGGATAGTATATTGAAAAATATTTAATGATTAAAATTTATTTTCACTTTTTATGTTTGAAATTGTTGCCTAACGAAGCCATGATCCTCCAAGAACAACTGGTGAAGTTGAGCTTCCTCTTGCTCTCCTGAGAAGTCACTGGAGGAACATTAAACAGGGAGTGGAGAAGATAGAGCAAGGGGTCTATCAGTCCCTGCAATGTCCTCGAGCACAGGCAATTAGAAAGTGGTCACCAGCTGCACACAGAATAGGGATTAAAGCCAATTTAGAGGAAAGTTTTTCTCCCCAAACGAAGCATCACTGAAGCTCAGGTTGCAGATGATCAAGCCTGTGATTCTTTATGGAACAATTGTTTATTGAACTTTTATGATGCACTGTTTCTCCAAATGGCAGCTGCAGTGCTTTCGCTCAGCACGTACAGAGGGTGAGTACCCTCCTTGTTGGGTTAACTAGAAAGTATCTGAGGTCTCTCTGGCCATTGTGCAAGGGCAAGAGTGATAAACAGACTACTATATCCAGGAAGGTCAGGGAACCTGTCCAGGGCCCAGAGGTCAGTAAAGGGATTTGAAGCCCATGTTCCTTCCACTGTGTTATGACCCTCCCTAGCATCACACATCCCAAGTGTCTAGCCTCATGTAGATGAGACCTAACAGTGGTTAGGTGCTATTTTGCTTTCTTTTATTGTGATAAAACACCATGACCAAAGCAACTTGGAGTTAATTTCATCCTGCAACTCCCAGGTGACAATCCAGGTCGGGAACTTGATGGCAGGAACTGAAGCGGAAAATATGAAGGAACACGGCTTTGTAGTTTCTGTCCTGCTTGGCCACCCCTCCTGCCCAGGGATGGTGCCACCCAAAGTGGGCTGGTCCTCCTACATCAACCAGGAAATGTCCCACAAATGTGTCCACAGACCAACCTGATGGAGGAAATTCCTCAGTTGAGGTTCCCTCCCGCTGCTCCAGTTTATGTCAAGGTGACAAAGACTACCCAGCACAAGTGACATGGATATTAGAGCTTAGACATCTGGGGCTTTTATCATCAACATTGGGATTCATATGGTTCTGTGTGGGGAAGGTGCCATGATTCTAATTGGTGGAACCAGGGAACTTTGGCTTGGTGCCCTGGAGGGAAATAACATGTGAAGACAAGAGAGTTCATTCATTCACCTAGTCACTCAGTACCTATCCTGTGCCAGCCTGAGTATGGCATTAAGGGTTTCAGTCCCTGCCCCAGGATTCCTCAGGCTGGTGCAGAGATGGTAACAATTCACTGTGACAATGGTTTTATGAAAGATAAATGGGACTGGGATAATGGCTCACTGGGTACAAGTGCTTTCTGGGCAGGTCTGATGACTTGAGTTCAATCTCTGGATGTGGTGTGTGTATCTGTGGCAAATAGGAGGTGGAGAAAAGAGAATTGTCTCAAAGCCCCCAGGCCAGTATGCAGAACAGTGACAGAAACAACAGGAGAGACTCTGCCTGAAAACAAGGGGGAAGGAGGAAGCAAGTGGAAAAGTGCTCCCAAGTCCAAGTGTGCTGTGGTACACTGTGCCTGTACTTGCACATATACACGTAAAGTAAATAACTCTTTTTAAGAAGGAGCAAGTCAGATCAGATCTCTCACACCCAGAACACGTCACTGGCTTCTCACTGCACTCTCCTCAGATCTGGCTGTGCTCTGGGGAAGTTACCTAATTCAGTGGCTGTGGCTTTGGTCTGCTCTGCTCTCATGGGCTTTCCTTGTCCAGAGCGCCATCTCTTTGCACCCAGGTGAATGTCATTCACTGTACTTCTTACCATCTGGAGCTGCTCATCTGTTGGTTTGTTTTGTATCTATACCTTGAACTAACCTGCCATGTGCCCTGGGGACCTTGTCTAAAGCAATCATTCTTCCTCTGTAAACAGGATACTACCTAATTCTAAAGAATATTGTGAGAATTCTGGGTGACACCCAGTGCTCAGCACAGGGCCTGCAGTCAGCACCCGGCAGTAGGAGACTGACCATCTTATTAATACGACCAAAGAGGCTGTAGCAGAGATTCCAGGGAAAAATGGACCCAGGCTAGTAGCTTCAAAGCCGTTTTTACTCCCTCTTGGAGAACTCAACCTTCAGCAGGTGGAGCTGTTCAAACCTGTTGGCTGGTCCCGGTGTGGCCGCTAGAGGGCAGTGGAGGCAAGGCTGCAGTGCAGTTGGGGGCGGGTCTGCGCTTTCAGCCTTTAGTCCCTGTAGTGCAGCCTGTTTATCTGCATAGGGCCATTCCCTCTCTTCTTGTGCTGTGCATGTGCTGATGTTTTGAAGAAAACACTTTCTCAGGGCCCCTTCAGAGTTCCTGCTAGCCTCATGCCTGGGACCAGCAGCAGCTGAAGTGTGCCACTCCCTGGCAATGTATTTATGTCTGAAGGACACAGGCAGCACAGAACGCGGGGCCTGCCCCCTGCTCCCTGCGGCTCAGCAGAGCCCAAGATGAACCCTGGTTCTTCTGTCAGCTAAAACTCAGTGCCTGCGCCACCCTGCACGCCTCCCCGACCCCCCCCCCCATCCTTTCCTGCACTCTTGATCTTGTGTGTGGAGAAATTAAGGGAGCTCCAGATCCTTAGTCCGTTTTGAAGGCTGACCGGGAGCGGGGTTTCTAGGCGCTGGCTAAGCAGCACTGGTTGGACCATCTCAGAGATACAAAGTTTTTACAACTCACAGGATGTGACGAGGGGGAAAAAGAACTAGAAACATGTTTATAATATTTGGAGCTATGCCATGATGTATCCCATAACAGCCGTAAAGGCTGGGCTGGGAGAGAGCTCTGTGTGTCAAGGGCTTGCCATGCAAACACAAAGAGCTGATTCCATTCCCAGAACTCATGTAAAAAAGCCTTTTACTGTGCTGTACACTTGTAATTCCAGTGCCCTGGGCTCACCGGTCAGTCAGCCTAGCTGAATCTGTGAATTCTAGGCTGATGAAAGACTTGTGTCTCAAAAAACTGAAACAAAAGTGGATGGTTCCTGTGGAACCACACAAGAGGTTCACCTTTGGCCTCTATATGCACACCCACACAATTGTGTACACACACAGATACTGCGCCTACACTAATATACACTGCTTCACATAGATGCCAGTGAAAGGTGCCCAACAGCACTGTGCCATGTGATTTTTACGTATTAGCTCTTCTGTCCATGAGGTATTTAATTCCAAAGAGAGTGAGGCTCAAGGGAGGTGTATTAATTGCTGACACCAAATTCCCAGAGTAAAAGCAATTTAAAGGTTGGTTAAGGGTTTGCTTAGTTTAGGCTCCTGCCTTGAGGTTCAGCCTGTCATGAGTGGCAGACATGGCGGCTGGAGGGTGAGGCAGCTGGTCACCCTGTATCCACAGTTAAGCAGAGGGAGCCAAGTGCTGGTGCTCATCTGGCTTTTCTTTTCTTCCCTTTTTTAGTCAGTCTGGGACCTCAGTCCATAGAATTGTGCCACCTATATTGAAGGTGGGTCTTCCCTTCTTAGTTTAACCTGTCTAGAATCCCCTCCTGGACATACCCAGAGAATTTTAGAATCCTAAGTAATTCCAAATGCAGTCAAGTTTACACCGAAGTTTGATGGGAGGCTAAGAGTAACACACACAGGGCTCGAGGGTTGTGCTAGCAGAAGTCCCAGCCAGCGTGCCTGACACTAAAGTTTGATACTTTTCTAAGTAGCAGGTATAGTTTGTTTTGCTTTTATCCAGACTCTTTCCAGAGTCAGCTATGTAGACATTAGCCATTAGGGAGGAGAAAGCAAGGGCTATCACAGCACAGCCTACTGAGAGTGCTGTATCTCACAGCATCAAGTGTCAGTTAAGAGCATGGATTTAGAGCCCAACTGCCTGTGTGTGAGAACTGGCTCTGTCACCTGATGT
Organism: Eospalax fontanierii; assembly: GCA_035773235.1. Classification (NCBI taxonomy): domain Eukaryota; kingdom Metazoa; phylum Chordata; class Mammalia; order Rodentia; family Spalacidae; genus Eospalax; species Eospalax fontanierii. The sequence continues at coordinate 57,178,541 of CM069526.1, forward strand.
CTCTGTAGTATCAGGCAGACTTTTTGGTCCTAAACTTAGTTCCCTCTGGAGGATGCCAAGTGATACAGAAAGGACTTCCCTTTGGATTCTGTTCAGAGCTTACTGTGATAGTACGGTAGACAGACTTTTCAATTTGTGACAAATATGTGAGAGAAATAGTTTCAAGGAGGACAGACTTACTTTGGCTCATGGTTTTAGAGGTTTCAGTTCATGGTGGGGCTGGGTTTGTTTCAGGGCTTGAAGTGAGAGAGAACAACATGGCAGAATTGTGAGGTAACCAGAGCTGTTCATCTCCTCATGGCTAGGAATGGCCCCTGGACTGTGTATAGCTTTCAAAAGCATGGCCTAGTCCTTGCAGCCAGACCCCATCTCTTAAGGTTTCTGCCATCCCTCACAGCAGCACCACCAGCTGGGAACCAAGCCTTCAACACATGAGTCTGTAGAGACATTTCATATCAAACCATGACAGATGAGAAGTCACACTGATTAGTATTCATGGAGGTCTTGGTGTGTTTAAGAGCATGTCCGCACTGAGGTGAGGGCTATGGCCTGCTCAGGGGTGGTGGCTTTTGACTGGAGGGAGAAGAAGGAAGCCAGGGGTGGTCATGCTGGAGAATTAAGTGTTCTCTTGGGCCTAATATACTTCCAACTTCACAAAGTACCACTGAAACAGCTTGGTTTTTTTTAATTTAGTGAATGTCCATCCAGTCTATTGAAGCCAGACACTGAGATATGAAGTGGGCTTTTGACCCTGCCCTCACATGCCCTGAATTTTGTGGGGCAATACCCAACGAAATAATTGACAATTCATTGTGATTAGGGACACTCAAGCTAGACTTGAACAAAAAGAATATTCACTGGTTCACATATTTGGAATATACCAAGCTGAGGCTGGACCCAGGGTCTCAAACTGTGTCCTTAGAAAATTGTTGCTCTGATTTTCTCTGTGTTAGTTTTACCCTTTGTCAAGCTCTGCTTTTGGAAGTCACAGGTGGCTTGCAACAGCTCCTTGCTCCATATTAACAGTTCAGACACCCCAGGGGCTGGAAAGATGGCTTAGTAGTTAAGAGCACTGACTCTTCTTGCAGAAGACCCACATTCAAATCCCAGCACGCACATGGCGGCTAATAACTGTCAATAACTCCAGTTCCAGGGGATCTGATGCCCTCTTCTGACCTCCTCAGGCATTGCACGACATGGATGCACTCACTTGCATGCAGATAATATGCTCATATGCATAAAAGAAAAAGAATAAATAAAATATCAAAACAAAACAAAACAATTCAGACACCCCACCACATAGCTTCCTCCGGCATCATGGAGCTGCATCTTATTGAACGTTTTTGGCAACATTCCTTCACTATGGCCAAGGCAGTCACTGGATCACCTGTCTCTCCTGACAGGGTCAGGAGAATACTGTCCTACCAACTTGACTCAGGCTATTTGGGTTGAAGTTGAGGTGGCGAATGGTAGGGTAAGGGGAATGAGGTTCTCCCATGGAAAGTTCCGATCTGTCACTGATAGTGGAGACAGTGAATATTTTGGTTACCCATAGACGTTATCCACTACAGCTACTTGGGAAAAGAATAATTTACTAATTGAGGTTTCTAGCTTGGAACACAGTTCCACCATTTAGCAATTGTGTCACCATGGCTGTGTCACTTATCTGTCATTTGGGGTTTCAGTGTCCCCATCTACAAGGTTGGAATGGTCTTCCCCATTGTTGTGGCAAGAATTTTGACATCTTTGAATTGTTATTTGTCCAGTACTGGGGTAGTTGCCCACAGAGATGGTAGCCAGACATGGTAGACAGAACCGAGCTGCCCTCAGTACAAACCCCAAGGCTGTCTTTTATTAGCTCCATTGTTTTCCTCTCTGAAATGAAGATCGTTTCTGCCTCACAGTGTTGATTGGAGAAAGTGATGAGGTGACATCTTGCTGGTACCTGGATTGTCCGTCTCACAGCCCATGGTCTCCCAGACTATAAGTAGTGATGGATGAGTTCTTACCATGGTTTTTACTCCTGAGCATGCCAGAATTCAGGTGGGAATCTATCAGGACAGACATGTGCTCCCAGAACAAAACCTAGTCTGTCTGCGTAAAGAAACATTTGGTCAGCAGCCAAAGGCCTGGAAGGGCTTTGTGGAGACCGACCCTTTCCTCCATCCTCTCTACGTGGGGTGGACAGCCTTGCAGAAGTTCATGTGTCACAGTATTCACTATCCACTATCCCTTAGGCTCTGTTATCAGCTTGTCTTTCATTTCTACCACAGGGCTTTCCGCCAGACAGTTTGAACAGAACCTCATCTGGAGCGTGCTAATTCTTCTCCCCCGTTGCTGGCAGAGATCTGAGATCAGCTCTGCACTAGGACAAGTTGTAAGTAAACACATATTATTCAATTGTGGCCCCTCCTCCCACCATGTAGTCTTACATTAGAATTGGATAGCTTCAAATCAGGGAACCAAAGAGTGATTGGAAAAAAATTCTGTAGGTTATTTAATTCAGACAGTTCGTTTTACACAAGAGAAAATTAAAAATGTTTGGTTACACTGCCAGGTCCTTACAGAAAACTTCACAACAGAGACAGTGTTTGGAAAATGAAATCTTCCGATTCTTAGTCTAAAACCTTTAATGTAATCTGGTGTGTTTATCATTCAGTCACTCCAGCATCTCCTCAAGTAAGTTCAGGCTTTATCTGGGGCATTTTAAAAGCAGAGTTGAATATGAACTTGGCCCTTCAAGTTCTTAGAAACTTTTCTTCCTTTCCTCCCTGCGTCCCTCCCTTTCTTTTTCTATCCATCCATGCTGTCCGTCCGCTCACGTTTCCGTGCAGGTGTCAGTGTGTCCTGTCAGTCATCTGTTTAACCATGCAGTGTCTGTTCTTATATCCGTTTTTCTACGTCTTTTTCCACTTCTCCATTAATACCTCAGTTTATTGCCTTATCCAATCATCCAACCATCAATGTGTCCGTAAAGCCCTGAGTCCTGGGCTATGGAAACAACCAAGTTAAGTAATAATCATTCCTCTTTAGGCTTTCATGTCTTGTATGGGGAACACGTGGAGAAAATTGCATCTAAGGGCCAGGTGTGGTGGCACCCACCTTTAATCCCAGCACTCAGGAGGCAGAGGCAGGTAGATCTCTGTGAGGTCGAGGCTAGCCTGGTCTACACAGTGAGTTCCAGGCTAGCTAGGGTTACAGGGAGGCCCTGTCTCAAAAAGACAACTGTACATACATACATATATATATGGATGTTGCAGGACTCTCTATATAAGAAAGTGGACTTGCTCTTATTTCTGAGATGGCTTCTTTCAGAGGGTAAAAATAGAGCCACATCCTGAGACTTTCCCAGTGGTGACAACAGGAAGAAGCGTCTAGGTTGGGGGAACAATGGGAGGACTAGGGTGTCTGTGGACTTGGGAGGGAGAGGAATTTAATGTCACTTGATGACTCTTTCAAGGAGTGACCTATCTTAGTTAAAGAGGGGTTGTCAAGGGCCATTTGAAAGGGCCTTGAATACCAGACTTGGAGCCAGAATATTGCCCTGTGGGTATCTGGAAACCATTACAGGGCTCTCAGCAGGTCATGACAGGTCAGTGAGCATTTAGAAAGATAACTCCTGATGGTTGGATCACAGAAGAGACTAGAAGTGTTAGGAGTATTTAAGCCCTGTACTAACAATCTCAAGACAGTTGACATCATGGACTGAATCAAAATCTTGGCCATAGAGATGGGACCTGTGGGGTGGGGTTTGAGTGACTTGTGGCGAGAGAGTTGACAGCCCTTGAAAGGTAACTGACAAAGGTAACTGACAACAGTGCTATTTGCTTAAAGACCATCAGAGGAAAAGGATTTTTTGTGGGGTTGGAGCAGTTAGCATATTCAGTTTTGGATATACTACCTTTTAGATATCTGTGGAAAAGCCATGGAGACAGCTAGGGGACAGTTAGCTATAGGACCTAGAGCTTGTGCAAGATGGGAGGTGATAGTGGGATGGTGAAATGACCTGTGGTGGAGAGTACCACTGCACACAGAACAGTAGTTGCAGTGGAGGTCGGGTCTAGACCTTCTGTGGTGGCTCTCTGGCCAGCAGCGGGCGTCCCAGAGAGGGAGAAGAGGAGGTGTAAAAGACTGAAGACTTGGATGACTGTAGCATGGATATGTCTGTTGTTGACATTAAAGGGAGCTGGGTGAGGGTGTTTAGGACTCTGTTGTCTTGGCAGCTCTTCTGTAATGATAAGATTATTTCAAAATACAGCAAAGCCAGCAGTGGATTGTACTGGGTGCAGCTGCAATGATAGCTTTTATTCACTGGGGATGTAGCTCAGTGATAGAGTGTTTGCCTAGCATGCATGAAGCCATGAATTTTATTCCTAGCACTGCATAAAACCAGGTATGGTGGCATATGCCTGTAATTCTGTTCCTTGGGAGGCAGGAACAGGAGGATCAGGAGTGCAGAGGTCATCTTTGTGTATAAACCAAATTCAAGGTCAGTCTGAACAACATGAGACATCACTTAAAAAATTTTTTTTAAATTTCTGTAATTTACATATTGACATATAATTAACCAAACACAAGGCGCGTAGCTTGATAAGTTTGGCATATGTATTTTTTTATGAAACCCATCATTATAATCAATATTTTCCCATGTCTGTTTGTTAACCCTCTTTTCTGGCTGCATTCAGCTCTTCTGCCTAACTAAGCATCCAGTAATGTGCTTTGTGCTGCTATAGACTGGTTTGTATAGTCTAGAGTTTTCTATGAATGTAATCATATAGCATATGCTTTTTATTTTTTGCTTCAACTAGCATAATATTTTGAGGCTCATCCACTTTTTTGCATAGATAGCTCATTCTTCTTTTTTGTGAAATTATGAAATTTATTTCTGTTTCAACTTTTAAAAGCCAGCACACAGCAAACTTCACTTTCTGGAAAGTCTCCTTCTTAGGAGTAAATGAAGCACAAAGAAGTAAGTTTCTTGGTTCCACTGGCGAGATGGACCTACTCTTCTCGATTCCCTCAACTGAAGGTTTTATTGTCAAACTTCTCTCCAGGCTTCCTCTGAGACAATCTCAACTCAGGGAAGTTTGAGCAGCCTTCCCCAGAAGTTATGGTGAAGAAGTAGCTCTTAACATTTGAGTTCTTCCAAAGAATAATATATTAGAAAAATTCATTTTGCCCTCAATGGGTGTCATCTTTGTTGCCTACCAGACACCTAGCTGGTTCCTCCCTGGAACCACAGCAGAAGTGCACAGACTGTTCAAAATCCCTGCTGTGTGCAGCCTCAACCACAGACCAGAAAATAACACCCAGACTCAGATTGGAGACATATGACATGAAAGACCGATCCTAAACCCTTACTCCTGTGGTCAGTCAAAAGATCTACTACTATAGATTAGGCTGTAGCTCTTAGTAAAACATGTTGAACTTCAAACTTCTGGAGCTGCTACTGAAGAGAGCTACCAGTAGACAGTTTTAACGGCTCATAGGAGATGTGCTGTGCCTTCTCAACAGTGTCTTTCCCAAGAGATAATAGGTTTGGCCCTGGGTTTCCTATGACCTCTGCATCGAAAGGTAGCATTTATAGTTTACAGATGTGTAAAAACAGATTTACACATTGAAGCTAATGTCATAAGGAAACTATGTGTGATAGCAAAACAATGTTCAGGTTGATTCATGTTATCAAGTAGCTGGTAAAACAGTGCCTACACCCCTAGAACCTCCTCCGCAGGCACCTGAGGGCTCTTTACATTGTTCAGAACTAGAATGTCAGCAGCCAGACAGTAGAGAGGAGCACATGACCCAGTCATCTGAAAATACTTGAGAACCAAACCTCATGACCCTCCTACCTCCTCCCTACTTACATCTAAATGTATTTGAACTTTATTAAACTAAAAATTCTTCTACTAAAAATATATTGTTATACCTGTTATGTAGCAGTTTCCACTGAGTTGAAACATTCCATTCTAAAGGGAGGCTTATTATGACTTAGGAAGTGGACAGCTCAAGTCTTAGGATGTCCCTGAAACTTAGATGTACAAAGCCCCTTCTTCCCCTAGGTTATATAAAGCAGTGAGTACTGCTGGGGAGAGACTCTTGGCAAATCAAGCTGCCTGTAAGTTGTATATAGAGCTCCAGAGCCCAAGTTTCATGAATTATCACCTAGACTGGGGTGAGCTTAGAGTGATACAGCTGCCTTTGAGTCAGCCATGCCTCTAAGTAAGTATCCCAGTAAGCTCACTGCATCACCAAGGTGAACTTTGGTGGTGTTGATACTTTGTTCTATTGTCAATTCTCTCTCTGGGGTGAGAAGATGTTCGTTCATGCCTTTCTAGGAAATGTGTCACACAACATAAATGGTGCCCAAACAGGGACAGCTAAAAGGCAAAACCAAAACTGAGTTGGGGAGCAGTGGTTGCAGGGTTCCTGCAATGGCTGCTAAGACATGTGACTGAGGCTGATCTAGGTAAGAGGGTGCCTCTTCAGGAGAAATTCCCTGTGTGGTAGGGATGGTGTGTCCTTGCTGTAGTGGTGGTTGCATGCTCCCTGCAATGGAAGATAGAATGTGCAACCAAATTGGAGCTGTCTGAGGATGGAACACTGTTGGGAGAATGTCAGGGTGTCCATCTTCCTTTATTTGATGTGGGTGGCATGCCACTGTGATGAGTGGAGTCCACCTCCTGAGTACAAGGGTGCCCACAAACACCTGATAAAGAATTATTATAATTCCTGAAAGAAACACAAGAGACAGGATCATAAGCAGATTGTCGCATCAGTTGCATGACTGCTACTATGAGTCTTAAGACATGCAAGTGAGGTCCAGCTATCTTCCAGAAATAAACCTTGCTTTGCTTAAAGGAGGAATTACAATGGGAAAAGGACATGTGGCTGTCAGCCTTTTAGCCTCTGATGAAAAGAAAAATGTAAAAAGAGAGGACGAGAGAATTGTCTTGCCAGTTCTTACGTCTGGGGTCCTAGAGGTAAAGAGAACCCAACTCAGAACTATGTTAAAAAGCCCTTCCAAAAAGTTTGAATCGGTGGAAGAGTCAGATAATGAGGAAGAAAGTGACAGAAGATACAGAGAAAGGGAAATCTTTCTCTTTAATACGGAGAAATTTGATTCAGCATGTGGATGGAGACCTTAAAAATGGCCTGAGGCAAGAAACCATGATAGGGAGGGAGTATTCTGTCTCTCGATTGCGTAAACTGAGAAAGACTTTTAAACAAGCAACGAAAAGAGCCTTTACATACTTGCCATAAGGCTGTGGGATATGGGGATTGATGGAGTCTGAACGCTGTGGACATGCAGAAACTGAGTAATATAACTACTCATCCCTCCTCGAGACAAAGACTACATAACCTGAGAATGTATGAGGAAAATCATCACAGCCCTTAGGGATATGTGATCATTGCCAGCTGAAACCTCCATGAATATCAGGAAGGAAGTCAATAGAGGAAGGATAGGTGTTACTGAGAGAATTAGAAATGAGAAAGGCAATGTTTGATGCTCAGTTCACTCGGCTTGATAGAGGTGTGTTTACAGGAGAGTTGAAAAGAGATTAATTCCACAGGGACCTTAGGAATGGTATGTGACTTTAGTGGCTTTGCTGAACCCCATGGTACATTATTGTCTTAAAAAGGTAGCTGATTCGTTGACTGAATGCCTTTGATGAAAATATAAACAAGGTTCATAAAGTATAAAGGGTAAAAGACAAAACAGAAAATGAGGTCTGTCTGGGCCACCTAAAGGCAAATGTGGAAAGATTTGTGTTAAGATGGAGTTCCTGGAGGAAAAAAAAATCAACAGAAAGCCAAATGCTGTGCTGGTGAGCATCTGGAAGCCTTTAAAGCCCGAGTAACGGTTCATAGAACAAAAGATTAAGACTGTCCTGGGGGTGAGCAGTTAACCCGCCAGAGTATGTGGTGTCAAGTGTACTGGGGTGGAGACTGTTTATCCCTGCTGGGGCCCTTTCAGCAGCCAGTTGTGGTTAAAAGGCTGGGCTGGCCTGGAGCCCTTCAGAACAAAGGAGCTGGTTCCAGCAGCAGGCACAATAGGCCAGAGTGCAGTCCTTGGGCCTAAGCCAGACCCTGCAGCACAAACTGGCTCTGCTGACACAGTCAGAAGTAAAGAGGTGCACAGAAGCCCTAAGGTAACAGCAGTACCCCAGGATGGGGCAGTTGAATAGCTCAAAGAAAATGTATATAGATTATAGAGCGCTAAATGGGGCAGTGTCTGTCATGCATGCCACTGTATCCAATATTGCTATTTTGATGAAAAAATTAATAAACGTGATAGAAACTTTTTATATTGTATTGGACCTTACTGACATTTAATTTTTAGTATCCCCTGAGCTGCTGAAGACCAACTGGTACTTACTTGGTATGGATGGTGTTGGGCCTTCAGAGATCCTGCTCACTCTCTGGAAAAAGATTTTGTTACATAATGCTAACCTTTGAGTGTCTTACAGATTTATATAAACATCTGAAAAAAAACCAGTACAAAAATAGTAAAAAATTTAAAAACGTTATCCCACATAGTTGGAGGAAAGATACTCCCTAAAGCCATAAGATTATTAAGTAAAAAATCACAGTGCCAGAGGTGGGCTATTTCCCTGTGAGTTGTTGGTCAGGGAGGCTCCAAAGGCCTCCAGAATTATAAGGCATGCCAGAACTACATAATAAAACATTAATGCTAAAGATGACACATACACATTGGTTACAAGACAGAGAGAAATCAGACTGGGACTGAACTTTAAGCTGGCTGCCTTTCACAAGGCACTGTGCAGGCTACCAGGGGAGAATTGTTGCCAACAGTCCTTAGCTGTGGACTCTGTGTGGCACATTATCATAAATGTCAAACAAGATGTACCTACAGGTACAATAGTAGAACAAACTCTTTTGGATACAGCCAACAACTTTCTGATTGGATTTAAGGTCCACTCCATAGGACTCAAACTATGTCTGGTACTGTAAACCAGGGTAAAAACCTGTGACTGGGGAGGTCATAGGCCTCGATGGGGAAACAACGGCTATTGTTTCATTAAACAGATGTGATGAACCTGTTGAAATGCCTTCTAAACATTGATGTTTATGCCCATCGATTATTGTTGTTAGCTGGTCGTGGAAGGGAACTTCTTTACAAGCAATGGTGTATATCATGACTACTAGTAAACTCTTAAGAACAAGTGACTGTGCTGTGGTATAGTGGCCCAGTGCTGAGCCTTAGATGGACATGTATATTATTCCCTCCATGGCTCAGAAAGCATCACGCAAGAGGGGAGTGAGAGAATGTAAGTGCTGGAGGAGGTATTATAGCGATATATTAGGGGTCTCTAAAGAAACAGAACTGATGAATGTGCATATATTATGAGAGGATTTATTAGATTGACTTACATAATACAGTCCAGATAGTCCAACAATGGCTGTCTCCCACTGGAATGACTGAGAATCTAGTAGTCCTTCAGTTTACAAGGCTGAATGTCTCAGCAGTCCCAATCTGGTGCTTGTTAGGTCTCTACGATGGCCACATAGTTGCCAGTGCTCTAAAATGGCCACACAAGTCTCTATTAGGAAAATAAAAAACCCAGCATTTCTTAGAAACCCTGTGACTCCAGGGTTTTCTTATCAGGAGATCACAACCTCTTCATTCCTAACAGCCAACTCCCTCCCTTGGCTTCTTGGCATCTTCTCCAGATGTCCCTGTGGTCAGGCTGTTCTGGCCTGTGTACCCTCTTCCCCTACTCCTGACTTCTTATAAAAACCCACTGTGCAATGGCTATTGCTCTCTACTCCCCAGGGACAACTCGGAAGTTTGTCCTTCAATAAACTGTTTTTCTAGCCACAGTGTCTCGTTTGGTGATTTTTGCTGCACACTTGCATGCGGTGCTGAAGGCCTGGAGGATTCCTGGAGAGCTTCTGGTCTTTGGTCTACATGGGAAGCCCAGAGCAGCTGCTTCTGTCAGCAGCGCAATGTAGCAGCAACAGGATAGATGAACTTGCCATCATACGTGAAGACAAGCAGGCAAAAAGCAAACTAGTATTTTTTCCTGCAATTACCAATATGCTATTAATACCATCCAGAATATTTTCAGATCTCAGACATTTTGGATTTTATCTGTTAATATTCAATTTAGATCTTTAAAATGTTTTCCATATATCTATTTAACCATTTGAAAGCATGAGATAGTTCAGGATACAAGATCATAATAACTGTTGATATCCTTTGCTGTCTAACATCCATTTTAGACTAAATGGTTATGATTGATTTTTCTTTTTATTATCCTATTTTTCCTGATTCTTTTCATGCCTATTAACCTCTTATTGGATGCCAGACATGGTGAGTTTTACTTTGTTGGTTGCTGGCAATTTTAGTGTTCCTAAAAATATTCTTGAACTTTGTTTTAAAAAGTACCTAAATTACTTTGAAAATATTTTTTTGTGTGTATTTTACTTTGAGGATTTGTTGTGCAGGACTAGAGCAGAGTAAAGCAGAGCGCTAAGTATGCCACACTACAAATGTCAGATTTGAGTATTCTGAATGCTCCACGGAGCTTGAGACTTTCAATCCAGCCACCAACAACAGGCAGTGTTCCTGACCCTTAGGACCAGGAGCCTTTCCTTCTAATCCTCTTGGTCGATTCTCTGTCTGGTTGGGGATAGTGTTTGCACTGCTCTGTACTCTGCATGGTTCTCCATGGAGGACCCATCAGATTTTTCTGGAGGTTTTTCTGTGTATCCTGCCCTGCGCGATCCAGATACCCTAGCTCAAGATGTGCCCCAGCCTGTGTCTGCCTTCCGGCTCCCTGCCCCCAGCCTGAATTCACTCTTTAGGCAGTTTGGTAAGGCTGTAGGCTCCCTCTGTTTTTCTCTTTCACAGGGGTCATTATCTTTTACATGGACTTGAAAACTGTTTTCTCATTTTTTTCTTTCTTGATTTTTTTATTGGTTCAAGAGAGAGGATAAATTCATTCCCTCTTACTCCAACATGCTGAAGCTCCAAGTGTCTGTTACCATTTTTTAAACATTAATTTTCCTTTAAAACATATGGTAAAAGTATCCTTCCTCTGTAACAACAGACGACAGCATATAAAGTCTGTTCCCATCATTCTTCTCAAAGCAAACCTGTAAGGTGTGTGTCATAGCCCACTTTACAGATTAGGGAATAGAGCCTCAAAATAGTGAAGGGATTTGTCTAAGGTCATATATATATATATATATATATATATATATATATATATAGTCATTTACATATATATATAAATGTATAAAAATATATATATTTATAAGGCAGAGCTGTGTTTCCAGAAAGAAAAACAGTCATGCAAAAGATTGCTTTGCTATTGTACCTGTGGAAATATTTCTGGAGGGAAGGAGAGGGAATGTGTGGGCTCAGGAATAGTATTTCTAAGGCTGCAAGGCTAATGAGCCTGGGAGCTTGGGAAGGGAGGGGGATCTCTATGAGTGTTCTTCCTACTGCACCCCTCCACATCACAGACCACTCCACAGAAAAGAGTGCATCTTCTGCCTAATGCATTGCGCCAGGCTGTCAGCCAAGGTTTGCAGCTTGGCCTTTGTGGGAAGTGGAGAGGAAGGGGTGAGGGTGAAGAGCACGACTGCTCAGTCTGGGGTGATGGAGGAAGTGTGGGGGAAGAGGGGGATATCTCAGGAGACCAGAGGGCAGAGGTTATGGGATCTGTGGGTGAAGTGCACCACAAGGATGAGATCGGCTGCTCCCACTGCCTGACTTGGATGTTCCTCTTCCTTCTCATTGAGAAAGGCCAGGAAATAATATAATGATGTGGTGAGTATTACTGAGACAGCTTGCCAGGATGGGCAGCACAACAACTGGCAGGAGGTGAATGTATAGATCCTGCCTCTGAGAAACACGGTGGAGTGGGCTCAGACTGTGTTCTGAGTTGAGGTGCTGGTGGGTGAGGTTTTGGTGAGATTGCCTTTTGACTGGACTTTTAAAAGAGTAGCATGGAATAGAACATTATAGCTACTATTTATTATGTGCCTGCGATATGCCTAGAGTCCATTTCACATACATCAATCCATTTCATATCACAATTGTCCAGTGAGGTAGTTACTATTATTTATTCTATAGTGAGAACTCAGAGTCTCAGGGATAGGATGGCTCATTCAAGCATCCTCTGCATGCATGCCCTCATCTGATGATTTGGAGAGACACTTTATGGGAACCAGAACCTACTTAGATAGAATTCATCCAATGTTCCCTGCCTCTCCCCTTCCATCTGGCCAGGGTAGGGCCAGAAGGTGGGGTAGAGTGGGCTGCTTGGGATAAAAAGTGAGGTGTTAAGGATACACAGGACACCAAAGAGAAAACGAAACGTCATTGTGTATGCTCGTAACTCTGCTTTGTATTAAATACCATTGTAATGACTCCTCTTATTTTGAGTACCATCCTCCAGCTTTAGGGATCAGGAGCTAAGCACACAGCATTATCTCCTTGCCTGGGCACGAGTACTCAACCCTGGCCATGCCAATCATAACATTTTATTTCTTTGACCACAATAATTGATCCAGGCTCATGACACAAACCAGACCAATCGCATGTTTTCCTGGGATGTTTTTATTTTTAAAAATGGAGTCCCTTTGCAAAGTGTACTGGTATGTCTTTCCAGATCATCTGATAGGCACACTCATCACTTTTTGGAGGCACTGATTTGAAAGAATTAATCCAGACATGCAGAAAGACAAAGAAAAGACAGGAAGTTTCTCTTTTCTCTGACCAAGGCCCCGATTCCTGTTTAGAGAGCTATGTGCTTCTGGAAATGCTGACTGTCTCACCTCTACCCTCCACACCGCAACTTCAGAGGGTTCTGCTTGACTTAGGCCAGGCCACTCAGCACCTGCCATTCCCTCCACTACAGAACTTTCAGAGATGAGCAGTCACAGAGTTGGTCCAATGAGAGACAAAGGCTTTTACTGAGTTCTCAGCTACAGTTTCTCTTCCGTGTTTTATGAAGGCTAAGAAGTGCACAGCTGCGCGTATCAGCAAGTAGCTCAGTATTGGAACTAGGTGGGTATTCAGGAGATTCTGAGTCTATCTCTTCTGTGATTTAAGATGAAACAACGGGTTCAAATGAGTACTTAGTGTTGGTGATATTTGAGTTCTAGTTTCTTATTTATTTGTGCGTGCATGCAGTGATAGGCATATGGAAGTCAGAGGACAACTGGTGGGAGTCAGTTCTTTCCTTCTACCATGTAGATCCTGGGGATCAAACTTTTGTCTGCCTTGGTGTTAACAAGCACCTATATCTGCTGAACCATCCCCCTGGCCCTTGAGTCCTGGGTTCAGCTCAGAAGCCAGCTCCATGGATTCTTCTGTTTTGTTATAGGGACTGTTACACTTAATTTTTACACATATTTTTACTATGTAGCCCAGGCTGGTCTAGGAACTCACAATCTTCTTCCCCCAGTCTCCCAAGTGCTGAAATTACAGGCATGCATTACCCTAACTGGCACTATTTTTGTATAAATATTCAGGTATCTTTAAAAGAGTTCCAAGGCATAAGAAGAAAAATGTTACATATTTGCTGACATGGTTCCCATTTTTTTGGTGTCTCTCTTGTTCCTTTGAGTAGTTCCAGATGTCCGTCTATTATTATTGTTATTAATTTTGCCCTTGAGACTTCTTTTAACATTTTATGGTGCAGGTCTGCTAGCTTCTTCAGCTTTTGTACATCCTACTTCATTAAAAAATATTCTCACTGTATGATAGACTTCCACATCGGCAGTTGTTTTCTTTTGGTGGTTGGATGATGCAACCATCTTCTCAAATGTATTATTTCTGACAAGAAGTCTGTGCCATCATTATGTTTTTAGCTCGTTACACAGTGTGCTTTTTCTTGACTGCCTTTAAGTAGTTTGCTAGTTTTGATAAAATTGGTTGTACTGTGTCATTTTATCATACTGGGAAATGTTTTGGTTCTTGTTTTTTTGTCCCTGTTCTTGCTCTTATTGTTTGGTGACTTGGATTGTATCTGCAATGGACAGCTGACCCTCCCTCACAAATCACTGGTGCATGTGGCACATGTTATTTTTACAAAATCTCAAACATTATAGTGTTTATCTCTAGAGGTTCAATTTGGGTGTTTTTCTTTCTTGGTTCAGATCTCTCCTTGACTTTTGAATTTATGGATTATAGTGAACTGTTTTAATGTTCATGGTTGTTCATTGTAACAGCTGGGTCAGTTCTCAGTTCCAAGTCATTGGCTTCCTTTACTCCCCCTTTGATAGGATGCCAGGTGGCACGAGTTTTGCTTGATTTAATGTTGGATAGTTTTGTATTCCTGTTAATCTTAATCTCTGCTCCAGAATGAAGTCAAGTTATTTGGAAATAGCTTGATTTGGGAGTGATGGTGGTGCTGATTTTGTGATTTGTTGGGAAGGTCCAGAGCAGTGCTTTGTCAAGGCTAATGATTTCCTATGACTCAAGAAAGACCCTTGTGAGTGCTCCATCCGATGCTCTGGGAAGTTTCAGCCTTTACTGTCTAGCTGGTAGCACCAAGTCTAGCTTTCAGCCAGGTGTGAATGCCAGATAGTAGTCCCTGCAGTCCGTCCAAGGAGTCCACAGCCTCCAACATAATCCTTGCATGCACTAGCTGTTATGGGTGCTCTCCCTGGCTGGCTTTCTGTTTTCTCTTTTCTGATCTAGAAATTCTAGCTGTCTTGGTCTTCTTGGACTGTCAGCCCTGTCTCCTTGACTTAGGGCATCTGCTGACATCTGCCTCAGTTTCCCTTTCCTGGACTGTGGCTTAGAATCTTTCGAAATATTGTTGGAACAAAGAAGAAATTAATCTTGTTTATTTCACGTCTCTCTAAGGCCACTGTCCTGTGTTGCCTGATGCTCCTTAGCCCTAGACTGGCAGGCTGTGTGATATTTTTTTTTTCCTTAAGCTGAAATTGAAACATTAAAGCAATTTTGTGGCCCACAGAGAGAACTTCTTCTTGGGAAAGAAGTGCTTTCTCTATTTATTTGATTAATTCATTAAATGAGAAATGATCCCATTTTCTTTGTAGGGCCTCTAAGACAGTAACAGTCTGAGAGTCCCACAAACTGGAGTGGAAGGGGCAAGGTCTCTGGAGTTTCCCATATGGCCACGCAGTGCTCAGGCAGGGAAGGGGAAATGGGCCCTGAGAATACTTAAGCACCAAATGTTCATATTTATCTCAGTGGATCCTCCAGTCAAGACTGTGGTTGACCTGCTCAACACTACTTGAGAGCATAGACAGAGGCCCAGAGGGATGAAAGAAGGGCTCATCCAAATACATGCATCCAGGAAGCTCAGGAAAAGCCCCAGAGAGTCCTCAGCTCCTTAAAGTCATCAGCAGAAAGTGTTAGGATTCCACTTGAGCATTTCTCAGAGTAAGTGCCCCAAACTCTCCACAGATTCTCAAAGGATCAATAATTACAAATTGGCAAAGCAGTGCTAATTTAAGCAGAGGCTTTTCTGATTTCAAAGCCATTATCCTTGGGCTGCCTCCAGTGTCTCCTGGTTATTATTATTTTTTAATCCATTTTAATTTAAAAATTTTAAAAATTGTGTTTGGTGGCTGGAGAGATGGCTCAGCAGTTAAGAGCACTGGCTGCTCTTTCAGAGGACCTGGGTTTGGTTTCCAGCACCCGTACGGCTCCTAATGACTCCAGTTCCGGGGCATCTGACATCTTCTGACCTCTGTGGGCATTGCACAACATGGGTGCACTTACATACTTGCAGGCAATACAGTACATATAAATAATACATATAAATGCATATAAAATAAAAACAGTAAATAAAATATTTTTTTAAAGGTCTCTGTATGTGCCTATGTATGTGCGCATGCGTGCGCACGCCCTTGAAGCTAGAGTCAGATCACCCTGGACCTGGAGTTACAGGCCGTTGTGAATCACTTGGAGTAGGCACTGAACTGGCTTCTTTACCCAAGCAGTATGTGTTTTTGGTCACTGAGCCATCGCTCCATCCTCAGGAGAACGTTTTTTAGAGTCAAACTCATAGCAGCTCTCCATCAGAGTTGTGGCTTCACTGCTAACATGCTCATCTGTGAAGTGGGATTAGTTTATTTGACAAATACTTTCTGGAGTCCTGGTCATTGTTCAGCCATTGTTCCAGGTACTGAAAACAGCAATGATGAGACAGCATCCTTGCTATCATTAACTTTTATTATTGAAGGCAGAAAGACAATGAACAGAGAGTATACAAGGATTTGACAAACGCTGCGAAGAATGGAGTAAGGTGGACAAGATGTCCTGTAGGTGTCACTGAGATGTTTTTTTTTGTGTGTGTCAAGTGGTCAGAGAGGCTTCTTGGATAGCCATCTAACAAGAGACTGAATGAAGGGAGGTATCCACATGGTTTTCAGGGGAAAGTTTGCCAAAGGGGAAAAGTGACTTGTTAGATAAGTGAAGCTAAAAAGTTCTCTGCGAACCGCACCCAAAAGTAAGTGTTGAAATCAAGCCGTGCCCTGCCCTACGTTACTCCACAGTGGGTTTCCAGACTGTCCCTTTCCCTCAGAGATTCCATTTTATAAGTAGCTTTTGACTCCACTTTGAGGGAGGATGACTGTGGCCTCTGGGTGGACTCAGAAACTACACCAGCTGTCAGGCACCATTCATCCAGCACAGAATGATAAATGATTTACTCCTGGGAACAGAAAGGGAGGCAGCCTATGAGTTAGCTGGGGTGAACTGCAACGGGAAGGTTCATGGGCACATTAAAATCACATCGGATGTCAGACCAAAAGAGGGACCTTTCTCACCTGGATCCCATAACTGTAGTGACATGGGCCCACATCAGCTGTCAACTGGTGACCTTGTGTGCACATTAAGAATTGACTGTTTCTTTGGCTCTGCTTGGTTCCCTGCTATTCATGTAACCTACTGGACTGCCTGCCCACCTCCCTGCCTGCCTGGGCCTATACTGAACCCATCACTTCCTGCTCTCTGAGTCTGGTTTGCCTTTTACCTCGAAGCTGAACCCTAAGGCTTCACTCTCAAACCTCACTCCAGCAGGTCCAGCAGCAGCTCCTTCCTGGATTTTATTCCTTTATTTTCCTTTATTTTATCAATATAGACTCTCAGCCCACTTATGAAATCTCCTGATTTCTGATACATTATATTCATTCTGTAACCCATATGCATGTATATGGGCTTTATCTATATATTTACGTCTATATACGTGTATATATGTATATATATATGGTGTGTGCTGTGTGATATGAGAGTTAATGTTAGTAATTTAGGTTGGAATGAAAGCACTTGCATTCATCTTGGCCAGGTTACCAAGTTAGATGGGATTATATGACAAATTGTGTCATTGACACTGCTAAACTTTGTGAGTTTATTGTTATTTAATAACAATAAATAAATAAATTTAATGTTAACCTTTGTTTCTAGTATAGCACACTCACAATTGTAAGACATGCTCACATGCACTCAAACTCTGCCACAGTATAGCTCCAGATTATTTTCTTATCTTCCTCTATGTTTACTTCTTTATTGCTTATGGTCTGGCTGAGTCCTTTCTCTTTTTCAACTAAACAAACACGAGTCTCATTTAACACATACTCACCAATTCCTCTGCTATGAGATTTTTGGGGAGGGAGGATGATCAGAACGCTATTAAATCAACCAGGCTGATAAATGCCATGAGATAGGTCTACAAGTGTCCTGAGGATGTTCACTATGTGGCAAAGTAGATATAATACAGGTGATTCAGGGAAATACTTAGTGCAGGCTATTCCAGTCAGAAAATTGCCTTTCAGCAACTAAATATACTTTGCTATTTCAGGTGTACACTTTGGGAAAGGGAGTGGTAACAAAGCTATCGACAAGGACCTAACTCAGTTGGAACTGGAGGAAACTGGGTAATGAAAGTCCTGCTGTAATGGGGAGCAGTTGATTCTGACTTTCTAGGAGTACTGACTGGTTCAACTTCTTTTTGTCTTAAATTAAAATATAATTTACATACAGTACAATTTACTCTCACTAGGGTATAGTTTTGTGAGCTTTAACAAAAATATTCAGTTTATTATAGCAATCAAATAGAGAACAGGTCTATGAACCCTGAGATGTTTTCATGTCCTATGAGAGTTACTGTTGCTCTCCTCCTCAACCCCCAGAAACCATGGATAGTTTCTCCTTTTTCAAGAATGCCATAAAATAGAATGTAGCCTTTTGTGTCTAGACACTTCCACTTAGCATGATACATTGTTACTTCTGTACAAATTACTCATTCACATTCGTTTATTTCTGAATATTACCTCATTGGATGGCTACACAACAGTTCGCTTATCCATTCCCCAGTTGCAGGACATTCCTTTTGTTTTCTACCTTGGGAGATTATAAATGCAGTCACTAGGAAAATCTGTGTGAAGATTTCTGTTCAAATACAGGTTTTCATTTCATTTGGGTAAACACATAGCTGTAGGATTGCTAGATCATATATTTATGAGAAACTGCTAAATAGAGGGCCAGGATGTAGCTCTGTGGTAGAGTTACTACCTTGTGCTGCAGCTCTGGGTTCAATTCCTGGTGCAACAACAGCAGCAGAAGCAGCAACAACAGAACAATCAATGCCCCTTGCTAAATTATTTTCCACACTGACTGTTCATATTATTGTTCTCCCACCAGCCAGCCACCTGTGGACTTCTAATTACTGTATTGCATTGCCAGCTTTGGTTTTGCTATTCCTTTAAAGGACTATTTTAGGAATGGAGAGATGGCTAAGAATTTAAGGTATACACATAAAAATAAATGAAACATTTTAAAAATAAAAATGGCTGTTCTAATAGGTACACAATGCTCTTATTGTGGCTTTAATTTGCATTTCTGAATTGGACATTATTTCATGTATATATTAACTATCTGTGCATGTTGGTGAAGTCTCTTCTCAAATTAAAAAATGTTTATTTATTTATATTTTACAGGCATGAATGTTTTGCTTGCGTGTATGTAAGTGCATCTGTGTCATGCAATGCTCCTGGAGGCCAGAAGAGGACATTGGATCCTCTGGGACTGGAGTTAGAGATGGTTGTTACCTGCCATGTGGGTGCTGGGAACTGAAAATGGGCCAGTGCTCTTAACCACTGAGCCATCTCTCCAGTCAGCAAATTTTTTTTGTTGTTTATTAACTTTTTTGTTAATAAGGGAGGGAGGGTAAGGTGGGAAGAACAATTAAACATCTAGTTACTGATTTTTTTCTTGGACTGCTAAATTTCTGGTTCCTGTTTTTCCTTTACCTTCATGGCTTTCGACAATCAAATCTTTTTTCAGATGCCAGTAGAAAAATCTATTTCTAACCCCCATTTTTTGACTGGTAATTCCCATTTTTCTACAAGATATGTTTCTTTTCTAGTTCTTGTTTTTCTCTAGGCAGAAATTTCCTTTTTCCTTCACAGAACTTCATTTCATCGAGGATTGGTGATTCAAGGATTCAGTCAGAAGTGAACTTCCAAGCTATTGGACGGGGAGGGGTATCCCATGAATTGACACCTGGTGAGCAGTTCCTAAGTTACTACAAGCCTAGCAGAATTGAGGGGGAGACCCAGGGGATAGAAATCTCAAAAGGCATTAAAGACCCCAGAACAAGGTCCTTCCAGAGACCCCTCAGAGGAGTCTGTGCCTCTTGCCAATAAACTTGACTTTTGTGTTGCTCTGAGCAATCTACTTGTCTTTTAATTCTTCTACCATCAGAGAAAAAGAGCACAGCAGCCCAGCTAGTATCACATCAGCTCTGTAGTTATTACCTCTCGGTTACCCACAGTTCTTTACTTCTTTAGTTTCTGTCTGTATATGGATTAGTCTATTCTGGACATTTCATATAAATGGAACCATATAATCTGCAATGTTTTATGATTGGAAGGTTCTTTATATATTAAAGCCCTATAATATAAAAATTGAAAAAATTAACTACCGTATATGATTTGCAGATATGTTCTCTCAAATTTAGGACTTTTGAAAAGTCTCTTAATAGCATTTTTCTGTAGCACAGAATTCTTAATTTTGATCAAGTGCAGTTTATCAGCTTTTTCTCTTATGAGTCATCTTTTTAGAGTTGTAATTAAGAAATCTTTGCCCAACCTATAATCACAAATGTGGAGGGAAGGCCATTATTAAGAGACAAGAAAAAATGGAACATGTCTCCGTGAGGAGATTTTCACAAGCTTGGTCCAGTAATCCCCAGTAGAAAAGCCACACCTCCAGATAAACTGAGAGCAGCTGAGCCCAGTAAGCTGGTCCCACAGAGGGAGAAGCTCCATAGTCAGTGATTCCGCCTCTGCTGGGTCTGGACACTGAGGCACCTGGACGGCCCATTATTTGCATGGCTGGGATTGTGTAACTGGAAACTATACACACAAAGGCTCATACTGAACAGGACTGAACCCCAGCCAGTGTGGAAAGTATGTGCCAGGAAACCGCACATAAAGTCAGGCTAATTCTCTCTTCTAGTGATTAAATCATGAGTAATCAGCCAAGGTGCCTGTACTACAGCTCATATCTTGGTCTGTTTCTTTTCTTTTCTTTCTTATTTTAAATGGTCAGGTTCCTTGAATATGCTAAACATCATTTATTACAAATGAAAAGGAAGTGAAATGTCTTGCCTGTGGCCACCCAGCAGGACTCCACTTAGATGTTATGGATTATAAGGCTCACTGGTTACCTGGTATTGCTTTCTAAAACCAAAGACCTCTACTAACATTTTCCTTGAGCTCCACGTTTTAAGAATACGTTTATTCAACATTGTAATAACTTACTGTAGTTGGCTCAGGAATGTCCTCCAAAAGCCCGTGTGTTAAATGCTTCATCCCCAGAGTAGTGCTAGCATTCTCTACTGGCAGGTCCCTTGGTCACTAAGGTCATGCCCTGGAAGGGGATTGTGAAACCTCAGTCTGTTCATCTTTGTTTCCTGGATCATGTACCATGAGATACTACTTTACCACAGGCCCCAAATCATGGGGTCAATCGATTATGTACTGGAACCTCCACAACTGTGAGCCAAGATATGTGTCAGTCAGGCCTTTTGTTGCTGTGGCAAATGCCTGGAATAGTTTAAAGGAGAAATGATTTATTCTGATTCTGATTTCAGAGGTCTCAGTCACTTTGGGCCTGAGAAGCATGAGGTGCAGCCCAGTATCATGGTGGGAGGAGAATGTGGTGAAGGAGACTAGGCATGACACCAAGAAGAAGGAGAGAGAGAGAGAGAGAGAGAGAGAGAGAGAGAGAGAGAGAGAGAGAGAGAAAGCCTTCAAATACATATCTCCAGTGACCACTTGACCACTTCTTCCAACTGAATCCAGCCTTCTACAGTTCCATCAATTCCTAATAGACTGTTCAAATCCTGAATCCATCAATGGACTAAATTATTGATTGGGTGTGAGTCCTCATTATCTAATTGTCTCTGGACCCTCTCATAAAGACACTGTATTAGTGATTTTTTGTTGCTGTGACAAAATACCATGACCAAGGCGATTTATAGAAGGACTTTATTTTGGCTTACAGTTCCAGAGGGCCAAGAGTCCATCATGGTGGGGAGACATGCAGCAAGCAGCCGGCATGGTGGTAGGAGCCGAAAGCTGAGTGATCACATCTCAAAGTAGAGTGAGAACTAGAAGTGTGCAGAAGTGTGCCTGAACCTTTACCAGCTAAGCCATCTCTCCTTCTCAAGGCTCTGAACTCTCAAAACCTGCCCCAGCTACATGCTTTCTCCACAAGGTCACACCTCCTAAACCTCCCCAAACCTTGCCACCAACTGGGGATTAAGTGTTCAAATACCTGTGCTTATGGGGATATTTTTCATTCATACCACTGCACACACCTAGAAATATACTTTATCTCCTAGAAGGCACTCAGTTTAATTAAGTGGACAGTCAAGATTAAGCATCCCAGTTATCAAATATTTTGTCACAAAAACCCTTGGACACGTTGTGTGCTGATGTTGAACATTTTAGAGATGGCCAATGGTGTCTTCTTACTAAAGTTCCTCGTGCTATGTCTGTATAATTAAAGAGAATCCTGAAATTGCAAGCAAATCAATCTTTCGCCTACTTTTTAATTCTTTTGCTAGCACTTTTAATTCTTAGTCTTTGACAAACTGGAATTTCAAAAATAATTGCATGCTAAAATACTTCAGTTTTTCAGTCTAAAAACATTGGTTTGGGAATGGCAATATGAAGCATCTGTCATCCATGGCTAATTTCTTATTCTTTTTACCCATCAGAACATTCTCTTTGTACTCTGTGATTGACGACTGTCATAACTTGGATATTAAATGTCCTCCCAAAGCCCACAGTACCCAGTTTTTGGTACTAATGAGAGGTGGTGGAACCTTTGGGAGATGGGTCCTACTGGGGGAAAGTTAGGTCATTGGCATGTGCCCTTAAAGGAGTTTTTCGACTCTGGTCTCCTCTTTTTTTCTCTTTGATTCTTGGATTTGATGAGGTGAATCAACTTCCTTTCCAATACGCTCTCATCATGATATACTTCTTAGATCAACAGGGCCAAGTGAGTTAGATGGTAGCCTCTGAAACTGTGAGCTAAAATAAACATTTCCTTCTTAAAAGTGTACTGTTACAGATATTTTGTCATAGTAACAGAAAGCTGACTAAGAATCAATGTTATAGACTTAATGGAAAAGGCACTAAAACTAGGATCACTTTTCTTCATCAGAAGATTGTATTTTCTGGTGTCCCTTGCATTTTAATTGAGGTGTATGACAGGTGCTGAGGTCTAGCCGGGATGTGGGCAGTAATGCATGTTCTGTCTTCCCTTTCCACAGAGGTTAGGGATCTATTCTGGTGGAAAAGAGAATGACGAAAGGTGAGATTTGGGATCATAGAGGAGATGAGGGAGCTCTTCCAAGAAGAGTTCTCTGAGATGTACTTACCTGTGACATGAGTGAGAAACTAATCTTTGTCAACTTCTGAGATGTTGGGTCTTGTTACAGCATACCCTGACCCTTCCTAATACTAGATTAAACAAATGAGATAAATTTTCTCATAGAACAAAGCTTTTTATCTGTTCTATGCTGGATTCCTTATATTATTTATTGAAATGTAAAACATTCTGCTGCTTTAAAAGATCTCAGAATGAGTTATTGAATTTAAGCTGCATTTTAAAGATAGAATTCAGGGACTTGAGGGATGTGATTTGTTTTGAGACACACAGTTGAAGTAGGGCTAGAGTCCAATTCTGATTTCTGTAGTTTTGGCCCTCCCTGTCTTTTGGTAATGACAGTTGATCTTCCCCATCTTTCTGTTGAGGCAAGTGCTTCATGCAAGGTTCATTTTCATCTCTGAACTCCAGGCCTGCCTCATTTGTATAATTTGTAACCTAGCACTCAGTGATTAGCTTTGTGATGAATGTGTGACCCAGAATGGACCAAACCCCAACCAATCCCAGGTTTTTTGCTGAAACTGTGGGTTGCTGAATCAATATTAGAACTCCAGCTGAGGTTGAGCAAGGAGGATATCCTAGAAATCTAGAGTGGGAATGGAGTTAACACAGTAGAAAATAGAGCTAAATAAAACATGTAGACAGACAGAAGGGCCTAATGATGGCTTTTGAGTATCTGGATCCAGCCATGCCCAAAGCCTGAACCAGTGAATTTCTTTATTGCCAATTTTCATTGATTCTGTCCCTTGCACCTGAAATGCGCCTGACTTACATATGTTGTTGGCACCTTTTCCTCAAGGGACAGGGGAAACTGTTTTTCATCTGTTTGTTGTTGTTTTTTGACAAGATCAGAGAGTTTGTGATGAAGTACTTCAAGTCTCCCAGAATCCAAGGCTGGTGACTCCCTTTTGTCTCAGGAAAGCCCCACACAGGAAGGACTCTGCAGTGCTTTTAATCCCACCTTAGTACATGCATCTCTGTCCTAAGTTTCATGAAGGAATACTAAACATAGCACTCACCCAGGAGTAGTTGGTACTTAAGCTTTGCTGAAATTGAAAGAAATATTCACAGAAGAATGTGCAGAGAGTATAATGTTTGCTGAAATAAGACCCACAAATGATACACCAACATATTTAATCTCATTAATATTATACATAAAGCAGATACTGTCAACAATGAGTTTGTCAAAGAGTAAAAGTTAACTGGGGGAGGAGAAATACTACTTTCATGGGCTGCTAGAATTAGCAGGGCAATGTCTTCCAGACTTTTTGGAGCATAATTTGACAGTGCCTATGCAGGCACAAAAGATGTGGGCTTTCCTGCTTATCAGTTAATCTACAAAGAAACTCCAACGAATCTGCAAAGGCATAAGTAGATGCAAATGGGTAGAGAAGTATTTGAAAAAGCAAAAGTACCAGGAACAAGTGCCAATGACAGGGGACTGTCTCTATGAATCCCAGCACATCCAAATCATGGAACCAATTTCAGCTGTAAAAAGAATGAGGTAGGGCCGGGTGTGTGGGGATGGGAAGCATTGAGGGCATATGATGCTATTAATGTTGAAATGAAAATGAAATGTTACCCAAATTAAGATGAAAATGGGAAGTAGGACTAGGGCGTCAGGGGACTTTTATTTTCAGCTAATTAATCTTCTTTATGGGCTGGAGAGATGGCTCAGTGGTTAAGAGCATGGATTACTCATCTGTATGATCTGTATGAATCTGTAGGATTCAAGTTTGGTTCCCAGCACACTTACAACCACTTGCAACTCCAGCTCCAGGGGATGTGACACCCTCTTCTGGCCTCTATGGGCATATGTACTCATATGTGCACATACCCTTCCCACATATGCACATAATTAAAAACAAATCTTAAAAAATCTTTACAAGTTGATTTCTTAAATTATGAGCCTATATTATCTTATGATTTTACACATTCATTTGAAACCCAATAATAATAATAATGATGACACCTGAGGAGAAAAATTCAAATGGCTGAAGGGACGTACATATTTCTCCAGTCATATGAAACAACAGATACAGAACTAATTTATTCCTAGTATACACCGAGTCTTCTTAGGAGGAGGGAAGAACGGTGAGGAAGGGTGAAGGACACTGGTGGGTACTTCTCTGTGCCCTTCTTAGGGTCACTCTCCGTGTGTGGGCTGCCTGCATCAGGCTTACGGAACCTCCACTGAGGCACTGGGAAAACACTTTGGAAACCCTGCCCGTGGCTCTTGCTGAGGGTTCCCTAGGTCTGGATGCTGCACACGGGGGGACCAGACAGTGAGGCACTGGAGTCCCCAGGACTGGCCCCACTTCCTGCTAGCCCCCTTGGGCCAGGCCTACCTGGCACTCAAACACTCATTAGGCAAGATAGGTCTGTAGGCAAATATTTATCCTTGTGCAGCTGTGGCTGCAGGTGCAGGGCAGAGTCCTGTTTACAAAGTGCTCAGCCAAGCAAGCTCTGTCTATTTGCTGAGTGCCCTTCCTGGCCCAGCTTAGATGCCCACCTGGGAGCAGCCTGGGACAGAAGCACGTATGCCAAGTGAAAAGTCAGGAGATGCTGGTAGCCAAGCCTTGCGAAGGCCTCACATCAAATCGGGACATCTGATGTGGCTTATATGTCAAACAAGCCCTGCTGTCTTCCTCTCTCTTGCAGCCTGCTCCTGTGCTGCCTGCTCGTGGGTCACTCTCCACCTCTTTCCAGGCTCTTTCTTCAGACTCAGCTCTCATGCTTACTTCCTGGGTCTCCTCACCCACCTCTGTTCCAGAGTGGTAATAGTTACTATTAACCCTTGTGCTTCCCGGCTCCCAGCCAATAACAGGAAGGATGCCTAAGACCTCTCTATGTATACGTTCCTAAATGCTTCATTTTATTTTATTTTGTGATGCTGGGGATCAAATCCAAGGCTATCTGAATGCTATGGGCCAGGGCTTTACTACTGAGCTAGTCTTTCCAAGTCTTATAGGCTTTAAATCATACTGGATGACTTCCAGTATCTAATCCAGTGTAGACACTAGACAAACCATTGCTGCATCACCTCATCCAGAGAACAATGCCAAGACAAAAAGTGTCTGTTCATGTTCAGGAAAAAAGACACAACTTTTTTCCTGAATATTAAGTTTGTAAACAGGGAACCCACAGATTTGGAGGGTGACCGCTCTTATTTGTCCACCCTTACCTGGTTCATGTTTGTCCTCTCTGTGAGGTATTTGATGGGCGAGGACAAAGGACTTTCACACTGCACTTCCCGGGAAAGGAGGAAGGGGATGTATGATGGCGGACGTGAGGGTAGAGGGAGGGGCTGGACAGTTATAACAGGCTTTGAGTGCTACACCAGCAGTTTGGGTTTTGTCTAGTGGAAATGGGAAATGGCTAGGGAAGTAAATGCAAATAATGTAAGCAAGAAAATGATAACCAGATCCTAAATCGAACAGTGTATGTTCTACGAGACCCCACCTCACCTGTTGCCCCACCACACTCCTTTCCTGTCTCCCCCGCACCCCTGTCCACTGGCCTCTTTGTTACTTCTTTTCTCTTTGCTACTTCTTGGTCAACCTAGGAGTACTCCAGCCTCTGGGGTGCTATGGTCTGATATTTAGGATGTCTCCATCCTTTCGAATCCATGTGCTGAAGCCCAGTCTCCAGGATGATTGTGTTAAGGAGGTGGTGCCTAAGAAGGTGAGAGGCCATAAGGGTGTATCCTTGTGAATAGCATTGGTTCTTATAAAAGAGCCCCATTCTATGACAGCTGCCTTGACTCTTTTAACATGTGGAGATAGGTGAAAAAGTACTGTTAATGAAGCAGAAAGTGGGCCTAATCTACTAATCCCAAGTGCGTTGATCTTGGGATTTCTAGCTGCAGACCTATGAACAATATATTTCTGGTTATAGGTGCAATGGAATGCGTCTTCCAGAATTTGTGTGCTGGGAGCTGATGCCGCCTCCCCAGCCCTCACTTCCTGTGCAGTGGTGTTGGAGTGGGACATCTAAGAGGAGATTGGTCAGAAGGGCTCTGTTCCTGAATAGATGAATGTTGTCTCAGGAGTGAGCTCCTGATCGAAGGATGAATCTAGCTTCTTCTCTATCCTTCCTCGCTCTCATGTCCCCCTCCATGATCTCTTCCTCTTGCACCATTCTCCATATGATGGGATGGTGCTACAGGAAAGTCTGGTCTCTAGAACTGAAAGAATTAACTTTTTCATTATGAATTACCGAATCTGTAGCATTCTGCTATGAAAGCACAAAATGGATTAAGATAATAAACCATCCATTTATGGTATTTTGTCATAGCAGCTTAAATAGACAAGGCAGGGCTTTTGAACTTGCTATTTTCTGTCTAGAATACTTTTCTCTTGAGCATCATAGTTAATCTTCTTGTTAAAATCTCAACTCCTGATGTCACCTCACTAGAGAGGTCTTCGGGGACACAATAGACAAGAGATCCTCATTGCCCAGTGTCCTTGTTCTGTTGTCGTCTGTAACAGTTGTTTATTGTCTGTCTTGCTCCAGGGATAGGAGCTCCAAGAAAGCAGGAGTAGGAGTGTCCTCCCTCTTGTTTCCTGCTCTGAGCCTAGAACATGTAGCTTTAGGCTCTTTGAATGCTTGCTTGCTGAATGAATGAATGTATAACATTAAGTCAAACCATCTAAGTCCTGGAGTGAACTAAGCGCTGCTCACATGGGCCCACTCTGGCCCTGCTTTGCAGATCCCTCACTTAGCGTCCTTTGTGCTGCATATCAGCAGGAGGGGCTTATGACCGGCCTTAAAAAATGATTAGCTCTGGCACAAGAGTATCATCATCACACAGACGGCTAGGATGAGAGATGCCTGCCGGCTCATGGCTTCATCAAATCAATTTTTAAAAACTCATGCATAGGAATTGCAGCAAAGAGGAAAGAGCCTGTTTCTGAGGCGGGTGTTCCCTGTGTTCAGTCTCCAACTCGGTTGCTTATTCTGTGTCCTGAGACCAAGTAAGCCCCTGCCATGAACTTTGGCCACCTCTGATAAAATGGAGACAATGTTCCTTCGAACAGGGCTGGTGCGGAAAGCATTTCAGCAGTAGTATGTGCTGGACCACACGATATGCTTTGCATGCTTTTGGGTTGTCAGGTAAGCTGAGTCACATGTTTTCTTAATCAGTTAGTCACATCTGGCCATAGGAACGGAAGCGCCCATGTACTGATCATACTGGGTGCCTGGCCACGCTGCGGTGCCTCACCTCATGCAGCCCTCTTTGCGACCCCATATGTAGTGCTGTTCACACCCTCATTTTACAGCTGAGGCCACACAACTCTTGTGAATGGAAGAGCTGGAACTGGAAGCCAGATTATCATTCCTGATGCTGGAGTATAATTTTTACCACCCCACCCCCCTTTAGCAAAAAGTCTTACTTTGTAGCTGAGGCTGGCCTCTGACTCATGATCTTGGTGCCTCAGCCTCCTGAGTGCTGGGATTACAGGTGTGGGCTACTGTAATTACCACTGTGACTTGTTCCTAATTTATCAGTGGGGCAAATCAGGCTCAGGGAGGCCTATACTTTGCTCTGGGCAAAATCAGGAAGTGCTGAGATGAGATAATCCAGGTCTACTGATATTTCATTTGTGCTCTCCTCTGGCCTGTCCCTTTGCATTTAGGGCAACAGCTAAATATTTCATTTCTCCTGGACTGGGCACAGTAAGTGATTGAGAAGGGATGGTTTTTCAAGGATCTGCTGCTCCATACCAGCTGAATGGGGGAGAGGAAGACTCGTGGATAAGCATAGGAAACCCACATCTAGTCTACAAATCATTCTCCTCATTTCTGTCTCCTGCTCTCCCTCTTCCCTTCCCTGGCCTCCTCCTAGAGCTCTGTACTAATTAATCAGCAGACATTAGCTATTCCAGCTGGGACCAAGTGGGAGTAGGCTCATTAGTGCAGAATGACATTAATATGAATCTTTTTGAGACAAATGCAATGATTGAGGGTTGGTGCCTGTGCAGGGCTGTCTCGGGAGCTGGCACAGGAAAAAGCACACATAGCGCACCATGCCGATGTGAGAGGAGCACCAGCAGGCCAGGTCTCCAAGGTGCCTTGACAGAAGAGAGGGGTAAAGGAACTGTAACTTGTGCAAAGACTGTGCTAACTGGTGCTGACTGGTTTGTTCCCCAGAATGCCTGGAGGAAATCCAGCACCCCTCCTTACTCTGTATTCTAGAAATCATCTCTCCCCATACTGACTTTCTTACCAGACTGAGAATCTCCCCATCGTGAGGCAGGGACCCACATTGCTGGGGAGCTAGTTCCTCTTCTCTGCTTTGTAGGGGCTGTGTCAAATGGATCCTGAAAATGTAACTCTCTCACAGGTCACCCTTATAGCGGACAAATTGGAGCGGTGGCCTTTGGGACTGAATGGTTTGGGGCAAGGTCCACCCCCTACCCTTTTGCTCCCTCACACTGGCCATCAGAAAAGGCCACTTCAGTCTCCTTGAGGCTGTTGAGGATCATTAGGTGACATGCTTTGTGGAGCATGGACCAGAGGAGAGGAAATGACCTTCTTCCTTCTTCTCCTTTACCCAGTAGAGCTAAAATCAGCACTCTTAATTTTTACAAGTTTTTTTATTATTGTATATGTGTGTATGATGTGTGTATGGGCACACATGTCATGTGTGTGTGTGTGTGTGAGTGTGTATGTGTGTGAGTGCGTGTGTGTATGTGTAGGAGAGAGGGCAACTTTGTGGAGTCAGTTTTTTCTGCCTTTACATGGTTCTGGAGATCCAAGTCAGGTTGCCATGTTTGTGAAACAAGTGCCTTCACTGGTGAGCCATCTTGCTGACCCTGAATATGGACATTCTTTGCTTTCAGAGACAATAAGAATCAAACTAGGCTTAGAAATTGAATTCTGCTGACTTCCTGTGCTGCTCATTTCTTCTCTCACTCATTCATTCACATATTAATTACATCCCACATGACAGCAGTGACTAGGTTCCAAAGATAAAAGGAGCCCGACACTGTTCCCATATCAGAGGGGCTCATAGTGCAGTGAAGAATTAGTATGGGGAGAGACTGTTGCTTGAATATAGAGTAAGGGAGCAGTTGGATTCCTCCAGACATTGTTTCAGACGTACTGTCTCCTGGTCCTGATGGACATGTGTATCACATCACCTTTATTTTCCTTCAGGAAATGTGGCCAATACATCTGTAGTCTTCGGCGTTGTGGAGTAGTGTTAATTTGGATAGGTGAGAATTATGCTCTCGATCTTAAGGTCATGTGTCAAAGTCCCCAGTTCACAGTGTGGTTGTGGGATCTTTAGGAGGTAAACTAGGGGCATACCTTTGAGGAGTGCATGGGGTCTTGGTGGCTCCTTCATCGTTTGTTGTTTGCTGGCCACCATGAGGTGAGCAGCTTTGCTTTGTCCTGTGCTCCCAGGAACGCTGTAGCTGGACAGTGTAGTGGGTCTATTTTCAGTGTGATGAGGACCTCCACCCTGAGTCCATGGTGGCTGCAGCACTTTCCGTGCCCAGCCGAGCGCGGAGGGTCCTTGTTTCCTGCACCCTCACCAGAATTTGTTCTGTTTCTTTTCTTAATGATAGTTATTCTAACTATTGAGCATTAATGTACTATTAATCTGCATTTCTCCAATGACTAAGGGGCTGAACATTTTTTCATAGGTTTACTAGTCATTTGTACTTCATGTTTTGAGAACCGCATTCATTTCATTGAGTTATATTTTGATATTTAGGTTTTTTTAAATTCTTCATAGATTCTAGGTGTTAATCATATGTTAGATATATAGCTAGCAAAGACTTTTTTTTTTTGCTTCCATTCTATAGACATCTCTCATCATTTTAAAATTCTCTGTATGCATGATGTATGTGTGGGCACATGTGCCATGGGAACATGTGGAGTTCAGAGAACAACTTTGCTGTTAAAAGTTTCTAAAACCTTTGCTTCTGAAAGTACAATGTAAATTTTCCGAGTTCTTGTCTTAAGCTGGTGATCCAGGCATCTGCACTTCCTCTTACTCTCCTCTGTACGTCGCACTCTCCCTGCTTGAGGCTGAGCCCTGTGGGAAGCCTTGGACTCGGTTCTGCTTTTTAAGGTTACCTTTCTTTCTTTGCTACTGCTACCCATAGGGTGGTGACTCTGAAACCATCTACCCTTTACCCTCATCTACCATCTTCTCTCTGTGGGGAGAACATTTAAAATGTACTCTTAGAAATTTTGAAGCATGCAATACATTGTTAGTAACTATAGTCATCAAATGCATAATGAATCTCTTTAATTTATTCTTCCCATCAAACTGAAATATTTTATTTATTAGCTAACATCTCTCTAATCTTCCCATCCTCACACTGCAACCCCTGGTAACCACACTCAATTTTGCTTCTGTGATTTTGATGTGTTCAGATTCCACACATGTTCTAGTTTGCCTTCAATTGCTGTGGCAAAACACTCTGACCAGTACCAACCTGGGGAGAAAAGGTTTATTTGGCTCACATCTCCCAGGTCACGGTTCATCACTTAGGGAGCCCAAGGTAGAACTCAGGGCAGGAACCTGGAAGCAGGAGCTGAAGCACAGGCCATGGAGGAACACTGCATACTGGCTTGCTCCCCTGGTTCATGCTCAGCCTACTTTCTTATACAATACAGAATAACCTGTCCAGGGGTGACACCACCCACAGGG
This sequence comes from Eospalax fontanierii, assembly GCA_035773235.1. Taxonomy (NCBI): domain Eukaryota; kingdom Metazoa; phylum Chordata; class Mammalia; order Rodentia; family Spalacidae; genus Eospalax; species Eospalax fontanierii. The sequence goes on from CM069526.1 coordinate 57,210,124, forward strand.
AGCTGGACCCTCGCACATCACTGAACAATCAAGAAAATACCCCACAGACATGGCCACAAACCAGTCCAATGGAGGCAGTTCCCCAGCTGAGTCTCCCTCAACCTAGGTATGTCAATTTGACACTATAACTATCCAGCATAGCATATGAGTCTGATATCGTATGACATTTGTCTTTCTGGTCTGGCTTATTTCTCTTCATATAATATCTTTGAAATTCCAGTTTAATTGGGTATCCTACTTTGTCTTTTCTCCAGAATTTGACCTTCCTAGCTGTGGGCCTCTGTAAGACTTTGGTTTTGCTCTGAGATGGAAGCCACTGGACAGTATAGGACAGCGTGGAGGGGATGCTGGTGGCTTCGCAGCTGTGCTATGAGCAGACTAGCCAGCAAGCACAGCATCTTGCTTCCCTCACCTTTGGAGATAAGTGGTGATGGATGTAATGGAGCTGAAGTGTGCAAATGCTGAGGAATCTGGCTGTGTTTTGAAGACAAAGCTGACCCCCTATGCTAATGGGTTAGTTGTGCGTTGGAAGAGGAAGACAGGGTTCAAAGAGGACTCCAGGGCTTCAGGCCTGGGCAACCGGAAAGATCAGAGAAGTTTCTGTGTGTGTAAATGGATTGGGACTTATTGTTAAGAGATGCCTACTAGACAGCAAGAGGGGACACGGAGTAGGAAGCTGTGGTCATGGGACTGGCTGGAGTTGGTCAACAGGACAAATGTCATCAAAAACCAAGCACCCGGCTAAGGGCTCCATGGAAATGAGTGGGTAGAGTTGTGGCTCAATTACCCAGCATCTTCCCAGCCTTGGGGAGGATGGTACACTACGGTGTGGTGGCCACTGGATACTGCTGGTTCCTCTGATGTGCTGTGAAGAGTGAGATTGGTATGGCCTTAAGGACAGGGAACCATGGAGCTTCTCAGCAGAGCAGATCTCAGTGCTAGAAAGTCCTCTGGGAAGGGCTGCAAGGAGCCTGTGGCAGCAGCCCTGGCAAAGCGAGGTAGTGGCTGGAAGGCACAAGGGAGGGTGGGTTTGCGTGTGGCATGTGGGGCCGGCGGCAAGATGAATGTGAGGAGCAGGAAGTGGATGTCAGAGCCTTTGAAAGCTTTCACAGTGCTGTGGAGTGCAAGAAGAGGATCCTATGCTTTTGTCCCAGAAGAGTGCAAACTGTCCCTACTCCATCTCCCAGCACCCTATGGCCATTGTGCTTGTTAGCAAGGAACAGTCCTCAGAGGGAACATATGTGCTGTTATTTTTAGGTGATTAGCCACACATCGTGGAGCGTTTGACAGTCATGGGTAAACAAAAGCCATTTGTCAAAATGAGATGTTCCAGCCTTGTCCCCTTCAGCAGGCCAGTTGCCTCGCTGTGAATTTCTGTTGCATCCGCAGCGATGCTAATTAGCTCTGTGGCTCCTGAATAATAATGGCCGTATTTACTCAGGTCTCTGCACGCCAGAAGCTGTGCAAATGTCTTCTTGAAGTGTCCTAAGGAGTCACAGGTGCTTCTTATTGGAATTGGAGAGGCTGAGGCTAATGGATTGGACTGACTTACTCAAGGCTTTGGCAGAATAAGACGAGGCTCTGGGTCCCTGGATTTGAGTGAGCCTGAAGCCTGTGAAGGGAGAGGAACTTCTCTGATGAGCAGCTTAGATGTCATTCTTCATACTGAGCTCAAATCTGGCTCCTGTGGATTCCATCCAAGGGATTCCCCCGAACCTTCTCCATAATAACTCAGGTAACTAGGGAATGAGGCAACTCATAACTCATTATGAATTTGCTAAGGGAGTTGGGTGAAAAGCAGAGTTGCTGCCTATGTCCAGCTCACAGTGAGTGCACTGGGCCCATCGGTTCATCTTCAAATATGCCACCTAAAATTGACCCTCCATACCTGTAGTTTCTGTGTGCATGGATTCCATCAATCATGGTGGGAAAATATTCAGCAAAAAGTTTTGTTTGTGCTTAACACACACAAACTTCTTATTATTATTCCCTAAATAATATAGTATAGCGATCACTGAGCATTTACATGGCACCAGGGATTCCAAGTCACCTAGGGACTAGAAGGAACAGGTGCAAGGGTTACATGAAAACACCATGCCACTGTGTCTGGGAGACTGGAGCATCTCAGATTTTGGCACCCATGTAGGAGTCTGGATCCTCCCACCCCTGGAGAACGGAGAAATGTCTGTATGTTATTATGAAAACCTGAGTGTGCTAAGACAGATGTCTTCTAGATTTCCAGGCCTTTCTTCCCACTCCTGTGAGACAGCTCTGATAGCCTTGGGGAGAGGAAGCTCTTTGGGTCCTGTTTGCAACACTGGCCTCTGGTGTGTGTAGAGTGGGGGGAGGGGCCCTGGCCTGATATAGTTCATCTCTGGCATCACCTGGAGCATACTCTCAGGACCCACATTCCTCCTGATATGTATCAACCATATCCTGCACCTCCTTTGTCCTGTGAGGCCCAGTAGGCCTATAGCTTATGCTGTGACTTATTCTTCATCATTGGCTTAACCTATTTTCTGTTGCTATGTCAGGATACCTGAGAAAACTTAGAAAAAAAATGAGGTTTATTTTGGCTTGGGAAGTCCATGATCATGACCCTAGCATCTAATGAGATGAGGGTCTCATGGGGAAAGCAGAGGGAAGAGGAGGAGGGATCAGGCTTGCTTTGTAATGACATGCTTTGGAGGAAATGCTCAATTCCATGAGTGTGAGCTGTCTTTCCTCAGAGGTAGCTGCAATGCACTCAGAGGGTGGTGCTCGCTAACCTGAACACCTCTCATCCGGCCCCACCGCCCAACACTGCCCTATTGGGAATCCATTGTCAACCTGCATTTTGAAGGAACATGCCAGATTTGAACCACAGCATTGGCCTAGTGGCTGGGAGAAGACGTGATACAGATGCCAAGCAGGAGGCCTATCTAGTGAAGAGGCTTCTGCATGGTGTTCAAGTATGGCAGGGTACCAGCTCTCAGCAGGGAAGGTGGCAGTCTGTGTAGGCTCCTAAGGTTAGAGGAATCTGGAGAGGAATTATTTTGCCAAACCTTCATTTCAGATGTCCCTGGCGACCCCATGTGCCAGAGTTCTTTCCACTTTTTTTCTAGCCGTAGCTCTGACTTTGACCTGGCAGCCCTGCCTTGGTTGGAGCTGTACCTGTTCTGCAGTTTGGGACTATGGAGCTGGATCTAGTTTCCATGTTCTCTACCTTGTGCTTATGAGACGCAAGCTCCCTTAAGGTCAGGGGTGGGGTCTTCACTTTCCTATTTGGCTTGTCATTGCTGATTAATCCTGCTCAGCTTTTTGTTATCATTGTCTAGATCAACTGTGTCTCACCATAGCCACCCACCTGAACTGCCCCCATAGTTTGTTTGATACCTCTCTCTCTCTCTCTCTCTCTTTCTCTTTCTCTTTCTCTCTCTCTTTCTTTTGAGGCAGGGTCTTACTGTGTAGCTCTGACTGGTCTGGAACTTGTTATATTGACCAGGCTGGCCTCACAGAGATATATCAGCCTCTGCCTCCCGAGTGCTGGGATTAAAGGCCTGAGTACCACTCCCTGCCTCATAGTTACTCTTTCCCTCGTATTTCTCAAGTGTAGCACACCAGTTAATGAGTTTCTCTCACAAGTCTAGCTCCTTCATCACCTGTGCCAGGGGCTCTCTATTTGAGCTAGGCCCCTGAGTGCCAGCCCACAGCAGGAGGCCCAGCTCCACACCTGCCTCAGGAATTGTTCTCTCAACTTACTTTCCTTAATGTCTGGTACAAACTGGGTTCCTGGGAAGAGTTCTGAGAGTTCCGCATGTGGGACATTAATTAAGAGCTACTCTTAGGAAAGGGACAGAGCAGGACTGGGCAGAGAGATTGGGGCATATAGTGTTGGCCTGGGCTGATCTGTGGGAATTCTGAAAATGTTCTAATCCTGGAGCTGGTCTGAGTTGGGGCAAAAGGGTGTGGTCTTTGGACCCCAGTGTTGATGGGTTACTAGATTTGAGCAGCCTTGGGAGCAGTGTGTGACCTTGGGCAAGAAAAGGACCCTTTTCTGTACTCTCTGAAAGTGTGACAGCTGAGGGCGGTCTGATGGTGGCATGTCCTACACCTGGAGAAACAGGCTTAGTCTCAAAGAACATGTGTGTGGTGACTTTGCTGTACCCACTGCACTGCCCAGAGTCCACTCATCTCTAAAAAAAGCTGAGTCCCTCAGCTTGTTCTTATAATTGATGACTCCAAAGATGTATCTGTTAATACTTTATAGACAGCTGTTTGTAGGTATTTACAAGTGATTAAAACCTTACCTCAAAATTTAAGCAATAAAAGGAATTAAAATTTTCATGTACTCGGAAATACAGCTTGAGGAGTGGATGGCTCCAGGAATTCAAAGGATGTCATCAAGATCTCTCTTGAGTTCTCTCTCTGGCTCTTTCTACATGTACAACTGTCTTTGTGTCTCCAAGTCTTCTGAGTTGACCTCACTTGAGTGGGTCTCCCTTTGTGAAACTCTGACATCTCCTGGCAACTCCAGGCCCACATCCCACCAGCTGAGCAACAATGGCAGAATTGGTAAAAAACAAAACAGTAAGTAGGGCGATGTATACCTTTAATCCTTTAATCTCAGAGTTTGGGAGGCAGAGACAGGTGAATCTCTGTGAGTTTGAGGCCAGCCTGGTCTACATAGTACGTTCTAGTCCAGTTAGGGCTACATAGTAAGATACTGTCTCAAAACAAAACAAAACAAAACAACAACAACAACAACAACAAAACCCAAAACAAAACCCAAACTAAAACAGTAAAACCAAAACACCAACCAACCAAAACACCCACCATGGTTAATAGCTCTAGGCTAAATCACAGATGGCACTCATTGGAACAGATCTGAGTCATGGTTTCATCCCTAGACCTGGGGGGGAGGTGGTAAGGACAGCTTTTTGATGGGAAGCTGGAAAAGAGATTTCCCAAAAGTAAACTGAGATGCCATGAAGAAAACGAAGGAGAGAAAAGCTAATCAAAGACAGCTGCCTCCTCGCCTCCACGGGACTCCTCTGCCATTCATTCCATCTGGAGGGTGAAAGGGTATCAGATCAGTCTGGCTGGGTGGGTCATGTGCCAAGTCCACTAATGTGGCTCACGTGTCCACAGTGTAACAGGTCTGTGTGGCTGCCAGGGGACATGTTATATGGTCTGCTGGCCACATTTCCAGGCTGCACTGAGGGAGCTTCAGCCTCCAGGTACGTGGGAGAAATGTATTTGGGGGTTGCACAGATTTGGATGGAATTTTGTGTGACCTTGGGGTTAGTCTTCTGCTGTGGCTGAGCCTTGGCACACTGTCAGTACCGTTACCGGGAGAGCAGACCTGATTCTGGCTGTGAGAATTGTGTGTAAGGAGCACCTGGCTCAAAGCCTGGCACACCGTTTGTTCTCAGTGTATTAAACACTAGAATATTTTAAGCTGCACGTCTTGGACAATCAGACATTCTGGTTGGGAGGTGCTGGTTGCCCTGGAAACACAGGTTTCTCTGCACAAAAGGTCAGGGACCCCTAAGGACTGGATTTGTCTTTCTGCCTATACCTGGAGAAGAAACCTGAGGGTTTTGATGTGTCATAAACCCCTTTCCTCTTTGGGCTTAAGCCACTGATTTCCTGAAAGCCTATCTTTTGGCCTATGAATTCTGAACGTTTAGTTTCCTGAATGAACTCTTGGCAGCAGATCCTTTGTTCAGTGAGCCCAGGGAGAGAACCCTGTCCCTGACTCCGGGATGGAGGCCAGGTAGACTGCGAGGCCAGTGCTGACCCCAGTTTGTTTTTAAGTCATTCTGCCAGTCTTGTATCCACTTAGTACATAATCATTAGTATCTATTCTCATCAGCCCAGGATTGGACCCTAGCGACCCTTTCCCACAGTGGGAACAGGTAAGACGGAGGTCCTGGTCCACACAGCGAGTGGCTGGCAGTGGGGAGGTGGGTGGCTGAGAGGCAGTGCTTGTTTTGGATGTGGTTTGTCCCACAGGGATCCTGTTGGCTGGGACCTCAGAGGAACAGTGTTGTGAGGAGGTAGGATCTTGAAGAGGTAGGGCCTAGCGGGAGGTCATCACTGGCTCCTCCCTTCACTCTAGCTCCCTGTCTCACCACTGCCTAGCCGTCCACTGTGATATGACTCAGGCATGGGGACCCTTATCAGACGCTGAAGTAATGAAGCTGCCTAGATTTGGATTTAGCATCTCCAAACTCTGAGCTAAAAAAAACTCTTTGTATTTTTAAAATACTCAGCCTCAGGCATTTGTTTATAACAATAGAAAATGTACTAGTACAGGGAATCTATCAGCAGCCTGGGAGTTGGTTTGGCCCGAAAGTATGCTCTCTTTGGCCTGCCAGGACTTAAAAACATGTATTTACTGTATAATGTCATCATATCCACTGTGCACTGACGGCAAAGTGTTACTTTATGTAATACTAAGAAAAGAATCCAAAAGCTATCATACTGTGTGAGTGCAGGACAGCTCCCATCTTCAGTGATTTAATCTGTGGAAACATGCATTGCTTATATAGTGCTGATGAAATCTAAGAGCCACCAACATTTAAAAATTAAGGAAACAGTATGGAGGCTCCTTTAAAACATTAAACATAGAATTACCATACAATGAAGCAATTTCACATCTGGGTTTACATCCCCCGCAAATCCTGAAAACAGGGATTTGAAGAGATGTTTGTATACCCATGTTCATAGCAGTTAAGACGGAATCAGTTCAAGAACCCGTTGACAGACACATTCATTAAAGTATTATTAAGCCTTAAAAAAGAAAAATTGATACAATCTAGCATGTGAATGAAGCTTGAGGGCAATATTCTTGGTGAAACGTTGTTCCCCTTTCCCCCCTCAAAAGACCAATTGTTACATGATTCCACTCATATGAAGTGGTTAGTGGTTAGAATAGTCAAACTCAGGGACAGGAAATAGGTTGATGTTGGCTAGAGGCAGCAGAGACAGGATCCAGAGCTTCAGTTCAGCAAACTGGAAAGGATTCTGGAGGCAGATGATGATGATGGCTGTACGATGCTGTAAATGTGCTACTGTTGGGAAACTGGGTAAAGTGCTGAGATGGTTTTATGTTATACGCATTTCACCATATCAAAAGATTAAGTGAAAAGATGTGAAAAAGTTCAGCTATTTAATATTAAATCTGGCATCCTCTCAATAGTAACAAACTCCAGCAGTGTAAGATCCACATCCTTGAAAGAAGCCACTTTCCACTTTCTTCTTTAGGCGTTGTAACTTTTTGTTTTAATCAATAATAACACTCTTCGGGTTCAAGAATCAAAACAATATAGAATCATATGGAATCAAAAAACCCACTTCCACACCTGCTGCTACACACTCTGTTCTCACCCCCGGCTCTCTCATTGCCAAATAAACCCTATTAGCTCCCTGTGTGCTCTCTAGTGCGGTCTATACAGATGCAGACAAATGGGTCTAGCTTTCTTTTCAACTCTTGCATTTATAATGGGTTCCGTCTCTTTGGTCACTTCATGTATCTGTGACTATTTCCAAAGCTGGAGACAGGAGTTGGCCCTTCCCAGGGCCACATTCTCCTTTCCCGAAGCTTTGCGGCCACAGCTTTCTCCTCCATGTACTTCAGGGCTCTGGGGACATCGGAGTGTAGCCTCTCAGTCAATTCAGGTGCAGATAAGCGGTTTGTCAGTGAGGGGGCGGGAGGAACAGAAGGTTGTATCTGGGGTGTTCTTTTGGGTTCAGAATGTATGAGGACACTTTCCGTGTGTTGTAAAAACTGTTGAGTGAGGTGGGTACAGGATGCAAAGATGAATCAAGTCTTGGGGTTCCACAGTCTTGTGGGGGGGTGAGTTGGGTAATCCTGACTGTCAACTTGACCAGATTTAGAATTACCCAGGAGGCACACTTCTGGATGGGTCTTTGAGGGAGTTTTTTTTCTTTTAATTGAGTTTTTGTGTGTTTTATGCATCCCAATCAGTCTTAATCATTTTTATGCCCCTTCCTCATCGGCATCCTCTCACAGCCCCCCCGACTGGATTTCATAAACACTGTCATTTGTGTTAAGACCTATTGTGTCAAGATTGTGTCCCCGCACATTCCTCAGTGCAAGTTCATCCACTGAGGTCTAGTCAGCCTAGCCGTAGTCTCTTGCTTTAAGAAGATTAGCTCTTCCTCACCCAACAGTAGTCAGTTGCTAATATTTCTTCAGCAAAGATTGGGATCTGCTACCCATTTCCTTAATTCTATGTCTGGTTTTAGTCTGCCTGAGTTAGCATGGGTCTTGTGCATGCTGACACCATTGCTGTAGGTTCATATGAGCAGGGTCCCAGGAGCTGTAAGATTCTATTTCCCTGTGGTCATGCACCTCCTCCCTGACTCTTACAAACTTTCTGCCCTCTCTTTTGCAATGGTTCCTGAGTCCTGGGTGAGTGAAGCTTAGTGTAGGAGTTCTGTCCAGGGACTTACACTCTGCAGACTCCTGATCTCCGTGCTTTGGCCATTTGTGACCTTTTATGTTCCTGGCCCTCTGTTGCATGAGGGAGCCTCATTAATGAGAGTTGAGAGATTCATTAGTGTCCTCTTTACAAATTGTTCTATATTTCATGAGGCGGGGGAGGGGAGTGGAGGCTGCATTGTAGATGTGCCACTTAGGTGTGGGTGATTCACAGACAGTGTCTATGTGTGACCAGTTGTGCTACTCTGTAGTAGTCTCTGTCTGGTGCAAAAGAAGATTCTTTGATGAGTGGTGACTGGGATACTTGACACTACACAGAGGCTGGATTGAAGGTGCTCTCAGGCAACCTGGAAATATCTGGACCCCTGGTAGAGGGCTGTGGTATCTAGCCTTGAGGGAGTTTTCAGAAGAGGGAAGACTCACCCTGAACGGGGAGGCACCATGCCGTGGATTGGGACACCAGACTGAGTGCAAAGGGGACGGGGGAAGCCAGCAGACCATCAGCAGCATTTCTCTCTGCTTTCTGATTGTGCATGCAGTGTGACCAGCTGCCTCCAATTCTGTCACCATGCCTTCCCTGCCGTGATGGACTGCCCCTTGCACCGTGAGCCCCGTGAAACACTTCCTTCCTTAACTTGCTTCTTGTCAGATATTTGCCCAAGCCTAGTGGCCCATCTACAGCATGAAGAAAAGTAATTAATACAGGGAATAAAGCAAAGCGGACAATTGTACAGGTAGAGTGGAGGGTATGCTAGCAGGTAAATCAGTTCAACCTTTAAGCTTCTGATGCATCACTTCCAAGCAAACGCTAATCTAGTCTCTACTGTTCAGAGTGAGCCTGCAGAGCAAATCCTGCGGCACAATGCCTGGCATATAGCAAGCGCTCAATGTGTACAGACCACTTAAGGATGATTCAACTAAAGATTTCTAAAAACAATTTTAGATAGTATGAGGGTACCACCTACTCAGCAGGAGCCATATTCTGAGTGTGGGCTTGAGCTTCCTGGCTGTGCCCTGAAGTATGATGCTCTCTGCACAATGCTCGGCAGCAAGCACCGACATGCAGCGCCTGTCAGTTCCTTGATCATGGGGGTTAAAAACTGGCCCTCTAGTATACTGTGTTGCTGAGCTCTGATACTAGGTAGGTTAAGTACATTAATGCAGTTTTAATTTTTTTACATTTTTTGCTCACATACAGGAATCAGAGTGCATTAATGTAGTTTTGACCTTTGATTTTCTTTAAAAATTAAGGCAAGATTTGTTTGTTTTTATTTTATATGTATGAATGTTTTACCTGCATGTATATATGTGTGCCAAATGTATGCCTAGTGCCCATGGAAGCCAGAAGAGGGCATTGGATCCCTTGGAACTGGAGTTACAGACAGTTGTGAACTGCCACATGGGTGCTGGGAAATGAGTCCAGTTTCTTTGCAAAAGCAGCAAGTACTCTTAATATCTGAGCCATTTCTCCAGTCCCTCTTTTAAAAAATACTTATTTTATTTTATTGTGTGTGTCCATGTGCATATGCATATTCATGCTGAGTACATGTGGAGGTCAAAGGACAATTTGCTAGAATTACTTTTCTCTTTCTACCCTGTGGTTCCTGGGGATTGAACTCAGGTCCTCAGGTTTGAGGGTAAGTGTCTTCACCCACTGAGTCATCTCCAGCCCTTCTCCCTGTTTTAAAGGAGGTTGAATCTTGATCAGATGCAATCTGCCAAAGTTGAGCACGCAGGAATGCAGACCTGTGCCTACACTCCAGTCTGCTTGTCTGTGAGTCCAAGGGTCAATGCTCAAAATAGAAGCTGTTGCTCCAGGACTCAGTTGCTTTGTGGCTTGATGTTCCTGTTTGGCAGCTGAAGAACATGAAGGCTGTGCCCTCTGGATGATGGTAGAGTGTGTGATGCTCAGGATCTGGACAGGAACCCTCGGCATCGCTCAGCTATGCTTTCCTGTGCTTGAGCTTCTCTCCCGAAAAGGTTCTCCCTATATATGGCAACATGGCCACCAACTGCCTGCAGCTCTAAGTCCTGTGTTTGGCTACTTTGGCTAAGAGAGAGAAAAGAGCCTCTTTTTAGGTAGAGGCTTCATGGGTCATTCCCAGATTACACGACCATCCTGGAACCAATTACTATGATTAAGACAATATGGTCCTCTCATTGATCAGATCATATGACCATGCCTGAACCAGCCATGTGAGTAAGGGCAGGCATATGGTTCTCTTTTGGGTTAGATCTGGGTCACAAAATCATCCTTGTGTCCAGAGGGGAATGAAAACTCCCTAGGCTAGGAGTGGAGAGGTAGTTCCCCCAAAGTAAAATACTGGCGTCTTTGCTCACGGAAGGCAGAGCGGCTAGCCAGCAAACTCAATGGCTGCTCTTCACAACAGGCTAGAGGATACCTTAGTCCAGTCTGATCAGTAGTCTCTTTTGACCCTGGGCTAAGGGAAGCACAGGACGCCTGTTGCTAGGAAAGCCTTTTGGAAGAGGAACAAAAGAGCATCTGGCCTGAGGAACTAGCTCATTTGGGTTATAATAGCCATGGCAGTGGAAAGGTGGAGCTGTGTGGAGGCCCAGTCATGGCCAGCTCCTTGGGTGTGGTGGAGCACACTTCTGTCTCCTCCCTAGAATGTCCTGACTGAAACTTGGAGTAAGGAGGTGAACAGAATAGTCAAGCTCCCGTGATTCAGAGGTCCAAGTCATGCACTCCATCTGATGTGTTCCTCATGGGATTAGCAGTGATTAACAAGAGATGGAAAATAATTTTATGAATTAGTTCCAACTCCTGGAGGGATAAAACCAGCCTAGAGGAAACCAGAGAGGTGAGCCTAGTCCCCATGGCATCCATTGACCCTTTGTACAGAGAATCCTGTGTTTCCAGGGCAACTGCTGCATCCTGATTGGACACCTTACCTCGCGAGGGAGTGCAACTTAAGACCTTCTGGTGTGTAATTTATTTGAACATTCTGTGCACGAGGCCCTGTGTCAGGTGCTTTACAGATATGTTCTCCTTTTATCTTTTCTCTATGGCAGGTGTATTAATTACTTTTCTTGCTGCTGGGACAAAATACCTGACAAAAGCAACTTAAGGAAGGGCCTGTTTTTGGTTCAGTTTGAAGGCACAGTTCATCCTGTAGGGAAAGGCATGGTAACAGGAGTATAGGCTCGTATAGTATAGTATATCTATAATATAGTATAGTATAGGCTAGTATATATAGTATGTATATAGTATAGTATAGTATAGGCTAGTATATATAGTATGTATATAGTATAATATAGGCTAGTATATATAGTGTGTATATAGTATAGTATAGTATAGGCTAGTATAGTATAGTATAGTATAGTATAGGCTAGCTAGCCCTTCTGTGTCAACAGTAGGAAAAAGGGAGAGATGAATGCAGGCGCTCGGCTTCCTTTCTCCTTTTTATTCAGTCTGGACCCTCCCCAATGGAATGGTGCCGCTCATATTCAGGGTGGGACTTCCCTCCTCAGTCAGACCCGCTTGAAAATTCCTCACAAACACACCTAGAGGTATCTCCTAGGTGATTCCCAGTCCTATCAAGTTGACAATCAAGGTTAACCGTCATGCAGGGGTATGGTCCCTATTTAACAGATAAGGGAATGGAGGTCCTGGAAAGCTGGGACCGTCTACCAGTATCGCACTGGGAGCTAGGTAAAGACTTCTTGAAATTTGTTTAGGCCCAAGCAGGAGCCCTTTTGACACTGGGGATCACAGACTCAGTGGCAGCCCAAGAATCCCTACAGCGTTTCAGGTGTGTGTGTGTGTGTGTGTGTGTGTGTGTGTGTGTGTGTGTGTGTAGAGGAGGCGGTTGTTGCCTGTGTCCACAGCTACTTAGTTAGCAAATGTTCTGACGGCATTCAGATATGAGACATAGGCAGAGCATCCTTTGGTCCCAAGTTTCCTGACCAGAGTTCCCTCATCTTAAGCCCCTCTCAGAGCTGAATTCTCTTTCTCATTTGGGGTCCGGGTGGAGGCTCCTGTTGCTTCAGTGAGGATAGTTAAGAGTTTAGGGGAGCTGGAAGTAGGCAGATACAGGGAGGGCCAAGAGCCAAGGCCTCGGAGGAGGAGGCAGAATGGGGAGGCAGCTTCATTAGCCTGTCCCCAGGGGACTTGGCAGCCTACTGTTAGTACTCCCTAGGATGGTGAGCTTGGTGGTTGAGGGAAGAAAACAATTGTAGGAGTGATATGTAAGGGGAGTGGAGGTTGGCTCTGGACTGGGAAATGCTTTGTTCTCATTTAATGGGGGCAGGGCTTGAGCCTGGGTTCTCCAAGATTTCAAGCCTTCCTAGGTGAGAGTTAGTTCTTGTGAGCAGAGTGGTGATGGTCATCCTTGGATGCAGACAAGTAGCTGAATTGACCCTGAAGCTGATTCCCACGGGGTCTCCAAGCTATACTCCGATCCTGGGGGCTCCCAGGTTTCCATGGGTGTTGAGCTGGGGTCTGTGGTATTCATTGAATGCCCCCCTCCTGGTCTATCTCCAAGAATCCTCCCAATCAGAATGTAGTCTTGGGGCATCTTTTTGTTCCCCTATTGTAGAACCATATAATTTTCCCATTTTCCAAGTAAAAAGACATCTACTAAGTGACCTGATTCTCTAGACCTCTTCTTCCTCACCACCTGTCTCTTGGGCCATCAGTGCCCTGTGTAAAGTCTGGGTTTGAGAGATGCAGCAGAAAATGGATCAGAGATTCCCCTGGGAGTTAACAGGACCAGTTTATTAAGGGTGCAAGCACTGGACTGGCTTCTCAAGTCAGGGAAAGAGAGAAGACCAGCCAAGACTAGCTTTCTCGGGAGTGGAGGAAATGCTAGCCCCCTGGAGCTAGCCTCCCCAGGGAGATGGGGTGATGGGGCCAATAGCCCCCTCATCTTGGAGGCTTGGGCTGGGGGACCGGGTTGGGTGTCTGGCTCTAGATCGGGATGGAGAAGCTCGCTCAGGGAGAGTACGAGAGGCTAACTCCCTGGGAGAGAGAGATTAGCCCCACCTAGCTGGTCAGTAGGCCTTTTTATGGGGAGGGGGTTCCCATGACATGTGATTGATGTTTAAGGTAAACTTTTGGTCAGGAAGGAATCCGTTTTTTACAGCTGTTTGTGAATTCTGGGTCAGGAATCTTATCTGTTTAAGAAGCTGTAAAAGTCAGCTCCTTTTGCAGGTGTTTGCTGACCCTGGATTCATCCCAGAGAAGTTGGAAAAGTCAGCCTCTGCTCATGGATGTTTATAAATTCCTGTCCCAGGTTTCTGTCAGTCTTCCTGAGTTCTGAAACTGCTGGGCGTGTGGGTGGGGGAGAGGAGTCTTCTCTTAGTCACATCTTACACTCTGAACTTGGAGCCTCCACCAAGCTCTTTGTTAAGTAACGGCCTCCTCCTTGTTCCCAGGGCCTGCTTCCAGATTCATGCACCTGCCTGTTCTCCACATCCCCTCCAACCTGCTCATCCTCTATGGTGTCTCCTCTCCAATAGGGGCTCCTCTGGTTCAGAAAACCCTAACTCTGTTCCTTCCTTGACCCACCTCAGGCAAATCCGGCCCTACTCTTTGAGCTTCCTCATTAGTTTCCTTTCCATTGGCCTCTTACATCCCCTGTCCCCTTATGGTCTAATTTAGGGATTTTTAAACTTTATTCTACTTGTGACCCCTTTATGCCAGGGAAATGTTTGCATGACCCCAGATATATAGATATGTGAAGTAGGTATACAGATCAAACATTTCTTGATAATAAGTCACAAGAAAATGTATTTTAAAACAGTTCTTTGGTATACGAATAATTTTCCTGTTTATTAAAGGTGAGAGCAAATTTGCATGCTAATACTAATAAGATTGGTTGTATTTATTTTTACATAAAGAATCAAATCTTGACTGAATATTTGGTACTACAGGACACAGAACATCTTCAATGTTTTTCAGAGTTGGTTGACATTTTGATTTCATAATTGTCAATGCTGAGAATTCTATCATGTAAATACATAATATAAAATGGCCAATGTATGTTTAGGGCCATTTCAGAAGTTGTGGAAATTCTGTCCTAATCCCAAGTCAAAATTCATTGAATGATTTTTATGAACTGCAAGTGAGCAACTCAAGCAACTCAACAGTCGTTTAAAAAAAATCAAACATTGTAATCCAAAACAATTGGAAGATAGACTGACTTTTTACTTGCATGCTGAGGACTCGTGGGGGGACAAACTAAAAGTCTTTGCTTTCTTCAGTCCAACCATTATGTTTCTATAAGAGCAGGACACGTATGTGCAGTAAAAACTGTGCAGTTCATTACATGCAATAGTCTTGAATCTGACTGAGGTGTTTCAGGCAGCGTTTGCCGGGGTTGCATAGTGTGATAACATGCGGAATACAAAGCAAGTGTTCAAGTGTATTAAGAACCAAAGCTGCAGTGTAGACATGCAATACAATATGCGAAAACCGCTGCCCAAACCAACCCAGTTTCATTACATTTTGGCTTTGAATTAATTCTTGGTCACGGAGTGCTCAGATACCGTGTGCTGTTTCTGATTTTACAAACCTCCACAGTCAGTTATAGGATTGGGAACAGCAGTTTAAGAAGCTCGGCTGTAGTTCACACAGCCCCCTCCTTGATTCTTCCATACCTCCAGCCTTGGCCACACTGCACCCCCTCTCCCCAAACGTCCCGGTGGCTGCTCACCATCTCTGTCTGAAGTCCACATTCCCTACTGCTGGCATTCAGACACACGTGGCTTGCCACTGCTGGCATTCAGACACGCGTGGCTTGCCACTGCTGGCATTCAGACACGCGTGGCTTGCCACTGCTGGCATTCAGACACGCGTGGCTTGCCACTGCTGCTTCTGCGTCTCCCTCAGGCCTTGGCATATTCCAGTGCCCACAGTGTGCCAGGCTCCCACACACTTGGGACACTTTAATTTTGCTTTACCCTCTGCCTGGAATGCCTTCCTTCTCCCCTCTCTTTTTTTCCTTTTCAGTGGTAGGAACTGGAGACTGGGCTAAACAAGTGCTCTACCACTGAGTACACCACCAGCACCTGCTTTTGCTCAGTCAAATAGAGAGTGAGCTCAGCTTCCGACTCCTCTAAGAAATATTCTCCAAATATTCTCTGGGCTCCAGCTCTGGGCTCTGCAGCATCCTGCACACACACATTTTAGTGCTTACCTCTGTCAGACTTGACTATAGATTGATCTCTGTCCCCTTGCTGACTGTGACCTCTTGAGGGCTGAGGATGGGAGCATTGTTTGTCATGTGATTCCTAACACCCAGCTTGGAGCCAGACATGTGGCTAATGCTCAGCCGAGGCTTCAGGAAGGAATGGAAAGCCTGTTAATATATCCAAGGCCCATATTAGGGCTCTTTGATGGACTCTTTGGTTTTCTATGGCTGTTGCAATAAGTGACCGCATGCTTAGTAGTTTAAGCAACACAAATCCATTCTCTTACCCTTCTGGAGGTTAGTAATCAGACAGGGCTCAGTCTTCCTGGGTTGAAGTTGAAGTGTGGACAAAGCTTGTCTGTCTTCCTTCTGGAAGCTCAGAGGGAGGACCTGCTCGCTGGCCTTTTCTGACTCCTGGAGATTACTCACTTTCCTTAGCCCAGGGCCTTTCTTCTGTCTTTCACTTCAGAGATGTTGGGTTGCATCCCACATAGACTCTCTTCTGCCTCCTTTTCCACTTTCAGTGACACTGGTATTTGCATTAGACCCAGCTGGATAATCTAGGATAATCTCCGTATTTTAAGGTCAGATCCTTAGCAACCTTAATGTTATCTGCACTCTTATTTCCTCCTTGACATATATGGTAATACCATACCCATATATACTTAGGGTTAGGATGTGGAGATGGCTAGAAAGTGTTAGATCAGGATTGACTGGGGCAGTGTGAACATGAGAGAGGAGTAAGTGCTGGTGATATGGTTTGGAGATTTTGAGCCAATCGGGGCTGGTATTTGTTTTCCCAGGTAACATAGTCTCTGGGTTGGAGGCTTTACACAGCTCCTGGGTTGGATTTTAGCTCAGATCTGAGGTTTACCTGAGGTTTCTCAACCCAGTATGAGGCCCTTTGGAACTTAGCTGAGGACCCTTTTGAGTTCAGGCATTTGATATTCAGGGATTTGGGGGGAGGAGACACTATCCTGTTCATCACAGTATGGAGAAGCTAGAGTGACCCTGGGGGAGAGGATGATGCTCTCTGAAAGTCCAAGAACTGGGGTAACCCAGGAGCCAAGAACAGGGGAGATGAGAAAGCAGATGGTTTAATGCAGGTAAGAGAGTGAGGGGGCAGAAAGGGCTTCCTATCTGTACTAGTAACCCTGATTCAGGGCTGGACCCAGCCCAAACTGGCTTTAAGAAAAGTATTCCTGATTATCGGTTATTTCACATTCTGGGATTTTAGTTACTCATGGTTACTAAAGTCTGAAAATACTGAATGGAAAGAAAAAAACAGTTCCAGAAATAAACAGTTTGTATGTTGCACAGACTTCCGAGTGGCATGGTACAGTATCACACCGACTTTCAGGTGTGAACCACCCCGATGTCCTTTGTACCCATGCTGTGCTTTTTCGTCTATCTGTTGAATGCTTAGTACCCTTCTCATCAGATGGACTGTTGTCTCTGAAAAGCCTTATTTTACTTACCAATGGCTCTGAAACACAAGAGTATCGTAGCGAGCAGTTTTATTACAGTATGTGGTTACAACCATTCTATTTTACTATTAGTGTTGTTGATCTATTTAAAAAATATTTTATTTATTTTATGTGTATGAGTGTATTGCCTGCATATAGGTAGGCAGGTAGATAGGTGCACCTGTGTCATGCAGTGCTTGCGGAGGGCAGAAGAGGGCACACCTGGAACTGGAGTTATAGATGGTTGGCTGCCGTGCGGGTGCTGGGATTTGACTCTGGGTCCTGTGCAGGAGCAGCCAGTGTTCTTAACTGCTGAGTCATCTCTCCATCCCCTGTTGTTAATCTCTTAATATGCCTAATTTATATATTAAGCTTTATCATAGGCATGCATGCATAGAAAAAAAACATTCTATACATAAGCATACACACCCAGTGGGGTCTTGGAACATATTCCCTGTGGATGAGGCAGAGACCCTGTTCAGGAGGATTGACTGACCCATGGAAAAGCTTTAAGTAGGAACTTCTCTGGGCATGGCTTGGTTGAGGTGCAGATGATGTTCATACAGTTCACTTTCTCTTTGCCTCACAATGTCTTTGTTTCAGATTGGCTTCATCTGAAGGCTGCTGAAGTGGCAGTGACAGCAGCTGCCCTGCTTCTCAGTCTCAGGTCTAACTGCACTGGAGAAGAAAACTTCCGATTTCAGCAGACCTCACGGTGCCCCACCCCAGCCAGCTGCAGGCCAATTGGACTGGGTTTAATCCAAACCATGGGTGGACAGTAGCAAAGAGTGGGTTCCTAAGGAAATTCTACATGTTACTCCGCCTGGGCAATGCTTCTTACTCTGTCCTAAGGTGCATGGATATAGAGCTGTGGACAGTATTTCTGGCTCTGCTACTGTTTTGATGTGTGATGCTGAGCAACTGATCTTTCTGTAGAAGGAAGGGGTGAAATTGGATGCTCTTTAAGGGACCTTCCAGCTCCTACAGCCTTGCCACTCGGAGGCTTTCCCCATCTGTCTAGCCCATATGTTTTCTTCTGTCTGTGGACACTAGTAGTAAAAAGTCCTTAGAAAACACAGTAGGCTTTCTGTAAGGATCTTTGTGGGGAAGACAGTGACATTTGGAATCTGAAGCAGGGCTAGACAGACTCTAGAGAGGGCTTGGGTTCTATAAGAGTTAGGGAGTACTGGGAGGGAGGTGAGCTTTGGTTGCTGGGAGAACTTGCAGGCTGAGCAAATGGTCAGGGGCAAACATGACCTAGGGCTCTGGTCTCACCCTGTGCTTGATGTCAAGGCTTACTGTGGTCAGGGCTGGGAATAGCCTGTCAGTTGGTGGGAAGGGGTGGGGGGCATTGTATAGCTGAGTTGATGACTCAGTCTGGATGTGAGATGGGAGTGAGTCATACATTGACTAGCAGGATACAGGGCAGGTCCATTGGGGATTTAGATGTCATTTGGAAATAGCCTGGGCACATGGGACATCTCAAGCACTTACTATCATTTAGGATTCTGTGCATTTAAGATTCTTGTCTGCTTGTGTTGACTAGACTATCAATTCCATGTAATCAGTGACTTAGTTCTCTGTGGTCATGGAATGACAGAATAATTCAGAGGTGCATGCATTTTGGGGTAGCAAGTACTGTGTGCCTTTGAATAGCAGTCTCCCAACTTTGCTATTTAATAGAAGCATCTAAAGGGCTCTTAAAAATCCCAGTGCCCATACTGCATACCATCCAAATGAACCAGAACACTGGGGGGCTGAAGTCAGGCATTGGTCTATGTTTAAAATATTTCCTGAGGTTAACTCCACAGTGCCACAAAGTTTGAGAGCCACTACATCTGACCAGGTAAAGTGCATGTGGGCAGACACTCCCTTGGGGGGACATACATGGCAGACAGCCCCACTTGTGTGGAAGAAAGGAGTGAGACTAGAAATGGAGCTGCCATTAACCTTTGGTTCTGGGTGGTTGGATGGAGACTTTTTGTTCTAGATCTCTATCACATACTGTGGACTCCCACCATGGAGGTGATTGCTTTGCTATCACAGAATGGATTTTGGCTGCAAGTCAAGACGAGCTCTTGTTTCTCAGCTAAACGATGGCAAATCAATTTGAGGTCTTGGCCGGAGCTGCTGATTGGGGCTGGCAGCCAGGGAGCCTGGGGCTGTCTGAACCAAAGCAGGTGCAATTAGTATATGGGAAGAGGCAGCAGGCATGAGCTGAGGACCAGCTTTGGGTCTGAAAACCCAGCCTTCTCTCCCACTTATTTATAATCATAGTCTTTATGTTTATTTGTTTGAGACAGGGTCTTGCGATATAGCCCATGCTGGTCTGGGAACTCACTATGTGACCTAAGCTGGCCTTGAATTTACAATCCTCCAATTTCAGCCTTCTGAGTTCTAGGATTATAGGCATGAACCGCAATACCTGGCATAGTCTTAGTTATCATTTAAGAACTTGCTATGTTCCAGGCACTTTAATACTTTTTTTTTTTTACTAACAGGGCATTGCCCTTTAGACTCCAGTCTGCCAGGCTCATGGGAGCTGACAGCCTGTGCACACAAACCTGCACACAGCACCAGAAGAAAATATTTGGATTTTTTTTCCTAAATAGCTTTGTTTGGAACTTCAGAGCCATTCAACCTTGAGCACTTCATTTCCCCCTCATGTCCTGGATTACAAAGGGATAAAACCCACCTGGTAGCTAACCTCTGTCCTTAACCACAGTACCAGGGAATCCAATGTTTTTTTTTTTTTTTCTGGCTTCTGCAGGCCTGCATGTGGTACACTTACATACATGCAGAAAAAAAATTCAGACAGATAAAGTAAAAACAAATTAAGTCCTTAAAAGATTTTAACAAAAAAAGAAAAGAGAAAGTTTACTGCTTAAAGCTATTAAGTTTTTTTTTGGGGGGGGGTAGTTTTTTATGCAGTTACAGATAAACTACTATACATTACTAGCTCTTTAAGACCCAAGAGGGATTCTTGAAGGAGACAACTATTCCCTTCTGTCCTCTAACTCCCTGGTGGCCTCTCAGCTGGTCTTGTGTTTGTTACACTGAAAAGACACGAAGTAGATTTGGTTTCACATTCCATTTCCCGGTTTATTATTTGCATGACTGAAGATGAATTCTCTTTATCTGATTTCACTTCTTCTCCCTCAGTTCCTCTCCTTTTCTTGTTTTTTCGTCAGTAGTCTTGCGAGGGTAATAATGGCAGCCATTAGTAACAATGTTATTATTTGCCAGTTCAGTGCTAGACTCTATGATAGGAGAACCCACAGACATTATTTTATTAAACCCCTTCACTGACCTTAGTGGCTGCTCGAGAGGTGGGGCAAGATATACATGATTATACCTATTTGTCTGAGTTCAAAGCTGTACATCTATTTCTGTTGTATATCTATATCTTCACAAAACCTATGGGGACGGACATGAAACCTTTAAGACTCATGAAGCCCCTCCCCAAAGTGATGTAAGTAATGAACAGTTGCGGGGAGAGCGAGACTCTTCAGTGGAGTTGGAATGTGTAGCCTTTGTGACTTGCTCTTCCTGCTGAGGTGAGACCTTTTGGTGCGGCAGCAGTGTGAGAGTTACCACACTCCTGTACATAATTCCAGCAAACTCCTGTGTTCACCAAGTTAGACTTGGGTGAACTGCTTCTCTGGTCTGTTGGTGGTACCAAATAAACAGATATTTGATCATGTGTCTCCAGGAAGTCACATAACTTTCAAGCTTTGCTTTCTCATGTATAAAGTGGGGATATATTGAAACTACAGATTGCTCTCAAGTTAGGTAGTGTCTTTAGAGAAATTAGCTCTTATATGTGGCATATAGCAAGTGCTTAATGCTTTCTCCCTGGCTTATGTATACTAATATGACATCATACATAGTCATCTCACAAATGAATGTATTGTAAATTAGTGTGGCCAAGAACTAAAGACTTCTGGGCCTGCTTCAAGACAGGATGGATGCTTTGGGTCTGGAGATTAAGATGGTGACACCAGATCTGATGCCACCTACGGAGCCTGAAACATTTGCCAGCTGTATGTTTGGAGCTGGGAAGTGCCCTGTCTGAGCTCATACAAAGAGGGTGGACTGGAGTCTGAGTTCCTATGCAGGTCGGACCCATGCAGAGGCTGGGTGTGCAGAGACGTCTCCAGCTAGAGGATCCCAACTAAGAAAATATTATCTTCAGGCAGTATCAAATCATCTCCTAGATCAGGCAAGAAATCCCAATTAATTACAAGTGCTAAGTGAACGGTCTGGAAGCTGGGCTTTGCAGTCAATTAGGGAGATACTGAAGGAGGTTTCATTAACCTTCTGCCTCCTGGCAGCTTTCCTTTATAAAAGAAGGGAGCTTTCCAACAGAATGAGCAGCAGGACACTGTGGAGAGTACGCACGAGAGTGCCTCCACCGACGGCACAGAGGGTTCCCGATGCGTGGGAGAATGGATTTGGCTTTACATCCCTTCCCATTCCAGGCTTCTTCATTTCCAGATTCTCTGGTTCTGTGGCAAAGCCAACGAGGGTCAAGACCTTCTCCATCTGGGGGCTGCCCATGCAGAATTCCATTTGTGCTTCCTGTGAGTGAGCCAGTGTGGAGTGCAGACTACCCACTGGGCTCTTTCCAGGTGCCTCAAACCCAGACTTCTCAAACTCATGATCTTCCTCCATTTCTGACCCCCACCTGTGTTCTATATCCTGGAGAGTGCTGCCCTCAAAGCAGAGACAGAGCCTTGTCTAGACCCCCTACCCAACATCCTCCATATGTTGCAAGTCCAGACCTGCCGACTTGCTCCCTAGCAACCCTTTGCTCTGCCTGGCTCATCCCACTCTTCCACCATTGCCAAAGGTCAGGTTGCATCATCTCTGACCTTGACATTGCACTATCTCCTCCCTGGGTTCTGGGCTTCCAGCCTCTTACTCTAATTCAACTTCCTTGGGTGGTTAAATGCACTTCCTAGTGACAGTAGTCCTAAACAATAGGCCTTTCTCTACCTCTGCTTCAGACCCTTCAGGCTCTAGGCGGCCTGCAGCAGAGCCCAAATTCTTTTGCTTGGCCCAACATTTGCTGTCCCTAGACTCAACCTTTCACTAACACCTCAGCAAGTTCTTGTAGCTATCTCTTACGTTCAGTTGCTCATTTCTCCCACCTGGATTGAATTACTTCCGCCCCTGCCCTCATACCTTTGCTCATCCCTATCCTCAGCCGGGGGTGCCCTCCTTCTCCATTAGGTTGACTCTTCCTTGTTTCTAACTAATTTTAGATATTGTCTCCTTCAAGGAGTCTTCGCCAAGTACCTAAGTTTGTTGTGTGGCTGGACATGCTGTGTGGGCAATTGGGTCTGTTTCCTCCTTTGCAAGGAGGTTCCAGATAGAAGGAATTATGTGGCTTCTTGGCGCCTAGTACAGTGCCAGGCATGTAGCAGAGGCTTAATTTAACTAAAAGGATTAAGATCCTTAGGAGAAAAATCTTAGGATCAAACCCAAAAAAGTGTCAGTATTAATACAGCACGGCGCAGGTAAGCTGACACCCACTGTAGGAAAAGAAACACCCGACTTTCTGAGCTGAATTGTTTGCTAAAGCGAGGCGGGGGCAGGTCTTGGAGGATAGTGCCTAGAGTAACTGGGAGAGCAAATGGGTGGACTCCAGGGGATACTGAAGTCTTTGTTCTCTTTCTCTTCAGTTGGCCTTGGAAAGCCTTGAGGCCAGCCCATGGTTCTGGTACTGGGCTTTGTCTTGTCTTGCAGGAGCCCTGGGGGAACCCACCAGTAGGTAGTACACCTATGTGAGACACTTCCATCACCTTCTGGGACTGTGGTTCCCAAGGTTTGGGGTCTGGTACTTTGTAAGGAAGGAAGGCTTGGGACTCAATCGTTATGGTGGGCTGCTTCTGGAAGTCTCAATGATCCCCCATCCTGGTAGTCTCACTTGGGGGCAGTTCCCTCTCTGAAAGTTCAGGCAACACTTGTAATTGATTCTAACCAATAGAGCATGGCCCTTCCATGATTAGGTGATATATCACTGTGGCTTCCATCTTGCTAGCAGACTCTAGAGTCATCTTAACTTGCACACTCCAGCAGAACAAACTGCATGTTGGGAGGTGCCCCAGTGGAGGGGCCCACAGGGCAAGGAACAGAGAACAGTCTTCGGCCCACATCCAGAAACTGCATCCTTCCAGTAGCCACATGAACTTGGAAGTGATCCTTGCCCAACTGAGCCTTCTGATGAAGATCCCAGCCCTGGGTTATACCTTGCTGGCATCCTTGTGAAGACCCCAAAGCAGAGAATCCAGCTAAGCTTGTTCCCAGACTCCTGACCCACAGACTGGGAGGGAACAAACATGTTGCCCTTGGAAAACATTCAGCTAGGGAGGGAGCTCCGTGCAGTAGCGCAGCTTTAATAGGGTCATAGAGTAGTCAATGAGTGCTTGGTACTCAGTGATAAGGACGTGCACGCAGGACCTCACTGACTCCTCACAACAGTTATTACCTTCCCATTTCACTTGTGAGCAAATGCTCAGGGGGTTAAGCGCCTTGTTCAAGATTACGCCGCTGAGTGACAGAGTCTGCCTGTATACCCAGAGCTTTTATTGCAACACAAAGCTATGATGCTTTGTGTGTATAGCAGTAGACTTTGCTCTGGTCAAGAGACAGGCAGATATATCAATAGGCTTCAGAGAAGGGAGTGATAAATTGAGCTAGAGTTTGAGAAGCTTGAGGATTGTGTCAAGGAAGGGCAAGGGAACCATTCATTGCAGGCGCAGGAGTAAGGTGTACAAGTGTGATGATGCAGCACTGTGTGGGGTCTGGGGAGCTCCTGGGGTACTGAGGTGGATGTGGCTCTCACTTAGCAGGTTGAAATTATTAAAGTTAAATCACACTGGTCCATTTTGACCATCTGGGTACTGTCCTCTAGGCAGACATCATCCAATAGGTCAGCAGAAGGTGTGGCAAGGAGTGACATTTTGAAGTTTGCGTTTTAGATGCATCCTCTAGGGAGGGCTGGGGTGTCAGGGAAAAGGATGGAAGGGAGGGAAGAGGTAGATTAGTGTGTGGGACAGACCCATTCATGGCAATAGGAAGTGCTGAGACGCCAAGAGAAAAATGGGGCCTCACTTCAGGTGCGTGGTGAGGGGTTGTGGAAGCGGAGGCAGGCTCTGGTCTGGTTCTGACTCCTCAACAAGGCATGCCTGTGTCCAAGAGGAACACCAAGTGCTGTCCTCTTTGTATGTCCTACAAATGGCTTAGCAGGGAGTAGATGCTCCATCCATGGTTGAGGAATGAACAACTGATAAACATTTGCTCACCCATGTGCCTTCATGGTATTCTGAGCATGTCACGCTGCTCATGGAGCAGGGCAGTGAGAAATGAGGTGTGGGAGGCAGCCTGCACAGCCCACCTCTGGGGTTGTATAACTGGCTGAGGAAAGTAGAGTGATCCCGGGACTCTGGGGCCAGCCCTACCTGTGGCCTCTATTGATTTCTAGGTCATTTCCATAGTCCGGGTCAGAAGTCCTGACATAAAACATCAGAAATTCTGGAGTCCTTTGAGCTGTGCTTGGCTCTCCCATCCCTGGTGAGTGGCTCCCTTGTTTAGCCCAGGCAGTACTGATGGACAGAGGAAGGCAGACATGGAAGCTGCTTTACAAGGTCTTTTCTTTGTTGGTTTTGTACATCTTAGCATTGGCGTCATACAAAGTGGGGAGCATGGCCATGGCTTTTGGTCAGGTTCAAGGGGAGAGAGGTGACCCTCCCCTCCCCCAGGTACTGACACATTTAAAGGAAGCAGAGCAACAAGGACATAGCACAAATGTGGGAAAGGGGTTGCCCCACATGAGCAGGATGGCCCGTCTCACCTGGGTCTCAGGACTCCCCAGCCCCACCCAGGAGCTAGCAGGCACACCTCCGCTCTCCCCGGTGAAACGGGCAGGAGGAATGGGGACGAGAGAAGGGGACATTTGTTGGGAGGCATATCCTCAGACCCAGGAGACGTCCCCACGGGAGCCATTCTGACCTCTAGCTTCCTGGTACATTCAGGGGCCAGCAGAACCCTAGACAGATGGAACAGTGGGGCCGTGGGTGGGCAACCCTGCCGACTGGGTGCTGGGCACTCCTGAGGCTGAGAATGTCATGCCACTTAACTCTAGTCTCAAGCCTTTGAGATGGCTGGTTTGTTCACCAGTTACAACACTTGTGAGGGCCCTGTGCTGCAAGCCTTCTGTCTCTTTCCTACTTTCATCTTTTCTTTCTGTCCTATGTCTGGGATGGCCAGACATAGACTTCTTGCTTCCATCAGAGGAACACCCCATAAAGCTTTGTTGCTAAGGATGCACCATCCAGTGCTTTGGACCTGGAGTGGAGGACACTCACTTTGGAAATTCTGTCCCATTACCAGGGATGAACACATGGAGATTCCCTGGTGGTGAATCTCAGGTGCAGGAGACTGGTGACTTTCTCCAAGAGTGCAACATGTCCATGTGGGTAGTACATGCTCCCTTGTACCTCATTCTGTTTTCAGCCACCTGCCTGCCATGCCGTGTGTTGTGTGTGTGAGTGAGTGTGTGTGTGTGTGTGTGTGTGTGTGTGTGTGTGTGTGAATTCTGGTATTTTCCAGTGTTTCACATGCATACTGCATTTCTGAGTGATACACTCATCCTCCTACCTCCTGGGTCACACATACCTACTCCAGGCACATTAGGTGAACATATTTTACCCTTCTTTAGCATCTCACATGTTTTGCCCTCTCATGAGTATACTGTACATAGATAGCATCCTTTCAAGGTCACTCATAGCCTTTTCCTCACAGTCAGGTCTGCGTCAGAAATGACAGTCATTATATCCCCCTGGGCTTTGTGTGGACAGAGTCAGATATGTGCCAGGCAGAAATAATCCCTCTTGCCCCCACCTCTAGCAGCCCCAAAATCCTGTTGTCTGGGAGCAGAAAGGAAGAGACTGGGAGGTGCACCTAGACTGGAGGGCACTGGGTAGGGCTATAAAGCCCCGAGCCTACTCTGGGGACCCAGAGAGGCTGTAGAAACCACCAGAGACATCACCTGCAGGGACCGGAGTCCTTCGGGCCACCTGGATATCTTGTGTGGCTGGTTCATTTGAAGTTCTCTGAGCCTTGGTCTCTGCTACCCATCTGGTGCTCTATGCCCTGTCATTACCTTTGAGGTCTGATGGTCCCCGTTAAGGGGAAGGCCTTTCTCAAGACTGGTATTCATCCCTGTGTTCAAGTGGGATTTGTATTCAGGGACTAGGGAGGTCTGGGGCCCATGGACTGGTCCCTGCCTATCTCTGGCCCAGGACTCCAAGGCTCTTGAGAGTGACCATCCTGCTCAGGATAAAAGACACAACAAGCAGACAACAGGGGTGCAAAGTGGCTCCCCATCACAGACATAGACACAAACACTGACCCCCCTGGGGGTAACACAGGTGCACAAGGCAGTGGGGGTCGGGAGAAGGGTAAGTCCCAGGAGCTGGAGCTGCCAAGGCCCTGCTCCTCAGAGAAGGGACAGACCAGGGGACTTTTCTGGTTCCCTACACATATGGATTGTTTAGTCTCGTCTTTAAAGTATTGCAGTCTAACTGATATGGCTTTAACTATTGGAAACGGACAAGGAAGACACATGTCTTCTCTGAAATAAAAGCATAAGTCCACTAAAATGGAAAACCTGCAGAATGCAAACTGGGGCCAGTGGGACAGGGGCTTCAGGGGCAGGCAAGTCGCCCCCTCCCTGGCCCCTGCTTTTGGGATAGGCCCTGGTGGGGGCCCAGCATGGCTTCTTGGGGCACTGCCTGGGTCTATCCCAGTAGAGTTCTGAGGACCTCAGGTAGGAAACCCCAAAGGGTAGGAGGACTCTAGGCTGAGGGAAAGTCTCTTGTCATATGTCCCTGTGAATATGGGCTCAGGGTTGGGAGGAGGGCATCCCACCTTGGTTGTCTCTCTAAGCACAGGTCTATGCACACAACTGCCTGCTAGACCTGCACACAGCAACACCCACCTTAGCACATCCGACAGTTCTCTCAAACACACATTTCTTCATCTAACATGTAACTACCCCTCATGACACAAATGCTGTTTTCAAAATACACACGTATTTTGAAATACAGCCCAACACATGTATCTTTAAACACATGAGATGGCAAGCACACACTTAGAACATAACTGAAATTCAAGCACACCACATCAAACACACACACACACACACACATACACACACACACACACACACACACAAGGTACCTCACATACACAGCATCTAACAGAGGTATGGTGATTGACACATACATGCAACCTCAAGGCACACTACACTCTAACTATACATATATGCCTGATGCAGCCTGCCACACACCTGTCAAGTATGCATGGACTCCTGCCCCTCCTCCATTCACACACAACTGACGGAGCAGGAAGCCTTGACAATGTAGGGTGTGAGGACAAATGTTAGTCCCATACACCCCAGAGGAGAGTTCGCTCTTGGCCAACAGGATGAATGGGCAGCTTCCGTCATGTGAGAACTGGTTTCTCCCCCATTGTTTGTGGCTTTGGCCAGGAAGAGTCCTCCTGGGGACAATGGGGACATGGAAGCACATGGACAGGACAGGATGGGGAAGGAGGGTGGATAGGAATGGGGGCAGTTTGGCCGTACCAATGAGGGGGTCCCATGGTACAGACCATTACTGCCCGATGGCTCCAAGTGTTTTCTGGGGGCCTGGGCAGCCCTTTGGCTGGGCAAGCTGGGGCCTAGCCTGGCAGTGGGGCCCCGGACCTAAGTCAGGTTAGGGAGAACAAGGGGCTGCCTTGCCCTGGGTTCCTCCACAGATGTGCTAAAGTCCGAAGAAGATCCATTTGGAGGGACCAGTTTGGCAGGGGCCATGCTTCTTTCTATAGGGTTTGGGGAAAGGTGTGGTCCTGGCCACGTGTTACCAGGAAGAGGGAAGAGGAGAGCCCCAGCCTCCAGCCTAGCAGACTCTAGTCTGGCCAGGCCCAGAGCCTCTCAGGCTAGGCCCTTACAGGACAAGTTTACTCTGATTTCTTTTCTCAGAGCCAGGCCACTCAGTGCCTCTGCCCTGACCTGGACTTCCACTGCGGGTTCAGAGGCCAAAGGTCAGCATGCTGGGCAGGGCTGGAATGTGTCATTATTTGGCTGGCTGGGGACAGTGGTCCTCCTGGCAGTGGGGAGCATGAAGGAATGTATGGGGTCACCACACTAACATGGACCTTGGATTTCTTGGATGCCTTTGGCTCTGGGTTGAATGCCCCCTGCTGGAGTAAAGCTGTCTTCCCTTTTTCAAGCGACTTGGGAGTGAAACAGGTCTAGACACCCTGGGGTGAAGGAGAGTGTGAGAGAGTGCCTAGGGAAGGAGACCCTGGCTAGGGAGAGGGTGGGGCAGAGGCCAACTGAGGTTTTCCCCTTTGAAACTGAGACTTAACAGAATGAAAAGAAAAGAAAGAACAGCAACAACAAAATCCTAACGTGGGGATGGGGCAGGAGGACTGGTTACTTCTTGAACATGTCCTGCAGTGGCCCAGGCAGGTATTTGAGCACTGTGTCCAGGATGCTCTCCTCTTCTTCCTCTTCCTCATCCCCACAGCCTGCTGGGATGGCCTTCTTGGGCCGGGTCAGGCTTCCCTCACAGGGCTGTTCGAGGGCTGCCTTCTCCTCTGCCTCCTTCTCTTCCTTCTTCTTCAGCCCGTACTGAGGAAGAGAAGGACAGAGAGAGGATAAAGTGGGGTGGGGGAGGGTAGCTTTCCAGCCCATTCAGAAGACTTGAACAACAGGGCTCATTAGCCTTTTTAAAACTCCGGTTCCTCACTGGGAAAGGCTTCTCTGTAGAACTAATAGGAAAGACTGCCTGGGTCTCCTTTAAAATGCACACTTGCCCATAATACCTTCTTGTTCTTTGTTTTAATTTTTTATTTTTGGGGATGGCTCAGAGGTTAAGAATACTGGTTGTTCTTGCAGAGGACCCAGGTTTGAATCCCAGCACCCACATGGCAGTTAACAACTGTCTGTGACTCCAGTTCCAGGGTGTCTAATGCCCTTTCTTCCAAGGGCACCGCACGACTTGAGTGCACTCATACACAAGCAGGTATAACATTCAAACACATAAAATAAAATTTTTTTATGTGTTTGAATGTTTTGCATGCATGTATTTAAGTGTACCCATGTAACATGGTGGACAGAAGAAAACCTCAGAATTCCTGGAACATGGAGTTACAAACAGTTGTTAGCTGCCACGTGAGTGCTGGGAATTGAACCCAGGTTCTTTGTAAGAGCAACCAGTGCTCTTAACTGGTGAGCCATCTCTTCAGTCCCCTTTTTTCTTTTGAC
The DNA here is from genome assembly GCA_035773235.1 of Eospalax fontanierii. NCBI lineage: Eukaryota > Metazoa > Chordata > Mammalia > Rodentia > Spalacidae > Eospalax > Eospalax fontanierii. The sequence continues at coordinate 57,239,536 of CM069526.1, forward strand.
ATCCCCAAAGACCTGAACATTCAATGTTTCCCCATGTTTGGAGCCATATTTTGATGACACAACTGGCTTGAAGAAAGACTGTGAGGTCTTGATTTGTTGCTTGGAGCTACTAGACATGCACTGAACAACTGACCTAGGCTGGCGGCTCCAGACATTATGGTCAGGTTCTATGGGCTTTTTTCTTAATATTCACAAAGTCTGAATTGCAAGTATATTTGGTCCCAAGACTCAGCAGGAGACTATTAGACCTGGAGCACTTCTGTGTGCACATTTAGTCATCTTACCATCCTTGAGGGATGTTCTTAAGATTGTCGGATGAGAAGAGTGAGGCTCAGCAGAACTGGGACTAAGGTGGGAGCTGCTTTCGGGGGAGTCAGAGGTTGGGACCTCATGGGACCTTTCTAGGGTGCTGACCTTATCTCGGATCTGCTGCCGGACCTTCTCTCGCTCGGCTTCCATGCGGGCATGCTTGGCCTTACGCTCCTCCTCCTGCTGCCGCAGGGCCTCCTGTCGCTCTTCCTCTTTCTTCTGAGCATCAGGATCCTTCTCCTCCTCTCCCCCCAGCATCTTCCCCATGTCCTTGGTGGCCCCTATGAGGATGCGAAGGAGGGGGGTAGGAAGAGGGCACAGTCAGTTGGGGAGCAAGGTTGGGAAGAGAGGCCAGGTAGGCTGAGGTCCCCTCCTGCTGGTCAGGGGTTTGCGGCAAGGTGGTGCAGCTCACCTCCGAGGGCTTGCTTCATGACGAAGTCCATTCTGCAGGCTTTGGTTAGTGTTCCCTAGTCGGTCGCTGAATTTGCATGCAGCACTCTGGCTGACCTGCCTCGGGAAAATGCAGCCACCTGCAAAAGAGGATTGGGGGGTCAGATGGAAAGCCCTCTTTCCAGGCAGGATGGTAGAGATTGGCACATGGCAGCCTCACTTTGGTTCAGACAGGGAGCAACCAATTGAGGCTAAGGCTCAATGTCCTTTAAGGAAGGGCGAGGAGATGGAAGGAAACCATTTACAGAGCACTTAAGATGGGCCAGGCACACATGTGCAGTCACACAGCTTGTAGTTCCTATTTTAAAGCCTTCATTTTGAACATCTTCTAATTTCATTGAAGCCAGGAGTATTAGAATGAGGTTGGAATCTGGGGTTAGGCGAGCTGTGGCTTAGTGCTGCCCTCAGTCAGTATTTGCCACATGACCTTCAGCAAGTGACATCATCTCCTTAAGGTCCCACTTTCCTCTTCTCTGGAACAGAAATGGCTACTGTGGAGAGCAGAGAGAAGCCAGTCTGGGCCACTTGTTCAAGTCTCAAATGAATAAGCCTGTGTTTGTGGGCCCCAGAACAAGTGCATGAAAAACTAGGCAGAGCTAGAGTGAATGGGGAACTTACCCAGGCTTTGGAAACTAGACAAATGGAGAAGTAAATTATTTTTTTATCATAGCATGTGTATAAGCTGTGTGTTTATCAGATAATATTAACTTTTGGTTTGAATTACACATGGGGACACTGGGGATATTGTCATGTTGGAACTTAGGGCTTTTACCTAGAGAGGTCCTTGCGGGCAAGTTGCTAATGTTAGTTCTCCTAACTCTCCTCTCCAAGTCACTAATTTTCAGTTTTTATTACATTTTTATTGTTATTGTTTTTGCCTGAGAAGATTTTTCTCCAAATAAAACTTTAACGAGAATCTCAATATGCAGAATATGTAAAAATGGAGCTACCCAATGTGAGTGGTAGAATGAGGAGGCCAGGGGTCTGCAGACTTGACCACCTGCATCCTCCTTCCAGAACTCCAACAGCTCTGAGAAATTGACCCCAATATTCTTAGGGATTTCCTATTTTAATCATTGAGTTGCACACTGATTTTTCTTTTTTAAAGAAAAAGAATTATTTATTTATTGTACGTGGATGAGTGTTTTGACTGCATATATATGTGTACTACATGCATGCAATGCCCATGGAGGCCAGAAGAGGGCATTGGATCTCCTGGACTGGAGTTAGGGACAGTTGTTAGCTGCCATGTGGAGGCTGGGAATCCAAGGCAGCTCTTGCAAGAGAAGCCAGTGTTCTTAACTACTGACCATCTTCTAGCTCCCTTTGTTGCACTGATTTGTTAACCAACAAGGCTGATGTGAATCTCTGTTCTGTGTGGATTCATCCATGAGCGTCTCACATGCTATGTGACTTGGATGCCAGCTGAGGCTAGGCCTATCCCAGGTCCTTTTATCTCATATAGCATTCATGTCTCTGTTAGTTAGTTCCTAAGAAGAAGAAGGGTCCTGGAAAAGGGCAGCAGAGACTTCTTTTTCCTGGCTGAATATTACAACCAAGTTGAGTTCAAGATCACTGACTATTTACTGATGCGGTCTCCTCATTTCCCTCAAAATGAGAAATCATTAACAGACTGAGAATTTTTTTCATAATGTGGGCCCAAGAACTTATCTACATGATAAACATAGGTTGTTTTAGGTGGAAGAAATCATGGTGTAGTAAAGGAAAAACTTCCAGAGATTTTGGCATCAGAAGTAATTGGTGGTGTATGTGTGGGAACGCTTCAGCTTGTTCTCAGTTAACTGGGGCAGTATTAAAGTTACTGATGCTTGAAAGAGAAAAAAGACGCTGGTCTAGTGCCTGGCGGTGTGGTGGGAGTTCATGAAAGTGGTCACTATTGCAGACTACAAATATATGTGGATTATATTAAGCCAAAAAGGAACAGGCTTTCCAGCAAAAGCAAGAGAACCCAGACTGATCCTAAAATCTGAGCTTGAAGGCTGCTCAGCTCTCAAGATGTTTCCCATTGATTGCAGACCTTGGGAGAAGATTTATTTTCTAAGAACAGGAAATGAACAATGAACAAATCAAGTGATTTCAGGAATTTCTACGCAATGTTTACATAAAGCTCAAAGAATTACCAGGTGGCGTCGGAAGACGTAGGACTCTAATTTGAGATGTTTCAAATTGGGAGGCAGGACACCTGGGCTATAGCTCAGCCCCATCTCTGACTTTCAAGTCTCTCTCAGGACCAAATGTTCCTCCCAGCCTTGCCCAGTTCTGCTTGAGCATGCTGCAGCGCTTGAACTGCCGACGCTCAACCCCTTCCCTTCTTGGCTCTGTAACTCAGTTCTTTCATTTCCCTTTATTCCCTCCTTCACTTCTCTCTTTCCTCCTCTTCCAACTCCTCTCTCCTTTTTACTTTGCTAGCTCATGTTCTTCTTTCTGCACTTACATAATCTTGTTTTCCGGGCTCTGACCTCAGTCCCTGATTCTTTTTCCTTTGTAAACCTTCCTTTTTAAGGTGCTTATCCATTCTAGGGGCTTTATTGATCAATGACATCAATGACACCTAGACTTTTTATCTGGGTTCCAGATCCCCACATTCATTTATACAACAAGTATTAAATGAGCACCTACTATGCGTCAGTTGATATCTTAGACACTGATGATGTAACAGTGAACTAGAGAGGCAAAGCTTTGCCCTCATACAGATTATATTCCCAGGTATCTATGTGTATGTGCATACAGATGATGAAACAGGCAAGAGATTTGGTCCTCCTGGGTGTTCTATGGGCACTACTGAAACTCAAGTTGCCATCTCTATCAACAGTTACCTCCTTACCAGACACCTCTGCTTCCATGCGTTCATTCAGCAATGGCCGCCATTGCTACCCCCCTCCTAATTTACAAAGCACATCTCTGCAAAACCGAACCTCCTCAATGCTCATTTCTCTATTGCTTCAGGTGGGTTCTAAGTAGGGTTCCCAAGTAATTCTGTGACATTACTTAGCTGGACTTCTTGAGTCTACTCCAAAGTCCTGTCGCCCAGTCTTAGTGTGGTCCTCTTAACAGTTGGACAGTCGTTTGGCTGAGAGAGTCCTACACAGCTTGTGAGGCCCAACCTACTCCTGAGTCTTACCTCTCAGCAGGAGACTTCCCTCCATGTCAGGTATTAGTGGAAGGGGCTCTTTTTAGTTGTAAGAAAGTGATTGATCTAAGCTCATTGAGACTGGGTCTTCTCTATAAAAGGAGGACTATACTAGTTTTAAGGTTAGAAATCATCTGTAGGATGTGTTTGACATATGACAAGTGCTCAGTAAATGGCTATTATTAAAACAATGAATGCTAGCTATTGCAAACTCCTGAACCCCAGCCCCCCAACTCCTGGGAAGTCTCCTTTTGGCTAAGGTCAATCTAGATTTTTTTCCTCTTTGTACTCTTCCTTTATCCATTTATCACCCACCGTTCCTTACATCTCTAGTATCCTTTCTGTCCCGTCCATAGACCCCATGGGTTCTCTCCCTTCTGTAACCTTTTCTTTGACCCATGCACTTCTCTGACTCTTGGCCCTCTTCTTCATCGTCTCCTGGTGAAGTCCTATTGCTTCTGAGACCAGAGATCCTCTCTCCCTAGTCACTCCTAATGAGATAGCCTAGAAGGCCTCTTAGATAACAGACCAGGAGTGTTTTCACAGCTCTCCACCCCCTCTCTCCCTGGAGGATCTGATGCTGATCATGACTCCCCTCCCCCTCTTTCAGCCACTCAGATCTCCTGAGTTCCATGATGCAACACTCCTGTGGTCTCCATTTTCTTCAAAGAGGCCTTTCCCCTCTCCTTTGGCTGATTCCTTTCCTTCCATTAGAAGGAAGGCGTTCTCCAAGCAAGCTCTCCTCTCCTTTCATTCCCTCCACTGCACCTCCTGTGGAAACCTCTCATCCATGCCTACTGATTCAAGGCCCTTATTTGGCTGTGTGTTTCTCTCCCAAACCTGCACATTTTAACCCTCTGTTGTTTGCCGTTACACATGCCATTTCCAGTTCAATCTGTCAAAGATCAATTTCACCCCCATCTTTTCCTCCACCATGCTTTGTTCTAGTCGCTTCAACGGAAAACTCTGGTCAGTGAATTCCTCATCTGCCACACTCATTCTCTTCCCTGTCCTGAGCCCTTGAGCACCTGCTCTCTGCCAGGCACTGTGGCAGAGAACAAGGGAGTTTCAGCACTTGCTCTCACAGCATAACTGGGGAGGGTAGCCACTGCCCAGCAGACCATATGAGGATCTGGGGAGTCCACTTGGGATAGAAGGGTGGGGAAGTGGCAGACACTGTCATTGCAGTGCTTTCTACATCCTGCCCTCTTTCCTACTGCTTAAAGCCTCATTTTAGGGCTCTGTCTCTCCCCTGGCTCTTATCCATCTTTCACATGACCCTCAGATTAATCTTCCTAAAGGGCAGATTTGCAAATGTATCATGCAAACATACCCTGCAGTGGTTTCCCACAGCCTTGTTAAACCTGCCACAGTCTTTGTGCTGACCTTCAGTCCTGCAGCCCAGCACCTGCCCTCTTTGCCTCTCATTTCCCATCCCTTGCACAGCACTGTTCTAATCAGACCCCAATACAAGTTCTTCCTCCCGCCTACACCAGGCGTTGGGAGGATTTGAGCATACTAGTTTTATAGTCTTAGAATCTCAACCTCATCTCTGCTGGTTCAAATTCTGGCACCACAACTTATTAAATGATCTTGAATACTTAATGTTTTCTCAGTTATGAAATGGAGACAGTTAATGCCTGTGTGCAAGGCTTATAGTGAGCATTGAGATAATGCACACCTAGTGTCTGGCATGTAATAGGTACTCAGTATTTTGTTAGTATCATTGCCACCACCATCACCACCACCAGCAGCAGCAGAAGCAGCATTAATTCCCCAAGATTCTTTTCAAGCATCGCTCCTTCTACGGAATTTCCTGGTTCTGCTTGGCAAGATGAGATGGTTTCTTCCTCTTTTGAGATTCAGTGCTCTAAGACAGTATTGCTGCCTCTAACTCATACCTTTGCTGTCTGGGTGGCTTTCCCTTGCTATCACTCTGAGCTTATTTGTTGTTTCTTACTCATTTAACCTGTCTCCAGAATCCACTACAAGGTAGATACTCAGCATATTCTAGCTGGGGCGAATTTAGTGGTGTGTGACAGGGAGCGGGGACACAGGTTCAAAGCATGATCCTGCACGTCTGATTCTGAACTTCTTAGATTTAGGACTGTGTGTGCTTGCGTGCCTGCGTGTCTGTAGTTACTCTACCGCATGCTGGTAGATGGACGCAGAGGTCTGGCAGGTTGTGTGCAGGTGAGGATTTGAATCTCACCGCCAGGAGGCGCTCGTCAGCAGTTCTGCGGAAAGCCAAGGTCTACCCGCGCGGGAAGGGTGGTGGTGCGGGTGGAGACTCCTGGTGGTGGGGTGTTGGACTGCGGGGGAAGGGAGGCGGGATGGAGGCCAGGGCAGAGTGATTGCAAAGGTTCCCATGCTGTCAGTGCACCAGAGACCCAGGGCAGGCCTTGACCTTCCCTCCCAACTCCTGGCCGGTCCCTCCCTTCCCAAAGGCTGCCAGGCACTAACTGAAGCTCGGTCGAGTCCCAGGAACCCGACCCCCTTCATCTGACAAGCACATTTGGGCACCTGCAGTCTTTGAATTTGTGGCTGTTTTTCTGATTCCAGTCTGGTCTACAGTCACCACAACTCAATTCAACACTCTATTGCTTTTGCAAGGGACTCCACGCTAATGGCGGTGGCAGAGACAGAGGATTTGTCTCCAACTCCCATCCCACGTCCCTGTAAGCAAAACTGGGGGGAAATAAGAGGTATCCTAGGATGAAGACAGTAAAGGATGGCTCATCTGAGAAGCGGAAGTGGTGGGGGCTTCGCGTCCCCGACATGAGAAGACAAGGCAGGTAGGCTTCCACGCACCCCTCTCCAGGCCCTCGAGACCAGCACGACCAGCAGCTCTGCCCTGGAGCCACTGAGCGCCCCCACTCCCCCAACATACACCGCTTAACCCCCAGCCGCAGCTGGTTCTCAAACTTTGCTCCGGGAGGGGGTGGAGAAGGGCTGGCCTGAGAGTGGGGAGCAGCCCAAGCGCACTCCTCCAGGAAGAGGACAAATAGTCCCCCTGCCCCACCGACGTGGGCTCTCCTCCACCTGCTTCCGCGGCCCCTGGGCTTCCTCGGAACCGAACTCTACCCCGGGGCGGCTCCCTGCTCCAGGGCGCAGAGGGCCCCCAGTGGCTTTGGGGCAGCCACACCCCAAAGTAGTTGAAGGCCACGTCCCCCACCCTAGTCCTGCACCTCGAAGTTGTTCTCCAGGTTCACACTTGAGTCTCCCGCCGCACTCGGGGTAGTCAGGACTCCCCCCGCCAGACTGTTCCCCGCTTCCGTGGGTGCGCGCGGGCGGCCCACTCCCGCCAGCCGCGCGTCTGCGGCCCCGGCCCTCGCCCGGCCGTCCGCACGGGGAGCTGTCCCTTCAGCACCACGGGCCGGCGCGCGGGCGTTCCCGGGGAGCTCCCTAAAGCCGACTCCCCAGATCCCCGGCTGCCCCGAGGCGAGCGTCGCCCTTATTGTCCCCGCCGCCCCAGCCCGGCTCTTCCTTCCCGGCCCGCGGTCAGCACCGACCTGCGATCCCAACAACCGTCTAAGCCACTGCAGGCTCCGGCCGACTCCGGCAGGCGGTTCCTTGTGCCGTGCCAGCTCGCGCCGCCGCCTGGTGTAACTCCGCCAGGCGAGCTGCGGCCGGCTGCCGCGGGCGGATGCCGAAGGCGCCCTCCAATCACGCCCCTCGGCCAGGCCCTGACGCCGCACAGCTCCGCTTCCAGATGGGAAATTCAAACCTCTCTCTCTGCGTCTCTTCCCCTCTCCCTCTCTCTCCCTCTCTCCCGCCCCTCTCCCTCTCCCTCCCTCCTTTTCCTCCCGCTGCCTGCTCTCCCGTCTCCCTTTCTCTTTTCTAGGCTCCTAGCTTTCGCTCCCTCCTTTCTCCACCCACCCCCTTCTCTGCCTTTCATTGTATCTACTCCCCTCGCAGATACACCTAACGATTTCTCTTCAATCAGGAGTCTTGGTCAACTTAGCTATGTCCAAGCTCCAAGGACCACAAGAGGTGATGGAGGCAGGAGTGGAGGGAGGGTTTTTAAAGCAGACCTCAAAGGAATTCATCTCTTTAGGAAAGCCCTCGTTGGCTCTCCCAGGCAGGATGGGTACATTCCCTTTGGGTACCTACTTCCCCAAAGAAACCCCTCTTCTGTCTACCTGCTTGTGTCTTGCCTGTGAGCAGCTCCAGGACTGGACTGTCCACTGGCAGATCACCTTTACAGCTTATCACTACAGCAGCCAGCCGTGTGGCCACTCCAGAACCATTGGTGTACAGTGGGAGGAAGGCCATCCTGGGGAGGGGGCCTGTCTGGACCTAGAGCAAAAGACTGATGCTGCCGAAGCTTAGGTGAGCTGCTTGCCAGTCCCTAGATCTGTTTCCTGTGCAGAAGACACAGTCTTCTGGCAAATTTATTCTAGAAGGTCTTTCTTTCCTCACTGTGGCCAAGAAAAAAAAAAAAAAAAAAAAGGACTTCAAGAACTGGGCAGCATCTGTGCCCATCCCCAGCCTCCCCTCCTCCCCCCACGATCCGTCTTGTTCTATTATTCTCTCCTAATGAGGCTTTCCATTCTGCCTGCCATCTATTGGCTCTCAGTTGCTTCCTTTAATCCATCCTGAGGTGTAGGAAAATGGCTCCAGAGAGGGGGGACTTGCACCTGGCCTTTAAAAGATTTTTCAGGGTTATGTGAGAGTGGAGATAAGTTCTTGCTTCTGTCAGGGCATGGTTTCTTTCCCGGGAGAGAGGGAGAGGGAGAGGTAGAAGAACAGGGAGAGGTGGAAGAGAGACGGAGAGAGAGAGGGAGAGGGAGGAGAGCTGTGGAGGGATAGAATCTAGGATGGGAAGGAGGGGTGATTTAGAGGAGAAAGTGGGAACTACTGCTTAGTACATAATCACAGCAGAGGCCTCAAAGTAGAGGAGCCTTCCAAGTCAGAAGACACACGTGCACACACCTTGCTTGCCTGAAGAGGCATCCTGTGAAGCTCAGCTCTGTTCTCCCATTCAGACTGGGGGTTCTGTAGAATGAAGATCCTACATTTATGGCAGAACTTTCTATTTATCACTGTTTGGACATCAGCATAGCATTATTTTCTCTTTATTTCCTAGGGTGACACTAAAGTGTGTGTGTGTGTATGCTGTTTGATTAGAGTGACTTAGATTTGCCACTAATGCCTGAGGGGAATTCTAAGCCAATGACATTCTGTCTTTTTGAGACTGCCAGTCTTCCCCTCTCCTCTTCCCGCCTCCTTTGTACATGTTCTTTAGCAACAAGCTCGGTAAATGGGGCCTGTGCCAGCAGCTCTCCAGCTACAGCTGGGGTTTTGCCTTTGACATGGACGTCGATCAAACTAGGATCAAAACTCAACTTATGCTTCAGAAAAATAATGAGCTCAGTCCCGGGCACTGCATTTTAAGATGGGCTTTGATAAGCTCCAGAACATTCCTCCTGAGTACACGCTGCTCTGGGAATAGGGAGGGTGACGATTTCAGAATGACTTACCTGGAGGACACAGCCATGAGAGGCATTAGTTTTGGAAGGGCTGGCAAATCCTGCTTAACTGAAATTTTAGGACTCTAAGATTGGCAAAGTAGATACTAAAGATGGGCTTATCAAATGGACGAATAGCCATTGTAAGGGAAGACCAGAGCGATTGTTGTTTTATTCAACCATTGCTGGAGATGAACTTAGGGAAAGTAAAGGGAGGCAAGCAGAAGCTGTAAGAGGAAGACCCAGATATTGATTGGTGCTGTCCAGCCATGGCTGTATTTCCCCATGTGATGCCATGAGTTGCAGTTGAGTAAGAGGACCATTCGGGTGACATTACCTTTGAACTGAATGTTTTTTGTGACTCTGTAACAAAACCAAACCCAGAACCTGACACATACTCTGTCTAGCTTCAGAAATCTTATTGGTGGCAGAAGTTCAGCTGGTCAAATTTTGGTGGCTTTATCCTGTTGAACAGTTAAAGGTAACTCACAACACTCCAGCTATTGATCCTTCCCATGGACAAAAAGTGGTGAAGAGATGGATACTTGCTCTTTCTTGAGTGTTAAGACCTTGGACAGAGTCTTCTACTTAAGAAAAACTGCTATTATAAACATCTAATGAGTACAACGCCACTAACACAGCAACAATATGAGCTTCTGCTGTGTTTCAGGTACTCTTTTCAGTGCTTTTACAGAAATTACACTTACTTATTTTACACAAACCCTCTTTTTCAAGATGGAGAAACCGAAGCTCAGGGAAAGTGAGTCTTGGACAGAGCTGGGATTCCAACCCAACCTGTGCTGGGCTTCGTGGACTGAAGCCCCAACCACTCTGGGCTGCTTCTCCTTTGACACAGCACACAGCTCCGCACACACGGAGCTTTTACTTAGCAGATAAGTTTTTTTTTTCCATTGGCATTTATAGTCATTTCTGTTCTCTACTTTCTATCACACACACACACGCGTGTGCACACACACACACACACACACACGGCTACCATGTATTTACAGGATGCTCATGTCATGCAGATTCCCACATTTCCTCCACCTGTATCCCTAACCCAGCCCACTGTGAATGAGTGTGCAAGGTGCCAGTAGGCAGCGTTTGGTCCTCACAGAGCCTGCTCTGCAGATAGCTTCTTGGAGTATCAGATAAAGTATGGATGTGGTCCTGTTTCCAATGCCTTACTCTGGCAGGTACTAAATTTCTATTTTTTTTTTTTTAATGAGTGCTGGGAGCAGAGAGAGGGGGCCAGGTTTGGACAGATTCATGGAATGGTGTGTCTATGCCTTCAATGTTCACCAGGAAGCCAATTAGGAGAGCTAATGCTAGTGCTTTGCACGATGACTGAGGAACGGACTGAGTCTCCTGTTACAGACTGCAAGCATGATCATCACTGAGAACGGCTTTCACAGGACGCCTGTCCAAAGATCTCCCCTGTAGTCACCTCAGTCCAGAGGGCACCTTGGATGCCACGAAAGAGAAGAGGAAGTGATTGGGATCTTATCCGGCTGGGGCTTGCTGGCTGCTTCTCACCTCAGCTGGCGTGGGTGGGTGTGTGAGGCCGCTGAGCTGCTCTGCATCCTGCCTTTCTAGCGTGAGCCTGGAGGGGCAGCATTAGTCTTGGTTTGTGAGAGTGGCCATGTGCCAGCGACACAGAGAACTGCAGGGGTTGGAGCACAGAGGAGGGCTCCAGGTCATTTTGCTCATCTGGTGAATGCTTTCCCTTTTGTCACCAACAATGTCCAGGCTATGTTATGAATCTCCCAGGCTGCCTCCGTCAGTGTGGAATGACACAGTGTGAAGGTAAACCTATGAATGTGCAATAGGGTATATGTGCATCTGCTGAGTGTGTGACCATGCAGCATCCATGGAGGGTGGTGTCAGGTGTGGATTTCGAACCCCTCCTGGTGAGAACGAATGTGATGGTATATAGCCAAGTTCATTGCTAGAGCAGAACACATCAATGGCATTGTGGAAGGGTTCTGGTGTAAGGCAAGGGTACCACATACAATTGCATAGACTGTGCATTGGATAGCAACATAGAGCCCCAATAACAAAGACTGTACCAGACACAAAGGTGCTAGGAACATGTCACTGTTTCTGTGTGCTAGTGTATAGCTAAGTGTTGCTGTCAACTAGGGATGATCTGGGTGAGAGGATGCGACTATGGATATAAAATGGTGAAGTCTTTTGTCACCATCAGCAGGTGTAGATGTGAACCACAGTGGGTGGGCACACATGTTACTGTCATTGTATGGGGCAGTAGAGAGGCATATAGGTGTGCACAGGTGCAGCCAGAAATACATCCTGACCCCTGTGGAAACATGCGAAGTATGCTATTAGAAGTGACTAATCCCTCCTGTCCACTTCCTTCCCACTAGGAAGGCCATGAGCAAGTCATCATGCTGGTTCTTGCCCTCTTGGGAAGGGGCAGAAATCTTAAGCCCCTAAATTTTCCACTTTTAAGGAAAGAGGGTTCCAGATTCCACGTCTGCACCCTGACTCAATCGGTGTGTATATGGAAATTCCCTGGGGAGCCTGTCTCTTTCCCAGAGCCCCTCCCATACTGGCACCGCCTACCAGTTCTTCCCAGGTCCTGTGTGTCCTTTATCCATCCTCAGCTCCCCATCCAGGCATCCATTAGCATGTCAAAGCAGCCCTCTCCCAGCTCACACAGTGTACCCTGGGGCATTCCTACACAGTACACAGGAGCAGTCCTGAAACCTCACATTTTTTTGTGTCTGGATACCAGTCTGTAGTTACCCCAACCACCCATCAAAGGAAGGATGTTTGGGTGACACATCTTCCTTGTTTCAGGCTCTTTTTCAAGCTGTCTGTTGTGACTTCTGTTTCTCTTACTCCACCCTTAGCCCTTCTACCTCCTCTGGACATGGACACATATCTCTGTCCTCTGATGACCTCAGATAAGCTCGTCCGTCAGCCTCTTGTTCTAGCTCTGGTCCTGCCCCTGCACAGTTGGTGAAGCATCAAAGTCTGCTATTCATGCCTTTAGAGACTCCTTCTTGATGCTCTCCCTACCTTCAAAGACCTTGGGCCCTTTCTCCTCCCCTATGAAATACATGCTCAGAAAGACAGTCTTTACACACCAGAAACCCCTCTTTAGGCACATGGAAACATAACAACAGAGGTGTAGAATACTAGAGTAAAAGCCCATGTTAGAATCCCATTGCAAAATACGTAACTTCAGGCTCTCTTTAACCCTATGTACCAGAGGGTCCCCTTGTCACTCAGAATCACTGGAGTTGGGAATGTGTTTATAAACAAACTCTGAAGATTCTCAGGCCTTATCCCAGGTGGAGCAAACCAATCTTTGAGCTGAGAGTCCAGGAATTTCATCTTTTAACAGCTCCCCAGGTGTTTCTGACCCATCTTCTGACTGCAAAGCCCTGGTCCTGAGCCAGAAGAATCTGAAAATCCTGTGTCTATGCCCCTGTCTTATGAGAAAATTGAATCATGGAGTCACAGAATGTTTTAGGATCAACACAGCTTAGAATCAACTCATTCCACACTCAGCTTCACACTCTCTAGGAATCCCAGGGTCTAGAACTTAGAGTTGGGAGGTTCTCATTTTAGGAGGAATTTTTATTTCTAGCCTCCCTGATCCTTTTGGAGAGCTTCTCTGCTTGTCCCTTTAAGCACTGTTGCCAGGGTGTCACCTATATTAGTAAGGACAGACATCCTTTCTCACTAATGCAAAGGCAGCCAGCAGGGCCCCGTGTACAGAGCTGGCAAGCAGGAAATGATGTCTGTGTCCAGTGAAGACCAGCATGCGCTGGCCCACAAGACAGATCTTGCTCATTGATAAAATGAATTGGAGAGGACATTATTGCTGTTTTATTAAAGAAAGGGATATTGAGGAACATGAACAGATGATAATAAGCTCCTGGACTGCTGGTCACGGAAATGAAAGAGTGTACTGAAGAGCTGTGGGATGCTATTTTGGAGACTGATGGCAGGTGGAGCACGTGCATTTAGGGGCAGGGATGACAGAAGGCAGTTAAACATGCATCCAAAGCCAGTAGTACTTGGTGATAGAATGCCTGACTGGCACACACAGGAACCTTGGTTCAATCTGGAGAACCACAAAAAGAAGGAAAAAAGTCAACAGCAAAAAGGATGCTTTTTGTTTTGGTATCCCTGGGGGCCAGGGCCAGAAGGATAGGGACTTTGCAAAGTCCCACAGCAAGTTCATGAACCTTATAATTCTCAGGTAACAATTCTTTTGTAGGTCTAAGTCAGCACCCAGGTGCACATTTCTTAAAGATCACTATCAGCCCAAGTACTATTTTGGGACATCACAGAGGTCAGCCCTTTAAGTCAAGCAACAGCCCTCTGTGTTAGGTATTTTTCATGCATGTATTCATTTATGAAGCATGAGAGCCTATGACATGACAGGCCCCCTCTGAGCTGCTCTTCCCCCTCTCTTCTACAGCACAAGATGCAGATACTCCACTGAGAGATAACACATGCACCGATTCACACTCTTAAGATCCTTTCAGCTCCCAGACTCTTTGACGAGAGCGGGGGAGAGATATCCACAAACAGTCCATGATAATACAACACGGGAAGTGCTGTCCTAGTGAAGAGGGAGCTCGGAGAAGGAAACACACACAGCTTGCTAGCCAGATGGAACTGGAAGCACCAAGCAGGGAAGGGGCAGGGCTCCTGACTTCAGAGACTCTGGGGCATTGAACTCATCTCAGATGCTCCCCAGAGGAGATGTTCTGCCATTGAGAGGTGTGGAGTAGAATCTCAGCAGTCCTCTGCCCCTTCCTGCCTCTATGACTGGGACTGAGACTCAGTTTCCTTATCAATGCAATGGGAGAGTGATCTCTGTCTCCTAGGGTGGTTGTGAAGCTTGGATGGAACTCTTTGTGGAAAATGGCACAACTGTCTGGCAACATGTGGGGCACTCTCCTGGAGCCCAGGATTGTGTGGCCATTAATCACAGACTCCTTCTATGACCTTGGCCAGGAATTCTGCCTGGAAATTTCTCAGAGTTTAATGTTGAGAACTTTGGAACATGAATGAAAGAACTGAATGCTTAGAGTAAACGGGGGTGACCCTGCTTCCCTTCTCTCCAACCCCTTGCTGGCTTCCTCTCCAGTATGCAGGGTTCTGGGACATGGCACTCCCCACTGGGAATTACCTGAAAGAAGTCCAAGGAGGCTTAGACTTCGGGTTCAAGAACAGGAGGAATTCTGTTCTACTCAATCTCCAGTTGTTCTTTGGGCAGGAAAACAAAAATCCCCCTTTATTTGGCAAGCAAATGGTCTTAGTAAGACATGGCCAGGAAACAGTCTTAAAGGTACAGCAGCAGAAGGGACTCTGTTTACCTGGACTCTCACTGGGGCAGGAGATTCGGTCTTTATCGGATTCAGTCTCCATGGCTGTACCCTCATTACCTTAAATGCCATTACTTCTACTCCATTTCAGATTCAGAGAGGCTAAGGACCTTGCTCAGAGTAACACAGCTAAGAAATATCAATGACAGCCTTTGAAGCTAGTGTGTGTCTATAGGTGGTTGTAGTTCCTGAGAGGAAGCAGGTGGCTTCTTTAATGGGGCTATATGCTTCAGATTGGAAGTTTGTCTACAGTAGATGGGGGTTGGAGGTCAAGGCCTGAAAGCTGCCCTGAGAACTTAACAATAGCATCCCATTTGTGGCAGGCCCCTGTTTCTTCTGCTCACTTGGGCTCTGCCTGGCTCTTCCCTCCTGCCTCTGGCTACTGTTCCTGCCTCTGGTTTTGCCTGCTAATTTTCTTTCTGACGGGCTTTCAGATCTGTAGGAGAACCATGGCTTGTAAAACATACATCTCATTGCATCATTCTCCTTAAAACACATGGTGGCCACAACTTCTTTTGCCACCCAGCACCCACTCCTCCCTCATGTGCCATCGACTTTGGAGGAACCATCTGTGCAGCCGTCCCTCAGTATCTGTGGGGGATCAGTTCCAGGACCCCCATGGATACCAACATTCGTGGATGCTCAAGTATCTTGTATAAAACAGTGTCATATTTATATAACTTGTTCGTGTTCTCTGCAGCCTGGGTGACCTTATACACCGATTCACTTGGCTCAGGCCACATTAGCCAAGTGAAACACAACAGCCTTCTGTATCCACATAGGCTCAAACAAGCTCCAACCCAAAATATTTGGTAAAACATCATGTATGGACTTTTCTTTTTCATTATGCTTTAAGCAATACGGTGAAGCAAATTTTTACACAGCCTGCACATTGCATGAGGCATTATAAGAAATCTAAAGGCTTTTTATGTTTTAAAAATTTTTTGTCATTTTTATTTTACATGTAGGAGTATATTGCCTGCATGTATGTAAGTGTACCTGTGTAACGCAATGCCCACAGAGATCAGAAGAGGGTATCAGATCCCCTGGAACTGGAGTTATGGATGGTTGTAAGCCACCATGTGGATGCTGGAATTTGAACTTGGGTCCCCTGCAAGTGCAGATAGTGCTCTTAAGTGCTGAGTTATCTCTCCAGTCCCCTGCCCCCTTTTTAAGATGAGGTCCAGGCTGCCCTGGAGCTCACTATGTAGCCAAAGATGACCTTAAACTCCTGATCTCCCTGTCTCCACCTCTGGAATTCTGGGGCTATCAGTGTGTACCACCACTTCTAGTTTAGAGAGAACTTCTCTCCAGAAGGAGGTGCTGTATTGGGTGTCCTGGAACCAGTCCTCTGCATCAATGGGTGACTATATGAGCATTCGAGAGATTCCAGGATCTCTTCTGGGTGCTGGGAAGATGTATACAAATTTCTACCTCTTAAGTAGGAGAATTGGGCAACCCCCCCCACCACCACCACCACAGGGCGGGGTGATTCCCAAAGGAGATAAGGGTAAGACAAAGGGCTACCTATTTCATGTCTTTGGGTCCAGAATCTAAGCAGGCACTCAGGAACGGTTACTTCATAAATGAACAGGGAACCTCCCCAGACACCAGCAGTGACCTTCAGCCTTCCAGACTCTACCAGAACTCTTTGTTAGTGATTTATCCTCCATTTTCAGACTGCACCCCCTCTTGGGGTAGGGGTTCCCAGTTATGTAAGTGATGTCTTTTGTGGCACAATACTCATTTCTTCTGATGGAAATGGAACAAAGCAGTGCTCTCTTTGACTTCCTGGTGCTGCTCCTTCCTGCCGGGGTCCAGGCCCAGCAGCAGGACAGCCTGCTGCCCTGGCTGACTTTGATCAGGGCTCCCTCTGTCTTGGTTTTCCAGTCTTCACTCTCCTGCTCCCTCCACAGGCCTGTTGTCAGCCCTTTGATCAGTTCTGTGACTTTCCACTGTGCCTTGTCTGGCTCCATTAGGATGGGGATGCCTCCTCCTGCTCCTGTCACTCTGGTGTTCATAAGCCTCGGCTGACTCACTGTTGCCTGCAGCACTGAGTCCAAGTCCATGGGCCCTTGATAGACTCCTGTCTCTTTCCCAGCCTGCGCTCCACAGCTCTGCTCCTGAACACAACTCCCTCTGATGTTTACTTCCTTTCTTAGTTTGCCTTTCTGTTTGTTTCCTCCCACTGGATGTAAGCAGCTGGTAGGCAAGGAACATACCTTATTCACCTGCAAGTCTCCAGTGTCAAACTCAAGCCTCAGATGGTCAAGAAATGTTTACAGAATGTATAGAACCCATGGCATCATCCCCCTTGCTTAGGGTTGAAATGGCTTCTTGCTGTGGCCCAAGAACCCTGACATATTTATCTCAGGGGCGAGGCTTGCAGACCCAGGGCTGCAAGTTGTTGAATAGTTAATTCTGGCACCTTTTTTGAGAGCCTGTACTTACCCAGTTTGAAGTCTCACACACACAGCTTCTGGGCTCTTTCCATGCTTAGGGCCCATCACGGTGGTATTCTGTCACTGGGATATTTCTGATGTAATTCGCCGTAGGGATAACAGTTTTGACCTGTCCATCTGGAGTCTCCTGGAGTCCCTGAGTCATTATAACCCCGGTGAGGCTGATTCCATGCCCTACTTCTGTGGATGGGCATTAGATTCATAACCAGCTTAATCAGAGCACTGGGCTGGCTAGCTGGCCACATTGACTGTCCTTGAATGGCAAGTGACATGAGCTAAGCCACTAAAAGTCAGATTTGCATGTTAGCATGGGCTCAGAATAAGATCTTGAGCCTCTGGGGACTTTTGTCACCCTCCAGAAGAGCCTGTCTGGGAGTAATGCCAACATAGAGAGGAACAGAGCTTCAAGAAAGGCAAGAGTTGAATCCCTGATGATCTGATGACTCTGTGGACCCAGAGCTCTTTTGGTCTCCTCTGCTCATGTGTTTTTCAGCTATGACAGCCATTAAATACCATCTTCCTACTGATGCTGTGTTATGACAGTTTCTGCTTGCCCTTTGGAGACCTGCTGGACTTTAAATTTGTAGCTGTGCATCTCTCTCCTTCAGAAAACCTCTCCTCAGGTAAACCCCAGCCTTCGAAGGCCACCTTGTAATGTTTCCACATTTGAGGGCATAGCCATTCACTGCAGCATGGCTCCACAGTGACGGTAACTGAAGTTCAAGAAGGAGCTTGCAGTATAGGTTCCAACTCAAAGCTCTGACCAACTCACAACACCATATCCAGACATCCAAGCTTGCAACTTCATCCCCAGGTACCAGATCATACAGCTGTATCCCCTAAAACAGTCACAGAGTCTTGGTCACCAGCTCTGCAGCTCCCCCCTGAGTGTATCAGCTTTTTTGGGCAGATGCCATGGCTCCTGGAGATTTGTCTGTGTCCAGTTTGTCAAGGGGTGCTAGAGCACTTGTTTTTCACGAGCACTGTGTCTTTGGGCCCAGTTTGGGGGCAGGAATTTCCCCATGAAGGGGTCCTCCCTGTGAAGGCTGAGGTTTCCTCAGATCTGGAATCTTTTTTGTCAGTTCTGAGCTCTCTCTGAGAGAGAGAAAGACAGAAAAAGAGAGAGAAAGAGAGAGGGGAGAGAAGAGAGGGGAGAGAGGAGAGGAGAGAGAGGAGGGGCCATCATTTTTAAGCATTTGCTGGGACTTTATCTGACCTGTTTTCCATTTGATGGAATTGAAAGACCTCTTATTCTTGGCTGTATAGTCCTCGGAAAGAACTCTTGGGCTGTATAATTTCAAGGTCTCTCTGCCCAGCGGGGTCTCTTGATTCCATGTCATCAGTTTTAGAAATGTTTTCTCAGAGGCACCCTTTGCTTCCCAGTAGGCTTGCAGCCACCTCTCCTTAGTTTGTTGCTTTGTTTTGTTTCATTCCCACTGTCATGGTCAGACATGCAAGGTGACAGTGGGAGAGGGAGGGGTTTTTGTGGGGCTGACTGTCGTTCCACCAGCTTGTGAAGCCGCTGTCTCAGTCCATGGCTTCCAGGGGCCTTGCCGTAGGGAGAGTCAGGATATCACCACGGTTCCCATGCCAAGCAGTTTCCTTGCACGCTACCTTCTGTGTACTCTTCCAGTTTCTTTCTCCCCATTCTCCACCGTGCTTTGTGCCCAGGAGCTTGGCCCATGTGGTTTAATCAACAGGCTCCTTGTATGTGGGTTCTGGTTGGGTTTTCCAAAGAGATATTGGCAAGGATTAGAGGCAAAGAAGAGAATGTGGTCAGAGTGTCCCTTGGCTGAAAGCCACAGTTCCCGCTGAGTGGTGCTATACACAAACAAATCCACTGTAAAGACCTGTTTGATCCCCAACCCCCAATTCCCTGACTTCATTTACCTGTCAATTTCTTTAGCAAAGGCTGTGTTTGGAGACTTGAGGACTTCCATTAAGGATCAACACAGGCTTCTCTATCACTTCTGGGGAAATCACAGCCCACAGTCATTGCTGTCAGGTCCTGGCTTCACTAATGGAAACTACTGCTGGACTCCCCTGCCTTTGCCTCAGCTGCTCTCCAGGCAGGGCAGGCTTCACACATTCACCATCTACTTCAGCTGCTCTGAGAGCAACTGGCATTGTCATTTCCTTCCGTAGATAAGGAAACTGAGGACCCAGCATCTCCCTCTCACTTGCTCACCTCAGGACATCCCCCTCCTGCATGCAGCAGCCCACACACCATCCTGTAAATAACTGCATGTTCCCAACACCTCTCCCTCTTCTCCTTGGAAACCTGTTCTGTCTTTGGACTTGGGTTGTCAGATTTCTTGCTTGGCTCTGTGTAGAACAGGAGCTCAGATGCCACATTAGAAGGATTAGGCTGGGCACCAGCTCAGACATCTACCAGCTGGGTGACCTTGGGTTCATCTCTGTACCTCTCTGAGCTTCAGTTTCCTAATCTACAATGCAGGAGTATAATTGCCAACACCTAAGTGAAGACTAAATGAGGATTCTCCACAGGTGCTTGTCTAAGAGCACTTTTGCACACAGTGGGGGCTTTCATATGAACTTTATATATGATATATATTTAAGTTGCAAAACAACCATGTGGGGTGAATGCTGTTGCTAGGCCATTTTTCAGACAAAGAACAGGGTAGAGAGAGGGCAGGAAACAGGCTAGGTCACACAACTGGAGGGTGCTGGGAGGATCTGCATTTAGGCTTTCTGCCCTTTTGAATGGAGGTTGGGTTCACTCCACGGTTGGGTGCAGGGGGTGGTGGCCCAGATGTTGCCTTGCATCTTTGTGTGATTGTGCTATGGTTTAAGAGTGTTTTCTCAAAGCTCCTGATTTGGATATTTAATCCCTCCATGCTTGGAGGCTGTGAGGTGCTTAGGGGGTGAAGTGGGAGGTACTTGGGGATGGGTGGAGTCCTCACAGTGGGCTAAAGCCTTTCTCCTGTGAATCTTGGTCCGGACTGTTAGTCATTGTGGGGGCAGGTTGTTACAGAGTGTTTGCCTCCTTCTCATGGGCCCACTCGCCCGTCCACCTTCTGCTTCAAGTTGAAGGGGCACAAAGCTATCACCATAAGCAGAGCAAACACTAGGGCTTCTCCACTTCCAGAGCTGCAAGCCAAAACAAACCTGTGATTTATAAATTACCCACTCTCACATATGCAGTTATAGCAATGGAAAAAATGGGTTAAGACAAACTGGTACGGAGGGCCCAGACTGTCTCATTTTCTCTGCAGGCTTTCTTCCTGACAGCATCTTAACATTCCTTTGTGAAGGAACATTGCCCTGTTCTCTGGTCATGTGGTTTAGATGGGATCAAATCCATCTTCTTTTAAGTTCTAGGTGTTGGCATATAACCCAGGCATTTCATTTCAATTTGTAGGGTTGGGCATAGTATGCTGGTGAGATGTAACCCTTGGACTTGTTCTGGAATATTCCAAAAGTTGTCTTGATGCTGGAATTGTTGAGCTGGGAAAATGTGAAAAACAGTGCTTCAGAGTTGTGGTGTTGGGGGAAAAAATCTTGCTCAGGAGGAAGGCTGAGAAGCTGAGCCGTCAGGGAGCGACCCCAGGCCTGTGTAAGCTGCTGCATCCAGTCTTTTCTGAAATCCAGTATACTTCTTTATTTTCTATGTTACTTGAACAAATAAAAGTATTTCTCTGTTCAGAATTTTGATTTCTTTTTCTACCACTTGGATCGAAATTAGAATTGACTGGCTTTGTGCTCAGTGTGTTGTACTTGTTATTTTACTTAAGCCAACAAGGCAGCCGATGTGTCCATTACACAACGGACAGGAAGAGGGTGAAGACAGATTGATCATACTGGCTAAGGTGTATACAGGAAGGTTGGGGTTAGAACCCAGGCATTCTGACTGCAGACTGTGCTTCAATCACTCTGCCTTCTGGCAGCAGGCTGGCTTACCCCGTTTAGTGCTACGGCAGCAGGCCCGCTTGCGGTTGGTGCTACAGTACTGGGCGCTTACCCTTGTGTAGTGCTATAGGAGCAGGTGGCTTACCCCTCACAGCACTGGGATGAAACTTCCGTTTCGTCTGGTCTGTTTACCATCCAGGCCTCGCCCAACTTCTCTCCCTGCTCCCCTGTCATCTCCTCAGTCTCCACTCCTTAGGGAAGAAGGCTTTGCTGTCCTCACCTCAGACCAAACTGTTTCCTGGAAGGCATTATTATGGCCTAACATAATTTTTCTTAACTTGGCTGAAATTTAATAATTATTTGCTCCAAGTTTAGTTCTTCTACTGGGTAGGAGTCCAGAGGCAGAGAGGATGGTGTACTGGCTCTCATCGCTGCAGTGTGGTGATGCGTGTGTGTGTGTGTGTGTATGTGTGTGTGTGTCTCAAGAGGTAAAGATGTTCATCTGACAACCTGAGTTCAATCTCCAGATCCTAAGTAAAGGTGGAAGGAGAGAACCATCTCTGCAAAGCTGTCCTCTGACTCTACACGGACACTGCGGCATGAGCCTCCTCTCGTCACACACACATATAAGAAATAAATAGATGAATATTTACAAAGAAGTCCTTTCTGCTTGACTGTGCTGCGACTCCCTGTGGTTCCCCTGTCTTCTTTATGTCTGCACACATGGGCTGAAGCACTAAGAAGAGGCCAGTGTCTCCGAGCATCATCCCTTCATGATAACAGTAATAAAGCAGCACAAGGAATATGCCTACAGCGGTCACTTACTATGTGGCGGGCTTACCTTACCTAATCCTTATGGTAACTGTATTATATGTACATCTATGACCCGCTGCTCTTCAGGGAAAGCTGAGGCTCAGAGAGGACACATGGGCTCTGTTTGCTTCACCTGCTTGAGTTGAATTCTTTTTTTTCTCATGGGATCAAGAGTTCTTGTTTTCCAGTGACTTTGTGGGGGGAAACGAAAGTTTGACTCAGCTGGTGGAGGCCTGGCTGCCCTCTGTTGAGAGAGTGCTTTTTGTGATCAATCAAAAGAATAAGGAGCTGTGAGGAGTAGGAAGAGCCTCAGGTTAAGGGAGTGGGGGTAGGCAAGAGCTCTGGGGTCCTGGAGAAAGGGCACAGCCCAAAGCCGGAGAGTTTGTGCTTCTCTCTGGGCCCAGGCTCTCCTGGTTGTATGCTCTGGGGCCAAATTCTTTGCCTACTTGACATACTTTGCAGGGCTGATGCTAGCTTGACATAATGCCAGAGATTATCTATCTAGTACCTAACACCAAGTCCTGGGCAGTATGCATGAGTATAGGCCACATGCCAGGGCTGCTGACAGTTCTTCCTGTCTGTAATCAACTGAGCCTCCCAACAACCCCTTGGAATGGTTACAGGTGCCAGGGCCTGCCCAGAGGTGAGGAGCAGTCTGTCACCAGCATCACTCGCTGGAGTACCACCTCTGTGGCTTTTTGTCACATCTGCCTGACACCAATGCTGTTAATTTAACATTTCCCTCTAATACACTCACAAAAATAAAACCTTTCACTGCATTTATTTTAAAAAGAACCCTCAGAGGGCTACTTCAGACCAGCAAACGGGCATAAACGATTCCCCCGGGAAAAATGAAAGATATGTCCTCGAAGTCTTTGGTTACAGGCTGTGGAGGCCCTGAGTCTGAGGCTGGGTTTTGAGTCTGAGGCTAGTCCTATAGTCACTGAAATGAGGGGGTAAACCAGAGAAGCATTAAGGACATGTTGAGCCTTCACAGATACAACTGAGGTACTGCAAGAAAGTCCAGAAATGAGGCTTCCCCAGCCAGCCTTTTCTTGTAGACACGAGGGAAGGGTGTGCTTTGCTGCTCTGATCCTCTGTTTCCCCAAGTCCTAGCCACTGGGAAATTGGCCTGAAAATTCCAACTTCTGGGACTACATTCAGTAGCAAGGTGCCCAGCACCCACCTGCCCCTTGATCTTGATCAGGCTGAAAAAACCCTTTGCCTCAATCCCATTTCCTCTCTTCTCTTACAGGCTCTCTCCTCCCATTCAGAGTACCTGGCAGTTATGGGTTCAAGTCTTTTCCCTTCCATTCCCTCCAAGGTCAGGTCTCCTTTCTGTGCCTTAGTTTGCCCATCTTAAAAATGGCACAATAGCTGGGCGTGGTGGCATACACTTTTAATCCCAGCACCTGGAAGACAGAGGCAGGCAGACCTCTGTGAGACTGAGGCCAGCCTGTTCTACATAGTGAGTTCCAGGACAGCTGGGGCTACAGGAAACACTGCCTCAAAACAAAACAAAAAAGCAACCCCCAAAACAAAAAACAAAACACAATAGTGGTCACTATCAATTGCTGCTGGTGAAGTTTTGCACACATGTGAGAACCCTTCTTTCTGCAACTCCCTGGCACTGGATGGGTTCAGCATGCTCCAGGGATCAGTCTGCCTGCCTTGGGGAAATGATCTTCATGTAAGCCCACACCAAAGGGCCCCTGGGTTCCTGACAGTCAAGAGTGGAAGTGTCTGTTGTTGAGGGGAATATTGCAGGTTCCAGCCAAGGCAGCTTCTGTTTTTAGCTGGAGTCACTGTTCAGCCCCCTGTGGAAAGAAGAAACACGGTGCAGAAATAGCCCATCCCAGGGGCTGCCCAAGACAAGGGCTTATTTTGACTCAGGATGCTGCAGAAGCTGCGGCAGCCTTGTCAAAATACATCTGCCTCTTCTTGCGCTGCCCACGGATCCTGAGACACAGCCAGGATCATAGTGTGGCTGCCAGACATTCACATCTGGAACTCGACCCCTGTGAGCTGAGGACAGCGAGCTTTGGTTCCAAGAGCAGCTACCTCCTGAACTCTGGGGAGGCATGAAGGGGCCTATCTCTATCTTGGGGTATATTCACCTATGTGGTCCCATGGCTTGGGTGTGCAAGTCACTTCTCTGACGACCTACAGAGGGTGTGTATATTGGGGCAATAGGCACACCCATTCCACAAGAGGGCAAGCTGGGGTCCAGGCATGCCGGACTTGCTGTGATAGGTCTTCCTCTAGACCACTGCCTCCTGTTCCCTCAGTACCCTCTGCACGTTGGGGACACATGAGCTCCCTTTCCCTCGCTATTTCTCTTCTGATTATTCATAGCCAAGGCCCAGGCACCTGCCCCGGGCAGCACTGTGCCCTGCCGCACTTGTGCAAATTCCACCAGGATCCTTATTTCCCTGCCTAGTGACTCTGAGGTACAGGCCTGAGCAGATGCCGGCCAGTAATGATGAACAGCACAGGTGTGCTTCGGTGAGGGTGCTGCTGCTCCAACCCGTGGAGGAGGCTTCGAGGGAGATGGCAAGGCGGGCTTGCTGCCTTCAGGGTGGGGTGGCCACCTGTCATATGCTCCCCACATGGCAGGTGCTTTGAAGTGGAATTACTTAGCCCCTCCAAGAATGCCACCTTGGCTTCCTGTGAGTGTGGCCTCATCCCTCTCTTCTTCCTCTGCCCCTCCCTTGCCAACCTGCCTACTGGACTCTTCAGGCCTCCCTAACACCACCCTGGAGCATCTTGGAAGTATCCTCCAGCCTCTCCTGCTTCCTCTGGCCTCTTGCAGCTGGGTCTCTTTCCTGTCTGTCCTTTCCAAGGGGCTGCTCAAGCTTGCCTTGGACCCCTCTTCAGAGTCAGCAACATGCCCCTTTCGAGGTGGTGTTTTACAAAGTGGCCTGTGCAGAGCATTAAGTGGGGTTCTGTGTAGGACAGGGCCTGTAGTTACAGGAGTGTAGATCACTGGACTGCAGAGCTTCTCAAGGTTCTTACTGTGGTTGTAGACTGTGATCTGAGAGGTGACACAGCACGGCATTTCCAGAACCCACTCACTGATGACCTTTTTGAGATGGAGCACTGAGGGCAGGGGCATTCTAAGGAAGTGCTGGTCAGAGCTTAAACTCCTGGCTTTAGTGGCTACAGTCCTTCTCAGTGTGACTTCTATCTGTTACTTCAGTGGCTGCTTTGGACAGTCTTTTGATAGCCAAAAAATTCCAGAAAGAAAAGATAATGAGGAAAAAAAGAGAAAAACATGAAAAACCCACCTCTGGATGCTCCTCAGGTCTCCTGCCAGTCTCCTGCTAGGCTCCCTTTTCCCACATGTCGCAACCTGCCCAATGCAAGTGCCAGCCATGGCCTACGCTGCCACTGAGCCCTTCCTAGCAATGGCACAAATCAGGCAAGAGGGAGGCTTCCACCCTCCCCCTGCCCTGGGACCCTAAAATTGCCTGTTGTTAGGTCACAACCAACTCTGATAGATTACAAAGAAACTTTGTATATACTTATAAACTTGGATATACTCTTAATTTGCTAAAATAATTATCAGTGATTTCATTAGCTGGCACCACCAGCAGGCCCCTCACACAGAAACATCACACCCCTGTCATGCCCAGTGAGTGTCAGGACCCTGTATAAAAGCTGCATGTTTCCCAAGGGTGATATCTGAATGTGGCCCTTTTAGTGCACTGGGAGGTCTGGGTTCAGTAGTAAGCAGATGACATGAAAAACCACACACTTCTGGGGCTTTCAGTTATACGGCCACCCCCCACAGAGATGGTTCCACAGACAGTCTAGGAAGGACTGGTGACCAAGAGCTCACCGTGGATATCACCAAATGGGAACCTATTCAAGTTCCAGTGGCTGGAAAGTGATCACAACAAGAAGCCTCCTCAGGTGAGTCTAGCTCCATAGCTTATTGTTCCTCTAAAGACCCAGGCAGGATCCATGTCAATCAGTGTCTGCTTAGTAGTCTCTGCAGTTTCTTCCCTCTAGGCTTCTCAAGCCACCACACTTCATCCAAGGCTGTGGGGGGCCCTCTTCTGCCTTATGCATATTTCCCCTCTCCAGGCTGGGGTCCTTCAAGTTCACCTGTTCACCATGGAACACAGCTGTACTTGAGTTTGTATGTATGAAATGAGGGACCAAATTTCTTGTCCTAAGGAGGATTCTAAGCCTTTGGGGGACAGTCCCACTTAGGAAGATAAACACTGAGGCCTGGTCAGGGAACTTACCATAAAGCACTGCTACAAGCCTGGTGAATCTACTTCCCTCTCGTGGCTCAAGGGTGGCTGACATGGCTTCAAGCCACAAACACAGGAAACTACTGGTGACAATGGGCAGGTCCACACTATCCAGGAAGCACACAAGGAACTCTTGCTTACACAGGCTGAAATGTCAGCATCACTACAGCACACACCAACATAGTCTTCGCATGGAGGTGAAGAGTCAAGCACAAATTAGATCATGGCAGACCTCTGTTCATAAATTTCCATTAGCTCAGAGTAAGACCACCAGAGTTGGAGTGAAATCCAAAGCCTTTTCCTAGGTCTCTGAGGCTCTACATTAGTGGAGTCCCCTCTTCCCTGCTCTCCTGGGCTCCACTCCAGCCACTTGCTTGCCTTAAATTACCAAGCTTATTCCTGCCCCAGGGCCTTTGCATTTGCTGTTCTCAACTTGGTTGGTTCCTTCTTGGTATCTGCATTCTGGCTTAAACATCCTCTTGTCCAAGAGGCCTTCCTTTCCTCTCTGTTCTGTTCTGAAGCACGATGCCACTTCCTATGACACTGTTCTGCTTTTGTAGTACTTGCTGGTGGCTAAAATTATTTTATCTTTGTTTAAATATACTTGTTTGCATGTATATCACTATAACGTCATCTCCACGGGGGTAGACGGCTCACAGGCCTGACCCCCTGGAAGCACTCACGATGGCACTGTCCTGTGAGGCTCACTGCCACTTTTCCACGCCCTCACTGCCACTTTTCCACGCCCTCACTGCCACTTTTCCACACCCTCCAGTTACCATGTGCTTTAGTCATGGCTACACCCTTTCTGTCTTCAGCTGCCAGCTGCTCTTTGACCTTTGTGTTGTTCCTGCCTCTCCCTCTGAGTGTGCATTTCTGCCAAGCACGCTTGGTCCAGGGCATGCCCTGACCCCATCAGATGTACCAATCCCACTGGCCCTGGGGACCGCAGTCTGGATCCCTTGAACCTCCTCCTGGTTTCCAGCTTCCCTTCCTTCTTCCCCTTCCCTGTCCTTAGCCACCCTGCCCCACCTTGGCGTGGAGGTCTTCCTGGAACCTGACTGGATGAGGCACCTCCCCTGTCTGCTGGGGCCAGCCCATCATCCTTTACCTTCATGGTCTCCACTGTCAGCCTTGGAGCTGTTTGAGGACAGGACTGTCTGAATGTCCCTCTTGCCCCAGACCCAGGTCCAGGGCTTAGCACGAAGCAAGGATCACAAGGTTTGCTGAATGAATGACAGTAGTTACAAGACATGGACCGTTGCTGTCAGAGGCCAGGGAGTATGTGTCTCCTGAGACTGCCAGTGACAGGGATTGGTGGAGAGGGCTGGAGTCCAGGAGGAACAACCGAGGCCTCTCCTTCCAAGGCTGGCATTCCCCTAGTGGGGCCTGGAGGAAGTACCACAGTACTGATCCCAAGTAGTGAGGCCTATCTGTGACCTGTGGGCTCACAGTCCTCCCTAGGGTGGGCAGAGCCATGAGCTGCCAGGACCTCCCATCCTTTCGAATCCCAGCTGGGCCAGGAAGCCCACTGGAGGCTCAGGTAAGTTCTAGGGGGAAATAACTCATTTCCCCTGGGATGTGTGCTAC
Organism: Eospalax fontanierii; assembly: GCA_035773235.1. Classification (NCBI taxonomy): domain Eukaryota; kingdom Metazoa; phylum Chordata; class Mammalia; order Rodentia; family Spalacidae; genus Eospalax; species Eospalax fontanierii. The sequence continues at coordinate 57,267,283 of CM069526.1, forward strand.
TCCAGCCTAGAGCAGCCTTGCCTGTGTGAGTCAAATCCCAGCCCCTCTGCTTTGGTGGTTGCTGTCAGCTTGATGGCTGTGGCAAAAATGCTTTATGGCAAAGGAGTTGGTACAGCTCAGAAGAAGGCTGGTTCTACTGCGTGAGGTAGGGGAGGTTCTGTCAGCCTTGGAGTCATGGGCATAGCTGGGATGGGGGCCTGTTTCTCACATTGCCTCAGACACCGAAGGGCTTAGAGGGGGCTTGTTGGCAAGTTTTTTCCAGGCGTAAATTCCACTCATACTCCCCCACACAGCTCCTCAACTCAACCTACACTGAGTTGCCAGAAGAATCTTCCCGAAATACCCTGCATATTACACCACACTGTCACCCCTCTGCTCAGATTTTCTGCAGTGGCCTCACATTGCCTGTGGTGAGGTCCCCAAAGCCCTCTGCAGTTCTTCACTCTTTCTTTACAGTGCAAGGGTCCAGACTGGGGTCTCCATTTGTCTTCTTGGTGGATGACCTCACTGAGTCAACACAATACCCTCAAGTATAAGAAACAACCTTGCTGGGCTGTGTGAGGAAGAGGAGGCTCAGAGATACTGACTGACACTCAAGGCTGTCCAGCTGGACTCCAGCAGCCTCTGCAGAACGATGTGGGTCTCGGAGTAGCCAGGCCTGCAGAGTGGCTAGCCTTGCTGCTCTGATGACCTCCAGGTGCCAGACACAGAGCCCAGAGAAGGTCAGTGCTTCTGACTCCCCACCCAGCCCTCTTGCACCTTTTCCACTGTGGAGCTGATCACTGGCCCAGAGCCCCCAGGAAGCACAGTAAATACAGAGCTGATGTGCCATGCTTGTCCTATTGGGCTGTGGACTATGTGCAAAGTGACTGGTGCCTGGCCCTCTCTGTCTCTGGAGAGGATGTGGTCAGGTGTGGGGTAGGGGCTGTGTGTGCTCAGAAGTGGACAACTTCAAGCCAAACCTCAAAATGAAGGAAGGAAAAGGCTGTAGGAGCTATGTAGCAAGGAACTGATCACCCTCTAACTAAGCTCTGCCCCCCATTGATTCCAGGAGGGATAGAGCAGGCAAGAGTGGGTGAGGACCACTCCTTTTACTTAAACTACTAGAGATGAAGCCGAGGGGCTAGAAGAGGGAGGCTCCCTTCAAAACCCCAGAACTCTGGAAAGAGACTCTGGTCTTAGGAAACAGAAGGTCTGGGAGTGGGTTAGAATGCTGTTATCTGACAACTACGCCTGCATGGACACACAGCGTTCATCCAGATGCCTGGCAAATCTCCCTCTCTCACTCTGTCCCTGGCAGCATGCCAGCCATGAGGACCAGCACTGTGTCAGATAATACAGAAGCAAACAAAAAGCAAGATCATTTTGGACAGTGATAGATGCTCTGAAGAAAATAACCCACAGTAGCACTGAGGGAGAGGGAGGTAGAGAGGCATCACTCTAGGGGAGCAGCTCCCAAGAGGGGTGAGTTTTGCAAGATGGGTTAGTCTGTTACTGAGAGGAAAGAGCAAGCGCAAGGGCTGTGATGAGAACCAGCCTGGTGCTTTAGGGCAATAAAAGGATGAGCATGTGGCTGGGTCTGGGACTCAGGGGCAGAGTCTAGAAATCGAGGCTGGAGAGGCCAGCAGGAGGCAAGTGCTACAGGGCTGGAAGGTCCTAAGTGGACTTTGGATTTTAGTCCAAGAATAATGGATTCTTACAGGATTAGAAGCAGGCAAGGGACATGTCTGAGTACCTTTAAGAACATCCTGATCTGGGAAGGGTCTGCTGCTGACTCCACCCATCCAAAGAAAGAGCACACACATTAGGAGAGGGACCTGTTGGCCACAGAGCCCAAGGTCAAGTACCACCATCATGTCAGGAAGGCCTCCTGGGTCCCAGGGACTTTAGTCCTTGTTTGAGGTTTCCTACTATAAGTGAGTCAACGGGGCAGGGATGTTCTGGACAGGTACGTGGAATCCACTGAATCCAACTCTGTATTGATTCTGCTGCCTTCCGTTCCTCCCAGGGTTCTGCTTTCTAGTGCAATCCAGGCCTCACAGACACATCTTCCTGGCCTTGGAATTTCCAAATGTGCTGTTCAGTCATTGGGATAGTTTGTATCTTCCATGTCCCTCAGTGCTCGGAATCCCACTACTTTAGTTCCTTTGTGAGGTCCCCCTTCTGTGAAAGAGCTTCACCAACACTCAAATCTATAGCGGAATCCTGATTGGCTTGAAAATAATACCTCCCTCCCCCCAAGTATATATTAAGAATTGTCATGAAGATCATTAACCTTGTTGTCTAGATGAAGAAATTTTGGGTGTGCCTGAGGTCAGGAGGCTGAGCCTCATTTGGGGTAGGTACACAGGTCTCTTGCCCTCAAATTTGTACAAGCTGGGACAAGATGCCAAAAGAGACAGTAAACAATAGGACTGGAGAGGTGAAGGGAGGTTGGGGGGCTGGTGACAAGGTGCACTCTGCTAGCTCCCTCCTCCTGAGGCTAAGCTAGAAGTGACCTTCTCACTCACTGCTTTCTCTGTGGCTAGAGGAGCCCCATGTAAAAGCAGCAATTTGCTTTGCCTTGAAGGGCCACACTTGGTTGAAAGCTTGGCTCACACTGAGCTTGACTCTGGCCCCACCCTGGCCCTGCCTGCTCCCCTGTTAGCCCCTTGCTAGGGAGGACTGACTCTTCCCCAGGGAGTCTCTGCCCTTAAGTGATGGCAGGCATAAGGAGTCCTTTACTTAGGGACTTCCTCAACATGGAGAAATCTGAGCAACTTCTATGAAAATATGAGCAGGAAGCAGGCTGCCAGTGTGCTGTGGTGAGGATGTGTGTAGGGGTGAGCACAGCTATATGTGTGCATGTGTACACACTAAGTATAGGTGTGTGTATCTTGTGAGCAACTGTAGTGTGTGTCTTGCCCATTGTGTGCACTTGGGCTAACTAATGCTTTGAGACACACTTGCTCAGGAGTAGAGAAACATCAGGCTACATGGCAACACACCCATGCCTGGGCCATCCTCAAGGCTTAGGAAGGCACAGATGGAGAAACAGGCTTGGAGAAGAGTGAGTCAGGCCAGGCCAGAGTATGATGTCTGACCAACTGACCTCATTGAACTGATTCAGAGACAAGTTGATGGACACTGGTATTGCTGCTGTCTGCCAACTCACTGACCCTCCTATTGCTGCCTGCTGAATAGCTCAGCACCCCATTGTCTGAAAGCCTGTGTTCATCCTAGATCAGGTTGTGGGTGGTTAGTCATCTGGAGCAATGATTCTCCAGAGTCTATCAGGGGATCTGGAGGTAGGGAGCACTTTCTTCAGCAACTAGGCCCTTGTCCTCACTTCTCATCTGCCTGTCCTTAGTCTCCTCATTTGTCAGGTTGTTGTGAGCTGGGTGTGTAATGAGAGTCTAAGGTCAGGGCTCTCAGATACCCTAGGCTCTGGAAAGGTGGCCTACCACATAGAGGTGCTACACGGTGCTTGGCCCACCCACAATGCAGCACAGGATAGCCTGGAGGACCACTGAGGCAGAGTGCTTGTCTATGCCTACAATACAGACCCCATGGTCATCCTTCCACAGAGTGCTGGTCTCCGAAAAGTTGTTCAGTCATAAGGATGCAATGTGGCTTCCTACTTATGTTAGGCTTTCCATAAATGTGACAAAGTACCTGAGCTAAATCAACTTTATAAGGAGGCCTTTACTTTGGCTCACTATTTCAGAGGTTCTGGACTAGGATTGCCTGTCCTGTTATTTTGGGCCTGTGACAAGGTAGAGTAGCACGACAGGGAATACAGGCTGAAGTAGCCTTATTCACACCAGGGTGGTTAGGAAGCAAAGACAGAGACAGGAGAGACCAAGGTCCCAATATCCCTTTCAAGGGCATGCTCCAGGTCTAACTTCCTCCAGGTACACCACTTTTCCTGAAAGTTTCATCATCTCCTGCTAGGAAAATAAGCTGGTGACCAAGCACATCAGGAGGGGAATTGAGAAAAAAGCATGCAGTTTTGAGTGGGCTTGACCCTCATCTCTGTGATATCGGACAGGTCATTCCTTCTCTCCGGGTTTCCTTTTCTCTAGGAGAAAATAACTGCTTCTTTGCTATGTTATTGGAGCATTGCTTCATTAAATAAGAACAAATAGGCACTCAATAAGTTTCCATGTGTGTGGGAGGCGGAAAGGAAGTGATTAACAGGGCACCAGGAGACTGCTGTCCTGAGCTTACTCCCTGTGTTCCCAGCCTGTAAAATGGCTCCAGCATCCATTGCTCTGGGCACCATCCTGCTTTGAGGACATTTCCTTCTCTGGACTCCCACAGTGCCCAGTGTCTCCTTGCTCAGTATCTGTTTGTGCCTCTGTCTTCTTGGTAGCTCTTTGAGCTACTAGAGAGAAGAGACTATGGAGGGAATGCTTGTCACTGGCTGAGTGGTGCACACCTGTGGCTTTGAGCATTGTGTACTACAGAAAAGCTAATAATCAGCACTTACCCAGGTGTTAATAGATGGTCTACATCTTTTATCTCATTTCTCACCTAACTTGAAGTTGATTGCAAGTAGCATGAGACCCTTGTTTTATTAATAAGAAATTTGAGGTTTGAAGAGAAGAAGGACACACCTAAGACTTCTCACAGCTTGACAGGAGGGGAGTTCAGGGGCTCACCGGTCTGTGTTTTGAAAGCACTATAACCCTGTGGTCAAAGGCACAGAAGGTGTTCTGGCTCCCATGCCTGTAGCCCTGGGCCTCTTATGTATCTCAGGGCTTCTGAGGCCATGGCCAGTAGAGTTTCTCATATGCCCCTGCTGCCAAAGGACCTTACTCTTCTGAGTTTGCCATGTGGAGGTAGCTCAGGGTTCCTAGAAGCAGGGTTATCATAGCAGTAGGAATGCGGGTGCGGGTGCTTGCAGAGGGGAGCAGCTCAGAGCTGCAGGTCCCACTGTAGATTGTTTGGATTGATAACTTACTGGTATGGACTCCCCCGTGTGTGTGTGTGTGTGTGTGTGTGCCTGCTTTCCTGTATGTTCCGCTCCCTGGTGGGCCTTTGTGCCCAGCTGTGTGCTGTCCCCTCCCTAGGAGAATGTATCTAAGCCAGGTGTGGGCCTGCTGAGCCATGAGTTACCTCTGTAACGTGTCTCTGGGCAGCCATGAGTTCAGATCGTGGGGCACGGAGTATATGCACCTATGTATGAGTCTGAAGGTTTGGGGGATGTGTGCACCTGTGTGGGCGCTGGGACAGTGCAAGTTGACAAGCTGCCAGGGGTAGCCCATGGAGACAGAAGCCTCCATCAACCACAACCTTGCACTTACCTTCCTGGTCAAGTTCTTTGCTTTTTGTGCTGGAGCATCAAAGGCCAATGCTCTCCTTGTGTGCCCCTTAAAACATTCCTGGCATGGCTCTTCATAGAGTTCTCGGTTTGAATCCCACTGTCACCATTTTCTGTGCAGGAGACTAGTGAGTTACCCATTTCCTGGGTTCTGATGCCTGTGAGATGAGGACAGTAAGACTGTGTGTGGCTTGGAGGTGGCACCCACGTACCTAGGGTAGAGGAGGTTCTTCGAGCCAAGTGTACAGTTCTGCTTGCCGTCCCACATGTATATAAACAGGGTCGTTTCCTTGACATTCTCATAAGACATTATCCATACATCCTAGCCATGCGCATCCTTTTCTCTGGCACCGCCTTATGCAGACGAGAAAAGACCCTCTTAAACCAGCTGTGGACCTCAGAATAGCTGAATGCCTTTGCATGGGGAAGCTGTGGCTTATGTGGGCTTTCCTGACCTTGCCTTAGGATGAGTTATACTGTTTTTCACCACCATGGAGGATTAGACATTAAACTTTTAAATTGGAGGAATATTTTCTATTTAAAATGAGTGGCATACACAGCATTTTTGAGGCTTTATAGACTATACACTGAAGCATGAATTTGCTTCATATTCTAAAGGCTTTCTCAAGCAGGGTCCACCTGGTGGACAAGTTGTATATTGTAATATTGCTTTATTTCACCTTGTTAAAAACCCAGGAAGAAGGTGAAGATTTAGAAATGCTTCCCAAGTGCTCCCACCAAACTAAGCATTGTGCTGGGTTTGTTGCCCATGTGACTTGTGTCCTCTGCTCCCAGACAACAATCCCATTTTACAGGTAGTGTGATCAGCTTGCTCAGGGCTACAAGCCATTAAGAGATAGAGACGGGATTTAAATCTTGTTCTTCTAACTTCAAGTATCTCTGGAAAGATAGATGTTTTTCAAGATCCCTTAAAGAAATGGGATCCATCATTCAGATAACTTGGATGTAGAAATCAAATGGGTAAGAAAGTTAGGGTGACTTTGAACTGGCTGACTGGTGGTGGGCTTGGAGGCCCTATCTAAATCTTATCTTATTCGCAAATGGCCTATTGTGGAATCTTGGGACTTCAACTATCACAGCCATAAAATCATGTGACTCATGCCACAAGGAAAGCCAAGATCTGAGGTCTGAGTGTGCAGACAGCCCAGGAAACTCTGGGGAAGTATAAAGGTGACTGGCACAAGAGGAAAGCTTCCTGGCTGTCCCAACAAAACTCATGGGCTCATGATTCTGTTCACTGTGCCCATTTCTTAGGGAACACATCTCTGATTTCTTGATAAATGTGGCACCATTTGCAAGAACTTTAGTGGTATATCATGATTTTCAAAATACATTTACAAAACTCTTTCTTAACCTCATGAAAATGAACTGAAATTTTGCTAGTCTATTTCCTTATTTAATTTGTTTTTCTAAGTAGATTGTGAGTGACAATGGACACAAGGACCTTATTTTGTTCAATATGGCATCTTAGTCCCTGGCCTAATGGCTAGCCCATGGTGAACACTCAACAAGCTGGCTGTAATCCTAGCACTTCTGGGGCTGAGGCAGGAGGATATCAAGTTCAAGATCAGCCTGGGCAACCCAGTGAAACTCTGCCTCAGAAATGCATAAATAAAATTCAAAAATTTGGAGAGACCAGTGAAACTAACAAGAACATTATCTTCCTTTTACAGATAAGCGAGCCAAGGAAGCTGAGAAGTGCCCAAGATCAAGCTGTTGCGGGAGAGTGGAGGCCTCATTTGGACTCAGCTCCCAATGCTGTTAGCTACGGGGCAACAATGACCTGACTGAATTTATTTATTAAACCCTAATTATTACCCTTTCCTGACTTCTGGTCCAGTTTCTTTCAGTCTGAAAGTATCAGCCTGCCTGCAAATAGGGACACACAGACAGGGAGATCTCTCTAGGGCTGGAGGATTAATCAGTAATTAGTGTGTAGAATACTTTCCAGACAAATGGTAAGTGCTATCAGTGTTTAAATTTAGTTTCATCTTTGCCCGCATCCTCACAAAGGGAACAGATGGCCCTGGCTTCAGGTGGGGAGGAGGGTGGGGCCAAGTGGGAAGTTTGAAAAACTCAGGTTTCCAATTAGCTTTTGGCTGTTGTGAGATGTGGGTGGTGGGACCCTGTACCACCAAGGTCATGGGAAAGCTTACAGGATCTCCTAGCTTTATGACCTTGAGGAGGGCACTCCCCTCTCAAGTCTCAGGCAGATGGTATTTTCTGCAGGATCTGAATGGAGAGCAAATGTGACCAAAGATAAGGCAGCACTGGCCTGGGCACCCAGTGAGTCGAGATTCTTTCTCTGTCCCTTAGGAGACCAAGGTCTGGCTTCCTCTGGAGAGGTGTATTGAGAATCAAGCATACCTAGATGGACTCTTGTGATAGATTAGAACCCAAGCTTTGATCCTAGCAACTGTTCGATGTCCTCTAATCTGGAGTTAGATCTAATCTGTGTTACTTATTTGTAAACTGGTTATGACATCACCACCTGCTCTGCTTACCTTGTGGGAGGAGACCATATGAGACAATGACTGTGTTAGATGTCAAGGCCAAGTGGTAGGAACGACTACCATTGCCTTCCTGTTCTCAACAAGGGTCTCAACCTAAAGAGCCATGGAGAGGACATAGCTGGAGGCAGAATGTTTAGACAAATCCCACAGACAACCTACCTAGGCTTCCCTGGATGATCTGCAGCTAGGTGGACAAACGCCTGGTGTTAATTGCAGCAATTTGCCACCCCAGGGTCAGAGCCTGCCTGAGACAGTGGGACAATTCAAAGAGATGAAGAGGGCTGGCTTCCTGGTGACATTAATGATCTGGTTCCAGCAGTCCCGAAGCTTTTAGCATAGGCCAACACTTCTTTCAGTTTGTTTTTGAAACCCACTTGCAACTGAGACTTGTATGAGTAACTTATCTACAGTAAATGATTCAATTCTATCAAGACGGTTGATTTCAACAATGTGGGTTGATCAGATGTGAGCTCCTGGGAACAAGGTGCTAATCTGGATTAAACTTGCTAATATATCATGCAATTTCTGTGTTTATGTTCATGATGGTTATTGGTCTGTGGTTTTTCTTATGATGTTGTTGTCAGGTTTGCTGGTCTCCTAAAGGTGTTAGGAAGGGTCTCTCCTATTTTCTAAAAGATTTTGAGTAGAAATCCTATGATTTCTTCCTTAAATGTTTGGTAGAATTTACCGGTGAATCATGATTCAGATTTTTGATGCTATAAATTACTTTTAGAAAAAAAGAAGTTGTTTTGCTCACTATTTCAGTCTTATGTGTTGATTGAACTATTTTCCAACATTTTGTTTCCCAACATTTTCCCTGGATTCTTGTTTTGGGCTACACTGGGTTCTGATGACTGTAATATGATCTAAATTTATGTGTTGTGATTTTTCAGTTTTTACTTTTTAAAAGAAGCAACCAATTGCTAGCAATCTGGTTAAAAGAAATGAGAATGTGGTTTCCTTTGATCCTGTGCTTAAGTTAGCCAGCCCAGCTTACTGGATCAACCCCTCTCTTATTCTTGTGCTCTCCCAAACTGACCCTTGCTCTAGCCTCCTGGTCTTTTCCCATGCTATTATTTCCTTCTGGAACATCCGAGCCTGGCCTGCTTTGCTTCATTGGGCTATTGCTTCTATAAAACTTGTCTGAACATCCCAGGCTGGGCAAGACAATCTCCTGACAACTCTGTCTCCTATGCCTGCTCTACTCGGGAACAAACCATTTACAATTATGCATCACTTAGTGACGGGGACACATTCTAAGAATGAGTCATTGGGTGAACCTCACAGAGCACTTACAGAAACCTAGGTGGAACATGTTAGTCACTTGTGGCCTTGATGCAACCCAGAGACAAGGTAAATGTGAGACAGGAAGCACATAGAAAGCAGCATGGAGTCTGGCATGGGCACCATGGTGAAATACTTGAGTGACATTTACTACTACTCATGATTATGGTCATGATACTGGCATTTATCTCTCAGTATTTCATGAAGGCTTCTTGTGCTGTGTTTCCTGTGCTTGGTAACTGTATCTCATTTTGTATTGATGGACACTGAGACTTAGACACAATGACTTTCCAAGCTCCATAAAGAGCTAACAGTCCAAGGCAAGCCTTCCTGATTCCAAATCCAGAGATTCCCCTGAGCTCTAATTCCATACCAAGATGCTGGGGACCTGAGGATGTTTTAGGAATCTTATGCAAAGCAGCCAGAGAATATGCTCTAGAGTAGAAAGGGAAACAGTCCTCCAGCTGGGGGCTGAAGCCAAGTGACTATAGAAGCCTGACTTCCAAGTAAAATGGGTTCCCTGGTCAGCAGGAAAGGAGATGTGAGATGGCAAGAGGTATGCAGCATAACACAGGCAGGCAGCAGCCCAGGTTCCATAGAGGCCCCGTTATTGAAGGTGGAAACTCCCCTCCAGTCTAGAAACTTGCAGACTTTCGGTACAGGGCCAACTACTCTCTAGTCTCTGAAGTCCACCCTAATCCTTGATGCCAAACTTCCAGACCACAGCTGGAAGATACAGCCAAACAGGGCTCCCAAAGACTCACAGGCTGGCATTTGGAGTTTCTTGAGCCTTTGGGTGGTTGCAGACATTCCTTTCTATTTCTGTCTAGATCACCTTCAGGCTTCAGTTCTGCTGAGAGGCTTTCAGAGTTTCTGTACTGCGAAGGGCGTCCCTGTGTACGCTCTACCCAACTTGCTTCTTTTAATCTTGATATGAGCACTCTGGAGGCTCACTATGTGCTCATGACTCTTGAACACAAGCTCTTTTAGGTTAGGGACTGAGCTTCCTCAGTCTATACATCCTAAAAGCCATGAGTCCTCTGCATAGTGAGGGTGCAGTTCCTTATGGGAGGCTATACACTGAAGGCTCAGTGGTAAATAAGACTTCAAAAACCTCCCAGGGAGGCTGGAGAGATGGCTCAGCAGTTAAGAGCACTGGCTGCTCTTGCAAAGACCCAGGTACTTTCCAGTACCCACATAGTAGCTAATACCCACCCTGAACTCCAGTTCTAGGGAATCTGACACCCTCTTCTGGTTTCCACAAGCATTACATGACATGGGTGCACTTACCTACATGCTGCCAAAACACTCATACACATAAAATAAAATAAAACCAGCTTCTCAAATTGTATAGTTGGCATACAATGCAGAGGAAGCACTTTTTCTTGGATAAAATTGAAGAGCAGGTGCCAACAGCTTTCTGCTTGTGGTCTACTCGGGTCCTTTCAGTGCATACTTCCTTTTTGTACTTTGAAACATGAAGAGGTCTGGGTAGAGGACCTTTGCTAGAAAGATGGAAGGCTGAGGAGCCAGTCAGGCCCCCTTCATTACCTACATCCCCCTTCTGACCTAAAGCTGGTTGGGTGCACTGTCTCCTTGGAGAGAGGGGATTTTTGATCCCCAGGGCTGACAAGTCTTCTGGTTTAAGTCCTCCAGCTCAGCTGGCTTTTCCAGAAGCATTGTGACTGTAAGCTCAGGAGTCCAGTAAGATGGACACAGGTAAAAGATTAGCCTCGGGACAGTTGGCAAAACCTGTGCTTTGAGTTGCACACATGTCAGCACAGCTTACAAAACGAACCCAGATTCTATGTCACACAAACCTGCACTGGCCTGGAGGTCTATAGATGGTCTCAGTTTCCTTTTTCAGAAACTAGGCCCCGAGGCCTTAACTTTCTATGGTGTTGTAAGAACCCATGCCTTGCATGCCACAGTGCTGAGTGAGTTCCCTCCTTTGGTTCCCTCCTTTCCTGCCCTGGCACAGGACCAGGTATGGAGGGAGGACCTTCAGTGCTTCCTGCCTTCAGATATTGCTTGGAATTTGGGAACTTTTTGGTGCCCAGGACACATTTGCTGAATGAGTGAATGAATTCCAGGTGGTGGGAATAACTGGAGTATGCATAAGAAACTCAGGGAGGGAGGGGCTGGATCTCTCTAGAGCAAGATATCAGGAAGAGGGTAAGATGCTATGGCATATACTGTGCCCCAGCTTTGAATGCTCTTCCTCTTTCAGGGTCTTACTTATTTCAGTAGCATACTTACTCATTAAATTCTAACCCAAACGTTACTTCCTCACGAGCTTTGTTGTCCCTCTGGACAGAATTGGTTGTCCCTCCCTCTGTGCCTCTTTGAGCTTCTGTCCATGACTAGATTCTTTCAGCTCCATGCCATAGTTTTCAGTTTACCTATCGGATATGCTAGATTCAGTTCTTGAAGACAGAGGCTCTGTCCTACCTCTCAGGATCTTCATGGGCTCAGGGCTTGAGAGCAGGCAGATTGATTTCTTTCCCCAAAGAAAAGCTTGTTGAACTAGTCAGTGCTTTACCAAGAGCCTATAAAACATGCATGGGGTGTGCCTGCCCACCCCACCCCCCATTTGAAACCCAGTGAGTTATGGCTCCAGGTACTCTATCCATAGAAGCAGGAAGGGCACAGTTATTGACCTTGGAAATGGGGCTGGGATGGGTTGCCACCAAGTGAATAGGCTTTGGAAATCAAGAAGCACATCTGGGTTCCAGTGCTTTCTGCAGCTAACTGTCCTTGGGGCAAGTCCCTCCTCCCTCTGAGCTTCCTTTTCCTTTCGGTGACTGGAACAATGGAAGAGAAGATAGTGAGCTTCAGAAAAAGTGAATGTGCCTCCTACTTCTAAAATTCTAGAAATTTGTTTCCTGGGATTCTTGGAGACTGACAGACACACATAAACACTCATGCATACACACACCTCCACACACACACAGGAACAAACAGATGTAGAAGGATACATACACATACACACAGAGGTAGAGTCACATCAATATGTACTGGCTTGCAGAGACATAGACACAGGCACATGTGCCTAAATATCACATTTGCATAAAATATAGAGACACTCCAGCTGCCACGGAAACACATGCATGCCCCAGATACCCAGGCAGGACTTCACAAGACCTACTCAGACACACAAGCTCACTTGTGTGGACCCCAGGCATGTGCGCAGAACATTCCCCTTGGGAATCCAAGGCTCCTCCCACCAGTAGCAGTGAGGTCATTGAAGCAGACCCACATCCCTTCCCCTGGCAGGTTACTGTCCCCTTTGTCTCTCACAGCCCTTAAGCAGGTGGTGGAGTCCCAGCTGCTGGCTTCTGGGTTGAGCCCTGAGCAGGGTGGCTCATAGGGGTGAAGATAGATTGAGCTCATCTCCCAGGTTATTGACAAGGGATGCTGCGTTTTAAAAACAACTTCCTGCTGTTTCAAGGAAAGCTCTGGTGAATGAGAACTCCAAAGACTGGATTTGCTTTGTCTCAAGCCTGAAGGTATAGCTCTATGCAAGGGTCCCTCTTGGGAGACGTTCAGAGTCCTTGTAGGGTACCCTAGAGCCTGAGGCAGAGGAAGAAGTGATGGGTGGCTGGGAGTGGAGGTGAGACTGCAGCTACTGCATCACAAATCTCCTCCCTCCTGGAAGAAGGCTGCTTGTTGACTCTTCTAACTCTCGTGATAGACATCCAGAAAGATAGCACACCAGGGTGATTTATACCTGGCTGTGCTTCAAGTTTCTGAGCACCAGTGTTGTGTACTGCATAGTGAAATGATTCATGTCTCCCTTCCTTATGACTGTGAGAACAAAGGAGCAGGAGGTGAATCCCACCATTTCTTTTGCTGGGTTGGACCTTTCCTGCCCTCAGGGCATCTCTAGGTTGTTACAGTCTTATACAATACAGTTTCTTGCATACTGTCTCTCTTCCTAGTTTCCTTTGTGTACACTGTCTGTAGTTTGTCCTTCCAACTCACCTTGTCTCTCTTCAGTCTTCAGAACCCCAGAGATCTCAGAGGGGCATGAGGCAAGCGAAGTGGGTGAGAGGGACCACCAGGCAGTGACCATCTCTTGTCAGTGGTAGAGGGCACTGCAGTTTCATTGGAACAAAAATTGGGTTTTGGTGAGGCCCTAGGAAACAGGAGCTAGCTAGCTCCTGGCCAGTGTGTTGCTGGCTTTTCTTTATATCACTGTGAACCTGGCCACAGGCAAAGTCCATGCCAGAGCTCTGGGTAGGCACTGTCACAGTGGTGAGGTCTGGGCCTGCTCCTGCCAGAGCTCTGGGCAGGCACTGTCACAGTGGTGAGGTCTGGGCCTGCTCCTGCCAGAGCTCTGGGCAGGCACTGTCACAGTGGTGAGGTCTGGGCCTCTGCCCTGGCTTTCTGCCTCCTATCTGTGGTCTTGGACAAGAGACTCAGCCTGATCGTTTCTTCCTCTGCACAGTGGGCCCCATACTGTCTGTATTATACATTGAGGCAGATCAGCAGTAGGAGACACTATATCAACCTGGGTAAGGCCAGATGGGGCCCTGGAGTGAGGAGACTTAGAAGGACGGACTCCTAGGAATAATGCTAGAAAGATCAAGTCCCTTAAAAAGATAGGGAAATGGAAGTTCAGGCAGCTTCAAAAGCCTCCGCAGGGTTCACAGGGTGCTCCACCAACCCTCTGAACTCCTACTCCATCCTTTGGTTCACAGAGGGTCCTGGAGATCAGATCTGACTAGAAGGCAAATTTCTGTGTGTCTCAGGAGGGAACAGGCTGGTAGAGAGGCCCACTCCAGTCACTAGTGACTCTGAGCCTCAGTTTCCTCCACAGTTGGAGAAGGAAAGGCCTCCTTTGTAGGACTGTTATGGTAAGGCTGGAATGAGAGGAGCCTTGGGTGGCTTATGGGAAGACAAGTGGGAAATGTACTTTCTAGCTCTAAGAGGGATTTGCCTCTACCTCTGAGAGCTGTCCTTTGCCTGACCTTGGCCTATAAGTCAATACCCAAGATCATTATGTGGCCTGGTCTTGGTGGGGAGGGATGGGCCCAGGCCAGCATGTTTGTTGGGGTGGGAGGTGCTGCCTTAATGGCTAGTGTCTTGTGGCAGACCCCACTCTCTCTGTCTGTCAGGGGAGGTGTTCCCTGTGGTGGTGAATATCACTATCTATAGGACAGAAGGCATAGACAGAAGCTACCTCATGCTGGACTGGGCAGTTACTTAGACACTGGGAGCTTCAGAATATATAGAAGCAGGTGTGAGGGCCTGAGAAACAGCAAAATACTCAGAAGAGGAAGGAGCCATAGGGCTTATCTAGGTCACCAAGGCTCAGAAAGGCAAGGTTTCATCTACGGCCATACAGCAAAAACAGTAAATAAGCCAGAACTATAACCCATGGTGCAGAGAGCTCTTAGATAGAGAAAGCTGAAGTCATTTGGTCCAACTTCCTACCTGAGTTCTTCTTACATACTTCTAGGTAGAAGGCTCTTACTACCTACTATGGCATTTGATGAGTTTTGTAATGGCTCAGGTTCTTAGATACGCCTTTCACTTGTAGCTAAAAGTATTTTTTGAGTCATTAGACCCTCCTGTTGACCCTCTATAATAGAGCTCACACGCCTTGGGTCTCCTTTTGCCCAGACTACAATTGTGTAGTCCCCTGTTCTAGGAGAATAGCTTTCCAGACCCTCCCCCATCAGCCCCTGAAAAGAACACAGGCCCAGACTTCAGAGGCTAAGCCATGAAACTCCCAGAGGCTGCCTTAGTGAGATTGTTCAATAAATGTAATAACAATTAAGTATTTTTATCAGTGAAAACAAAATTGACTCAGAAGTAAAGGGGTAATTTTAAAGGCATTTTCTATTCATGATTTTCAGGGAAAGCAGTTAGTCGGCAAGCAAATAAAAACATCCAAATGCCACGGGAAAATATACAGTACAGTGCAGATTTTGGAGGGTAAGTCTGTCTGCCCTAAATAATCAGCTCATCAAACCAAACATAGCTTCTCCTCACTGTGAACTCCTGCAGAGCAGAGCCAGGGTCTTTCTACTCTGCACTGCTGCCAGATCTGGCACACACAGGAGCCAAGGCCTGGATACATGGATCATCTTGGCTTGTTGGTATTTTCAGTGTGCAAAAGGTCAGATGCATCTCTCTGCCCCTTCAGCCTTTGGATTTCACAGGTGCCTCGAGGAGACCTGGTGTGAATCTGCGGTGTGGGTGTCAACCACTGCCGGTTCTGTACTCAGCCGGGGTAGCCCAGGC
Organism: Eospalax fontanierii; assembly: GCA_035773235.1. Taxonomy (NCBI): domain Eukaryota; kingdom Metazoa; phylum Chordata; class Mammalia; order Rodentia; family Spalacidae; genus Eospalax; species Eospalax fontanierii. Next base: position 57,282,658 of record CM069526.1, read on the forward strand.
TTCTGTGGAAGTCAACGATGGGGGGCTGCCGATTTTACAGCCCTTGCCTCCATTCTTTTTCTGTTAACAAAGGCACCCCGATTTCCTCTTGGGGAACTACTTCTCCTCAGTCTCCTGTGTGGTTTGGGGGTGTTGAGGCCCAATCTGGGGTTACAGAAGGGTGACATAGTTTGGCCTATGAGAGTAGCCATGGGCATCAGCTCCACTGTAGCCCCATACAGCCCATGGCTCTCACTTGGCTCCATGCTGTTCCTCCCTCAAGGATGCTTGCTCCATGAGGGCAGGTCCAGACCCCTTCCTTCTCTGAATCCTCAGGTCAGAGCCCAGTCCATATTGGCCCCAGTGTGGTGTCTCTGTGGGGTCTCTTTACCTAGGATTCATTTTCAGAAGTTTGTTTCCCTTATCATCCATGGTCTAAAACATTAAATAGAAAATTCCAGAAATAAATAACTCACAAGTTTTAAACTATACACTCGTCTAAGTGGTATGGTGAAATCTCACAACATACCATTTCTTCCCTCCACAGATGTGGATTGTCCTTTTGTTCAGAATGTCCAAGCTGTATATAATGCCCACCTGTTAGTCACTTAGTAGTCATCTTGATTGTTAGAACAGCTGTCCTGGCATCACAGTGCTTTGTTCAAGTAACTCTGATACAGCAGCATATACTCAGTGCTATGTTCATTACCTCTCATCCTCTGTCAGTTGCTGTGCCACCTGACATCCTCACAAGAAGGGTGAGCACTGCACATTGAGATGTTGAGAAACAGCACATTTGTATAATAGTATACTGTTATAATTGTTGTATTTCATTAGTTATGATTATCAATCTCTTATTATGCTTAATTTATGTTAAACTTTATTGTAAATGTGTACACATGTATAGGAAAGAGTAGTATCTACAGTGTTCAGGACTATCTGTAATTTCAGATGTTCACCGGAAGGCCTTGGGACATATCTCCTATAAAGGGATGTCTGTATATTGAAGTTCTGCCCAAGGAATTGCTCACTGATGCAGCCCCATTACCAAGTCAGTACTGATTGTGTGTGCTTATGTGTATTTTAAATTTATTCTATCCACATAAAACAACTTCCAGGGAGAAACCAGTCAATTACTCGACCTCCACCTTGTCCAGAAAAAACAGGCGCAGGTGGCAAGGACCCTCTTCAGATGTTAGAAGCTAACATTTGACTCCAGCTTCATTACTCAGCTCTCATAAGTACACAGGGTTTCCAGGAGTGTGGTGGGAAATTTCAAGCCATCCCGACCCCAACATCAATAAAACCAGACATGGGATCAGATGGCAACAGCCAGGAAAGCAGTGAGTTGGAGGGAGGCATCTTGTCCCCTCCTTGACCCTTGTCTTAGAATGATCAGGCCAGAGGAAAATAGCGCAGATAATTGGTAAAGGGAAATAACAACATTGTCCTGCTCCACAGCCCAGGATACGCATAAGACAGATGTAATTGAGATCACGTACTCTGGCTATGCCAGCTCGCTGAAGATGGACAGAGGTGGATGCCACTCTAAGTATCATGCTGAACTGAGTATGGGACACCAGCCAATCATTTCTTCTCATCCTTGGGATGGGTGATCCATGGGTCATTTGAGAACCAGATGATAACCCAGGAGTAGAGAATTTCACAGGCAGTTGGCTGAGAGGGAGAGGAATCCTGGTCCCTCACGTTTCTGCTGTGTGAATTATGTAAGGCATGGAGCCTCTTCCATGCTCAGTTTCCTTCAAGCACCACAGGAATGATGAGCTTACTTGAGGGCTGTCTGAGAAAAAAGCTGGGACTCTGGTGGGTCTGGTACATAGTGGGAACACAATGAAGGTACTGGCTATGATGACACCCTGTCCCCGCTCTCCATTCTCTTGGGTAGCAGACCTCATTGCCCAGTTAAACTGGAGGGACCTGTTCCCTGCCTTCAGATCCTACTGATCCCCGCCCCCCAACCCACCAGGCATTCATGTTTCTGGGTCTCAGTTTCCACATCTGGGAAATGAGAGTGCTCTGCAAGTCGTCATTCTCCTATTTCCCAAGGCAGGATTGTGACAGAGGGCTTCCGGCAGCCAGGCAGGGCAGACTAACAATATTGTTTTATTTCTTTGCTTTGGGTTAGAGTTATATCACATTGTGGCTTACCTCTTGCTGATCAAAGCCCTGACTGGCAGTTAAGTGCCTTTGATTAATAAAAAATGGGGAAAATGAATTAATCATCACTTAAGTGCAGTGTGTTTGGGAAACAGACTCTTTAAAAAGTCAAATCCACTGGGGCCAGAGGGGAAAGTACAGTGTCCTTTGAGGTGAGAGTTTGGCACCTAGGGTGAATGTCCTGCAGCTTGCTGGCTGTGGACATAGGACCTGTGTACAGCAGCAGGTAGCCTGGGTGCTGCTCCTGCTTGGACAGGAAGCTTGGTCCCTTTAAGGCTCCTCTCCCTATCCTGAGCCCTAGGCCTGTGCGGAGGAGGACATGCATTATTGAAAGCACATTTCAATACCTATTCTCTGCCCTCCTCCTGTGGGTGGCAATCACAGTTTACATAATCTGTCTCTCTGTCCTCCCAGGCAGCTGCTCCCTTCTGGCTGAGTGGTTTGAGGAGGGGAGGGAGGGGAATTAAAGGAGAGGAGAGACATTAACTCTATGATGCCACCTCAAATCTCACCCAGACTGCCTTGCAGTAAGGGGATGAGAGCAGACCTTGATATCACATATCCCCAGGCTTAATTAAGAGTTCCTTTGGGGAGACAAGGACCTTGGGTATACCATTCTGCCCCTCTCCTGTGATCCTGACTTACTCCACAGTCCCTACTGTAATCTCTATGTTAATAGCTTCTCAACCCTTAAAAATAGGTCCTGATTTCCAGGTTACCAACTCAAGGGGCAGCTATTTGTTGGTTCATAGATATAGTTCAAGTCCAGCAAACTCCAAACTGATCTCACTAGTTTTCTTCCAAACCACTCACTCCTTCCACCTATCCTATCCATCTATCCTTCCATTCCTTCAGCCATCCCCATTCATCTAACTGTTAATTCACTCATTTATTTATCCAGCCACCTATCCATCACTTTTACTACCATCCATTTATCCACCCCTGTACCTGTACTATTCATCCACCACCCTGTACTATTCATCCATCTAACTGCTTTTCTTTCCATCCGTCCATCTACCCACCCTCTATTACTAAGAGTATCGTTTTGTCAATATTGAAGGAACAGTGACAGGCAAGGCAGGCACCAGGTTTGTCCTGTCAATATCTAAAATCTTGTGATGACAACAAGCAAGTAAATATATTATTGCAATAAACATAGCGAATGTAGGGGTGAGGTGCTGCAGAAGCAGAGGAAGAGGCACCTAACATAACCTTGGGGCAGGGCAGCTACAGCTTCTTTTATAAGAAGAGGACACCCTATCAGACCCCTGAGAGCTAGGGAGGGGGCCTGCTTCTTTCTTCCCTGCCCTCTGTTTCTACTTCCCATGATAACAGCTCTTAGGAGGAATTTGCCTTCCCTCCCTCCCTCCCTCATGGTCTTTCTAGCCTGGGTAGGAATATTACCTCTTCCTCATCTCCAAGTGACAGTGTGTGACCTGAGCCTGGATGTGGGACAAGATTAGAGGTTAATCTGCTGACATCCAACCCCAGAATGCTTTTGGTACCATGGGCGAAGAGTGCCCATTTTCATTGGAGTGGCTTGGCTGGTAGGTGGTGGTATTTTGCCACTTGAAGGAAGAGGCTGCCAAAGAGTGAGGACTACTCACATGAAGGAGACCAGGTGGAGACTGGGAGTCTGAAAGTCATCACTCGAACCCCTCTACCCAGACTCTGTTTCCAGCAATGCCTGACTTTCCCTTTTCTCTTTAAGCCATTTGGAGTTGGGTTTCTGTCACTTGCAGTCAGAAGAGCCCTCATTAACAGGAAAGAGCCTCACTAACAGCAGGACACATTTCTACATCCTTTGTCTTATGTGATTTTCACAACAGCCCCAGGAGGCTGTTTACAGATGATGAAATGAAGGCTTTGAGAGTCTAGTCAGCAGACTTAGACCCAGGTCTGTCAGACTGTGAAGTCAGCCTTTACGAAGGGGTTACACAGGTGAAGTGAGGAGGATACTGGAGAGAAGAAGTTAGATTGGAGAGATGAGGGAAGGAGAGGAACTGAAGACTGCTCTGCATCACTGTCTCCTGGTATGTGAGAGGACAAGTGTGTGCGAGAGCAAAGAGGAAGAGAGATGGTGGATGTAATGGAGTGAGTTGGAATCAGCGAAAGGGGAAGAAAAGTAACGTTTTAATTCCTTACATTCTAGCGAAATGCAATGGCATCTGGGCCATAGTGCAGAGACGACCTTGATCCCCAGAGCCAGGCCACATTTTGTTGCATGACCATATTTCAAGACCTGACCTTCTCCAGGACGCCCTCCAGGAGGCTCCCTTCTGGATGCTCCCTGTCCCTTCCATGTTTCCTTTCTGACACTGGTTGATCACACTGGTTTCCTTGTTTCACCAAGTGACTCATCTCCCTCTGGGGAAGCCCATGCCTTGTGCTCATCTGTGATTAGACTCAGGCTCTTGACCCCATGCTTGGCACCCAGTAGGGGCTCAACACATATTTTTTTAAAAGCATTTATTTGAAGGAAATGAACGTCCAGGTAATGTTCAGGATGTAAGTATGACAGAAAGAGAGGAGCAGGCTGAGGCACAGAGAGACCAAGTCAGCAAACAGTGCAGATAGGGAAGGTGAGGCCTGAGGAGAGTCCCAGAGGGCAGCCAGTGTGAAGTTGAGAGCTGGTTGGACTTCTGGGGTTCTGTTGGCCTTGCTCCTGGGAAAGTGCTTCATCAAATTTTGCAGGAGAACTGTCTAGAAAGGATTCAGTTTGCTTAAAATCCAACAGAACTGGAAGGGATAATTAACACTTCCTGAAGTTCCTCTCTGTGCCTCAAGAGGCAGGAGACCCAAGATGTGGAGGAACTGGTAAGACTAAGAAATAACCAAAGGGGGGCACAATAGCTGTAGCTGGGATCAGCCAGGACCTTTGGTGCTGCCACATTCAGGGACTTCTTGGAGAGCCTGTGGTGTGACTTTTCATTCAGTAGCTACCTTTGAGTCCCAAGTCAGGAAAGAATCCACCTTAGCAGGCAAGCATGTCTTTGAATTTTCCCACTCTGCCCTGGGACCAAGTGGCTGACTGACAGTCCCTCTCCATCCTCTCTATGGTTCTAAGCACTGTCTAAAGTGATCCAATTTGTTCTATCCATCTGCTTGTTTACTGTCTGTGTCTCCTGCTACGGGAGACTCTACGACAGGGACTTTGTGGGTTTCCCAGTGTCTAGCCAGCACCTGGAGATGCTCACTGAATGCTGGGTAGACTAGTGAATGGGAGGACAGACGGGTGCATAGAATGTGCTTAGATGTGGTGTTGATGAAGCACTTCACCAAGCAAGGCTCCCCAAATAAAGGCATCTTAGCTGTGAGATGAGAACCCTTGAGAAGAGAAAGCCTTCTGGGGCTAATTGTGTGGCTGTGAGCTGGAGCACAGCAGCTGCTGGGAGACAGAAGACAGGGAGGTCCCGAGGGAGGGATGCAGGTCCAATCCCCCACACCTGCTCTCTGGCAGTAAGGAAACCCAGTAGAAACTGGCTGTCACTGTACAGGGAAAAATGATGTTAATCTCATTCCTTAGAGATGGTGGATCCCCAGCAGTGCGCAGGATCATGAGCCCCACCAGCTCATGGGAAGGGATAAAGAGTGCATGCCATGTAAACCAAGGGCTGAGCTATACTGGCACTTCTTTTGGTTTTTCTCTAGTTGCTCACCACAGGCTCAGAGAAATAGGAGATTCTTAAAACAGATGAAGAGCCCGAGGCTCAGAGGATCAGTCCAGGTTCACACAGCAATCACAGCACAGCCAGTGCTAACCAACTTGGCTGATGTATCAGGATCGTGGGCTCACCTCTGCCAAGATTTTTGGTTTGAGAGGAGAGCCAAGAAGAAGGAGGAGGAAACTGAGAATTTCCTCTCCCAAAAGGGAAGGAGTGAGATAGATGTCCTTGGTTCCTTTCTGTTCTATTCCTTCCTGGGAACACTGGATCCATTTGAGATTAATATAAAATGAACTTAGGGCTCCACTCTTGGGCTCCACTCCCAGTTCTGTGTGGTCTTGGGCAAGTCACTCCTGCCTCTGAAATACTGATACCATTTTTGACCCTTTAAGGACAGTGAGGATTCAAGGATGCAGGATAAGCTGGTGAAGCCCAAAACTCAAGGTATGCTGTTGGGATTAGCTATAATCCCAGGGCCCTGTCTACAATCCTAGCCACCCCACTCGAAAACAGAGTGTGCATATATCCTCCCTCCAGAACCTTAAAGAGACACTTCATGAAGCAGGACATCCAATGACCAGGAAGCATCTGAGGGGCTTTCCACCCACCAGTCACCAGGGAAATGTACCACCACACCACTGAACACTTAGAAGAATGTCTAAAATGGAAAAGAGACAATGCCTAATGTTGGCAAGGATTTGGAGCTACTGAAACTTTCATAGAATACGAGAGGGAATGTAAGTTGGTACTACCATTCTGGAAAGAGAGTGGCTAGTATCTACTAAGGCTAAACTGTGTCCCACAACAGCCACTCTAGTGTTAGGTGTGCTGAATAGCTTTAGTGTCAACTTGACACGCCTGGGTTGAGGGAACCCTCAATTAGGGAATTGCCTCCATTGGACTGGCCTGTGGCCATGTCTGTGGGGTATTTTCTTAAAATGTTGAGTGATGTAGGAAGGCCCAGCCCACTGTGAGGGGTGCTACCCCGGGGAGGTGTTTCTATATTGTATAAGAAAGCAGGATGAGTATGCATCCAGGGAGAAAGCCAGTAAGCACTGTTCTTCCATGGCCTGTGCTTCAGCTCCTGCCTCCAGGTTCCTGCCCTGAGTTCCTACCTTGGGATCCCTCAGTGATGAACTGTGACCTGAGAGATGTGAGCTAAATAAACCCTTTCCTCCCCAAGTTGGTAATGGCCAGAGTATTTTGTCACATTAATTGAAGGCAAAGTCGAATACTAGGCATGAACCAAACAAAAACCTATGTGTATATACACCAAGGACACATAGGCAGAGCTTTATGGCAGCACTTTTTCTAAGAACCTCTAGCTGAAAACAACCCATATTAATCAATACTAGAACTGATGAAAATATGGTTGTAGGGTCAGATGGTGGAATATAATATAACAATGACAATGAATTATAACCAACTGTAACAGTATGAAAGAATCTTTCAAATATAACAAGTGAATGAAGTCAGAGACTTAAGAGTGTAACCAGTGCTTGATTTCATTAATATGAAGTTCAAAAATAGAACAACTACTCTGGGATGTGAGAAGTTGGCATGGGTGTTGCTTTGTGGGGAGATGGTAAGTGGGAAAAGAAGCAAATGGGGTTGTCTGTGATGTTGGGTTCTCTTCTTGTTTGGGGTGGGTTATATAGGTCTGGTCATTTGTTGAAATTAATTGAGCACTTTGTGAATGCAGGTGTATAGTTAAATGGGTTCCTGTGTTGAAGGTTTGGTTTCCAATGCAGCAGGGTTCCGAGAAGGGGCCTTGAGAGAGGTGGCTGGCTCATGAGAGTGGATAGCCTCGTCAGTGGATAACGCACTGATGAGTCCAGAGCCGAGGGGCTGGCCTAGCTGGAGGAAGCAGTCTCAGGAGGTATGCCCAGGAGGAGCACGTCCATTCCTCCCTCCTTCACGTCCTGGTAGTGCTGAGGGGGGCATCTTTGCTCTGCCATGCCCTTCTGCCTGACCACAGGCCTACAAGCAATGGAGCCAATCAGCTGTGGAATAAAGCTTCTGAACCTTAAGTCAAAATACATTTTTCCTCCTTTTGAGCTGATTTCCCTGGTTGTTTTGTGACAGCAAGAGAAAACTAACTAACACAGTTGGTTTTATTTCAAGAAGCTTCTTCTGACAAACACAAAACTAAACAAAAAACAAGAGAAAAAGAACTCTCTGACTCTGTCCTCGTTTGGGACGGGGTCTCAGCTTTGTGGCTGTCACTCAAGGCTCTCTGCAGTCAGCTCATGCCCATCTGTCATACCTTCCTCCCTTAGGCAGCAGGGAACAGCAGTAGGTCTTCATATACAGGCTGTTTCTTACTTTCACCTTTGCCTATCCTCTCCTGAGCACTCCTTCCCCGATTGGGCCACATGCCCTCCTTCAAACTCTCACAGCCCCATCACATACTCTTGTTTATGTCTGCAAGTCTCACATGGTTTAACATCATCATCTCATCTTGCCACTAGTCCAGCATCAGGACCAGTAACTAATCCCTTTCTATGCCCACATGCTCAGCATAGGACCTTGGCCTGGTGGTCCAACAGCAATGCTTGTGGAATGAGTGAAGCAAATCTATTCTTCTTAAAATTTTTGGGTTTTTTTGAATCAGGGTCTTAATATGCAGCCTTGGCTGGCCTGGAATTCACTGCACAGACCAGGATGGCCTGGAACTCTCAGAGATCTGCCTGCCTTAGCCTCATGAGTGCTGGGATTAAAGGCGTGCACCACCATGCCTGGCTTAGGAAATGTAGTCTCCAATTTGCCATTAGAATTCTGTCTTAGGCAGACCCTCCATCATTGTCTCATGACATGTCTCTAGAGAGTTCTCTTCTATAGGATAAATGAGCATCTTGTATCCCCTAGGATGAAGTTTTCTGTTTCTTCTTTGTAAAACACAAACAGGCACACAGCTCTCCTTCCAGGTTCCATCACCTTCATCCGCAGTATATTTAGTTCCCCAGAACAACTCCTTGGGGGCCAAAGTGATAATTGGCCTGCTGGAGGGGGCAGACTTTTCTTTAAATCTTCCTCCTCAGGGACATCAGACCTTTTCATTACAAACACCATGAGAGTGGTTCAACATGGAGCAGGATGTTGGGGTGGGAGGTGGGAAAATGATGAGGCAGTTGTCATCAGATACATAAATGACAACTGACCGACAGCAGTTTGGAGCTACTGGTGGGACACAGACTCAGTGTCTCCAAAATGGAAGAGAAATGATAGGCCTGCTGTGCAGACCCTTTAAACGTGCAATCTCATGAACTTTACACGTTTCTCCCCACTCTTCCCACTTTTCAGGACATCTTGGATTAAATGTGAAAATATGGAGGTGCTTCCACTCACTGACCATGAAGGGTCTTGTTGCTGCCTGCGGACAGTGGATCCTGGATGCCTGAGCCCTCCTAGCAATCTAAGGTCACCTCCAGACTTCCAGGTCCTGACATGGACGGCTGCAGGTCATGGTCCTTGCTGCAGGGGATGTGTGCTCAGGGCACACACATGCTTTCACCCATTTCCCCCACCTCTTACAGTGAGGTAGGTCATGTGACTTGTTCTGGCCAATGACTATGAAGAGAATCAACAACTGTCACTTTTAGGCTTCCGGTTTTAGAGCAGATGAGAGTTCTCCACTCCTTCTCTCCCTTGCTGCATAAAGATGAAGCCAGCCTGCCTCCCAGAGTTAACACTTGGAAGGAAACTTGCTGGAGAGTTCCTGGTTCTTCCTAATGCCAAGCTGGCACAGATTGCCTCTTCCTGACCCTCAACTCCTTCCTCTTCCCCTGATGCAGCTGCTAGATGATTCTTTTTGTGATCAGCTTTGCCAGACACCAAAAGGCCAGAGATCTGTTCCAGACCTAACTTCTGGCCAAGCTGCTGTCCTGGTACTTAGACCCCTAGCTCAAACAGGAGGCTCTAGGTCACTTGCTCAACAATCTCCTTCCTCAGAAGCCTGCACTGCCCTCTTCAAGTTGAGGTGCCACCAAAGGTTGGGGATGTGGTGGTGAGTGGAGATACCTCTGCATATGGATCAACGTGGGCTCTGAGGTGAAGGAACTCTGGAGTGTACTTGCCTTGTTAGTGCTCCCCTCAGTCAAGGACTCATATACATCTTACTTGTAGTGCTTACTGGTTGCTTTCTACACAACGAGAGTAAGAGTTTCAGCATTCAACCTTTTTATATATTTATTTAAAAAGGGAACATGAGATCATTCTCATAAGCCAGAATCAGTACAGGCCCTTTTTAATTTAGATGGGGTTATATCCTAATAAACTCATGGTAACTTAAAAATATTGTAGGTAGTAAATTAATTTAGACACCTTCTTTATAGAATGCCCAAAACTTAGTACCATAGCAGAGCACTGTGTTTCCCTCTGTCGCTGGGTGGCTGACTAGGAACTGGGCTCCCTGCTGCTGCCCAGCATTTCCAGACAAAGGCTCACACAGCATACTGCCAGTCTAGGAAAAGGTAGCAACTCAAAATTTAGACTATTATTATTGTGTATGTGTCCACATATGTTTATGTGTGTGGAGCTATGTCTGTCTGTGTAGGTCAGAGGACAACCTTGAGTATGGTTGTTCAGGCACTGTCCATCTTTAAAAAAATTTAAAAATCATATTTAAAAATGTGTGTATACGTATGTGTTTGTGTACATGTGAAGGTCAGAGGACAACTTGAAGGAGTCTCTCCTTCTACCATGTAGGTCTTGGGAACTGAACTCAGGTTGTCAAGCTTGGCAGCAAGAGCCTCTACCCACTGAGCCATCTCACTGGTTGTAACAGTAGAGCCAAATTCACGATCCTCCCATGGCTACCTTTTCAGCATATCCTCTGGTGTCTGCCAACTCAACCTACTTTTTTCTTTTTCCTAAAGAGACAATTCTCTCTTTAACCTACAACTGGTCAAGTAGTCTAGGCCAGCCAGAAAACCCCAGGAATCTTCCTGTCTTTCTGTCCCCTGTGCTAGAATGACAAGCTCATACCACCACTCCTGGCTTTATGTGTGTGTGTGTTGTATGTACAAGTTTGTATGTGTATGTACATGTAGGTACATGTGGGAATGTATGTATGGAGGACAGAGGTTGATATCAAGTGTCTCTCTTTTGATTCATCTAGGCTGGCTGGCAAATGAATTCCAGGGATCTATCTCTGCTCCCCACCCCGTCCCCCACCAGCATTGGGATTATAAACTTATGCTGTGTGCCTGACTGTTCTTACATTGATTCTGGGAATCTGAACTCAGGTCTTCATGTTTGCATGGCTCTTTACTAACTGAATCATCTTTCTAGCCCCTGGCCCCCTACCTTTTAAAAAACGTGGAATCTAGAGATTGAACTCAGGTCCACACAATTGCAAAGCAGGCATTTTACTGACTGTATCCCCAGACTCCAAAGTATGTTTTTAAAATTTCTCTTATTTTTCTGTGGTGCTAGAGATGGAACCCAGGGCTCTGTGTATGCTGGCAAATGCTCTGAGCTTCATTTCTAGCTCTCTCCAGAGGCACTTGTTACCCAAATAACTCTTACCATGGTCTCACTGGTGGTCTGTGCCCACTTTGTAGAAGATGCTGCCTTTCCTGCCCCTGCCTGCCTAGGAGGCTGTAGCCAGCAGCCTCGCTAGCCTGACCTGGGCTGCCCACTTGACTTGATCCACTACTTGCTCCCTGTGTTGCAGGTCAGCTGGGCCTGGGCACCTGCTTTGCCCCAGTGAATGAGCTTGGTTCTAGGTCCAGATATCTAAGAAAGTTAAAACAAAGAGAAGGACACAAGAACTCAGAGTTTTGAGCCCTTCTGAAGTGACAGACACTGTGATTGGTGTTTGCATAGATTATTCCAAATTTCACACACCACCTCCATGATTTTTGCCCTACCAGCACTGTTCACTCACTTAGTTCTCTTTAAATTGATTTGTCTTTTTAAAAATACACCATTTTATCTTCAAAGAAAATGCTATATTATTTCCATAAATCACAGCGCTTGACATATGGGTTCCATATTTCTAACATGCATCAATTCTAAGCTATTAAAATAACAAATGTGTATCTGTATACCACCTAAAATCATCTTATAAACTATCAATCATATGAACACCAGCTTTTGGGAAATGTGACAGCATCTTAACTATTGTCCCCACCACCCCTAGGAGGATGGTTTATAGAAAGGAACAGGGAGACTCAAAAGGTCTCCTTCCTGGAGTCCCAGCGGTGGGAAGGAATGGGGCTGAATTCGAATCCAAACCATCTACCTTCTGATGCTTAAGTTTTTTCAACTCCCATGCTTTAAAAATATATACATATCTATGTACCTATTTGGAAATATAAATATATACTTATATATCAAATATTATACTAAGCACATAAATAAATCTAAAAAAATCCTTTAAAAATAAAACTCAACAGGGGAGTCCAGTATATAAAACAAACAAAAGCAGAGATTTTGTGGCTAAAGTGGCTTTGGGGAGTCCAGAGCTTCTTTTGGGAAGCTTCCCTTCCTCAAGGCCATCCTATTAATGCCTCATGAGACTCTTTCTTGGAACCCACAGTTTGCCACTGTCCCTCAGTTTTACTTTTCATGTGAGACAAACCCCTGAGGAGTGCTGGAAGGTCTGTCTTGTTCTTCCTGGTTGGAGCTCTATGCTTTTGGCTTTGGCTACCATGTTATCTTGAAAATTTCCATCTTGCCATCTTGAAATATTCTACTGGCTTTCTGACCTTGTTCTGGCCTCACTGTTCATTTATCATCCACTGATATCTAAACTATACCCAGATTTTTAGAGGGCATAAAGGAGATGGGGAGAACTAGAATATCTTTCCCTTTGATGGGTTCTCACTGGTGTAGTGGACAGACACAGACATGACCAGCATCCCCTGCTCAACCCTTGGGTCCCGTCTTTCTCAGAGGCCCTGGGATGGTGACTGCTTTCCTCATAGTTGCGAAAAGTCTTAACTTAGCACTACTGTGGTGCTAAGTCACTGTTCCCTTCAGTAAACACTGTTTGATTTACTCTGGAGTTAGAGTCATACCTCCCTCATATCCCCAAATCCTCATTCCAACAAGGAACATTTACAAGTGTCCCAGCAACTGCCTGGCTCCTGACCTCAGCCTGCCTTCTCTTTTTATTGCTGAGTTTATTTGACCCCCAAACTTTAGAAGCCATGATCCCAATGAAATGGGTTCCCCCAGAAGTGTTTTAGTGCTCAGAAAGAGAAGAACCTATTACCTTAAAAATATGGGAAGATCCTGAAGAATTCCAGTACAGTTTAAAGGTTTCTAAGTGACATTCTAGCTCACCACTTCCCTTGACCACATCAATTCCGCTACCCATTTCCTTTAGTCCTGAGTATGGCCCTGGTCCTTTCTGAGATGCCCTGAAATATCACTAGAACATCATTCTGTGCTATAGAACCAGGTCTTAATTAAGTTCAAGTTCTAGAAAGCTTTTGTTTTGGTAAATCCATGAGTAGGGTGCATTAGTAAGTTCAAAATTACTTGTCAATTCATTCTAAGTCAATTAGATCACCTCTGCTCAAATCAGACCAAATCACTCAGCTCAAGGCAGCATGTACTTATTGTGAACCTTTGCCTATTCCCTACTGCCCTCAGCCAGGCTGTAGTCAGGGGAAAGAGAGAACCCAACAGTTAACAGGACACACTCTTGACTTCAGGAATGTTTTACAGTGAATCTAGATTCTAGACTCAGAATTTCCCTGAACTTAAAATTTCTGGTGCATGAAGGATTGGAGAAGGCTATCCCTCTGGTCTTCTAAAGAGATGCTGTAGTGGTCTGAATGCTGTGTGGCACCAATTTGAAGGCTGTGGAGTCTTTGGGAGGTAAGCCCAGCCTGGTGGAAGGTCCCCAGGGGCAAAGCCTTTGAAGGTGATGCCTGCCCTTGGTGCCCATCTAGCTCTCTCTATTCCCTGGTTTTTAGTACATGCATAGCTCTTGCCTTACACACCTTCTGCTACAGATGGAGCAACTCCCACGACCAATGCCTTCCCTGCCAAGATGGTTGAAAATTCTAAAACCATGAGCCAGAATAAGTCCCTCCTCCCTTAAGTAGTTTTCATCAAGTATTCGGTCACAGTGATTAATCCACTTCCCAAACCATCTCCCAGTCTATGAGTTGAACATCACAGATTGCAGAGTCAGTTCGTCCCTTGCCTTTTAGGATCTGGTTCAGAAGGGTCTTGAACCATTTATTCATTCGTCTGCTTATTTACTCACAAACCTGCACTGAGCACTTAGTGTATATGTGCAGGATACCATTCAGACATTATCTCATTTAATTCACTGTGAGAATTAAATTGCTCAGGTCTATGCGCAATCATTGTAAATCCAGAACCAGTTAAGTGGCCAGTTAGAATGTAACTCAACCCTGATTTCAAAGCTGTGCCCTTTGCTTCTCTCCCCACTGTCTGTTAGGACAACTGAATAGACTCTGTAATCACAGAATTCTTAAAGAAACATTCTATATGGAGGGAAAGAGCAGATAAATGAATATTTTATGTAAGGCTGAATCCCACCTGACTAGTTTATTAGAATTCTTTGAGAAGTGAACTATATAGGGAGATAAAGAGTGACTTTCACAAAAAGCCTTTGTTAAGTTTCTATCCCAAAGCCTATTAATAAAATTGATTCATTATAGAATTGAGTAGCAGTGGGTGGCAGGTGGGAGGGAGTCTATTTTTGCATGGCTAGAGAACTGGCTTAGAGACATGGAGGAGGGAGGAGATAAATGGGTACTTTTCTAGCGGAGAATTAGAGTTCTCCAGGAATTGCTCTGGAGTTAGGTTGTGTAGAGCTCAGTCTACACACATTGAGCACACAGTATGTGCATGCCCTGAACCAAGCATAGGAGGAAGGTCTGAGTCCAAGCAAACAGGACTCTGGTCCTGTCTTGGAGCCAAGGAAGGAAGTGCTGTGACATCATCACATTTCAGAGGACAGGAAGCTCCTCAAGGGCTGAATAGGGTGATTGAGGAATGGAAGGACCCCCCAAGCTACAGTGAAAAGAGTGGACATCTACTGCAAGCTCTGTCACTGACTCTGTGGGACATGAGCAGATTGCATGCCCTATTAGATCTCAGTTTTCTCTCCTCTGCGGGAAGTGTGCGATATACGGCCTGGAAATGTAGAGTGCTTTGGATGGAGGACATTGACTGGAAATAAAAACTGCTTATGAGAAACTCTCCATTTCTCATAGCCAAAATACTCCCTCTGTTCCTGTGCTGTGATGGAAGACTCTCTCTCTCTCTCCCCCCCCCTCCCTCTCATAGTGACTATGAGGCACACAGCCATGAGGTCTGTGGTGCTGAGGCTCGGAGCCCAGCCTGGGATTCCTCAGTGGCGTTGGCTGTGAATGACTCAGCATCGTAAATAGCTCCCATCTGGATGAGC
The DNA here is from genome assembly GCA_035773235.1 of Eospalax fontanierii. Classification (NCBI taxonomy): domain Eukaryota; kingdom Metazoa; phylum Chordata; class Mammalia; order Rodentia; family Spalacidae; genus Eospalax; species Eospalax fontanierii. The sequence goes on from CM069526.1 coordinate 57,297,880, forward strand.
AATGATATCTATAGCATTCAAGCAATCTCTATATCCACACACACTTTCTCTGTGCAAATATGTGGATCACTGTATGCTAAATATGAGGTGGCCTGGAGATGTTCCTCCTTTTAAAAGACTATTTGGTACAAAACTCAAGACTGTTTATTTAAAGAAACAAGTTTACAACTATGCACATTGGATTACTGGTAGTGGGCGGTGGGGAAGAGACGATGTGGATGGAAGGATACTGGGGGTGATCCAGGCTAGTGAAAGAGGAGCTGAGGTTGACTGCTCCACCCTTGGTCCTTTTATCTTTATAGGAAGGAGCAATAGACCAAACTCCTGAGATGAGGTAAGAGAAGGGGAGGGATGCTGCGGTTCATTAGAAAGAGCAGGGATCTTTCTGGAGAGTCAGGCCCTTGTCCAGTCCTGACCTGCTTCTCAGTGCAGGTGATTCATTAGTTTTTTCATTCATTTGTTAAATACAAACTGAGTCCCCACATGTGCATAGGCTATGGGGCTACAGACAAAAGCAGATTGCAATCCAGCCTTAGCCATCTATCAACTTTGTGCATTTGGGCAAGTCCTTGCCTTCTCTGAACTACCATTTCCTCATCTGAAACTGAGATGTTTTAAGAGGTAACATTGAATAAGATCATGTACCAAAAGTGCTTTTCTTTCATAAAGGACTCTGAAGATGTAGTTTGAATCACTCCTTGGACCTGTAACTGACCCATCTCACTCTAACTTGAAAGTTTTGCTTAGTGACCACAGAGAAGGAATGGCATAATGACCCCTTTCATTAGAGTCCCAAGTGTGAGGTTTCCTGAATGTCACCAATGGCTATAACTCTGGGCAGTATCCTTACCTGTGCTTCTTGGATGAGCTGGAATGCAGGAGCCTCAGGCACTGGGCAGAGCAGATAGCATGTCAGAGATGCACAACTTCCTAGAAGAGGAGAGAGGGTTTAGGCTGAGAATATGGCTGGAGCTGGCTTCTACAATGGGTATGACACCCCCAAGATCCAGGTAGGCAATGTCCTCAGATACCCAAAGGCCATCACTGCTTCTCTTGGTTCTAGAAAAGGACCGGGGAGGATGGGGCTCTGTCTGGTGTCAGATCCAACTCTTGGTTCCTCAGGACCTGATCTGATAGCAGCTGCCCATTTTGTTCACTGGTTCAGGCAACATTTGGATGGTACCACTGGCTATACTGTTTTCCAACATAAACATGATGCCAGCATCAATGGACAGATTGTTTTTGTCAGTCACATTTGTTTTGGCTTTGGAAATATCATTGCATCTCTCTGAGCCTCAGTTTCCTCTTCTAATAGTACCAATAGTACTTCTAATAGTACCAATCCCTGAATGAATTGCTACATTGAGTGCTGGCTATTGTCATTAAGTATGATTATGTCTGTGAAGACACTTATCATATAAGAGGCCTCAAATCTTAGTTACTTTCCTCGCTTTAGTCCTGGGAGTACCCAGCATTCTTTAAGAGGCCAGGACTGGCTCCTACGTATCTATTTCCAGACCTCACACACGGTCTGCCAGTGTCAGGGCCCAGCCAGTGTCTTGTCAACTGAGCTTTTTCCATGGTCTGGTAGAGCTACTTTTATGCACTGAAGATGAGAGGTTGATTTCTCTCCCAGTTTCACAGAGATTAGGTGCAGAGAGGGCAGTTGATACGGTGGTCAGGTTTGTGCAGAGGTGCACACGGAGCTGGGCCCCCAGCCCATTGCCCTTGCTCTTTCTGCCTCAGCTCTCTCTATCAGTGCCAGATGGGGCTCTTCTTGGCTGAGCACCAAAGTCTAGGCTGTGGAGGGGTCTGCAGTGTCTGCTTATCCACTTTCCCCAAGTACACCCTGCCATGTCCTCCTGGCCTCTTTCTTCTTTCTAGTAAACCACAGTCTTGCTTCTGTGGCCCCAAGGAGCAGATACAACTGTGCCATTTACAGAAGTAGGGACTGAGGCTCAGCCTAGCACCCAGAGGCAGTATGGAGTGAGGCAGGGCATCCCACAGAGAAGATTCTAGATCCTTTAGTCACCAATAGCCTTCAGGTGCACTTAGGATAATGCATCTATCTAACTCCTCAGTCCTGAGTGACCATTCTTAACTTTCTCCAAGTCACCACATCATCCACATATAACTCCACCCACTAACCCTACTGCTGGAGCAGGGTCTCCTTCAGGATGCTTCCCAGAGCCCAGCATTAAGCAGGACTTGTAGAGTGAGTGAGTAATTGAGTGGTTGAATGACAAGCCCTGCTCTAATGCTGATGTGGCACAGCAAACACCCAGGGAATAGCATCAGTGCAAAGGGCAGCTTGTCTGTTATGGGCTGGGTCACCTGGTCAGGTGACCTTTAAGAAGGCAACGAAGAAAAATGTGTAGTACAATTAACTGCTGAGGGTCAACCTCTTGTTGATCCCCAAACAGCTAGCATTTTTGCTGGCATGTAGTAGGTACTGCCGTTGAATGAATGGAGGGCAGGCAGAGGCCAGGTCAAGATAATTATAGTCAGGAACTTGCAGGAGTCAAAACTTTTAACTCTAAGAATGATTGTAGGCCCTTCCAGGTGCCAGCTGCCCTAACTGCACAGGGGAGGTCCCCCTTCCAGCAGGGGACTTGCATCCCTGTGCCGAACACCAGGCCAATGCCATACATCCTTTCAAACAGGATGTCAAGGAGGCTCAGCAAGGACTTGAAACCTAGATTCCCCAACTTACTCTAGGAGTGAGATGTGAACAGCTGACCACACAAGAAAGCAGCCTGTCAGAATGCTGTGTGGGTCTTACTCTCACCCAGGCCTGCCAAGGGTGTTCCCCACTCCAAGTGCAGCTGGGGCTCCCTTGAGAAAGTAAATTTGGGGCTGAAGCTTGGAGGAGGCCAGGAAGGTTGTGGTTTGGGAAGGGCTTTCCAGGTAGAAGGAACAGCATCTGCAAAGGCATAGGGAAAGTATGGTCCACTAAAGGAGCTTGGAATCACGTGTGTTATCTGGGGCGGTCACGGGGTCCCTGTGTGAGGGGCCTCAGAGCAGCCATGTGTGATGGAGAACCACTAACAGGCTCTAGCTCTGTGCCTCTGGGAGCGTAGGGGAACGGGAGAGTAGAGGGGAAGGTGGGAGCCTGAGATCTTCTTGCCAGATTACAGACAGTGCAGCATGGAGCACGGTTCAGAGCAGCAGAGGAGGGGGGCAGGAAGCAGGACTGGTACTTGAGGGGGTGTGGGGTTGAGGAAGAAGGAACTCAGCTGCCTGGGCTAGGTGAGTGGTGACCTGGGGAGATTCTCTGCTAGATCTCAAGGCAATCTCTGTGGCAGGCTCTGGTCCCTGCTGTAGCTCCTGTCCAGCTAGCTGACTGTTCCTAAATGGTGTCCTAGCAATCGTTCAGCCCTCACTTTGTCAGTGCTAGCTGCTGGCCACTCCTCAACCCCCTGCCTTCACTCTCCATACTTTCCCCTCTGACCACTCCACTTCTGTCTTGTAACATTGACCCATATCATCTGTACTTCCTCTTCCTTTAGCCTGAATGCTCATCCCATGGGTGACTTCTCTTCTTTGAGATGTCAGCTTCACTGCCTCTGTCTGTAGTCTTCCTGTCACACCTTATTAAACAGCCCCACCCTCCTTGGTACATTCCCCCCTTTTATTTCTCTCTTAGGATTTATGTAACATGGGGAAGTGATGTTACATGTTTGTTTTCTCTCTCCCCACTAGACATGAGCTCTATGAAAGACTGGTCCTTGTGGACCGTATTCTACATAGGGTTATTGACAGCATCAAGGTATGCTTGTCCATAGCCTGTCAAAGCCTGAATGAGCCTGTGGACCCCACAGTCCTTCTCCACTTTATGGATTATACACCCGAAGCTCAGAGAAGGATGAGACTGGCCACACGGCCCAGCTAAGAGGTGCAGAGCTGGGCTTCTCTCTGGTTGGAGAAGCGCCTGGCCTTGGCACCCCACTCTGAGTAGGCGTTCAGCAGCCAGAGCTGGCGCTGGGCTTCTCTAGCCATCTGCTGCTTGAACTGCAAGACCCTACTTGCCCGCCTGACTGTTGCAGCTTCTCAACAAGTCAGCCACTGGAATTCTAATGGCTGTTTTTTTGTGGAATGAAAAAGATATGCCTCTTGCAAATGGAGAGATGCATTTTCTCTGCCTTGGCAATTACCACGCTGAACGTCTGGGGAACAGTTTTCATCTTTTAGTCGTGTTACCAAGATTAACTTCTGAACTCTATGCAGCAATGCTTGTTTTGGATTGAGGGGGTGGCTCGGGAAGCATGTGCATCGGTGTCTATTGTCACAAGAGAACCTGGGATTTCGAAGGACTTGAGACCCCCAAGACAAATCTCTCTAGCTGTCTGATCTATTTTCCAGACAGTGATTTCTCCATTGCCTTAAATGCATTAACCTTCTCAAGGACTCAAGATTTCTGATGTGTCCTGTCCCATTTGATCACTAAGCATTCCTATAGACTGAGGATGCCATGAGAGAAAAAAATGTATCTTGCCCTTACTCTCCTATAGATAGACACCGGGAGACAGATGGCAGAGTCCTGCCAGTAACTGGCTGTGTGATTGTAGGTAAAGACCCTTTTCTCTCCCTTGGGTTTTGCTGACCTCTACTACCGGCCTCCTTCTTAAAGGCTCAGATGCACCTCATTGTTTACAGAGTGTGAGGATCATTTCTGGCCTGTGGTCTGAGGTCCCTCAGAGGTGGGGTCCAGCTGGTGTTCCTCAGTGCATGATTCTTGCTCTCCTGCCCTCTTCTGTCCTGTTTTAATTTAGCAGTATTCTCATAATGCACTCTCTTTATTGATTTTTCATTATGTGGTGTATGTGTGTGCTTATGTATATGCTCATATGTGTGATGGGGGCAGAGGTCAATGTCAGGTCCTTTCCTCTATAACTTCTCTATTTTTTTGAAACAGAGTCTCTGACTGAATGTGGGTTTTACTGATAAGTCTAGACTTGTAGGCCTTGCAAGCCCCAGGAAGCTTCCTGTCTCCACCTCCTCAGCCCTGGGATTACAGGTGTGCACAACCACACCTGGCTTTTTTTTTTCCCTTGGTCTTTTTGAGACAGGATCTCCCTGCAGTCCCAGCTGTCCTGGAACTTGCTATGTAGACCAGGCTGGCCTTGAACTCACAGAGATCCACCTGCCTCTGCCTCCCTAGTGCTGGGATTAAAGGCGCGTGCCACCAGGCTCCACACCTGTTTTTTTATAGAGTGCTGGCGATCTGAATTCAGGTCCTCATACTTGCACAACAAGCACTTTACTACTGAGCCATCTTCTAGGCCTTTCACGGCACCTTCTAAGTGAAAGCGAAATAGGGACTTGGATACATTATATCTAATTTAAGGATAAGGACTTGGGCATGGACGTGGACTTCTCACACAGCTGCTCACTGGCAGGACTCCGTTCTGCACATGGAAGCCTGGCTCCCTGCCCATGCACCCCACCGCCACCCTTGCTCACTCTGCCTACCTGTGCGCCAGCTCTGTTACTGTCTGTCTCAAGTACAATTTGGCATCTGCTGCCCTCTTGCAGGGAGCACTCCCTGAAACCCCCTTTGAATGAATTCTTTGGCCTGTGTTCCAGAGATGCTGCACGTGCTGGCCTTTGTCATGGGATGCTGCTGCTCTTGTCTGTTTGGCTGGATGCTGAGCACCTCAAAAGTGGGGAGTCTGTGTCTCATTCTCCCTGCCTCCACAGCTCCCATCCTAGAATCCTGGATCATCCATCCTCCATGCATCAGCCAGAGGTATGATTTTAAAAACAAGCCCAGTTTTTATCAAGCCATTGTGTTTTGAATAAAACGCAGCCGTGTGACCATGGCCTGGAAGGCTCTGTACTACCCAATCCTGCCTTGCCCTGCGCTCCTCTGCCCTGTCCTCTGCATGCTCACTCCACTCCGGACACACTGGCCTCCTGCCTGTCTTTAAACAGTCCAGGCTCACCTTAGCGAGCACAATTTCCTCTTCCTGGGGTGTTCTTCCCTACAACAGAACACAGCTTTCCCTGTTATGTGGACAAAATTCCACATTGCCATTTCCATATCTGTCTGTGTCTCCACACTTACCTTTTAATCATTATTAACTTTGGTGTCTACTATGAGTGTGGAATGTGTATGGCCAGAAAAGCATGCATCGGAAGTGCCTGGTTTGGCTGTGACCAGCACCAGTAGTGCCTGACATGGAAGAGCCAGTTGGTGAATAAGACTAGAGACTGAACAAGTCCCTCTGAGACGCTGGAAATTCCACTAAGGCCGGGAAACATAACACATATGAACCTGTCTCTTCCCAGGTGGACTTTACACGCTGCTATTCACTGTGCCACTTTTCTTCGCCTGCCCGCATCACATTCCCAGAAGTGAGGCAGGCTCACTGGCTGCTCTCTGCTGACTTCTCTTCACTGGGGCTACTAGGACTCCTTGTATGTGTCCTCATTTTGAGCTGCCCATAACTTAGGGAAACTTATGAGATACCATCTTCTCCAGTATTTTAAAGGCCAGGGGCTTCCCAATGCTGCTTGTTGACTCAGCACTAGAGCCCAATCAGGTCACACATGCCCACCACAGCAGTCACATTTAATCAGGAACTGAAGAGACTTTATGCTCCAAAAATGCACAAGAGCTCTGAGTCCTACCAAGGTTTGGGTCAAATACTCATTGAACACATCAAAGGAGCTACATAATCTGTAGCCAGAGGGATGTGTGGTCAAATTCAGGGCAAATAAAGAGAGGCTTCCTATGCATCTGGGCAGTCCTAGCAGGACAGAAAAAAACCCTGGAGAGTCGAGGTCTAGGTGTCTGACTTCAGAGCCCTTTGCTAATAAGAACTAAAGAGGCAGCTGAGAGGTTGGCACAGTGGCCAGGGACTGTGCCACTGACCTAACTTTGAGTCACTTCGAAAGTCATGGAAAGGAAGCTTATTAGGGCCTCAAAGACCAGCTACCACACAGGACCTTCATCTTGGGAAGCAGGACGTCATTTCTTGCCCCACTTCCCTTCTTTCTCCCAACTTCTATGAACTGGGAAGGAAACAGCAACATGAAGCTCTAAGGCCAAACCTTGTAGGCAAAAGAGTGAACTGCAAAGGTCTTCGGATCGTGAGCTCAGAGATCCTGGCTCTAGCTCAGCACTGCTGAACGTCCTTGTGTTTTCCTGATTTGCAAAACGGGACTTGCTGATTTCCACATTGTTTTCTATAACTTAAAGTCTCTCATCCTTATGAGTTTATGACTAAAGTCACATGGAAGGGAAACTTAATTTTTCTTTATGGGATTCACTTTGTCTTTTGGTTGTCCTCTCATCATCTTTTGGTTATCCTCATCAGTTACTGGCTGATGACCTCAGTGGAGGTAAGCGGATGGAGCTGTGTGAAGACTTAGAAGTGTGGAATCATGGACATCAGGATACATCACCATGCAATTAAGGCTGGTGTCCCTACCCCTTAAAGTCATCATTCCTTCAGTAAATGTTCAGAACAGCCATGAGGAGAGGCAGGAAGGTCAGGATTTAATGACGTCCAAGGTGGTACAGCATCCAAATGACAGAGATCGTTCCTAACATTAAAACATCTCTGCACAAAATAATGTGAAGCCTTACATGTCTTGGGCTTCTTTCAGAATAAGTCAGTGTGTCTGGGAGGAGGGGGACAGGTAGTGGGGGTGGTGTCTGCGTGTACGTGAACCTAAACTGACCAAGCACTGAAGCTGAAGCTGTATGATGTTCATTTTCTCCACCCCTCTGACATAGCTCAGACTGGCCTCGAACTCACTTTGTAGCCAAGGATAATCTTGAACTTCTGATCTTCCTGCCTCCACCTGGAATCACAGGCATGTGCCACAATGCCAGGTTTATGCAGTGCTAGGGATGGAACCCCAGGGGTACTCTAACAACAGTTGAGCCATATCCCCAGTCCTTATTTTTTCTATTAAATAAAAAAAAAGCATGTTTAAAGCATCCCATCACGAAAGGCTCTTTGGAGACTGGCTCCAGCTTCTCCTCTTATTTCACAATCCCCATTCTGAAGACCTTCTGGCTCGGTGACATTACCCTGGTGGCTGTGATTTCACACCTCTAGGTCTTTGTACACAACTCCATCTGTCTGAGATGCCTTTTCTCCCACAATCCATCATTCAAGCCTCTGAGATCCCACAGCCTTGTTTACTAGCCTCAGCACTTATCACACTGTATTTAATTTTACTTTCTGCTTCCTTTGCTGCCCTGTGGCATCCTTGGGGCACTTCTTCTTCCCAATGTGCAGCTAATGCTTGGCACATGTTTATAGAGGGAGTGATGGGGAAAGGAGGAGGGAGTCACAGGTCATTACATAGCTATGTCATTAAACCCCAACACAATAGATTCTATTAATGCTGTCATTCCCCTTAAATAACTGAAGGTGGTTTCTGGAGGGCATTTACCCCCAGTTGTGTGCTAGCAGGTGACAGAGCCAGGCTGGACTGAGTGGAAACCACCAGTTCTCGCATCTGGGATTGTATAACTTCGTGAATGTAACACAACAGTTTCTGGAGTTAAGGAGACTAGGTTTTAGGCCCAATTCTGCTTTTAAATTTAGGCGCATCACCTCAGCCCTCTAGGCCCTGTGGGCCAGAAAAACTGAGAGATCTCGAGGGTCACGTGATACCAAGGCCCTCAGAGCTTCAACTCCCAGAGGAAAGGTTTCTTTTCCATGTTTGATTTCTTGCCCAGGGTCTGGCTTTCCAGTCCGGGAACCTCCCAGCTCCTTATGCTCAGCCTCTTCCCTCTCTAAATGTAGTCTCCCCTCTGAGCAGGACCGCGTTTACAACCTGCAGGCCGGGTCGCCTCCGCCTCCCTCCCTTCCGTGCGGGCAGGGATTTCTCTCCGGGTGGGGGTGGAGCCCTGGGCAAGAGGGAGGGGGAGCCTGTAGCTGCTCGGTTCCTTCCTGCGGCTTCCTCGCCGTTTCTCAGCCCCTTCCCCCCCACGGAAGCTCAGCCTCGCACTTTCTAGGGATGTTTCGGGCTCGGCCGGAGCCAGAGGTTGCCGCCAGCAGCCGGAGGCATCTGGGTTATTCTCTCCGAAGTGCACGGCCCGGAACTGGGGTGGACGTTTAGGAAAGGGGGTGGCGCACTCCTTCCTCCCTGGGCAGACTAGGCCCAGCGCGCCCCGCTCGGGCCGGGACCCTTCCGTGGCCGTCCCCCTCCACCCTCTTCCAGAGTCCTGGCCGAGCCCCGCCATTGCACCGCCAGGCCTCGGTGACCGCAGAGGCAGGCCGGGGCCGCGCGGGTGGCTAGGCCCGGGTCCAGCCTTCCCCGCCACCGCTCGGGGAGGAGCGGGAGTTCCCGGCCGCGCAGCCTTCCACCCCGGGGGCGCCGGGGCGCGGCGGGGGGCGCAGCCGGAGGCGAGCGGAGTTCGGCCCTGTTCGCCCGCGTGCGGAGCCGGGTAGAGGCCGGGAGCCGTCCCCGGGGCGGCGCTGGAGGGAGCGGTCCCCGGGCGGTGCTGGAGCCCGCGGGACCCGGGCGCCCGCCGCTCCGCTGGGAAGCACCACCGGCGGCCGGAGCTGCGGAGGGAGAGGCCGGAGCCGCCGCGCCGGGCGGCCCGGGCCCACGGCCAGGGTCTCCCGGGCCGCTCCCGAGGAGGAGGAGGCGGCTCGGCGACAGGGAGCGAGCGCGGTCTACGAACCTGTTGGAGGATGCAGCTCCTCCGCGGCTGGCCGGGGCGCCTGGGACCGAGGCTCTGGCGCGCCTCTCGCTCTCCTCCTCCTCGCTCCTCCGCCCGAGACGCTCCCTCCTGCCTGGGTTAGCACGTGCCACGCGGGGGGCGCAGAGCCCCTGTGCTGTCCGCCCGGAAAGCCACGCCGAGCTGCTGGGCACAGAGCACAGAACCTCCCCGCAGGGCAGCCCGGCTCCCAGGGAGACCCAGGCTTCCTGAGGAGAGAGGCGGGGGCTGGCTGCTGGGACGACAGCGAGAGCCAGCAGAAGCGCTGGGAAAGCGGGAGGGTGACAGAGGAGTTCCTAGGCAGGCGGCTGTCCTGAAGTTTGGGGAGAGGAAGTCTGTCGCTAGAGCATCCTGTCCTGGAAGTCTCTTTCCTCTCCTCTCCATTTCTGTGACCAATAACTAAACTGTAGGTCTTCCATTTACCTGTTCCATGATCTGTCTTTAGTACCCAATTCGGGTGTGTCCTTAAGCATGCTCAAGAGAAGATAGCATATTTAAGGCCTTTCAATAGCAAGACCTAGAACCTTCTTCACTGTGTTCTCACTGTTGTCAGAAAACTGCTCACCCCAGGGCCTTAGCACCTGAGCTGTGTTCCTTTTGGCTACAACCAAACTTAGGTTTAGTCTGCAAACTATATTGTCTTCATTGTTAGTGAGAAGTTTCATGTACTGGGAGGTCACTTCCTGCTCTAGGCACTGTCAGCATGTAAGTTCCTTTACTAGATTTCAGATCACATTGTAATTATTTGTTTATCTGAATCCCCAGTTACCAGGCTTGTAAAAGCTGGCTCTGAATTTTGCCTAGGATCTCCATCTTCAAGCTCACAGTGGATGCTCAATTATATCTGCCAAACGAGTGAACAAATGTGAAGCAAAGCTCAAAGGAACTCTCTTTTCTTCTGTGACTGCTCATTTGATTTCTATATTTTCATCACAGCCTGTAAGGCCCCACCTGGCAGCATCCCTGCCCATCCCCAACAACTCTCCTCTGAGTCACAGACTTCCCCCTACGATGACCTCAGATTTCTACCAAGCTGCCTTAAAACAGTTAGTGGGTATTTTCTTTGCTTGGTACCTTCATTGTCTTGACTCACAAGGCTGAGTCCTTGTCATTTGGATTTTAATTCAGATATCATCTCGAAGAGACCTTCTCTGATTATGTATTGAATCCCAGTGTATCCAGTCTGCAGCCCACGGGTTATATGCATTCCAAGATAGCTATAAATGTGACCCAGCACATTTGTAGATGACAAAATCCTATCACAATATCAAAAGGTAGAGCACCCCTGGCTTAATGCGCTCTTTCCCATTACTCTGTAGCATTACTTCACAATTATCTTTTGCTGTACTGAGGTTCAAATTTTATTTAGTAGATGGTTACTACTCTTGAAATACTTTTACAGCCATCCTTTGTTATTTATGGGCAATTGGTTCTAGGGAGTTGATAACAAAATCTGAGTTTAAATTCCTTATATACTTTTTTCTAGACAAGGTCTCATGTAGAACAGCTGGCCTCACTCCTCCACCTCCACCTCCCAAGTGCTGGGATTACAGGCATGTACTACCATGCCTGGTCTCTTCCGTACACTTTAGATCATCTGTAGATGACATACCGCTTGACACAGGGTGGCTGCTGTGTAAATAGCTGTTAGCATCTGAACAGAATCCGTTTTATCTAGTGCATCCCCAACCCTTTTCTCTTTGGAAAGGTTGCTGTGCTGGTAACAGTGAAATCACTTCTGGGGCAAAGTCACCCAAGAAAGCTTGAAAAGGGGCACAAGAACATTCTTTAGAGGGGAAAGGAGAGGATAGGAGAGAGTCCTAGGCTGCTTTCTACTGGTATAATAGGCTATACCACAGACCAGGCACTTTATCATGAACAGAAATGTGTTGTTTAAATGGATAGAAAGTTGAACACACAGGAGATGGCATCTGGCAAGGGCCTTCCTCCTTGCTGTGTTATCTCATGAGAGAGGTAGGAGAGGGTGAGGAGGAAGGAGATGGAAGGAAGGAGGGAGGGAGTGAAGGAGAGAAATTTCCAGCTTCAAGTTCTTTTACAATTGGCATTTATCTATTTATGAGGACAGATTCCTCATGACCTAACGCCTCCCACAAGACCTCACCTCCAAACACTATTATCTTAGGAATTGTGTTTCCAGTACATGAACCTTGGGAGACACAGTCAGCCCTAACAGAGGAAATCATACACACATCACTGCGTGTAGAGCCAGAGGCCTGAACAATGGTCCTTTTCCATCCTGGGTAACAAAACCAGATCATCTTAGCTTTCACACTATTCAGAGCTCTTTCACATGGGTGTTCCCGTGTGAGACAGATGGCAACCTTTTTCAGGAGGCATTATTCTGCCCATTTTATATCTAAAACAATGGAGACCAACAGAGGCAGACTGACTTGACCAAGGTCAAGCAATTTGTATCAGGGATTTCCTGATGCTATCATGCATACTGGGAGTCCAGGGCTCTGTATAGCCTTTAGAATCTAGAATTTTATATCACCAGGGGACGTAGACACTAAATAATCCATTGTAGCTCAGGAGTGATTTTTCAGCCAGGAGAGGGCCAGGGTAGCACAGATGGATAGACCCCAAAGCAGGATCAAATGAAACTCTTGAGTTCTACCCAGGTGTGGTGTATGGTAGTGAGCATTCCCCATGCTTTGTCTCAACTAGCCATTCCTATATTTCCCCCCCATTTTACAAAAGAAATTGAAATCATGAAGCTGGAAAGTAGCAAGTATGGGATTTAACCTGAGTTTATTTGGCTCAAAGCCTGAGGTCTTAACCATTACAAGCCACTGAATTCTAGTGAGCAGGAATGGCCCAGGATTTGAATACTATTGTTAGGTGCTAAAAAGCTGGTCCACAGGAAGTCTGAACATCCTTGCCTACTGAGTGACTTTGATGTATGGAGTGAAGGAAGGCAAACACCACCTTCTGAGAAGGGTTTCAGAGGCTAACATTGAATGTTGAAGGACTAAGTGAGGGTGGTAATAAACAGACAAAATGAGAGGAGTGTTTCAGCTGGAGGAGACAGACTATTCAAGGGCCTTAGGGTGGTATAGATGAGGGAATTGTTAATGGTTCCTGTGCATGAACTGGAAATTAAGCTGGAACAGGCTTGGACTCAGCTATCATGACTGTCTTTTAGGCAGTGGAGAGCCATTGATGGATAAGAGTGCCACTCTAACAGCTGCCATCACCACCTTGGTTATCCCACAGTAACAGTCGTTGATCAGTCCTTTGTGATTTGCAAAGTGCTTTCTACTGACACTGCAAATGCCATCACTCTGGAGCAGTATGGGTCTGAAGAACCAAGAGGAACTATGCCTGTAGTTCTTATTGGTCCTTAACACCTGGCAGCAAACCTGGGCCAATGCAGGTGCCTGGTAAGAATTTGCAGAAAAGGAAGAACTAGATTCAATGAGTCTAGAGGCAGCTATAATATTTCAGGTAAGAGAAGTAAAGCATTTGAAGTAACAGAGAAGAAAGAAGAGCATGCAACTCTTTAGAATACTGACTCTAAAACGTACAAAACTATGGCTTCCTACCTCTGAGCTCCTCAGATGGGACTTAGCTCTTCAAAATGGTTGCTGAATAATCACAACAGATTTCTCCTCTCATATACAGAAAAGCATGTTGGCACCAGGAACCCAGCACGCAGCCAGGCCAAGACTTTCCTCTGCTGTGTTATATCTTTTGGTTTCTGGGTTTTCGTCCTGGTGTTCTCCTTTATGTGGCAATAACATCATATGCCATCATTTGTGTCTGTGTTTTAAAGGGTGACTACTGTGCTAATGAAACAGCCTTGGCTCAAGAACTAGGGTCTAAGCCAGGTGTGATGATGCATATCTTTAATCCCAGCAGATGGGAGGCAGAAGCAGGCAGATCTCTGTGAGATCAAGGCCAGCCAGGTCTACAAAGTGAGTTCCAGGCCAGCTGTGGCTACAGGGAGAACGTGTCTCAAAAACAAAACAAAACAAAACAAAACAACCAACCAAACCAAACCAAACAAACAACCCACAAGAGAGAGATGGCCCAGGGTTAAGAGCACTGGCTGTTCTTGCAGAGAACCTGGGTTTGGTTCCCAGCACCTAGCAACCACCTGTAACTCCAGTTCCAAAGAACTGGATGATTTCTTCTGATCTTCATCGGCATTGCACGATGTGGGTGCACTTACATATATGCAGGCAATACACTCATATATATATACATATATATATATATATACATATATATATGTATATATATATAAATAATAAAAATAATAAAGAAAATATTTTTTAAAACTCACAAAAACCCCAAAACAAAACAAAAAATTCCCTAAGGTCTGCCTTCGATCTCTCCACCCCTAAGAAGTGGTGTGCGCTCTGGTAATAGCTGATTTACAGGACCACGGGGGTCAGCGCTGCCCCAGCATACCTGCCATCCAATTTCTTTCTAGTCCTTGTACATCCCTTGTTCTTAGTTTGTGGACACAGAGGAGGATTATTCCTCAGTATTCAGATGGTGTAGACCTGCATATGTTCTCTAGAGTAGCTTCTTCTCACCCTAACTTCCATAATATGATTACCTCTCGTTATTTATTTATTTGTTTATTCATTTATTTATTTTAAGACAGGGTCTCCGTGAAGCCCCAGTTGTCCTGGAACTCACTGTTTAGTCCAGGCTGATCTTGATCTCACAGAAATGTGTCTGCCTCTTGAGTGCTAGGATCATTTAATTTTTTGATGACGCTTTCTGTTCTTTGAAACGTCTTATTTACCTGTCATTTCTGTTTCACTGAATCCCGTCTCCGTGAGAACATGGGCCATGTCTACTGGGTTATCTCTGAACTTACTCTTTCAGTCTGCTTTATACTACTGTGATATCTGAAATGGAAGGATGTACAAAGGGGCAGAAATTTATTTTCTGAGTTCTGGAGGCTGGGATTTCCAAGACTGATGAGCTGGTAACTGGCAGGGAGCAGAACAAAGGGTGTGAAGTCATCCCATAAGCCCTTTCCCCTACAGCACTGAAGCATTCAGGGCACTGTCCCTAAGGCTCCATTTCCCAGCTTGGCTGCATTGGGGATTAAGTTTCCAACACATGTTTTGGGCAATACCTGCAGACAGTAGCACCTGCAGTGCTGGGTCAGGTAGGATGGGGTCCTCTCCTCCTTTTCTCATCATGTACCACACCTCAGAAACTCCACCCTGTGACAGACACACTGAGCACTTGGCTGAATTCCAACATCATTCATTTTACATTTATTTTCCTATTTTATGGATCTCCTCCTAAAATTAAAAAAAAAAAAAAAGTATGTATGTGTTTCTCAGTGTGTGGTTGCTCACAGAAGCCAGAAGAGGGCATCAGATCTCCTGGAGCTGGAGTTACAGGATGTTGTGAGTTGCCTGACATGGGTGCTGGGAACTGAACTCTGGGCCTCTGAAGAGCAGCAAGTGCTCTTAACTGCCACGCCATCTCTTCAGGCCTTTGTTGATGTCTTAAAATCCCAGTTAGCATCATTTTAGCAAGTCAACTTACAATAATTTTCGAGAGGAAAAGGAGAACATAATTCTTTAATTTGTGTATTAATCTCATCCAAACCTTGACATGGCACACTCAGACCCAGTCCCCAGATGAAGAAATAGGACAGAGCAGTGTAGTGAGTGCTCATTTGGATGGACAAAGACAGGCTCATGAAGCCAGTTCAAGTCCACGTTAGAAGGTGCTGCAGAGACCATGCCACATACGGGTGTAGCGTTTAAGGAAACGTAAAATGCTTCCTTTGGGGAAATCAAGACTGTGTTCCAGGCTGGTCTTACCCCTTCCCTGACTTGGCAAGCCACACAAAGTTGTTTCCTTGTACTCAAAACAAGAATAAAATATTTCTTAACGTTGTTTATTGAGAAGGATAAATGATAGCAGTTCTGTAAAGTGCATTCAGAAAGAGCTTGGTGATGTCACTGCTGTTGCTACTGTACAGTCATCCAGTTTGCCATTTCAAGATGTTGCAGAAAAGGTGCAGTGAAGATAAGATGCTCAGAGGTGATTAAAGTAGAACTTTGTGGTTGTATGTGAGCTTCTTCACATCAGCATTTTGGAGAAGGATCCTCTACTGATGGAAAAGAACGTATGTCTCTTAGCATTTCTCCCTTCCTTGAGTAGAAGAAAACAGGCTTGGAGAGAAGTGACTTGGCCAAGGTCACAGAGCTTAGATTCAAGCTCCAATTCATCTGATTCTCAAGCTTTAGAATAATTTGAGTCGTCAAGGTGCTTGGTCCCTTCCCCTGGGTCCTGAAATTACAGCCAATCGCCTCTCCATTGTATCTATCACAAGGGGAGAGAAAATCCTCAGATAATCCCCAGCCCTCATTTGAGGCAATAATCAGATAATTTATTTCCCTACAAAGCTGCTTAGTGCAGGGTGGACAGGAGGCCCTGCTGACCAGAGCCTGCAGCTTCTCTGAGCTCTGGCTGTCTGCACACAGCATATTTTTAATGACTGTTGGGAGGCACACCCCACAGTGAAAACAGCCTCTAGCCAGTCCCAACTCACTGTGCAAGGGTGGCTTCTCTAGGACTAAGGACGGCATACCTCACTGCTGCCTAGGGGAACAGAGAAGCAAAATCTGTTGGCATTTTTCTAGAGAGGACAAACTCAGTTTTCCTATCTATAAATGGAGAGAAAGACCAGTATGCTGCAGAGTCCTTATGAACAGTGAGTTGCTGTGTGCAGTGATAGATATTGGGCTTCTATCTGTGTCAGCTAAGTCAACCGCAGCCAGAACTCAAATACAGATTCTGAGCACTCTCAGGCTGAGTGAGGTGCCAGTCTACTTGTGAAAGGCACATGAAGGGATTTTGAAATGAGTTTGGTCAGCCTTGAGGAACAACAGCTTGAGGTTAAAGAGAGAAGGAAAAGTGGGGGGTTCTGTGGAGGTAACTGTTCTTCAGGACAGTGCACAGCACTCAAGAATGAGAAGTGCTTCAGGAAGAGTCCCTGGGGGCACCAGGTCTATTGGCATTGGGAGCACGTGAACTGGTTTCACCCATGTCTGGAAAACTCTAGAAATAAGAGTTGGCTGGCACTAGGTCTTTGATCCCAGAAATTGGGAGGCAGAGGCAGGTGGATCTCTGTGAGTTCTAGGCCATCCTGGTCTACACAGTAATTTCCAGGCTAGCCAGGGCTGCATAATGAGACCATCTCAAAAAATAAGAAATAAAACAAGACAGAAAGAGGTGACTGGCTGACTGCACTTATTATTTCAACAATACATACATATGTTTTATATGTATACATATATATTTTATTTTATGTTTTGGGTTTTTTTTTTTTTTTTTTTTGAGACAGGGTCTCCTTGTAGCTCCAGCTGGCCTGAAATTCCCTATGTAGACCAGGCTGGCCTCAACATCACAGAGATCTTCCTGCCTCTGCCTCCCAGTGCTAGGATTAAAGGTGTGCACCACAACACCCATTTTATAGACTTTTTTTTTTTGAGAAAAGGTTTCATTGGTGGGATGCTAGATGTAGGCTTGCCTGAAACTCATGGCAATCCTTCTGCCTCAGCTTTCTGAGTATAAAGATTATAGGCATGAGCCACTGTTTCTTTCTTCAACAATATTTTTTCAATACCTACTATATGCCATGTACAAGTCCAGATATTTAAAATTGATTAATAAACAAAACAGAACACCTTTGAGGTGTTCATGTTCATGAAAGATCAGGGGATATACAATTAACACATAATTGTGTCAGACATTTTTTATGGTAACAATCATGGTAAACTTAAAGCCACGATGGTCTACCAGAACTGAGGATGTAGACTTCCCTTCCTAAGGGGTCAGAAAAGATCCCATTACAGGGTGATAGTTACACAGATACGTAAGGAAGTGAGGGAATGAGCCGTGGTGGTGGGGAGCAGGGACCGCAAAGGCCCTGAGGTGGCAAGTATATTTGAGGGACTATGAAGAGACCATTTATCCAGAAAGGTGTGAATGAGGAGAAAGTGACTGCGGGGAGGTCCAAGAACCAGAGGTGAGAGGCTTTACTATCACAGTGAGGAAGCTGGATCTGGAAGGTATTTAACAAACACTGAATGAAGAAAGGCAAGAAGAGAGGGAAGGCAGAAAGTGGTGACTAGTTGGAGTTGGTTTGGGTAGATCCAAGGAGTCTGTCCAATGGGACATGATGGTACTGCCAGCACCTGAAGGTGGGCGACGCTATAGCTAGACTCATGGCTACTTGAACAAGGGGTGCCCGGAACCGAGAGGCAGGGAGCAGGCTGGCCTGGCAGTCAGATCTCTGCATGAAATAGGCTCATGCTGTGCTCAGCTGCTAGGAAGCATCTTTGACTTGGCCCTTTAGGATGTCAGTGACAATGCCAAAAAAACAGACTTTCAGAGTTCAAGTTCCTTCTCAGTCAGGAAGGTACTATTGACACAAGTCCTCAGGTTGGTTCAATATCAGTCATTAGTATCTACCTTTCAGAAAAATGTGATACTCCAAGGAGTTAGTGGATAAAAAAGAACTTGATAAACTCTAAAAAGTTGGTGGAGAGACTGGACAGAGCTCACTCAGTAAAGTACTTGCCTTATAAGCATCATGAAGACCTAAATTCATTCCCAAGAACCCATGTTAAAAAAAAAAAAAAAGCTAGGTGTGATGGCATATGCTTGTGGTCCCAGCACTGGAGAGGTAGAGACAGGTGGGTCCTTGGGGCACACTGATCAGCCAGTGTAGTCTACTTCATGAGCTCCAGACCAATGAGAAATACTGTTTCAAAAAAGCAACGTGGCTGATGCCTGAGGAACAATACCCACAGTTGTCCTCTGGCCTTCACAATCATGTGCACCCATACCCTCACACACATGTGCATCTGTACACACACACACACACACACACACACACACACCAGACACACAGATACCAAGTGTGTATGAAGCCTGGACAAGGTGGTTCACACATTTAATCCCAGCACTCAAGAGGCAGAGGCAGGTAAACTGTTTGTAAGATCAATGCCAGCCTGGTCTACATAGCAAGTTTCAGGGCAGCTAGGACTCCTAAAAAAAGGTGCATGTAAAAACCTATGTCCATAAAAATCCTGGACACAGATGTTTATAATGGTTTTAAATATTCATTTTGCAAAATCTGGAAGCAGTCCCAGATGTCCTGCAGTAGGTGAATGAATAAACGATGTACAGCTAGGCACTGAAACATTTTTAGTGTTTAAAACAAAAGAGCTATCAAACACGAATAGTCACAGGGAGAATGTAAGCGCTGGTTACTAAGTGAAAGGAGATAAGCCATAAAGACTACATACTGTGTAACTCCAGCTACAACATTCTAGAAGACAGCAGAGAGATCAGTGGTTGTCAGAGGTCGGGGGAGGAGGAGTAGGCAGAACATGGAGAGTCTTGAAAGGCAAGTGGAACTTTCTGAACGATACTTCAGTGGTGGGCACATGTCACTGTCACCATCGTGGAGTGTATGCCTCAGGAGTAAACTCAATGTGAATTGTGGGCTTTGCATGATTATTCCGTGTCAATGTGGTCCATTAGATGTAACAAATGTGTCACTCTGGGGGAGACTGGCACTGTGGGTGGCTGTGCACCAGTTGTGGGGAGGAGGTGAATGAAAACCTCTCTTCCTTCTGCTAGTTTTATTGTGGACCTAAAATTGCTTCTAGAAGTAAAGTCTACTTTGAAAAGGCTGTGCAGACATGCATTGTTATACCTTTGGGACAGTCAAGTACTTTAACATGTCCTCCATTTCAGACATAAAGTAGGGCCTATGGGCTGGAGTGAAACTCTAGCCTTCAAACCCATGCTCCTCTTCCTAAGTATATGGCACATTTTCATCTGTGTGGGTTGAATCTCCGGAGTGGACTTGGTTAGCTTAGACCAACCAGCATGTCACATCCTCTTGATCATGAAGGTTGCAGGAAGACCAGTCAGTGGCACAGAATCCAAGTCAGCCAACCAGAACCAAATAGACTCAGTGCTGGGGCTTACATGGCGCTGTTGGAAGTGTCATCTTGAAGTCCTTGGGAGATACTGAAAAATATTTTGTGCTCAAGAGAAAGGCCTTTGGGATGAGGAAATAAGATGACTGTAGGATTATAAAAGGAAGAGAAGAAAGATGGGATGAAACAGAATTCTTCCTGGCATCACTTACGTGTCTGGGCAAAGTCTTTTTGGAAGCTAGGCTTGCCTTTGTCTTTTTCATTTCTATTAGGTAACAAATTCCTTTAATTGTTTAAACCATTTTAAATTGAGCTTCCCCAAATTTTCAACATAAGGAATTCTAACTGACACACTGGTTTATAAGCTTAGTGGGAAAGAATAGGTTAGATTTGGAGTTTTCTGTGTGAAATATTATCCATAGACTTGCTGCTGCTCTGAGACCCATCCCAAAGGTTTTTATGAGTCTGGCATAGATAACTGCTGTTTAGTTCTCTTCATGATCATTGAATGGAATAAATATCTGTGTCATATCTGATATTTGGGATTGGCAGAACTAGTTTGGGTTCTTCCATGAAAGAGACTGGTGCGTGTGGAATGAAGCATGCATATGCAATGAAGGTTCACACCCAAGCATCTGTCTGGAAACTCATACATAACCAAGAATCCATACTTGGATGTATTCGGAGACACTCAGCCAAGCATCCACATGGAAGGCAGAGGCGTGCCAAGGACAGCACAAAGAATGAGGATGAACAGCCATGGCATACCAAGGAGACAGAGACGAGTGGGCAAGCAGGGGCAGGGGCAGCACACGAGGAGATTTGGGGATCTTTAAGATTCTTTCTCAGTGGATGCAAGGAAGGAGTGGGCATTTACAATGTGTAGGCAAGTTGGGGATGAAGATCATCCTGATGCTAAGAAAAAAAGAATGGTAGGCAAAGTCCTGGAGTCAAAGGTTACAGCAACATGGTCCAGGCACATAGCAGAGGTTGCTGGGTTCTGTTACAGCCATTTTAGGTCCATTGGGCCTTGGGATTCCATGTCAGTTGGTCAAACACTTGAGTATGTCTGTAAGAGTTTCTGAAAAGGGGTAGCATTTGAACTGATGGAGCCCTTAACACATATAACCCTCTTCATGTCATCTACTGAGGACATGAGCAGAACAAGATGGTGGAAGACGGGAGGTTCCCTTGCCTGGCTGGCCTGGCATCTCTGCTCCTTCCTGCGCCCTCCTGGCTCTCAGGCCTTCAGACACCAACTGGAATCTCTACTGTCAGTTCTCAGGCCTTTAAACTATATCATGGGTTTTCTATCTTGCAAACAGCAGGAGACTGTGGGGTTTTTCAGCCTCCAGAAGTGTGTGAGCCAATTCCTTATAAGAAATCTTTTCATATATATATATATATATATATATATATATATATATATATATGTATTCCTTAGAAACAGGGCCTATATTTGTACACGCATACACACCACACACACACACACACACACACACACACACACACACACACACAACATGTTTTTTCTGAAGTCTACAGAATTTCCTGCAAATAATTGGGGCCAGAAAATAAATCATGCTCAATGTGAATCACTTAAAATAGAGATTAAAATTCTGACATAAAAACAAGTTAAAAGATTTGACTTGGGCTGTCAAGAGTCTAAAAATGAAATGAGATAAAATTAATGTTATCTTACATTTAACAAAACGTAACTCTTGATATACTGGTTTTAAGGACAAATCTTAGGAAGATACACATTTTTCCAATAAAATTGTTGGACAACTCATTATTGCCTTCTTTATTTTTCATTTGATTTTTTTGTTTGTTTTTGAGAAAGGGTCTCCCTATAACCCCAGGAAGCTTGGAACTCTCCATGCAGACTAGATTGGCTTCAGTCTCACAGAAATTCAGCTGCTTCTTCCTCCTGAGTGCTGGGATTAAACGCCTGTGCCTCCACATCCTGCCTTGTTTGACTTAAACAATTTTTTTTGATTGATTGATTTTTGTCTTTTACGGATGAGTGTTTTGCTTGCACTAGTCAGTTTCACTGTGGAATGTGTCTCTCCAAAAGTCAGTGGCTTGAGAAAGCAAGAACCCAGTGTTATTCAGGGGGAATATAGTACCTCCCTAGGCACTGTGGTTGGTTGAGGAGTAAACAGGAAACCTAAAATGTTCTAAAGAGGTGATGAGGCCAGCCATAAGCATAGTGAGACAGCAGCACTTTCCCTAGGGGTGAAATGTAAGCCCAGAGCTGCTGGTGGCCAGCTTGTCATTTGGAAGGAAAGGTTTATTTGAAAACACTTGGTATGGAGGATATTAGAACTGAGGAAAGACAGATGATAGATGCTTTTTGGTGATGTCTGTGTATCTACTTTCAGCTGTTTCTGAAGTTAGATTTGCCATTTAACTTTTCACAAACACTTTGAAACAGTAATTACTCTCCTCAATGTTTCTTGTTTGTTAATGCCTCTCATCCCAATTAGGAACCCTAACAGCACATTAATCCATAGAACAGTCCTATTGTATATAGACATTATCCTTCTTTTACAAATAAAAGGAAATAGTCTCAGAGTCAAAAATAGTTGCCTCAACTGACATAACTATAACTGGTCAAGCTTGCTTGAAATCCTTTTTGGCACTAGGCCCAGGGAATCGCACACTCATTTCCTGGATGCGTTCCCTAGTCCTCCCCAGCTCTTTAGTTCTCTCTGTCCTCGCTGCCTCAGCATTGGATAGGTGACAGGTTGGGGGCAGCAGGTAGTGGACCAGCTGCTGCCTGGGTCAGGAGCCCAGCATGTTCTCAAGGACACAGATGGGTTGGCAGCCTTGGGCATGGGCAGGGAGCCAGAGGCGGGGGTGGACACTGGTTCCTGGTGACAAAGCTCATTCAGGACTCACTGATTCCCTGGGGCATTGGGCTTCAAGCCCCTGGAGTCCAGGTTTGGCGTGACTCCTCTTTCTGTGTCAAGGCCCAGTGTGGAATGTCTGTTTAACACAGCTCTTGAGAATAGCTACACAACTGAGGGGAACCCCACCCCACTTTAGTGGTCACGATTGTTTACTTGGGTTTGTGTTAGAGAGGTATAAGGGAGGTTATGAAAGTGTGGAAAAATCTGGAGGTACTTCCTACATCTCCAGACTTATCACACCCAGGAGATCCTGGTAAAGGCTTGTTAAACTGGGATGAACAAATATCTATTTCTCAAATCTCTTCAAGCCATTAGACTTTCAAGAATTATGTCTTTGATATTTTTTTGGATTAATACAATAATAGATGGATTTTATAAATTACAATAAAACATCTCTGCTAACTACTAGTGGTACAATTTATGGAATACCTAGTATATGTCAGGCACTATCTTGATGCTTTCCACTTGTGAGCTCATTTGATGCCCATGTGTCTATGAAGAATGTGTTGATACTTATTCCCACCTTGTAAATGAGGGAACAGAGGTTCAGAGCATTAAATACATCCAGAGTCATACCAAATGCATGCCAACATTGCTAGCAGTTTCCATCCAGACTGGATGACCTCAAAGCCATGGCTTTTCCCACTCTGCATGTTCTGCTGCTGATTATTGAAAAGGAGCAGTCAGAAGTCCTGAAACAAGAGGGGTTTTCACCCAGTTCAAGCAGCCAGACAGTTCCATTGCTAAGATGCCATCTCCCCAGTCAGCATGAGTGCCTTTGGGTCCATGGAATTCTCTCACTAGATGCTTCAAAGATGCTTGACCAGTGTGGAAGCCTTCATCTTCCCAGTCCTAAATCCTACTTTCTTCTCCTGCATCTCACTGGGCATGGCCAATTGGATAAGACAGAAGGTTGGGCGTTGTCAGAGGCTCTTTCTTTCCCCGTCTCCTGTCTATTACTGGGTCTTGTATTGCATGCTAAAGTGCATCTCCACTTCGGTTCTCCATATATTTTATTTTTCATCATCTCTTTACTTTTTGTTTTGATTGACTTATTTTTAGTTTACGTGTATGAGTGTTTTGTCTACAAGTATATAAGTGCATCCATATCATGCAATGCCCGCAGAGGCCAGAAAAGGGCATTGATTGGATCTCATGAAACTGGAGTTACAGACAGTTGTTAGCAACTATGTACGTGTTGCGAACTGAACCAGGGTCCTCTGCAACAGCAGTTTTTAACCTCTGTTCTTAACCACTGAGCTATCATTCTAGCCCTTCTTCATCATCTCTTGCTCAGGTGATAATCGCAGTCTTCTCAGTGGCCTCCCTGCCTCCGGTTTCCTCCAATCCATTCTCCATACCACTTCTCTCAAGGTCATTTCTTTAGCACAGATTCAACCTCTGTTATACTTTATTACTTGTAGGATTAAGTCTAAATGCCTCAGCCTGGCATTCAGGGTCTTCACAACTGATGCTTATCTACTTTCCCAGCCTCAGCTCCTACCACATGCCTTCTTTTGTCATCTCCCCAAAAGCTGTGCTGTAGAAGCTAAGAACTATGATTCCTGAGACATGGCTGTAACAATGAGCTGGCCTTTTCCAGCATGGTGACCTTGATCATTAGTAGAAGTAGTCTGTACAAAGTTATAAGACCTCACTAGTCACAATTGCATCCCTCCCTCCTACCCCTGTGCCTTGTGAGAACAAGGAGGGGGTTGAAGAGTGGGCCAGACCCATACAGATGCTGTTGGGGAGCTTAGAAATACAAAGTAAGCACAGGAGAACTGTGTGCCTCACCTCTGTACACCTGCCTCATTGCATCAGTGACTTGTCATTTGCAGAGCCTGACACCCATGGTAGGCTGCATGCCAAGGCCACAGGCGACTCACTCAACCCCATGTGTTCACCAGCCAGCTGCAGTCTAGCAGGAATCTGTGGCATTCATCATGGTACTGCAACTCATTTCTGTGGAGAGCTTCCAAAGGCTTCAACTTTGCTTTCACAGGAACAGCATCCTTGTTTAGTATCATATTTCATCAGCTGATACCACACTGAACCAAGAAATGAAATTACAATAGTGAATTCATCACAAGTAAACCACAGGAATGAAAATTCTGTTTTCTGTGCAAATCAAGTTGAATGCTTTGGAAAGACTCAACCAAGGTCAGTATATTTTTTATTATTTTTATCTGTATGAGTGTATTGCCTGCATGTAAGTGCACCCATGTCATGCAGTGCCTGTGGAAGTCAGGAGAGGGTGTCCGATCCCCTGGAACTGGAGTTACAGATGGTTGTTAACTATCATGTAGGTGTTGGGAATTGAACCCAGGTCCTCTTCAAGAGCAGTCAGTGCTCTTTACTGCTGAGCCATCTCTCCAGTTCAAACAATAATAATTTTTGTCCAATATGTATATATAAGAGATCTATAAGGTATTAGGGAAAAATCATAAAAACTCTAGAAGACTCTGAAGTCATGTTGTTTTTTCCTTCTTCTACCTTAAGGCAGCCTGAAGCAGAGTGTTGAAGATATTCTTGCTTATAGTAAAAGGAGAACGCAGAGTTCCATTAGCACCCCTAACCTTTTAAAATTCTTTTCCAACTATCATTATCATACATAGGTTATACAGAGTAAGAGTTCATTATAAGATTTCCATGCATTCCTATAATAGGCACAAACCTAGTCTTAAAGTCACAGAAGCCTCCATTTAAAGTTGTTTGTTCCATTCACATTTAAATGCTTTAAGTTAAAAGAAAATGCTTAGGTAATATATAGGACATTACTTATACAGTTTCCTACCTTAACTGGAATTAACTAGTCAACTATAGGCTCCAACTCTATGAACTCAATTATAATTGTAGCTGGATCCTCATATCCTTGAGTTCTGCAGCCATAGATTCAATCAACTGTGATTCAAAAATAGTTTTGAAAATTGGCCTTAGACATGTACATCATTCCCTAAAATACAGTTAAGCCCTTATTTGCATAATACCCATTGCATCTGTCATTGTGTCATCTACAGAGGATGTGAAGGATGAGAGGGTGTGTGTAGGTCCTATGCAAACTCTGTGCCACTTTATATGAGGGACTTAAACATCTGCAGATTTTGATATCTGCAGGAGGACCTGGAACCAATCTCTGTGCCTTCAAGGGTAAATGTACCATATGGAGTGCAGAGTGGAGTTCTGTTTGGGACCTTAGGAGATGTGAGGTCAGATTACAGGCAGACATAATGCAGAATCGGATGCACACCTTCTCACAGGTCTAGATGTAGAAATGCAGAGGCCGGCATAGCTGTGTACAGATGTAGTTGCCTTCATGAGACGCCTTCTCCAAAGTGAGTCAGTCTGGATTTGTGGGCTTCCTATAGCATGCTGCATACAGATTGTTTCCTTCATTTGGGTCATTCTCAATGGAGATGAAACTTTGTGAATTATAGAGAACCCAAGCTACAAAATTTTACATTTATTTATTTGTATGTGCATGGGCCTGCATGCCACAGCATACATGTGGAGGTTAGGAACTGGTTAAAATCAGTTCTCTCCTCCCACCTTGTAGGTCTCTGTGATCAAACTCAGGTCATCAGGCTTAATATTAACAGCAAGAACCTTTACTGGAAGAGTCATCTCACCTGCCTGGAACTTGTGTTTTGATATCAAATGGATCTGGGTCTGCATTTCCTCACTGAACTCGAGCTGTGTCCTTGAACAGTGGCTTATAACATGCCACAGAGAAGGCAGGTACGGGGATTATTTACTGTGAGTAGCCTAATGTTTAGGTTGCTGCATCATTGACGTTTCTGGCCGTCCCCAAGGCAGGATGGTGTCTGGCTGTACTGTCTTCCTAGGGTCCCTCAACCAGCATCGAGAACACACTGAGTCTGTGAAAGGGATATGCCTTCTTGCTCTTTTTTGACATCATTAGTAATTTGGGGGTTACTATCAGAGACCAGTGAAGCTGCTTCCTGAGGAGTTTTGAGGAGGGTGGGGGGAAAGAGAAAGACGTCAAGGTTGGAGTGGAGAATGGGGTGGAGGAAGAAAGGACTGGACGAGGAAACAGGACTGGACCATCCGGGCAGGCGCGGGAGGCTGCAGGGATGAGGCAGGCAGGTTAGGGGGTCATTCGCTCAGCTTCTCTAGTAGGAATTTAGCTGGTGCCAGAAGCCTCAGGGGGAAATTAAGCAGATGTACAGTCGGAAGGAGAAGCTGTACTTCCCGGGGACCTGCTGTTTGGGGTGTGGTTCTGGGTATTTTTATGCCTGTTTTCATTCCTGCTCATATTGACTCTGAGGAGCAAGGCTAATTACCACCACTGAGTCAGAGATGAGAAACTGAAGCCCAGAGAGGTTGAGTGTTCCAGTGATGCCACACAGCGAAGAAGAAGGTTTGAAGCAGATCAACGTGAAGCTGTGGGGTGGGCTTTTTTCACAAGGTATTTTCCAGTCTGTTCTGTTGGGACAGAACTGACCAAGATTATACATTGTGTTGAATGGATGCCTTGGGAGTCTCCTAATTAAAAGAAGAGTGACTTAGGATGCAGGAGCTGCCTTAGACTTTTTGTTTTGCTATGACAAACTAGCAAGATTGGGTAACTTATAAAGAACAAGAATTATGTGATTTTCTTACAGTTTCAGAATCTGAGAAGTTGAAGATTACATCTGGCAGGTTCAGTCATCTGGTGAGGTTGTGCTCTGCTTCCAACATGGTGTCTCAAAGAGGGTCCTTATGAGTGTGAGAATGTTGTGTCCCCTAGGGTCAGAAGGCAGAAAAGCAAGACAGGGAGGAGCTCTCCCTGCAAGCCCTTCCTGAGGGCAGCTAGTCCTTGGGGGAGGGACCTTTAGGGTCTACCTCTTACAGGCTTACCTTTTTCCACTCTATTGGAGTGGAGAATACTGGAAGAGATACATCTGATATATACATGGGACAGAGACAGGGATGAGCTCCTTGTTTGTATCACCCCATGTAAGCCCCACACAACTGCAGGAGTTATGTGTCACTTTTCCTGGGGAGGTGTAAATGAACATCTACTCACCCCAGATAAATGATGGCAGACCAGTGGAACGAAACCAGCGAAGTCCAACTTGGAGAACCAATGAGTTTACTGGAGTTACTTACAGGAGCATGGATGACTCAACAGGCAAGTCATCATCGAAAACCTGCCTGAACAGAGGTGAGGAGCGTGAGAGCTGCATCCCTGGAGCTCTCTGCACGACTTGCTGCACAACTCACAGGCAGCTCAACTTGCAGTTCAGCAGATCAGAGAGTCTCCTCTAAGCAGATGGGCTGATCTGCTTCTTCACAGTGGGTCTTACCACTTACTCTCCTTAGGGAAGGAGGAACCTTGTGTATCTCGTTAGTTTCAGGGACTTGTTGAGTGTTTGGAGTTGTTTAGTTTCTGAGTCTTTACAAGACTCCCTTTAGAATTTCTTAATGTCTCAAGGATGGACTGTTTCACCTCTGAGGAAAGTGCTACCTAATAAGGGGTTATTGCCATCCTGGAAATTACTATACAACAAGGGGTTATTGCTAATCTATCAAAGTAGGGTGCAGGACAAGGTTTTAAGAATCACAGACTTCTCCCCAAGTATAGTGAGAGTCAGAGTTGGAGCCAGACTGCACTGTCAACAGCCCACTCCACAGCCTACCCAAGCCCTATCCCAAACTGTGTGTGAAGGTTTTTTAAATGTAAAAAACAGAAGTCTATGCCATTGCAGAGTCTCATATGCATTATTCCACATACTTCCCTACCACTCAGTGAATGGTCTAGTTCCCTGAGACGCAGAGAAGCTACCCACGGTCACACAGCTAGAACTGGCAGATCTGGGATATGAGGCAGGTGTGTTTTACTTCAAAATGACCAGGGATGATGCCTCAGGTTAATGGTGATCGGCCTGGACTAGGGCTAGCTGGAATCCAGGAGGGATGCGCCCACAGTGGCATCACCTCCAAAGCACCAGGGGATGAGGTGATATCCTTAGCTGCACTCAGTCTCTCTTGATGCTGTTTTGTTTTTCTCTTTGTATTGTCATTAATGTTTCAGCCGCATTTCTGTCCCGAGGCGCTTTAATCATCAAGGGCCCTGTTCCAACGTGCCGTGCATAAATAATGAAGAAAATAAATGATGCCTTCCTCCGCTGAGCTGAGCTGAGCTGAGCTGTTGGGGAGCCTTGCCGGAGAGACCCAACTCTGCCTGTCCCAATGTGGGGTGTGGCTTCCTGCAGGCTTCCTAAGCTCTCCTACTCCTTTCCTCCTAGCCAAGCAAGAGGGAAACCTGGTCATCAGTTCTCACAGCAAAGGCAAATGCAGGCAGTGAAAGGTCTGGGACAGCTGAGAAGCCATCAAGGTCATTAAGAGCCCAGGGAAACTTCGGACTCCCCTCATCCAGCCATGAGGCAGGAAGCCCGAAAGTATCAGCCATCTGAGGCTCAGGGAAGAGAGTCCAGTGCAGCTTACAGAGCTGAGATGAGCATGCTTCCAGTCTCCTAGGCTTGAGGAGGAAAGCCAAGGAGAGCTGTTGCCTGAGGCTGTTCCTCACAAGCCCAGCAATTTTCCTTTGAACCCAAATCTTCAGGTTTACTAAGCTCCTGTAGGCTGGGGAGGTAAACAAGGTTGACAGCTAGGAGTAGGCGGGCTCCCTGTGGCCTTGCGCCTCCCACACAGATCCGACATCCTGAGAGGCCTGGATGCAAGCTGTGGAAGGAGTGAGAGCCAGGTGAGGGCTGGGAGTTGCCGGGGAGGGGGGGGGGGTGTGCACTGTGAGGGCTCCTGCTAGGTCCCTGCATGGCCCTTGGGATTCTGGTGTCATCTGTCCACAGCTCCTTGTCATCAGGATTGAAAGCCAGGGGGCCAAAAGCCCTGGCATTGAAAGTGGCCTTGCCACTTTCCCACTGTGACTTTGAGCAAGTGACCTCACCTTCCAGCTCCTCTTTCGTCCTAATTCTCCTGCCTTACAGTCTATTGTGGGCATTGGATGATTATGGTTTTGTGATGTAGTGAAAGAGACATGGGTCTCTGTATCCCTCCATTCCTGACAGAGCTCCTAAAACTTTGCAAGTGTGATGCTAGGAGAATCAAGGGCTCTAAAATTTCTTCTTTGGAAGGTGGTGTGATCCTGCATAGGGTACAGAAGCTGCACTAGCAAACAAATGCAGCCCAGGAAGGGCGTCATGGGAATCCTGATTCACAGACGGCATAGGTGACCAGCTATAATTTCGATTTGCATATTAAGTGTGGGGAGGTCTTTCAAGTCAAAGCCCTTGCCTTGTGGGATCTGGTCTTAACTCCAGGTAGACAGTATCAGGATGAAGTTAAATCATAGGACACCTAGCTGGCGTTTGTCGGAGAACTGCTTTTAGAGAGGAGACCCACATGCATTTTAGTGACCAGAGACTGAAGCACTGTATGCTGTAGTGAGTGCCATAAGGTATCCATTTTCATTGGTGGGGACATGTTCCAAGACCATGGTGGATGCATGAAAGCCCAGAGAACACCAAATGTGCATACACTGTGTTCTTCCTAAATGTATAGTGTGCACATGTGATAAACATTTCACTGAAAACACTTTTTGACTCCCCCTTGGTATATCAAAATTGCTAGCATAATTGCTTTTGCACTTGGGTCTCTAATAAAATATGGATTACTTGAACATAAACACTGAATCACTCTGATGGTAGATCTAACTAAAAAATGACTGAAGACCACACAGTGTGAAGCTTGTACAGCCTGGATGTGCAGGGTCAATCAAGTCAGAATGGAGCACAATTTAAAACTTACAGACTGTTTATTTCTGGAATTTTCCACATAATATTTTTGAGATTACATTTGATCATGGGTGGCTGAAACTTTGGGAAATGTCACTCCACATGAGGGGGTAGTTTTAGTGTGCTGGATGTGAGTGGGAAGAAGTTTTTCTTTTTTTCTTTTACAGTGAATACAGAGCTGAGCACTGCACCTTAGGAATGGTGTGCACTCAAGGAATCACAGCTAGGACTAATGTTTGCAACAGCAAGGTCTGTACATCTGTCCATCCACCTATTTGCCCACCCATGCATATGTCCACCGGCCCTTCTGGCCATCCGTATGTCTGGCCATCACATGTCTTTCATTCATCTGTTCATCCACCAGCTGTCACTAGACCATTTCCATTACCTAGGTGGAATAAGAGGCAGCCTGTGGGGTTTATTTATTTATTTATTTATTGATAGGGTCTCCAGAGTTCCAGCCCACCTGGAAGTCATGATGTGAACCAGGACGACCTTGATCTCTTAGAGATCCACCTACCTCTGCCTCCCAAGTGTTGGGATTAAAGGTGTGAGCCATCATGCTTGGTAGGATTCTTTTAGTTTTTTCAAAAAGATTTATTTATTTTATATTTATTTTTGATACAGGATCTTCCTATAGCCCCTCTAGCCCCAACTGGCCTGGAACTTACTATGTAGATCAGGCTGGCCTCAATTTAATAAAAATTCACCTATCTTGCTTCCCAAGTGTTAGGATTAAAGGTGTGTACTAGCATGCTGAGCTAAGATTGATGTGTATGAATGCTTTGTCTCCATAAATGTGTGTGTACCATGTACATACCTGGTACTGAAGGAGACCAGAAGAGGGTGACAGATGCCCTGGAATTGAAGTTACACATAGTTGTGAGCAACCATATGGGTGCTGGGAACCAAATCCAGGTCCTCTGCAAGAGTAACTGGTACTCTTAACCACTGAGCCATCTCTCCAGCTCCTGGCTGTGGGGTTTCTGAGATCAACACCGAGGCAGTGAGCAGCTTCAGAGTTCACATTTGCTGCTGTTGCTCCAGTGACTCATGTATGGGGATGTGTGTATCAGACTTTGCAGAAATAGCTGAGAAGAGAATCAGAGGATCCCGTGAAGGGAAGCATTTCTATGACGTGGACCAGGTTAAGGGACTCAGAAGATAATGTCTACCAGGAAAGCTAGTTTCAAAGGACCAGAAGAAAGAGGAAAGAGGGTTACCAGAACCATGAATGAAAGAGCTATGGCCGAGGGGAGCAAGTTAATAGAAGCTGTGGCCTCAGTAAGAACTTGGGGCTACCAAAGGGGTGCTTGGAGGGAGGAGGCATGGAGTAATTGTCTGCTTCTCTGCCACCTTTCCCTAGTGCCTAGTACTCTCCAAGCCAAGAAAAGTTGAGAGAGTAAAGGGCCTAGAGGCCGATGGAGAGGAGTGTGCGTTCTTGGTAGGGCAGATGGTGACCGGTCACTATGCTCCGTGGACAGTATGGAGGTGTAACCTGGTGTGTGCAGGACACCAAGAGCCTAGAGCGCCACAGAGCCATGCTGTTTAACTCTTGAGAGACAATGATGGGGGCTTTCCAAGGGGTAAGAATAGGAGACCAGGGATAGAGATCAAGAGGGGGTAGACAGCATTCCTTTCAGAGCTGCCTGAGCTCAGAGTCTGAGGGGAGGATGGAGGTGGTCAGTGTGGGGCTGTGTGAAGGAGCCAGGGAGCAGGCCTGGTTGGAAATGGGTGGATTTGCTTGTTAGCCAGGCACCAGCTCTTGCTTACTTCCCCCTTTCGAGAGTAATGGAGGAAGGGCCAGGCAAGCTGCCAGTTTAAGGGCTGCCAGGCCTCTTCCTCTCTCCAGGACTATATTTCCCAGTGAGAATCATTTTTGAAAAATTAATTTTTAATGGCCTCAGTCAGCCCTGAATATATGCTCCCTGTCAGGAATGAGAGCACAGGAATCCATCACCCTCGATGCCCCTCCCCAGTGCAGTCCCTGCTCGGCTGCTGGGGTTGGTTCTATGGCTTCTGCTCCTTCTAGTGGTCATTCCACTCCAGCTCCTGCCAGGGACTTGTGGGAATGTCTGGAGACATTTTTGATCATCACATCCTGGGGCATGGGTGTTCCTGGATCTGGAGAGAAGAAGCTCACCTCTGTCATAAAGAAATTTCTAACTCAAAATTCCAGCAGGGCTGAGAAACTCTGATCTGGGCCAGGGGTATTTAACTTTTTGTGTGCTATTATTCTCTTAAGGAGCCTTTTGAGATATTTTTCCCCAGTCATTTTCCACCTCCGTCCATGAAATGTTTAATACTATGGAAAATATATTACTGATGTGCTCTGTGTATGTCTGCACTAGACACAAAAAGGGCAAAATTCTTTAAGGCCCCTAAGAATCATTATTGACCCCTCAGGGAACAATTAATGGCATAGGTATTTACACATGGGCCACACTGTGTGTGTGTGTGTGTGTGTGTGTGCATGCATTTTTATAAGCGACGCTATCTATATTCTATAAAGAATTCTACAACACAAGCTTTTTAAATCTGTCTATCTACTTATCTACTAATCAACTATTTGATCCAGCAACTATACTCCAGGGCATTCACTGCAGAGGAATTAAAGCTTATGTTTACACAAAAAAGTCCATAGTGGAATATTAGAGTTATATATGTTTACTCTGCTCAACATTCCATTATGGTCAACCAGGTCAACTATTTCTCTACTGATGAACAGTCAGGTGGTTTTCAAATTTTCCTCCCTTGAATACAACCAATGCTGCTAACAATTATAGTATTATTACTTTTTAAAAGATTTATTTTTATTACTTTTAATTATGTGTGTGTATCTATGTGTCTACGTTAGGTTTGTGCATGTGAATGCAGGTACCCACAGAGGCCAGAAGAGGGCATTGGGCATTGATCCCTGGGGCTGGAGTTACAGACATTTGTGAGCTACCCAAATGTGAGTTCTGGGAACCAAACTTGGCTCCTCTGTAAGAGCAGCAAATGCTCTTAACCACTGAACCATCATTCCTACCCCAAATATTATTGATTTTGATGGAGTTGATGGATCAAGCATGTGCTAGGTGTGCAGTTTTCTTTGTTTGAAGAAAGTGCTGAACTGAATGCAGTAGAGACAGCCATTTATGCTTATACCAGCAATGCAGTCTCTGCACCATCCTTGGCGTTTGGTGCTGTCATTATTCTCTCTGCTTTACTTTGCATTTTCTTGATGGCTAATGCTGCTGACCCTTCTTCTGCGTGTTCATGTACCATCCCGTCCCTTCTTCACTGATCTGTCCATGTCTTTTGTTAATTTTCTAATTGAATGATTTAGGATTTTACTGTTAAGTTCTTAGAGTTACTTTTAATATTATGTTAAAATTTATATACATTAAAGTATTTTTTAGGTATCCAGTGCTATCAAAGTTTTCTAGATACATCTTACCATGTAACTTACCAGCCTGGAACTCATTATGCAGAAGTATTAATTTTGACAAATGCATAGAATCATGTAACTACTACCCCAAACAATATATAAAACAGTTCTATCACCTCATCTCAAACTCCGTTATTCTTCTGTTTAATCAACCCAATTCCCAGCAACACAGATCTGTTTTCTGCCCTTGTTTGAGAGTTAAGAGTTTGGCCTTTTCTAAAAAGAAATGTAAGTGGAATTAAACAATTTGTAGCTTTTTCGTGGATCCTGGGAGTTAAACTTGGGGAGTACCCTACCATAGATCACCATGATCTTTTATTTTCCTTCTGTGTTTTGAGGCAGAGCCTAACTTTGAACTCACTCTGTGGCAGCCCTTGAACTTGTGATCCTCCTGCCTCAGCTTCCTAGGAGCTGTGATTAACAGGGCTATGCCACCAGGCCAGGCTTGAGATGATGAATTTGAGAAGTTCTGATACCTGCAAATATACTTATCTACTTAACAAAATTAAATAATTAAATTTAGATATAGGATCACTGCTTTTGTAGCTGTTACACTAGCCTTTGCTGGGTAGGTGTTTTGTGACTCCTTCTGTCCATATATCTCCTTTCATTCTGTTAGCAATAGCCTTCACAGAGAAGAAACTTTACAATTTTTAACAAGATCCCTTTTCAGTATTTCCTTTTGTGAATTAGAGTTTTGGTGTTGAGTCTAAGACATCTTTGCCTAGCTTCAGATTCTGAAGATTTTCTCCTATTTTTTTCAAAAGGTTTTATAGTTTAACATTTTCTATTTAAGTCTATGATCCATTTTAACTTTTTTGTGTGAGATGTGAGGTTATTATTACTTTTTTTGTCCAAGAACATCTAGTTGCTTCAGCACCCTTCATCGGAATCCATTGAATTGCTTTTACACCTTTGTCAGAAATCACTTTATATTTATGTGGGTCTATTTCTGGGTTCTCTATTTTGCTCCGTTGATCTATGCATTTATCCCTCCAGCAATATCATATCCTTGGTTACTGCAGCTATCTATGTCTTGAAAGCAAGTAGACTGATTCTTTTCATATTATTCTTGTTTTAAAAATTTATGTTAGCTCTTCTGGCTACTTTGCTTTTCCACAAACATTTTAGGAGAATCTTGTTGATAGCGACAAACACGTTTCTTAGGTCTGGATTTTGTGTTATAACTATAATATCAATTTTGGGAAAAATCGATAGTTTTACTGTATCAACTCTTCTACTCCATGAGCACAACACATCTTTACATTTGTTGAGATCTTTACTTTCTTTCGTCAGCATTGTATGTCATCAGCACTCAAGTCCTACACGTGTCTTGCTAAGCTTTGTCACTTACCTTTTTCTAAGTGATTTTAAACGGCGTTGAGTTTGAGGGTGCAGCGTCCATCACACCACACTGGCATGTTTATGTTGTCAAAACCTTGTTGAACTCACTTATAATTGTAGTCTTAGGTTCTATTTTTATATTCCTTAGAATGTCACACATGTGTAGTTATATCATCTGACAATACTGACATTTTCATTTATTTATGTCTACATACTTTTTGCATATGTATATGTATGCTGTGTGTGCATATGTGTGTGTATGTTCACACTCTTATGGTGCCAACACCACTGGGAAGAACCACTCAGACTGCAGATGTTCTGAAATAGTTGAATTTATTAGCTGACTAGTGAATTTAGAGAACACAGTACTGACTCAGAGGAGAACAGAGCTTATAAAGCATCCTGATGGACCAGGTGGTTATATAAGATTACACAGGCATGACATGTTTGTTCCTGTAGTAGGTATGGTATATTTGTTTCCTGAAGCAGGTAAGTAAGTGGTTATGGAAGCCAGTTAAGCATTTAGCAAGATAAGCATTAAGCAAGCAGTTACAAAAGCTGTAAGACATTAACTGAGACCTTCCGGATTCTGTGGGGGTATTTTTCTGTGCTTAATTCTTTCTGGAACAGCCTTGTGGTCAAATGCTTCCTGGAACTGCCTGCCAGAGTTAGGGACAGCTCATACAATATAGAGGAACTCAGGCCATCATGGTGTGTGTGCATATGAAGGCCCCAGGTTGACATTGGGGGTCTTCCTTGATTGCTCACCTTGCTTAATGAGGCCTACATATATGTAAGTGCACCAGTGTCATGCAGTGCTCTTGGAGGTCAGAAGGGGGTATCGGATTCCCTGGAACTGTAGTTATGGATGGTTGTTAGCCACCTTGTGGGTGCTGGGAATTGACCCAAGTTCCTCTGCAAGAGTAGCCAGTGCTCTTAACTGCTGATCCAACTCTCCAGTCCTTAAACATTTTAAAAGTAATATTTTATTATTTTTATTTTATGTTTATGTGTATATTGCCCACATGTATGTAAGTGCACCTGTGTTCTGCAATGACTACAGAGGTCAGAAGAGGGTGTTGAATCCCCCAGAACTGGAATCACACATGGTTGTTAGTCTCTATGTGGGTGCCAGGAATCAAACCTGGGTTCTCAGCAAGAGCCCAGTGCTCTTAATCACTGAGTCATCTCTCTAGCTCTGAACTGCATACTTTTAATTTCCTTTATTTTCTAAACATTATTTTTGCCCTGTGCCACTGGCTACACTTTCTAAGACCCATATGGAATAACAGCAAAAAACTTAGACAGGCTTGATCTTTTCCTGATTTTTATGGAGAAAGCCACCATGACCTTTCCATTAGATACATAAAATATTCATTATTGATCAAATTTAAGAAGTCCTTACCCACTCTTATTTTTGTCTTAGAGTTTTGATCATGAATGGGTTGTTAAGTTTTTTGGCATCAATGAACGTATCATGTTACCTTCATGAGTGGTACCAGTCTGTGGTTCTCTATTTTGATACTGTGTTTATCTTTGACTTTAGTATTGTGGTAATACTAGCTTCATAAAATGAACTTAGATGTGTTTCATTTTTTACTATATTCTGGGAAAAGATTGTACAGAGTTGCTGTTACTTTCAACATTTGGTAGAATTCTTCAGTGAGGCCATCTGGGTCTAGGGATTTTTTTGGGGAAGATTTAAAATTATGAATTGGATGTCCATAATGGGGCTACCCAAATGATCTACTTCCTATTTGGGGAGATGAGAACAGTTGTGTTTTTCACAGAATTGACCCATTTTATCAAGTTTCACACTACATCTCCATTTATGCCTCTTGGTTGGAAGAGATTATCTTTCCTCAGATAGACTTCACTGATCCCTCAGGTGAGAGAGGTTTATGACTGTCCCCTACACCTGCTTTTGATAATACCTGAGGTTGGGGTTTGGGAAGTTTATTATAGCTAGGTGAGAATGAAGATCAAGTCTCTCCTTGTGGCCATAGAAAAGATGGGACTATCCCGTTTATCTCAGTATTGCAGTTATTGATAAATAGCTTTGTGTCTTTCTGGGATGAACATTTCCTGGTCCTTTGCATGTGAACTGTTCCCTGAAGGCTTATGTATTGAAGACCTGGTCACTGACAGATGGGGCATTTGGAAGTGATTGGATCATGAGGGTAATGACTTCAGTGGATTAATCTATTGATGGAATCATAATTTAATGTCATTATTGGAACAGACACTTAGGAGTTAGGGCCTGGTTGGAGAAAATAAGTCGCTATGCCTTTGAAGGGCATCCTTTCCTGTTGGTCTCTTTCTCTGCTCCTTGGTTGCTATGAGGTAATCAACTTTGCTCATTCATGTCCTTCTGTCATGCCTCATCATGATCCAGAAACAGGAGCTGATTGACCGTGCATGGAAACTTCTGAAATCATGAATCAAAATCAATTGAAATGGTTTTTCTAGTTATCTTGTCACAGCAGCAACAATGCCAGCTGACCTGGGGATGTACCTACCTGCCGGGCTTTCTTATTTTGGACACAGCACATTTACATTTCTCAGTCACTGTCTTCTTTAGTTCCAAATCTATGATACAGCAGGCAAGGGAAGTCCACTAACTTCAGCATTTTGCTGCTCCATGTGTCCTAAGGCCTCTACTTCATCTGCCTTCTTCTTTCTACCTTTGAGACTTTGGATGTTTATTATGTATGCAATTCCCAGGGTTTTTAGTTGTACTTATATGAAGAACAGAAAAAAAAAACTGTATCTGTTCTAGCTTTCTAGTAGTTCAAGCCCTTATTATTTTTTATCATTCTGTTTTGGAAAAATTGGGGATGCTTCGCTGGGATAGATGCTGAGAAGTATAGATGCTTGATCGTAAACATTTTATCTTCAGCTTTGAATTCAATACCCTTTAGGGCGCTGTGCCAGTGTCCACTCTGCTGTAGAGTATGAGTGCTCTCCTTCCTCCAGGTTTCTTGTAATATGTGTCACTGTTAAATTTTTAAAAGTTTAACACCTTGGGTCCAAATTGACCTGAATTGTTTTATTTTGAGATTTCTTTATTAGTGCATACAAATACATTTTTCATAGACTTCTTGACTGATTATATGGCTTTCCAGTCAAAAAAACAAGCAAATAAATTAACCAAACGGTTTCAGAAAGTGGTATTTTCATGAAAACAGAACAAAAGATAAACATGGGGTGGAGGAGCCCAGGGACTAGTTAATTAAGGAGGAAACTTTGTTCAAGGAGCCACATCTAGAAGGGCTAGAGGGCAAGAAAATGCTAGAAGGTGGGGTGCTGGAGACAATACTGACTTATCCAGGTGACAGTTTTCAGTATGTCAGGGACTCTGTGTCAGATTGCCCCAAAAGGGCAATTGTAAGCCTGAAACTTACAATCATAAGCTCTATTTTTATGAAAGCCAGCAGATGAAAGGTATAGTTTTGTGGAATATGCAAAGATAGCAGATCCTAAGTGAGTAAAACTTTTGCTTTATCAAGCTATTTTGAAAACAAGTAGATGTATAACAATTTAAGTTTGTCTCTGTGGGTTTTTGAGCTAACTAGTCTCAGCCAACTGTGAAGAAATAACCTTGGGACCAATACACAGGACTATCTTTAGCACGTTTGCACAACAAAGAGCTATGGGACAGGAAAGCTTGATTTAGAGGGCATGGTCAGGGAGTTTGTCTCCTGAGGAAGGAGACAGAAGCTGATAGGTGAGGAGGGAAAGGGAGGCAGCTGCAAGAAGATCCCAAAACTCTAAAACTCGGAAGAAGCCTAGCATGGATGCTCAAGAAACGACAAAGGGGTCGGGTGTGATGCCCTGTGCGCAAAGATGGACCTGTGATTAATGAGAAGAGGAGGGAGGACTGGCAGGGGCTAGCGGCTGCCAGACAGAGTGGGTCTCTATTCTTAGCTGGATGTAAAGCCAGTACAGATTTGATTAATATTTTCACTATTCTGCTTTATATTTGAAAAAACTCAGGTAGGGAGGATGAAGCAAGGAGACTGATGTGGAGGCTGCAGCTGAGAGAAGTCAGCAGCTGGAAACTGGAGGTGAAATGGGCAGATGGCAGGAGTGGGATGGGGCTGGCAGCCTTGGCTCAGGGTGGGGTGGGAAGGTGTGAGCAAGGGAGGTAATCCAGGATGGTTCTGGAAGGCCGTGTTTTAGTTCCTGAGTTGGAGTAGACCAGGAAAGGAACCAGTGGAGAGGAGACTACAGTTGTCTGTGTGTCTTCTCTGAAGATGGACAAAATGTCCTGGAGATCTGCACTTACTTCTTGTGATGACCAATTCCTTTCTGTACATCTGACTCGGGCCTCCTGACTGTGTACTGAGGACTTTAGTGACTCTGTATAGCCAACGAAGAAAATGAAAAAAAAGAGAGAGACTTCAAACTGTCATTAGTCAAGGAACAAAAATAAATTCTTAATTAGCCTTTGCTGACTGAATATTAATTACAGTTCCATTTACATGGCTTCCTTCTAGATGAGGGGGATAGGGAGGAGGAGGAAGAGGCTAGGCTTGCCCTGTGCTTTGTAGGAGGTGGGAAGAGGAGGAAGAGGCCAGGCTTGCCTTGTGCCTTGTCGGAGGCAGGGTACCCTGCCATTTTCATCTTTCAGGCAGCCCCTCATAGAGATCTTATTGTTTTTATTATGTAGAGGAAACAGTTGGGCCTCAGGGACACAGAGCACTTGTCCAGAGTCCCACTCTCAGAAGCAGTAGAACCAAGATCAGAATCCTCCTCTTTGGGCCCTACAACCACCACCAGCTTTACGTTGCAGCTCCATCGAGTGTTCACCAGTGCACATTTATTATTTTCCTTAAATCAATTAAAAATCTAATCCCATCTGACAGACCAGAAGATCAGTGTCAATTAAAGGAACATCTCATCCCTGGTTTAAGTCAATGGGTTCTGCATTCTTAGACCTTGCCAAATCTTCCCCAAGGGCTCCCTTGTTTCTGGACATTGGTACCCATTGGTTACCATGGAGATGTTCCCAGTCTTGCTCCAACAGCCCTGGGATGCTGCCGAGCCGGTGACTCTGTGGCTTCAGTGTTGTTTTTGGAACTTGAGGAGCTTCGTCAAGGTGGGACCCCTTCTAGCCTTGGGAAAACCATTTCCACGC
Source organism: Eospalax fontanierii (assembly GCA_035773235.1). Lineage (NCBI taxonomy): Eukaryota > Metazoa > Chordata > Mammalia > Rodentia > Spalacidae > Eospalax > Eospalax fontanierii. Next base: position 57,338,119 of record CM069526.1, read on the forward strand.
ATCTCCTGCCAACTTCCATAGCATTTTTCTTCTTTTCAATGAAGCCTCGGATAGCTGTCGCTTTCTGCTCTGTCTTAGCCTCCCTGGGAATCCGGGAGCATAAGTCAGGCATCTTGTTTGAAACAGAGGAGAAGTCACAGGAAGCATAGACTCAGATTATTTTCTGCAACAATTATTCTGGTTTCTTCTTTTTCTTTCCCTCCAATAGAGCCTTTTCTAGGTTCTGAGTGTCACAATGAAACATACTAAAGCAGGTGTTTTATTTATTTTTCAACATTTATCATATAAGTTACAAACTATACACTAGTAGAAAAATACAGCAATAAACCTCACTGGCTAATCGTGAGAGTCTCCACAGCTTCTGGTATCTATTCCTCCTCACTCTTCCCTGCCGTAGAACTCTGATGAAAAACATCCCAGCCATCCCATGTGAGATGCTAAGCATTTCCTGTTCCTGTTGCATCTGTTTTATAGGTGAGTGCTGTTTTCATCTCCAGTACAACGTAAGAAAGCAAGTGGGAACACTTTACAGATGAGAAAACTGAAGACCTTTTCCCAAGGTAACAGTACTCAGACTAGTTGAACACTCAGAGGGTCACCTAGGCACCCCAGAGTCCCTTCAAATAGACATTTCCTATGTACCTGGTCAGCTTGCTTGTAGGAGTGAGGCTTGTATCGCAGAGGTAAGGAGGGGATTCAGAGGCAGCCTTAACCTGTCCTCTCCTCTAGCAATTCACTTCTGGTCTCCAGGTATTTGACCCAACCTGCTACTTGTCCCCAACCCCCTTCTCTTTGAAGGCCGCAGCCATTGTTGTTACTGAACTAGCCGCCAGAGCCCTCAGCCTGGCCCAGCCTAGCTTCTTTACTAATTCTTTCCAACCTCACTGGACTCGGTTGTCCTTGAACTGAGTGGGATTATCCAAAGACTGTCTCAGGTGCAAGTGACAGCAAACCCAACTCCGTCGTTTTAGAATCAGGGGCATGAGAGGTGAATGCAGCTCCAGGAGCTGAGATCCAGGATTGATTGGATCTAGAGAGAAAAATCTGTTGTTCACTGCTTTCTGACCTTGCTTTCCGTGGTGCTGGTTGCCTTGTTAGGCGAGCTCTGCCTGCACAGCGGCGGCTGCGTGGCTCCTGCTTGTGTCCTCTCCTGCTAGCAGTCCAGCAAAGGACAGAGTCCCTTTCCTGATTTCAGATTTAAATTTTTTGGAATTATTTATTTTTATTTTATGTGAATATGTGCTTTGTCTGTATGTAAGAGTACCATGTGTGTGCAATACCCAAGGAGGTCAGAAGAGGGCGTCAGATCTACAGATGGTTGTTAGCTACATATGGATGCTGGGAACTGAACTCAGCTCCTCTGCAAGAGCAGCAGTGCTCTTAACCATTGAACCATCTCTCCAACCTCCAGATCCTGGATTTGTACCCCTTTGTTTCAGATTATATAACCGGCCAATCATCATAGACAGAACTGAAATATACAGGGTTATTGATGATGGGTCAGCCTTGTTGAATGGACCAGGAGAGTCTGGTTTTCTATAGGAGAACAGGGACTCTGACTGAAGAGTAGATGGATGCTGAACAGGCAAGTGACAGAATCCACTGTTCCTCTGGTTACATTTCCAGAGATGGTTACATGTCCCTTGGAAATTGTGCCCCAAGCAACTGCCAACTGCTCTCCCCTTACTGCAGTCCTGGTAATGTCTGACCTGTGGCACCCAGGACTCATAGGTCTCTACCAGTCTTCCTCATGGCCTTTCTCTCCTACATTTTACAAGTGTGGCTAACAGCAAATTTCCTGGTGCTTACCTGGACTGGGCTGCCCTGGAGCATGCCTGCTTGTCTTCTTGGTCAGGAGCAGGTTCCCAGTCTTGTAACCTGAGAATCTGGGTGCTTTTCCTAGTGGAACCAACTTCTAGATGTCCTCTGGGCTTGAGCAGGCTCTTCTTGTCTCTTAGCCTTTGGAACATCTGTAAGATGGAGCAAACAGTGATGCTCCCTCCTGGGGCTGTGAGAGCCTCCATGAACTTGTGAATTGTGGTTGTGGCAAATGGGAAGAATAATACACTAGCCACCTGTTTCTTCCACGTGGGAGGTGCCCTCCGACCCCCTTTCTCTATTTTCTTTGGAGAGCAGTGACTATCGATGGAGATGACTTTGGATGGCTTGGATGCTCTCGGAGTTGCCCACTCATCCTCCTCCCTCCCGCTGAGCTGACAGTTTCGCATGACATCAATTCCTCTGACAGCAGTGTAAACAGATGGTGGTCCCCGCTGCCCGGGTACTGAGGAGCGATACCATGGTAACCTGCTAAACTGTGACAGGTGCCAGGACGGTTGGAAATCAGGACCTGCAGACACACACACACACACACACACACACACACACACACGCACGCACGCACGCACGCACGCACAGCTCAGGCACAATGGGCCAGGGCTGGCTGGAGTGACAGCAAGGACATAGACTTGAAAATTGCCTCTGCTTCTCTCTAACTGTGATCATGACTGAATTGCTTCTTCTCTCTGGGCTCACAGGACTAATCAACTCTGATCCAGAGCAGCAAGTGTTATGAACTGAAAGTGTCTACCCTGGGGATGGGTACATGGTGCTTGTCAAAACACTACAAGTGGGGTGAGTGAACACAGGTGGGTCCTAGAGCATCAACTACTTAGAAGGTGATTTTGAGGCAAGATAGAAAGACAGGGCAAGTTATGGGGACATGGGAAGGGAAAGAGTCATCCTGGAGTCTGGGTAAAGCCTCTTGTTAGTTAATAATGAAGAAGTCCCAAGCTAAAGGCAGGCATGGTGGCGCAAGCCTTTAATCCCAACACTCAGGAAGGAGGCAGAGGCAGACAGATCTCTGTGAGACTGAGGCCAGCCTAGTCTATAGGGAAAACTCCAAGCCAGTTGGGGCAATAGGGAGACCATGTCTAAACAAATTCTGGGGCTGGAGAGATGGCTCCGTGGTTAAAAGCACTGACTGTTCTTGCAGAGGACCTGAGTTTGGTTCCCAGAACCTACATGGTGACTAACAACCCGCTGTAACCCCAGTTCTAGGGAATCCCACACCCTCTTCTAGTCTTCACGGGCATTGCACAACAGAGGTACACTTACACGCAGGCAAAACCCTCATACACATAATATGAAAATAAATAAATAAATAAATAAATAAAATAAAACAATGAGCAGCGTTTGCCTAAGATCTTTCTCTCTTGCCAGCTATGAACCTACAATTTACCAGGCCTCTCACCAGAAACCCCTTTACAGACATGTCCTGATGCCCTTATAAAATCTCAGTGGCTCCTGATGTTTTATTATCCTCTTGTAACTCCATCGAGGTGCCTCTGGAGCCACCCTATCGTCTCAGTTACTGAAGAGGAAACAGAGTCAGGGTGGGAGTGAGTCCTTTAGAACCCGTGAAACGATGTGATGGTTAATCTTGGTTGTCAACTTCACACACCCAGGAAGAGGGAACTCAAACTGAAGAATTCCCTCCATCAGATTGGCCTGTAGGCATGTCTCTGGGGCATTTTCTTGATTGTTAATTGATGCAGGCCTGGACTATATAAAAAGGCCAGGAAAGCATGAGCTATGCAACAAACAAGTAAGCAGACACCTCTGTAATTTCTCTTTCAAGTTCTTGCCTTGACTTCCTGCTTTGGCTTCCCTTGATGACAAACTGATCTGTACAATGAAATAAGCCCCTTCCTTCCCAAGTTGCTTTTGGTTATAGTATTTATCACAGCCTTAGAAACCAAACTTGGAAAACAATGAGGTCCCAAAAGCTTCCAACATTCTACATATAGTTATTACTAAGACACTAAAGTGTGACTCTCCCTTGAAAAGCCACACCTATAATTCGGCATGCCTCCCTCTTTTTCTGAGCAACTCTCCTCTATTAACCCCTGTGTTTAAAATATTTTCAAAAGATCCACAAAGAAACTTCTCTGATGAGGTCTGAGAGCTGCACGAGAGAGATAGAAATTTAGAGGGCAGTTTGATGCTATGTCCAGAAAATTTAGAGTTCTAGGTAGGACAGTAAAGTAGTAGGTTCGCTCTTGGGACATGTGGGTTCCCTAAACATGGGTTCTTGGCCAGATTTTCACTTCTAGTCATGGGTTTTCTCCTGTGGAGCAGGCTTTAAATTTAATCAGAAAGTGATTGGTTGTTGGGGCTGGAAAGATGGTTCAGGGGTTAAAGATGGTTCAGAGGTTAAAGAGTACTGGCTTCTCTTGCAGAGGACCTGGGTTCAGTTCTCAGCACCCACAAGGCAGGTAACAACTATCTGTAACTCCAGTTCCATGGGATCTGATGCCTTCTTCTGATGTCTTTGAGCACTGCACACATGGGTATACTTATATACATGCAAGCTAAACACACATACAGATAAAATAAAAGCAATAATTTTTTTTAAAAAAGAAAGTGATCGGTTGGAGTTGGGGTTGTGTATGATACAGTATATTAAATTTGGTGGGGAGCAATAAGGAGTCGTGCAGATAGGGGAGGGATCTAAATACCATCGAATTATATTGTATCAAAATCACAAAAATTCAATGAAAAAGAAATTAGATGGTCACTCCCATAACATTTGTGCCACTGTTTGCACCCATGGACATATTTTGCTATGTGGATCATAGGTACAGTTCATAGAGTTCACAGCTAGGTGAGACTGTTGATGACTTTTCCACCCTGCAGCCTCCAGAGCACCTTCAAGTACCATGAAAACCAGTCGACAAGGGAGGAAGCTTCTGGCTCAGTACCAGCTTGATTTCTCTATACCTTGTTATCAATGTGTGTGATGTCTTCAGCAGTAGGTTTATGTATATATATTTAGGAAGCTTATAAAATAGTTTCTATATGGCTTTTTCACACATCCTCAGTGTTAATTATATTTGCTCTAGCCTCCTCCTACCCTACCCCACCATCTCTTTTTGTTAATACAGAAATTTACAACTGGACAAAGTGCAGAAAATAACTATGGGATGCTCAGCCAGAAATGAGATATCTATATCACACCTCTTCCTCAAGGCTCAGGGACCATCTCAGAAGAGGAGGTGGTAAGACTGTAAGAGCCAGAGGCTAGAGAGAACCAGAGCAAAACACTATCTTTGGACATGACAGGACAGTTGAAGTCATGAACTCATGGCAGCTGTGGTTGCTTGCATAATACCAGTACAAGATGAAGCCAGTCAGCACTCCAGGATAGAGTGGGAAGGGAAACCCTATTGTAGGAGTGAGGAGCTATGGGCAGTTGATGGCTTTTGGAGGAGGGAGAGCTAGTGTTCTTTAAGGGTGTGGCTCCTGGTAGGTTGACCATGCTCCAGTGGATGGCCTAAAAGTATGTGGACAACACAAATTTGAGTCAGTGGATTATTGCATTTAGAAATAAATAAATAAAATGAAAAAAGAAAACAAAGTTGAGGGGGATGTGGATGGGGGGGTAAATGTGGATCTGGGAAGAGTGAGGTGAGGAACTGGGGTAAATATCATCAAATACAGTGTATGATGTCCTCAGAGAATTAATAAAAATATTTTAAAAATAAACTCCAGCTCTGCTTCATATTGACTTGTTCTGGAATTCTTTTCTGTGGTGAAGCTAAGTGTCTGGCTTAACCTGAGTAGAGGTCTTTAAAGCCACACAGTCACCCACACAAACCACTGGGACATGGGCTGATGTCCTCCGGTTTATAGCCAAGTCTCAAGGCCCAAAACATCTTCCTTGGCCTTCCATCAACCCTGTGAGCCATGATTTTCACTCAACTGCCTCAAGCACCCCTATTCCACCTTGTTTCTCATTGTCCCCTCCATGTCTCACATGCAGAGATAGGGGCAATCTCACAGCTGGTTTGCTCTGTCAGACTAGCTCTGCCAGACTGGTTGTGTCCTTAGGCAAGCCACAATGGCTTTGGGAATCAGTGCCTTCATATCAAGTGAGGAAGATTATTTGGATGGATTATATTGGATAACACTATAAAATGCTGGGAGATGCCTGGCACAAACTCAATGCATAAGAATGACTTCTGTTCTTATGAATAAGAAAACGACGGCCTGCTCTCCACAGCTAGAACTGACTTTAGTGAGCATGAAGAATGAGATGAGCACTGGTCCAGAAAACAGCTGGAAAAAGCTTTGTGGCCTTGAAGAAGTTACTTACCTTCTCTGATCACCCCCATTTTTCAGAGTTGTGGAGAGACAGGGCTGGTCACAGTGAGTGCTTGCAGCATACAGTGCTGACTGAGAAACGTTCCCCAGACACAAAGGCTATTTCAGGTCCACAGTTCTAGTATCTAGCAAAGTCCCCATACTGCACAGAGGAGGAGACAGTTTGGCCTCTGCTGGCATAACTCTAGTGACAGAAAATGAATTCCTGCCTAGGTGGGAAGCCCTATAAGAAAGTGGTCTATGGAATTCAGGCTTGTCTTCCTGTGGTTTCTTCTCTGGGGTCTCTTGCTCTGCCTTTGGGTCCCCAGAGCCATATTTCCCTTTGCCTTTTAAGGGTGTAGCAGTTATGACCCATTGAGAACCAGTATGAGTGAGTAACTCAAGCACATCCCTGTCTCTTGCTCTGCAATGAGCTTTGACCTTGCAAGCGTTAGGGGAGAACTGACAGCTGACAAGCACACATAGTCTTGAGATGGAGCCTGAATGAGCTGGATTGGATCTGGTCACAGAGTTGAACTAGGGCATGACTGGGCTCAGGGTAGAGATCAGAGTGTGAGCCCACAGTCTCCCAGCCCCAGGCTGGAGGCTGGTTCCCTTGCTATGGTTAGACTGGGGATAGGAGGCATGAACACAGTTCCTGCTTTGTTGGGGATGGGTTCTAAGAATCAAATAGTCAGGGACACATTCATGTCCAATGTGGCTTTTGCAATCTGTTAATAATCTTTTCCCTTCATGAATCTGTAATCAGTGAATGAGCTAATCCATTGCAGAGAGAAGGTTCAGATGAGCCAGGCTTTTAAACATTTATTACTCTTTCAGCTTCAAGGTGATTTAAAAAATTATTTTTGTGCTTCTTTTAAAATCTATCAGCTTGGGGCAAACTGGCTGCCTTAATGACAGTACCAGACAAATGACAAGGTCCTGCCTACAGCACAGTCTTCTAACAGGGAAGTACATTAGACATCTGAGACTTCCAATCAGCCTCCCCTGTTGGTTCTCAAGAGGACTTATCTCCAGATCTCCTTCCAGGGCACTGTCAGTCATGCCGATGTCATGTGCTCCTGCCTCCTCTGCAGGAGGTAGGGAAATTAGAAGGAGGGCAATCAAAGATCCAAAAGAAATAAAAAGGCAGATCACAAGTACGTAGTCTTAGACCATTTCATGTACTATAACAGAATACCCTAAGAACTGGTAGGTTGTAAACAACAGAGGTTTATTTCTTATAGTTCTGTAGTTGAGGCCTTCAATGTTGGGGGAATCCACATCTGGTGAAGGACTGCATGCTGTATCATCCTATGAGGAACAGCAGAGGGCAAGACAATTTGATGGGGGAGGGGCGAGAGAGAGAGAGATCCTTCTTTTATCAGGAAGCTGCTCCTGTAATAACTAACTGGCTCTTTCAATAACAGCATTAATCCACTCACGAGAGTGGAGCCTTCATGACTCAATTGCTTCTTAAAGGCTCCACCTCTCGATGCTGTTGCATTGAGATAGTTTCTAGCACAGGGACTTTGAGAAGACACATTCTCACCATAGCTCCCATCCATCCGGTTTCTACTCCAGGCTCTGGATAAAGCTTAGGGGCTTAGACTTTTGTCCCAAGTTCTTTCATATTACAGATACAGTGACGAGGGGCCCAGAGATAGGACAGGACTCCACAGACCCTCACCTTTCATCCTAACTGTGAACAAGTAGGGATTCCCAGATTTTCAGGCCAACTGTGAGACTATTTTTACTGGCCTTGCTGCTCAGAAACAGGTTACATGCTAGCGAGGTCTCCTGAGGAAATGTGGTCATCTTGAATGCTGGCACTCCCTCATGGTGGAGCTCAGTCTAAAGGAAGACTCTGAAGCAAAGGTAAAGAAGTTCGAGCCCTAGTTTTGTTTGTGCAACTGAATGACCACATGACTTTGGACAAGGTGCTTCCTCTCTCTATCCTCATATGATGCATCAGAAGGCCGAATTCACCCATAGTAATAATAATTGTCATATGGGTGATTCTAAAGTACTAGTTTCTGGGTTAAGTGCATCACACAAGACACCTTTCAAAAATATTTTATTTTATTGTTTTTATTTTGTGTGTATGAGTGTATTGCCTGCATGCATGCAAGCACACCCATGTTATGCAATGCTCTTGGAAGTGGGAGGAGGGTGTCAGATCCCTTGGGACTAGAGTTATGGATGATTGTTAGCTGCCATGTGGGTGCTAGGAATTGAACCAGGTCCTCTGCAATAGCAGCTGGCATCTTAACCACTGAGCCATCTCTCCAGCCCGCATACAAGCCAGTTTTGAACCTCTCTTGTCACCTGTAAGTTTCTTTGGAGAACCAGAATACCATTAAAGATCATATTAGACCTCAGGTCTTTTGCATATCTGAAATTTATTCTCATCTTGCTTTTACATATTTTCCAACACTAGACTCTTGATAAAGAACAAGGAATTTCCAATTAGATATAGCATCAGTTAGGATTAGATTTTATTGAAATTTAACCCCCAAGTAACTGGCCTAAGCACACAAGGTTTTACTGTAGAAAGAATTTGGCAGTGTGTGCCTAGTTTGGTAGCTCCAAGAATCTGTCAAGGACCCAGGCTTCTGCTATGTCTATGCTATGATGCACAGAATTTCCATGGTTCAAGATGGTCCCTGCAGTTCCAGCCATCACAGTTCCATTTGAGGAAGGGGAAGAAAGTTGCATATCATTGGCCAGAACTCAGCCATGTGGGCATACCTCACTGTAAGACAGATGAAACATGTAGTCTTTAAAATGGGCAGATTGTTACTCAGATTATAAAATCTGAGTTCTGTTCCTAAAGAAGAGGCTGGGCAATACTGGAAAACAAGTGAGATTTTTTACTGCTACAGACATCTATGTAAAAACACCTATCTGTGTAGCAACAGGCAGACCAAGCTGGGCCTGGGGCTACAGGTGTGATAACCAAGCTACTTTGCGGGCTGAGGCAGCAAAATTGCAAGCTCAAGGTCTGCCTGTCTGGGCTACAGAATGAATTCAAGTCCAGCTTTGTGAGAGCTTGTCTCAAAAGAAAAAAGGGAAAAGAGCTGGGAAGGTAGCTCAGTGGTAGAATTCTTGACTAGCATGCACAAAGCCTAGTTTCAATCCCCAGTACCAAGAATAATGAAGAAAGAAAAGAAAAAAGAGCCAGACTGAACAGACAATTTTGCAGAAAAGATAATGCAGTTGTTTGACCTTACTGCACAGAGTACAAATATCTATATCAAGATTCATTGAGTGGCAAATATTAGTTGAGCATCCCTGCTCTGAAAATCCCAAATACAAAATGTTTCAAATTTCAAAACTTTAGGAGCTCCAAAAAGAGGAAAATTTCATACTAAGAAACTTTATTTCATATACAAGTTATAAAAACTCTCTATAAAAATTACAGGTTGTACATAGGTATATATGAAATAGGAATGAATTCCATGTTTAGGCAGGGGTTCTATCCCCAAAGTTTCCCACTATGTAAATGAAATATTCCAAAATCTGAAAAAAATGCAAACTTCAGATGCTGCAGTCTCAAGCATTCTGGACAAGGGTTGCTGAACCTGAAACATAAGCTCTGTTTCCAGCTCCAGCCCACAGACTTTGCTTCTCAGGAAAGTGAGTCAGGCTGATTGATGCAGCCACTCCAATGCCTGGGCCAGCCTGGAGCTGCCTGCTCACTGCTTTCTTGTACTCAGTGTGGGCTTCATTCTGAGGCAGGAGGCAGATGGTTAGACTGGTCTCAGGAATGACATGTAGACCCAAGAATACCCAGGCAAAGAAGAAGAGAATATTATTTCCCAGGATCCTCTCTTAGGTGCTAAACATTTTTCCAAAATTCCCGTGGGCAGATTTAAATTATATATCTACTGGACAAGACACTGGCAAGAGCCACGGGCAATTAGACTGTGTTTAGACTGAGGATCAGTTTTTCTGAAACCCATGGCTGCATGGGGGAGGGATGGATATAAACAGAACGGGGGCTGTATGAACTTGGGTAAGAGATGGAGTGTGCTGGAAGTCTTCCCATACTGTACATTATAGCCATGGAGACAAATGTTGTCTCTACTTTGCAGCAGTGAGACTGAGGCTCAAAGAGGACAAGTCTAAGGCTACACAGCCAGTAACTGGCACAGAAAGGTCCCAAATCAGAGAATATATCCCAGAGCTTAGCACTGGGTGCTGCAGCATGAAAGGGAAGGATCTTAGACATGGCCTGTCATATTAGCCAAACATTAGCCATTTGATCACTACCTTTGTGATTCTTTCCTTACATTTTTTTATATTTACGCAATGATCAGCTCAGTGGGTAAAGGTGTTTGTCACCAAGTCTGACAACCTGAGTTTGGTCTTTGAGACATACATGGTGGAAGGAGAGAACTAACTCCCAAAAGTTGTCCTCTGAACTCTACTTGCACACACATGAACAACACATGAATGAATAAATAAAAATGTAATAACATTTAAATATTTGAAGAAATAAATGCACAGCTTTATGCGAACAATTGCTCTTTAAAAAGAACATTAGAACACTCACATAGACAAGCACTGCTTGACAGAAATCAGAGGCAAACCATGAAAATAGATCCGACTGAAGCAAACACTCATGCTAAGATGTCCTTCCCTACTGAGTTCAAGGGCTGTTCTTAAGAATTACCTGGTAGGAGAAAAGTGTGAAAGACTTGTCTACATCCAGGAGCTTTCCCTGTGATGAGAGCAGAATGGAGCTGAAGAGGACACGAGTGAGTTCTGGTTTCCTGTGATGCTATTCAATGACCTTTCAGGGTCCTCCGACCTCATTTGAGATACTCTACATGCTGGTCTTTGTGAAACATTTGCTTAGGCTGGATCAGGTTGCCCCCAGCATGGTTCTGGACCATATAATAGTGTCAGAGCATTCACTTCTAAGCACTTGCTCTAACGCATATCCATGTCAGATGACATTGCTGATCTGGACTTGAATTCATAGGTGACTCCTGTGTAGTTTAGAACATGACCAGAAACTTGTAATAGAAAAGGTCAGAAAGTAAAGATTTCATATGTAAACTATACAGTCTTCGCCAGGACAGCTCAGTTCAGCTGGTGTAGTGCAGCATTGTGAAGCTGTTGTTACCATAGACAGAGAAGACGTCAGTGAGCATGCACAGCCAGGTTTCAGTAAAGTTTTAATTTTGAACACTGAAATCCAAATTTCAAATAACATTGGAATGTCACCAAATAATATCATTCTTTTGATATTTTCTAATTGTTTAAAGATGGAAATCTATTTGTACCTCTAGGGTCATTTATCTAAAACCAGGTGGTAGATTGGATTTTACTTCAGGACCAGTGTTTGCTGAGGCCTGATCTTAAACAAAAGCTGTCACTGCCTCCACCAGGGCTTGTGCCATGGGAGTTGGACCCCTGCAGCTACGCAGGATGGGGATAAAGAAGGGGCTTCGTCAGGTTCAGTGGTCTGCACAGCTGTCTTGACCCTGCGTTTTCATTTTGCAGTGTGACCTGCAGGTTATGTTACCATCCTTGGCCTCTGATGGGTAGAGGCAGGGTAGTGACCTCCCGGGAGTAATGTCTCTACTCTCCTCATGGTGCTGGTGAAGATACCTGGAGGCAAGAGGAGACATGCTCTTAAAGGTCCAAGCTAGGGATCAAACTCATGTCGTTTCTGATGCCATTCTGTTGGCCAAAGCAAGTCATATGGCTGTGACTGAGGTCAACAAAAGGGGAAAATGCCCTGTTCATTTAATGAGAACTCTGAAATCACACCACAAAGAGATTGAATATAGGGAGAAGCAAAGAACTGGGCCCAGCAGTGGCACCTATCACGGACCATACAAGACCTCTTACCTCATCTGAGGTACTTCACTTGCTGGTTTCGCATAAGTGCCCCCACTGGCTTACGTTTGGGTGCCAGCCCCCGACTGGTGGCCCTGTTTTGAAGGCTGCAGAGCCTTTAGCATGTGGGGCCTGGCTGGTGGAAGGAGGTGACTAGGGTGAGCCTTTAAAGGTTATAGCCATCTTTAGTTCTGGCCTGCTTTCTCTGATTCCTAGGCCGCCACCAAGTGAGGAGGTCTGAGCACTCACCGCTACCTGAACTCTCCTGTGCCACCCTGGCGTGAAGGACTGAAATGTCCCCTTAACAAGACATGCTAATCATCCTGGGTTTTTGGACACAACCCTCCTGAAGAACTCCTCACCCGGTGCTCATGTCCATACACTGTCCCATTGCCTGGCTAGAGGTAAAGGTAAAGCTTGTGTGTGTCTTGAGGTTGGTTACAGGGAAGACCAGCACATAAATAGACTTCCCTCACCTTCTGTGGGAGTATGGAGACAGCACAAGATGGTTTCCACTTGTGCAGATGCACGGGTGTAGAGCTTGGTGGCATTTCAGTGTGTGCCAATCTCCACCCACCAGACTCAGCCTGCTCCCTTTCTTGGAACAGCCCCTGGGGGATCTCAGTACCTTGGATAGCACCTTCGTTCTGCAGCACCCGAGAAGAAAAATGTCTGGCTCATACTCGCGAATTCTTTCTAGGTTTTAGACACATTTGAATAAACAGAGTGAGTCCACATACATATAACACAAGGATGCCATTCCTCTGCTTTGCAGTCCTTTCCAGGCTCCCACAGCCCATGGCTGGTATGCTGGTTTGACATAGAAGTGCCCCCACTGGCTTATGTTTGGGTGCCAGCCCCCGACTGGTGGCCCTGTTTTGAAGGCTGCAGAGCCTTTAGGATGTGGGGCCTGGCTGGTGGAAGGAGGTGACTAGGGTGAGCCTTTAAAGGTTATAGCCATCTTTGGTTCTGGCCTGCTTTCTCTGATTCCTGGGCCGCTACCAGGTGAGGAGGCCCCAGAACTCATCTCCACCTGAACTCTCCTATGCCACCCTGATGGGCTGAAATGTCCCCTGAAACTGTGAGCCAAAACAAACTTGTCCTTCCTTCAGTTGCTTCCCTCAGGTGTTTTGGTCACAGTGATCAAAAGTAACTAATGTGTCTGGCTTTACCTCATGGTGTGTGCTGGTCACATGCTGCTCATGCACCTGTATTTCCTGTCACATCTTGCTCATGGTGAGCATCTCAACCTTTCCTGCAACTCACACACCATCTTCTACATATAGGCATTTTCACTCAGTCCTAGTCCTGGAGGTCACTGTGTGATAAGCTAGCTCAAATGGTGTTAAATGAAAAGAGGAGATTCCTGGTGTTATGTAATGAAATGTCCAATGGCTGAGGGAGTTTCAGGCATGTGAGGGGCTCGGAGAATGTCTTTCTATTTTTTGGCTCCATTCTCAAGCGGGCACTCCCTCATGTGACCACTAGCAACTCCAGGAAAAAAGAGAAAGCCCTGAGTCAGATGTGGTGGCACATGCCCTTAATGCCAACATTTGGGAGACAGAGACAAAGACAGGCAATTCTCTGTAAGGTTTGTGAGACTGAGGCCAGGCTAGTATACATGATGAGTTCCAGCCAGATGGGGCTACAGAGAGATCCTGTCTAAAAAAAAGCCCATTTCTTAGGAATTTCAGCGAAAGTTCTAGAGCAGACTCTTATTGGCTGATTCAGGTCATGTGTCCACTATTAAGACCAATGGCTGTGGGAGATGGAGTGTATCGGTTGACTAAGTAGAAATCACTCTTGAAGCTGGAAGGGTAGTATTAGCACCACTTAAACCACGAGGACCATGAGTAGGGATTTTCCAAAGGAAATCAGGGTGCAGTTACCAAACAAATTGAGGAACGGCAGCTGGGAAGCCAAGACAACAGATGGCCCCCTCCCTGGAGGGTTCCTCTGTCTGAAATGCTTTCTTCTCTGCATGGAAACGTCTCACTCTGTCTCTGAGTTCCATCTCTGGCACCGCCCCTTTCTACAGATCCCGCATGCCACCCTGGTAGGCTGCTGCTTCCTCTGTGGCTCTGCTTCATCACCCCATACTCTGCTGCCAGTTTCTTGGTGGAGCACCTGCCTTTGGAAGGTGTTGATGAGCTTGACTGACCTCCGAGTTTCAGAGGTAAGGCCTTCCTTGAGTTCCATATGGACTTGAGTTTCCTCCTGTAGGTCTCAGTTCCTGCACCTTGCCTGTCACCTTAGGGTGGCCTTCTGACTGTGGGTGTACACACTGAAGAATCTAAGGGCTCACAACAGGGTTTTTGACTATTAAACTTCTCCTTACTACCTCTCACCTTTTTCTAAGACCATTGTGCAGCCTTCCCCTGGGCTCAGTCTTTCAGTCTTGGGGAAGTGGAGCTCAGCCCGCGCCCCCGGCCCACAAGGTCCGGATTTGCCTGCTTGTCTACACTTACTATCCTTCCCTCTTTCCTGCGCCCTTCCCGTCATCCCATCTGCTGGTAATTCTGGTAAATAATTTACAGGGTAGTGTAGCAATTCCAACTTATATTCTTTCTCCTCTCTCTCTTCCTTTTCCTCTCCCTTTCCCCTCCTCCAACCCCCTCTCTCTTCTGGGCAAGGAGCAACCAAGTCATCCCTGAGTCTTCACTGCCTAAAACCATTTGTGGCACCTGAGTACATGCTCAGTGGATGCTAAATTCAAAAACTCATTTTCAACAAAGGGTGCATTACCAAAAAAAATCAGCAAGAAATTTCTTTGACTCTGCAGGAAGCACAGAGTGTGTGGGTGAGTGATGATTTCAGCAGAAATGCCATAGGACACACGGGCTCTCCATTATTTATGGAGCTAAGGAGTCTGTTCCACATTGCTGCAGTATATTCTGAGGATGCCAGGGTAGAGTGTGAGCAACTTGGGTCCTCCCTGTTGCCCCTTTCTGTGCATACCAGGAAGGGGGGATTTTAGCTTTTTTATGAAGCAATATAGAATGGTCTGTTTGGAACTCAGCTCTGCTTTTGTCTGTGACTGTTTCTCAGTGTGCTGACAAAGGTGACAGGATGAGGTGGCTGGAGATGGAGAAGGCTGGGTTCAAATCCTCCTCTGCTCTCTGTGTGTCCCTCTTTCTGGGTCCTGTTTTCTCATCTGTTTGGTAGAGAGTAGCACTACCTCCCTGATAGGGACTAAAGGAGATTCAAGAGAGTGGTACTCATTATATATACATGTATATATAATCTAGAATCAAGTGCCAAGTTTCTAGGTAGCATTTTCACAATTTACAAAGGATTTGCTTTTCACTTGAACCAATGGGTATAGGTTGTATAATTATCTGCAACGGATTTCTTCTTGTTTATATAAGGAAGAGTGGAAGGGATTTCAGGCAACACTTAGTGCTTTTCTTGAGTAGAGGCAGCGTTAATCCGAAGGCAGGAGCTCTGTTTATGTCAGGACAGAGGTGTGCTGGTCTAATGCTTAGAGGGTGTGTGGTCCTGTGTTTGAAGATTGTTCTAGCACTATAGAGAGGGTGTAATGGCCCTGTGTATGAAGGTTGTGCTGGTCCTTGGGATAGAGGTTACACTGCTCTTGAGGGGCAGACTATACTGGTTTTGGGACAGAGAAAAGATCTGTTTGTGTTGGGACCAAAAGGTGTGCTGGTCTTAAGCACTGAGAGTATGCTGGTCTTTGGGTTAGAGAAAGGACACGTTGATTCTAGGGACAGTGATAGTGTAGTCCTGGGGAAAGAGGTTTTACTGACCTCGTAGGGTATATACAAGCTCTACAGTCAGGCAATCTTGGACTTTCACCTTGGCCTTAGATACCCTACAATTGGCTGAGGATGAGGGCGGCCTGGTCTTCTCTTGTGCTAGCCCTGATTTTCAGTGTTGATTTCTCCTTTGAGATGCCCTCTATGATGTTCCATAATGGCCCTGGAAAACTGTGATTGCTGAGCCATTCCGGGTCCTGGTGGCCAAAGATGCTTAGCAAATGATTGTGGAACCAGTTATGTGATGAGAAGACAAGTCTTACATCGGGAGTAAAGTTGGTATGAATTGTATGTGGTGAGGCTGTCTCTTCCACGACTGTCTCTGAACATCCATGTATAACTTGGTGTCATACCCCTGGGTGGATTATGTGGAAGGCACCTGGACTAGAGTCAGCCCTCAGTCCATAATGGATGCTTTTTCTCTTGGGGCTCAGTCCCTATCTCAAGAACTTCACAAGTTTCCACTGTTTTCTTTCTTATCCTGGCCTATTCTATCAGTTATTGAAAAATATTTTAGCTTTTATTGTGCCAAGGATGTATCATGATACCTACTGCTATAGCAGAATGTTAAGTATGTGATACATGGTTATCTATAGCCTTCATGGTGCACAGAAGAGCTCTAGAATTTCTTCATTAAAAAACCATCATGGTGCTGGAGATAGAACCAGGAATTCATACTATGGAGCCACCACCAGCCCCGTTCTTATTGCCTTTATAGCTGTTGGTCAGCAATACCCTGTCTTCTCCTGTCCCGCCAGGCCCTGGCAGCCGCCAGCCTACTCTTCGCATTCGAGTTTGACTGTTCTTCCTTAAATAATTTTCTCCCTAAGTACTCCCTTCTAGATAAGGCAAATGCTCTTATTTAATTTGATTGTTTTCCTGTTTGTTTAATTACTACCATTAAAATGCTAACAACTGTCTGGAAGGTTTCTGTGGCACATGCGATATGTCGGCTTTGTTTGGGGTTACTGCATTTGTTGCAAGTATCAGAACCCTGACTCAAATGGGCTGAAGGGAAAGTGGAAACTCATTTGTTTCTCTAAATATTTTAGGAGGTTGATTTAGCCAAAGTCAGCTGCTCCAGAGAGTCAAAGGGTGACATCAGTCTTCTAGTCCCCAGCCTTGCCTGCCTCTCTGGTAGCCTCACTCAGAGGCATGGCTGACTCTTGCTTCAGTCCCACCCTCTCAACAGTCCCCCACCCCCAACCCCAAGGAAACACCAAGTGTTTTTGGACTTGGGTCCAAACCTGAGGGCGGCAGGGCTCCATGTCTGGAGCTGGGGCCCTTCATTCCCACCTCCACTTCATGGCCCAGGAGAGGAAGGGGGGAGATACCAGAGCTCATCAGGAAGCTCTGCTACTCAAGTCAGGGGAATGGAGAGAGGGATGCATAATTACACCTGTTGTACAGGTGATGAAAGCGCTTGTGTCTACTACTGTTCAGTGGGCAATAACATAACCCTGAGAGCTGCTTTCTCTGCACAATAGAACCTGGGTACCACATAGTCCATGAAACCTTTTGGAACATGGCAGCTTGTTTTGACTTCTGGGCCTGTCTAGCCTCATATGGAGGGTCTGGCACTGGCACTTACACCAGAATGACCCAATCTTCATTTCCTCATCTCTAAAGCAAGGTAAATATTTCTTCCTGGACATGTCTGGAACATTAGATGGGTTGATAAACATGCAGTAAGTGCTTAGTGAATGCAGACTTGCTGCTAAGTCTGGTATGATCTCATCAAGGATGCATGTGCTCTTTGGGCCCAGGCATCTTGGTCTGTAATGGGATAATCCAGTGAATGGAGACAGAGAGAAGATTGTAAACTATAAATCTCAACCACATGTCAAATCTCCTCTGGTCCTCACTATTAATAAGTGCCCCACTTCTTAGATGAAGAAAAAGGTAGTCAGAGAAGCAAACTTGCCCCTCCAAGATGACACAGTCAAAGGCAGAGCTTGGCTTTGAGCTTATGTGTTCCCATAGTTCCAGTTACTTCCAATAATTGTGCAGTTACTTTTGAAATAGCCTTCTTCCCTCAAGGCCTGGCTGGGAAGGCGCCACTCATGGTGTTTCCGAGAGATTCTGAGTCAAAGCTTGCCTTTGTTTTACATTGTTTTAACAACATATCAGAAACTAGGGGATCTATAAAGAAAGTTTTATCTGACTCAGTGTCCTGGAGACAAGAGAGTCCACAAGTGTGGAGCTGGTATCTAGTGAGGGGCTTGTGCTGCCTCACAGCATGGTGGAAGACTATCTTCTTTTTTCTGTACAGTCATTGATGTCATTCAAGCTGTAGCAAAGCCCCTTCTCTGGTGGTCCCCAGTCCTCACTACTTGGAACTGTAATCTATATTTCCCTTACATCATCCTCCCCTTAGCAGAAACCATTCTCCTGTGGGAAGAAGCTGTGACCACAGCTTCAGGAGTAGCTATATAGTGCTGAAGAGAAAGGGCTGAGAGACACAGAGCGTGGGTGGCCTGTGCGTCAGTTAGACTTGATTGCCATCTCTGCTCCGACACACACTGATGGCGAGACCTTATCCAAGCTGTCTTCTTCCTGGAGCACAGGAGCAACCACCCTGTCTCAGGGAGTTGGTCAAAAGACCTGGCACCTAGAAAGTGTCCAGAAATGCATTTCCTTCCTCTTGGTACCTCTTTAGGCCTCAGACATTTGCTGAGAGCTCCTCTCCTCACAGTCAGTCACACTCAGAAGCCATCTGAGGTTGCTTTTAGTCAAAGACTGATAGGTCCTCTCAAGTTGCAAAGAGCTGGGGAGTGTGGAGCTGAGACAGAAGCTGATGCTGACTGTAATTGGTCACTATCCTGGATTAGGGTCCTTCTCTACAAGTCTTTGTGGTGAGAAATGTTCTCCTGCCTTAGGCTCCTGCAACTAACTGGAGGCCCCAACAAATGTGCTACATGGGAGAAGACTAGACACCTGGGCCAACCCCTGTGCGCATGTGCATCCTTCCTCCTGCAAGCCCCACCCCCCCAGCAGATCTAAAGGTGAAGGTGTAAACCTTCATTTATTCCTTTCCTTGGGTTTGGCTGAGATCATGCCTTTAACTGGGTGAGAATGGGAACTCTGAAGGT
Source organism: Eospalax fontanierii (assembly GCA_035773235.1). Lineage (NCBI taxonomy): Eukaryota > Metazoa > Chordata > Mammalia > Rodentia > Spalacidae > Eospalax > Eospalax fontanierii. Next base: position 57,356,981 of record CM069526.1, read on the forward strand.
TCTGAAGCCTTCCTTTTTTTACCATCAGAGCAGAGTGACCATGTTGGGGGCTCCCCAGGGAACAGCTGGTATACTCAGAGTAAAAGGGAGGGGCATGGAAATGAAAGTGCAGGCAGCAGGATGGAGACCCGTGACACTGTCCATTGCACAGTCTGTGAACACCCAGAGGGGCAGTACCCAGTGGACTTTCTGGCGGGACGGAGGAAAGGTACGTTTAGGTCGTAGACCTGGACCTACTGTCATCAGGGGAGTGGTATGCCAGAGAGATGTATGTGCTGTCTCGTGAGTATGGGGTAGAGGCAGGCGAGGGCTCAGGTGCCAGGGTTCTCAAGGATGCTTCCTGATTTCCTGTGCCAACCTCTTCCCCAGGGGATTTCCATAGCTGTGCGGGATTTTAGAGTGGGAAGCCATACCTGGCTTTTGGGGCCCTCTTAAGAACAGGTCACAGCAACCTTTGGCAAAGGACCAACATCGCTTCTTTTTCCTGATCTCAGATGGCGACTGGCTGCTGGCTCTCCTGCAGCTTAGCATCTGGTTCTGACAGATTCATGGAAGGTCATGTCTTGGAGCTGTGAGTAACCAGAGAAAGACAGAGGTGACAGAGGGGAACGGACAGAAGAATGCAGAGGGCTGTGGAGACATGAGGAGACGGTCCTCTCAGGGTGGAGTTCCTCAGGAGAACAGGGCATCAGTTAGTTACCAGAAAGGCAGTGTGGATGTACGGTGAGATACACAGCTGTCCGCAGCGAGAGCCTGGTCCTGCCGCCAGGGTTCCTGCTGCTGCCTTTCCTTCTGACTTCTGAGAACTCAAGGTGCCACTGTCCCTGAGTGTGGCCATCTGCACAGATGTTCCTGTTCTTGTTTGAACATCCTTGGCGACTGCTGGCAGGAATGAACAGCTGCAGTAGCCTGGATAATGAGCCCTGGAGATGTTTGTATCCTGATCCCAGGAACCTGTGGCCGTGTTGGCCCTTCCGTGGCAAAGGGGCTGTGTAGACTAGGCTAGGACTTCAAGATCGGGCAGCCTGTAAGCCAGGCATGCACCACACAATGGTGATGTTTTAGTCAATGACAAACAAGATGAAGGAGATCTGAAAAAGTCTATCCTCTTGTGCCCGTCTCAGCCATCCTAATAGTGCAGCACAGTGCACTAATCACCAGTTTGTGGTGAGGTTGAGGTCACTACATTCACCATGCTGTCAGTCATCTTACAAGTGCAGCACATGTGACCGTGGACAGCGCATAGAGCCTGATACTGCAGTAAATAGCCCGGGGAGCAGTTAATGCATTCACTATACCATATCTTCAGTTGTTATTTTAGGGTACACAGTACTTACGATAAAAGAAAATTTACTATGAAACTGTTTGGCTTTTTCTTCTACAGTGTTCATACTGTATGTAGCACATGCCCCTCATAGCACAATTCTTGGAAGATGGCCTTACTGCTGAGGTGACATGTGAGTGTCAACAGTGGAAGAGGATGTAGTAACAGAAAGAGGCTGGAGGGATACCTCTATTCCCGCAGTAAGAACGCTGACAACCTCCAGGGGCATAACCCTACTGGCACCATGATTTAAGCCTTCAGGTCTTCATTTGGCCTGACCTCCAAAACTGATGGGTAACATCTGTGCTATTTAAAGCCACTAAGTTTGTGGTCATTTGTTACAGCAGCAGAAGAAGTTGAATACACACCTTAGTACCAGATATCCCACTTTCTGGATGTCTTGCCTCAAACCATCATCTCCTTTTATCAGTCAAAGAAAGAACCATCTCCCAAGGGCTCTCTGTGAACAGTCTCCTTCCTCTCCAGCAGCCTTATCCCATTCAGCAGACTGACCATGTGCTGACATCTTCCGTTGTCTGGGATTTATCTTCAAGTTTCCTCCTCTATCAAGACATTCTCTCACATCTTGCAGGCCTCAGCTTAAGTGCCATCTCTCCTGAGAAGCCTTGAACACACCCGTCTGACACCTTTATCAGCTCCTTTTGGCATATTTCTCATCAGCACGAATCACCTTGAGGTAAGTATGCGCTTCTTCAGTCTCTCTGTTGACTGGAAGTCAGATGTACATGGATGTCGTTGATTCCGCATGAAACTCACACAAAGCAGAAATTAAGTGAACACTTGCCAGATGGACCACTAGGAATGTGGAGGTCGGGGAGAAACTCCTAAAGATGGCTATTGGGATCCCTCTTGATTGCTAGCTGCCCCCCAAATCACTTTTCTCCTCATCTGATCTCCTTGGCATTAATGTGGTGGTGGGTGAGTTCTGAGCTCCGGCCTGTGTGGACTGAAGTGGCGGGCTCCCTTTTGGAGCTGAGCAAGTGTGCGCCACCCCCTTCATCTTCCTCCTTCTTGCAGCCAGAAGAGATGCAAACAGGGCTATTGTCTTCAAGGGGAGAGGGCTACTATGATGGAAGCCTGACCCTGGGTCATCATGAGGAGAACTTCCACTGGGCAGGATCATGGGGCTCAGAGACTTTCACGTGAAGAGTAAACCAAGTTCGGAAGAGCTGACCAGTTTGGACCGACTTGTCTTGGCATCTTGTATTACTATAATTAATGCAAACAGTATCTTGGAGTGAGAGTGTTGCCATAACAACAAACTTAAATCATGTGGGACTGGCCCAGGGGATGGGCAGTGGGAAGAGAGGGCATAGAGAGCTCAGGTAGGAAAGCTGGGACTCATATTGTGTGGCTGCAGAATATTTAATGAGCTTTTACCTAAAATGATTTGCAAGATCAAGGGCAATGTCCCCAGGGAGGTGGGAAGCCTGAAAGCGTGTGCCCCTCTGTTTACCTGCATTGTATTCTCTGCAGCAGGCTATTCCAAGAACATCCGGAGCCTAGGAAAGAACCATCCAGGGTGTGAAAGGAAATGAGAGAACATCCTCAAAACTATGAGACCTTGCTGGGCTATCTGGATCATCTGGATTTGGACCATTACATGGGCAAATCAGAAATCCTGTGGAATTTGAATATTCATCTCTGGGCCTAATTTTACAGCAGCTCCCTCTATACTAACATGAGATTTTGGTAAGTACCGCCTTTGGCTATAAATGAGACTCTGAATACACACTTTGGCTGAGTCTCCAGGGGCAGGAATGGACTACCTTCTTCTGAGGTGCCTCACCCTGGAATCTATGAGCTGGGTAAGCAGAGAGTTGGATCTCAGGGCAGCAGACTCCTAATGAACTTTAACATTTATGCCTTGCCCAGGACCATAGAACTAATGAATGGGGGAAGCAACTCCTGAGGAGCCAATTCTCCTGATTCTAGGAACTTGACGTTTAATGAGCTGAGGTGTGTAGGCTCTTGTTTCAATGGAGCCTAGGGAGTGAGTGTGTGTGTGTGCAAACGTGACTATGCACAGGATGAATGTATTTAGTGATAATATGACAGCCAGATTGACATATTCGTTCTGTGTAGGGGAAGCACTGCTGTCTAGAGAGTCTACCAAGGGCAAGTAAGCTTGCCCAGAAAAATCTTTACTGATGATACAACTGAGCCTGAAGAAACCAAGAGCCTGATAAAGTTCACACAGCAGACAGCTGTTAAGATGTGGTGAACAGCTAAGACCTCGTCTTTCTGCGTAGAGAGCTTGCTCTTTCACTCACTCATGCGTCTGCTCACTCTGCTTGGTCCTCCACAAGCCTTGCCCCCTGGGAAGCTCTACATACTCCCAAGGAAGCACACTGTCTGTTCTGTCCCCATTCTCACCTTTCCATGGCTTCCTGCTATGGAGCTGGGCCCAGGAAACTGAGAGGGCATGTCAGGACTTGAGTCCCAGCCTGGACTTGTTGTCTTGAATTCTTACATGAACCTTGGCTGGCCTTAGGCTACCTGGTCTCTCTGCCCCACTCCCTGTGGGAGCTTGCACTTCCTAGATTGTGTGTGGCATCATCCTGGGGTTGTCAATCAAGATGCCCTGTGTTCTCCAGGCTAGCCAGCTGGGGCGGAGTGGCCTGACTGTAGGGATTTTGATTGCTGAGAGCCTATCATGGGTCATTCATCACAGTGGTGGTCCCATGACTGAGAGAAGAAGCAAGCACCTGGCCCCAGGCTCCTTTGGTGCTCACTGAATTCAATCTTCTGGCTTCTCTCATTTTTCTCAGCTTCCTGACATCTTTCCAATAGATTAAATTTTCTCAAGTCAGCATTTAGGGCTTGCAGCCAATATTTCCTGACGATGTGGACAGAAGCCCAGCAGAGTGTTTCCCAAAGCCTTCCCCTGAACAACACAGTGCAGTACATGCTTAATGAACGCTGACTGTACCTGGCCCTATGCTGGGCACTGGAGCTGCTGGGAGGCAGCAATCTCCTGTACAGTCCCTCAGAAGAGAAGACAGTGGAGGGACAGGGACCAATGCCCTGCAAACAGAGTCTGTTGTGCCCACGGTCTCCTGGTGAGGAACTCCTGTTAATTCAGTTGGTACCCAGAAGGCATTGCTCCAGTGTCCCCTCATTTTCCTTACAAACAAAGTGGAGAAACTGCCTACACTTTCCTTTTTGGTTGTAGCCCAGGACATTGTTCATAGACAATAAATTGGTTTTCCCTGAGTTTTGAGGTTGAAATTTTAAATTTCCCTGTATGCCAAAGTTAGGTTAATATGGCATCTTTTAGAAATCATAGAATGGACTGATTGGTTAATGAACTGAGTGGTTACAGACCTGTGTTTGGCAGATTAATGTCTCCAGAAAATTCCTAAGGGCATTAAAACAATCTTGCATGTTGGAGAAGCCATGGCCCAGAGGGGAAGGAATTCACTTAAATTCCTACAGTCTGGATGGAAATGGTAGAGATGAGGTTGATTCTGGATCTGCCTGACTCTTCGACCTTAATTTTCTTCTGTTTAAATGGGTATCTAAGGCTCCATGAGCCTCAGGTGGAGTGGGTTTCGGCTTGGTTTAGGGGCAAGGCAGTAACTGCAGGATGGGCACTCATAGTCCCACACCGCCCCCTGGTGGCCTTCCATGCCCTGCCTCCTCGGTGTTGGCAGTTAAGCTGCGACCTTCGGGATGGAGCTGTAAGTGGATTGGAGACTTTCTCTGTGAACCAACCTCTGATTTTAGACAGCTAAGTGTTTGAGCCTGGTGAGACACCATGTAGATATTCTAGGGCTTGCTTATTTATTACTTATTATGAATTCACTACTGCTACAGAGACACCTACCCCTTTCCTGACTGAAAAGCTGAAGAATAGACACAGCCCTTGCTCCAGCCTCATGGGAGGAGTTAGACACCCAGAAAGATTGGACATAATTCCTAGAGAGCCTATTACAGATCATTTCGCACAGAGGTGGTACTCTAGCTGAGAGACAAAGCACCTTGATCCACCTGGACCTCCCCCAAGGCCCATGTATTGAAGACTTGTTCCCCAAGCCCATGGAGCCACTGACCAAACACTCCTAAGCCTGATGCCAGATATAACCAGGCCTTTTCCTGCCCTGATCTCCACAAGATGACCATGCTGGCAGCCAATGGAAAGATATTTTAGAGGGGAAGGGTGTCATGGGGAGAGGTGATAGCTGGAGCTATGGCCGGACAGGAAGGACTGCTGACTCTGGGGCCTCCCTTAATTGACCCTCATTTTTTCCAGTCATTTCTGAACACCTGCTCTAAGCTGCCTGTGAACTGGGCTCACTGAGGCCAGGCCAAGCTGAATCACCTGAATCAGGTGGGCCGGAAGCCTGGGTGCCAGGAATGATTCAATCCTCAGGGCAGCTGGGGAGTCCACATGGCATGGAGGGGCTTTCTGAGAGAAGGGTGGGGCAGCAAGGCTCCAGCAAGTCAGTGTTCCGTGTTCACGGGGAATGTTCGGGCAAGAGTTGGCCAAGCTTTGAATACTGGGTTGGAAGAGTCCCTGCTTATAATTCCTGGCTCTCAGTAGCCCAGGGGTGGGCCAGGTGGTCCAAGGCTGAGTCCAAGGCTGGGGCAGAAACCCAAAGGGAGAAGTCATTCTTAGGCATAGGGCAGCTTTATGGGGTGGGAAGGAATCCTGCTTAGCTTTAGCAATCTGGACTCTAGGACACAAGCCCGACCTCCTGTTCTCTCAGGATGAGATTCCCACCCTTCCTGAAACCCCTAACAGTCAGCAGGAGGTTATTCAGAGGCAAGGAGGGAGGAAACAGTTCTCTGGGCCAGCCCAGTAATTAGACCCTTTGATTGCAATTACTTTTGCAATTAGCTCAGCTGGTAATTGGAACTGGAAGTGGTAATTTCTTTCCTTTATGGAAGCTGCCTTTAAACTGGGCTTTACTTGTCTATCCAGGATATTGGGTATTCTAGGGAGCACTACGCTCTTGGGAGGCAGCTCTGCGAACACAGCCTTGAACTTTACACAGAAGGAATCATGTGGATTCTGCTGGGGCCCCTTCGGGTAGGGCCTGGAGCATGGTGAGCAGGAGCTTTGGCTTCACAGGAAAGGGCAGGTCTGCTCTTAAGATCTGTGGGGCTTGGAAGTACCGCATCTCAAATATCTGAATAGCCAGAAGTCATGAATGAGGCCATCACCAGTAGGCAGCCTCTATAATGGCCCAACCTCCTAGTATTCATGCTGTGTGATCCCCTTTCCTTGAGTGCCACCTGGTCTGGTGACTTGCTTCAAATCATTAGAACATGGCAAAGGTTGCTACTTTGTTCCCCAAAGTTTGTTATAAGTCTAATCCTCAGTTCATGTGTAAGTGGATTTGGGGGTGGGGGGCCTTTGAGAGGTGGTGAGGGCTGGATGAAGCAGGACGGTGGATCTCTGTATTGTCATTTCAGTTTTCTAAGAAGAGGGGAGACCCGAGCTAGCAGGCTGGCTGAGTCTTGCCATGAGATGCCCTCCGCCATGTTAGGGTGCAGCCCAGGCCCTCACTGTCTTTTAGTGTCCCACTCTCAGGCTTCTCAGCCTCCTGTCCCATGACCAAACATACTTCTGTTCTTCCTAGTTACCTATCTGTGCTCTTCATCGCAGATCAAGACAAAGGTGACAGAAAAGGAAGGCCCCTCCCCCGTGTTGTTCTGCTCTCAATAACACAGAAATCTTCTATGATCTCTGGTGAATGAGAAGGTAGGGATTTCACTTTTCATGAAAGCAATCCTACACATTCTGCAGCAGTCATGATAAGGCCCCTTCAATTAAATACTTATGCTATGTACCTGGAGGGATCAGCAGATTGTGGAAGCTGAGTGTTCGTATCTGAGATGGACCCCTACTTCAGATGCCGGTTGTAGGCACAGGTTGTGGCCTCTGCTTCTGACAAACTGACTGCAAATTGGGTTTCCACATTCATTTTCCTGGCCTTGATTAATGTGCTAATGAAAACATGTTTACAGGTCTATTGTAAGGACTGTTGATAACACCAGATGATGGATGGGACAAGGCACAAGGAGAGGGGCTTGGAGGTTGACCCGGGCTTGGTGTCCACTCTTTCAATCCCAGCACTTGGGAGGCAGAGGCAGGCAGAAATCGGTAAGTCTGAGGCCAATCTGGTCTAAATGGTGAGTTTCAGGCCAGCCAAAGCTATACAGTGAGACCCCCATCTCAAAAATATAACAAGCAAACAAAAACAAAACAAGTTAAAGAGGTAGCGTCTAGAAGGAGGAAGGTAAGCCATTAGAGGCATGCCCTTGAAGGGGATAGTGGGACATACACTGACCTTTCTTCTTTCTCTTTTGCTTCTTGGCCATGAAGTGCTTGAATTTTGCCCTGCCATGTGTCTGACCATGATGTGCTGAGGCTAACCAGCCATGAACTGGAACCTCCAAAGTTGTGAGCTCTAACAAGCTTTTCTTTTTATGTTTATTGCCTCAGATACCTGGTTATAGGGGTGGAAAGATGACTAATACAAGTACCATTTGACTTAGGAAATCCCAAGTCCGACTTCTTACAAATGTAGTTTAGAAGGGGGTAGAGTGGGCACATCCTTAGAGGCCCAGGGCAGTTGAAGGTCCAGAATGAAAAGGCAGACTCTCTCTTGCTAGAGTCTGAGGACGGTCCTGGGAGAGCCCTTTTTTCTAATCATCACTTACAGAGAGATAAGATACCCCCAGTGACATACCCTGGAAGAGAATGTTGTTACTGTGACAGATACCCAAGAGAAACAATTAAAGGGGTAAAGGATATATTTTGACCATGGTTTCAGGTCAAAGTCAGGTAGATCAGTTGCTTTGGGCCTGAAGCAAGGCACAATATCATGGCAGTGCAAGTGTGTGGGAAGATGTTGCTGAACTCAGGGCAGCCAGGGAACAGCGGGCTAGGAAGAGGCCTGGGAGCAGATATACCTTCCCAGTACAAGGCCCAGTGATGCACTTCCTCCAAGAGGCTCGACCTTCCAATAATGCTGTGATATTATGAGTATACCAAAGGATTAATCTGTTGATTAGGTCAAAGCCCTCGTCATTCAATTGCCTGCCACTGACTGGATCTACTAGCTGGGGAACAAGCCTTCACACATGGTGCATGAACCTTTTTTCGGGGGAGCAGTTACCATTCAAGTCACATGTTGTGTGACTTTTCCTGGGGAGATGTGAACAAACATCTAATCACCCCGGGTAGGGCACTAATGGCAGATTAAAACAATAATTTTTTCCAAGTCCTGCTTGGAGAAACAAAGAGTCTGTTGGGGCTGCTCACAAGAGCATGGGTGAGGCATTGCCTATAGGTGACTCAAAGGCATCACTAGGTAGCCTGCTTCAGCATGGTGACAGCTGATAAAGCTGCATTCCTAGAGCTCCCTGTCCAACTTGCAGGCAGCTCCATCGATGAGCCTTCTCTTTCCTAGCAATTGTTTACTGCTTATGTAACCTTCAGGAGAGACTACGAGCCTTGTAATTTCTGAACTTCTAAGCCGACATGTGGATGTAATTTCTGAACATGTGGATGTAATTTCTGAACTTCTAAGAGACCCAAACAATGTAGACTATTTCCAGTTGCTCTTAGCTGCCCACCAGAACTTGGTGGCAAGATTCTATTAATGAAGACACCACATACTTTGGGCACAAGCCTTGGAGAAATAAAGTTGGTACTGACCTCGAATCGTCCTCCCTGCTGGTTAGTTCATAGCTAGGTGCTTACGTAAGCTATTGGAGGAGAAAAGCTATCAAGAGTCTCACCCAGCTATGAATTCTGCAAGCTCCAATAATGACGAATCTGGCATTTATGCCCATGGGTACAATAGTGGCATAAACGTTCCAGTGGTAATCAGCTACTTCCTGATTGAATTTAAAGCCTACTACAGAGGAGGAAACTCACGCAAGGTACTGTAAACCTGGCCAACAACCCCTGGCAGAGGAGCTCACAGGCCCTAGGGGTGAACCTACTACTATTATTTTGCTAAATGAATATAGTATCAAACTGCCTTCTAAATACACGTCTCTCTATACAAAGACGAGGACAGCTCTTGGACCTAATCAGAGATGCTTGTTTGTGCTACGGACTGTGGTTAATATAGACTTCACAAATGGTCAGCAAGCAGAGAGCAAGTGTCTGTGGAGACTTGATGGATGCAGTTCTTGGCTTTCCAGATAGTAAGGTAGACACACCTCAAAATGGAGCCAATCTTTTCCTCCATCCTATTCATTCCAGTAGACTCCATCCAGCACTCCATAGGCCAGGAACTGGGATTTCAACAGAGAGGGAGTGACTAACACAGGGGTTATTAGAAAGCTCTCAGATTGGTGGGCAGAAGTGGGCTGGGTGGATGCTGTGGCTGCCCTCAGAAGCCTGTGCCTGGCTGTGTCTTCATACCAGGGAGAGTCTTAACTCCACCACATTCTGTACAGAGGAGGCACAGGTACTCAGTGCCTCAGGTGTGGAGATGCTAAGTCACATGATTGCACGTCAGCTACATGGGGAACCTGGAGGGCCAGGCAAGTCTTTGATACCTGATCTGATTTGGGCAGGAAGGAAGGAAGGATTAAAGAGTGAGGGAATCCTGACTGAAAAGGCCTGCCCTGGCAGTAAATCAGCAGAATAACAATTGTAGCAGGAATAAATCTTGGCACTTTTAACATGGCAACCTGCAAAACGAGCATGTACCATTTCCCCAGAATGACTTGTCATTTTTTGTTTCTGAGATACTGGCTTGAAGAAAGAAGGCTGGGTTAGATCTTGAGGAACAAAGGATTTTCAAATCTTCCATTTTGGGAGTCTTATTCTCTTAAGTTTTGGGTAAACATTTAGGTTACCTTGGGAGTAATCTTCATAACTTTACAAGGTCTGGTCTCCAGCTCATCATCCTTCTGTGACTCACTGGGTTTTTATCTTCCTCTCTAGCTTTTTATTTATATCTAGCTCAAGAGCACAAAAAGTTGATACAGAATACAAACACACACAAATTCCTCCCAAACAAACAACAAAATACAAGACAACAACAAAAAAACTGCAATCCAGTTCAAACTGAAGCATGTTCTCTGAGCACTAATATTCCACCTACTGGTAACGGGCAATTCAATTCAAAACCCTGAATGTCATTTCGGATAGGGTCTGGAAACACTGTCCTGTTTTCTAGGTATAGAGCAAGCTCTCCCAAGCTAGCATTGACTCCATAGACAGGATCTCTGTCAAACATCAAATCACCGGAAACATGTACTATATTTGACGACATGTGAAATTGTGATTGACACTTTAAGATGGTGTAATTTTTAGAGTGAACCTTTGCTAACAAAGCTTTCCCACACTGGCACTAGACTCTTTGCCTCGTTACTCCTGCCCTTGATCTTTGCACCACGGTCACTTCTATTTTGCAGATGGGGAACTCGAGGTGAGTAAATAACAGGTCTCCAAGGCTCTTTGAGAACCTGAATTGGAGCCAGAATTGATATCTCTGGGTTCTGAAGTTTAAAGAGGAGTGTGGGTTTCTGTGGCAGAGGCCTCAGTCTTCAGAGTTTGCATATTTTATCTTGGATCAGTATGGAACTAAGCTTTGTAAACCATGATGCTCTGAGCCTGTCTGCAGCTGGGTCAGTGTGCATGGCAGTCTGAACTCCTATTCCGTGGTCTGAGAGCATCAAGGACAACAAACAAATAATGCTTTTTAATCTGCTTTCCATGTCTGAGCAAATTGGCAGCTCCAACTGATCAAAATAAAAATTAGGATTTTTAAGAAGTCATGACCTTGAGGATGTGGAAACATGAAATTCCCAAGTCCTCTTCTTTGCATCTTGGAATGACTACAGATACTAGCTAGTCAAGGACTTACTTGATCAGGACACCCAGAACAGAAGAGTGCCTTCAATTCCTAAGTATTCTGTAGAACCTGTTGCCCTGGAAGGGGACAGCAGTTTGTGCATTTCCCACAGAGTTGTGTAGGAGTGTTGGGTCTCTTGATGCCCAAGAGGTACAGCTGGCTTCCAGATGCCATGACTGACCCTCAGGTATAGTCAAGGAACCACAGGAGATTCCCTAGAATTTCAGTGACTGGGGATTCTGAGGAGGGCAGTGAGCTGTACCTCTTCCTCTCACTAGATTTTAGGAGGTCAAGATTGGCAGGTGGACTGGGTTTTTATAGTCCAGGTTGACCTCATCTCAGAAATACAAAAGATGAGACCAATTGCTCCTGTCAAGAGAATGGTCCCCCAGTACAGAGCTATCTTTATGTCCATCTTACATCTTGTAAAAATGACACATAGAGCATGCCTTACCCTGATGTCTTGAGAGAGTCCTAATATCAGCTGTAACAGGACTGGGAGTATAGTTCAGTATTAAATCCTTGTCCAGTACATGTGAGATCGTGGGCTCAATTTTTGGCACCATAAAAAGAGAAAAGATTGTGACTACTGGTAATACTTATATAAAAAATTTTTTTAGAGACTGGTTGAGGTGTCTTAGCAGGTAATGGCACCTGCTGCCAAGTGTGACAGCCAGAGTTCAATCTCCAGGACCCATATGGTGGAAGGAGAGAACTGACTCCATCAATTATTCTCTGATCTCCACAATTGCCATGGCCTGCACAGTCCCCCATCCCCAAATAAATATGTCACTGAACAATGGTGACAAGCTATGTTTTGTGAAATCCCGTACTTTGTAGATTTTCAATGAAACATGTTTTGAATTTTTAAGATAAAAAATTTAAATGTATTTTTGTTTTATGTGCATGAGTGTTTTGCCTGTGTGTATGTAAGTACAACATGTACATGTAGTGCCTGCAGAGGCCAGAAGAGGGTATCGGATCCTGTGGAACTGGAGTTGGAGTTGGTTGTTAGCTGCTGTGTGAGTTCTAGAAACTGAACTCAGGTCCTCTGTAAGAGCAGCAAGTGTTCCTAACCACTGAGCCATCTCTCCAACCTTATTTTCTGAGTACTTAGATTTACACTTTTCTTTTCATGCTTTGGAGGCTCTGAATTTTTTCCTAGGGTTCCCCCCCCATGTTTTATGTACAGTTAAATTAAATTTTTGTGCATTTCATACAAAACATCTTAACCGACTTTATCCGGACACCTCCTGTCTCCCCAAATCCCATGCATTCTGTCATATGTACTAAGGCCTACTGAGCCAAGTTAGTGCATCTAGGTGTCCCTTGGTACAAGCTCATCCACGGTGCTCTAATCAGCCTATCTAGAGTCTCTCCCTTAAAGAAGATCAACTCTCCCTTACTCAGCAGTAATCACCTGCCAATAGTTCTTCAGCTAAGGCTGTGGCCTGTTGCCCATTTCCCCAGTTCTATGCTTGTAATTTTTCAGTAGGTTTCTGGAATAATACAGTTCCCTCTGGGTTTTCACACTAACTAGACATTACCTGTCTCTCCTCTCTCCCTACTACCCCACCCTCCATGCCCTCCTCTTTAAAGTGCCCCATTTTCCCCATCTCTCCCTTGGTAACACCAGTCTCCTGTGGCCCCACCTCTCTTGAGCTCTGTCTTTCCTTTCTCCCCACAGTTCCTTGTACAATCCCCTCTCTTCTCCCTTCTGTGTAAACACCCCCATTTAATCTATTTCTCCCTTAGTAACACTGTCTCCTGCTGTTCGTCTCTCTCAGGTTCCTTCTTTCTGTTCACCTCCCTGATTCCTTTCCATTTTCCTGGTTCCTGCAGTTACATCAGGATACATACTCACATAAAAGGATTTGGTGCTAGCATCCACAAATGAGGGAGAACACACATTGTTTTTTTTTCCTGAGTCTGTGTTACTTCACTTAGTACAATAGTTTCTAGTTCCATTCATTTTCCACCAAATTTCATCTTTCTTTACTGCCGAGGAGAACTCCATTGTGTACATGTACTACGTTTTCATTATCCACTTGTCAGTGGAGGGGACACTTAGGTTGCTTCCATCTCTTAGCTGTTCTGAAAAGAGCAACAAACATGAATCTGATGAATCAAGTGGCCCTGCCAGCAGGGGTCACCTTGTCCACTGGCTGTTCTTAGAACCGGAGTTTTGTGATAACAAAACTGATAGCAAGTGATAACATGCTAAAGAGATCTAACATGTGACTCATTCAAGTATATAGTCCACATGTGCCACAGACCAAATTAACTTGTTCTGCACAGAATAGGGGGAGGGTAAAGCCGGGTTGATGGGCACAGACCTTCAAAACTCTTAGAAATTCTGTTTGCTAAATTAGATATAAACTTTTCTTGTCCTACAGTTACAAACGATAACCTTAGGTGTTCTCTTTCTTCTTGAACAGAAATCATGTGCATCTTTCCTAGGCCCCAAAAGAAAAATATTTTACAAGTTAACATGTAACTGCGAAGTCTGGGCCCTGATCAACAGTAAACAGTAAGAGAACAGTCCCCTAGAGAATCAGATCATTCTGATCACACCTGCTAGCTATGGCTCCATATGACACCCAGGGGTCATGACACAGCCCCTTTGGATAAATCTTAGCAACAGAAAAGCTGGAGAAAAGGGAACCCGTGGACCAGTTCCTTGTTGGGTAGAAGCCAAATCTAAATGCGCATGCCCTGGGCAGGTGAATGGCTTGGCATTCTTCACATATTTTATTCAATCTGTACACAATATTCATTAAGTTGCAGGGTCAGAGAATCTGGATTTAAAAGAGGTTTTTAATTTATTTATTTTTATTTTATGTGTGTGAGTGTTTTGCTTTCATATACTTAAGTATGTCACTTGTACTTAGTACCTGTGGGGGACAGAAAAGGGCATTAGTTTCCCCTGGAACCGGAGTTGCAGATGGTTGTTAGCTGCCATATGGGTGTTGGGGACTGAACCTGGGTCCTCTGCAAGAGCAGCCTTTTAACTGCTGAGTCGTCTTTCTAGTCTATATTTTTTTTTTTTAGTAAATCTATACAGTTGCCTTTTTTTAAGATTGGTAGATTCTATATCTGTGCATTCTAAAATATGTTTAAAAATTGTGTTGGATTGAACATGTAGACAATTTTTCTTCATCATTAACCCTTAAAAATACAGTGTGCCTGCTGTTTACCTAGTATTTACCCTGAGAGAGAGAGGAGTTCAATATATGAATGATGTGCCTGTGCAGGCTGAATATAAATGCTACACTGTCTTGTGTAAGCGACTGGAGTATCTACAGGAGCTATCTGCAGGAGGTGGTGCTGGTCCCAGGACCAGTCAGCTGAGGGTACAGAGGAACTCTAGCACACAGAAACAAAGTCACTCACTTCCGTTGTCACATGCGGTGCTTTAAAAATGCTGAGCCGAGTGCTTTCTCCTTTTTAGTGGTTATTACTCATTCTTTAAGGTTTCCTTTGGGAAATATTCAAACCAAATAACAGTAGGAAGCACAGAAAAGAGTTTTAATTTTAGAAAATACCGTATTTTTTGTTGGGGAGCAGCATATTCACACACATTACTGAGTTTCCACATTTTAGAGGACAGTGTTGTAGATTCCTACCTTGCCGAATCTCTCTCTGTCTCTGTCTTTCTCTGTCTCTGCAAATGTCTCAAATAACTAAAGTTATAGACACAGAAAGCAGTTGTCTCTGTTGTCAGGGGATGGAAAACATGATTCTAATGTGTATGGTGTTTCTTTGAGAGATGATGAAAATATTCTAGAACTGGTGATGAGCATAGACTGTGGAAATATATGATATGCGTTGAATTGTATACCTTATCAGGTGAATTTCATGGTATGTGCACTATATATTACATTTATTTATTTATTTATTTATTTTGAGACAAGATTTTTCTGTAACTGTAGCTGATGTTGAACTTGCTATGTAGACCAGGCTGGCCTCGATTTCACAGAAATCCACCTGCCTCTGCCTCCCAAGTGCTGGGATTGAAGGCCTGTGCTGCCACACCTGGCTATGTAGCAATTTAAAAAGTTCTCCACTAGGGCGTCTGAAGAGATGGCTCAGTGGTTAAGAACACTGGCTGTTGTTGCAGAGGACTGGGATTCGATTCTCAGCATCCACATGTCGGCTAACAACTGTCCTTAACTCCAGTTCCAGGGGAATTTGATACCCTCTTCTGACCTCCTTGGGCTTTGTGAGGCACACTTACATAAATGCAGAAAATATACTCATACACATAAAAAAAAGTTCTTCATTGAAGGACCAGTGCAGGAGATTTTTTTTTCTTTGTTTCTGTACTTTAGTAAAATTTTCATTAATATACTGTGTACAAATAGTACAAATATACCCAAATGAGCAGCATATTATCACTAAATGAACAGACATATTCTGTTCTTTAATTATGTATCAGAAGGTCAAGACAAAATATTTGAAATACTTACTAATTTAATGCAATAAATATTTTTAAAAATTGGTATGTCATTCTTCATTTTTAAAGATTTTAGGAAATGATTGTTTGAGTATTTCCTATGTGTGTATTGTATTTACATCACTTGCACAGTTCCCTCCCACTTTCGCCTCTTCCCACGGCTCTACCCTCACCCACTCTTAATTTCATGACCTCTTCTTTAACTTATGGTTACATATCTAAATCTGTATACACACACATACACATAGCCTACTGAGTCCCTTTAGTGGTGCTTATATGTACTTGTCTTCAGGGTTGAGCACTTGGGACTAAATCACCTAGGAGGGAGCTTGTCCCTAGAGAAAACTGATTCTTCCAGCGCAAGAGCTTTATCAAAATCCCCCGGGAGGACATTGCCTGCTTTGCTTCAAGTGTGGGGATCCGTCCATGCTTCCATTGCTCTAGAGGACTGTGGTCTGGACGCCGAGGTGACATGTTCATGGTTTATGTCCACGATGTTTCAGGGCTCCCTACTCTGCCTAGCTGACTTAAACCACAGTTCAGCTTGTGTTGAGCCTGTCTTCAGTGACTCCAAGAATGGAGAGGGTTTGCTTCTTTCTCCTCTTTATGCATAAAGTGAGTCTAAACGGAAACAGTTCACCTGAAATACTTGCTGTAACCTACCCAGGACCTTCACATTTTATACAGCAGGAGACCTGAATCTGCACATTGGAAATCTCTGTCACCTTGTTTCTGGCACCAGGAAGGAACTCTTTTCTGGAGGACTTAGCCAAAAAGAGAGTTCACATCAAACGAATGATTCTGACTTTCGTTCCTGGAGCCCCTCCATGCACCGGTGGAAGCCTCTGTTCTTCAGCTCTGAGACCTACAGTAACGGACCAGGTAAATGGTTCTAACCCGTGTGACCAGAGTGACAGCTGTAGTCTCCTGGCCCCTTGTGGTCAAGACAAGCTGGGTTTGATTTACCCATTCCCATTGACTACACTGCAGGAAGTCCACATTCTTCTCTGGCACTCTGATGGCATCCAAATGTGCCTCTTGGCTTCCTACATGCTCTTTTGTCTCCAGTTTCCTGCTTCTCTGGGGTCTCTTGTGTTGTATCCAGGGATGCCAAAGTGAAACTCCACCCTCTTCCTAGATTCCTTCTTAAAAGCCAAAACATGAATGACTGTGGTGGTCTCTCTTGGAGATCATTTTATGGAAGAGCTGCTCAGATCATACCAGCGAACCTAACTCTGGCACGAACGCTCCAAGTGCCCATTTGGGAAGTGCGAGGTTAACTTCGTCTCTTAACACTTTCTTCCCTTCTCATCCCTCCTCCTGTGCTCCTGCCACCGCAGACTGTACCTTAGCAACTCTGCATTCTTCTCTCCTCATTCTGCAGGTAATGCACTTTCTGATTCATCTAGGCACTCAACACAACAGAGGGCCAGTAGGCAGTAAAGGGGCTTCTTGTGGAAAGGCAATTTCGATTGTAAATAGCACAGGGAGAGCTCAAGGAAACAATCTCTAAGGTATGGCTGTTTGGTGTACTGAACACTTTGAAATAAAGAATATTGAAAAGCCTTAGAAACAGCCTCAGAACCAAGGTCTTACTGACATGCTTCTGCCCCTAAGTGCAGGGAGGTGCTTTCTCTGAAGTTCCATTATCTGCCTGATGACAGATACTCCACAAAGGAACTAAATTGAACAGCCTTTCTCTGGGAGCTTCATCAATCAGAAATTAACTTGCAGTGTAGGAGGCTTCTCACAGTCTGTTGCCTGCTCTTCTGATAGCTTCTTTGAGAATTAAAATTTTTTTTCTTAGCACAAGATGAGATTTTCATATACACTTATGTATATATAAATTTGTACATTGCTCTTGTGTCCATCTCTTACTCTCGCTGTCCCTTGTCCCCCTTCTTTCTGGTCCCTTTCTCCCTTAAAATAGACCCCTTTTGCTTTCTTATGAGACAAGACTCAAGACTTTCTGTCTTTACAATAATATGGTCTTTGTTCACCAAATAATTAATTTCCCCCCTTCCCCAATGGCCGTGCCCCACCCATATCCTCAAGTACCAATTCCTTGCACATATCTCAGAGTGTTAAAAACCTTGAAATGGCCCTTACTGTAGTATCAGATTCTGTGTGGCTGCTGTGCATGTACTTAAACATGGGGTGTTCTTCTCTTAATCTGTCTGGTTTATTTCATATACTCAAGGACTGTCTGTTTCATCAGCATAAAGAAAAATGTCCACAGTGTCACCTTTTCATAGATGAGGAAATGAGAGGTGCAAGAGCTTGTGGCTGTCCTCTGGATTGTCCCCTATGGGTGAGTCCCCAGATCCAGCCAACACTGGGTCCCTGGAAGAAGTGGTCACTCATCAATCCCTGCATCTCTATGAGACACCAAGTACCTAGAATAGCGTATCCTGGCTTGAGCTCTAAGGATGGTGGGGGAGCTGAGTGCTCCCAAATGTAGGATTGTGGTGATTTTCAAGACTTGGGGCTTGCAATGCTTGACCCATTCAGTGTGGCTGACCTGTGCCCACATAGGCTCATGGAGGTGGGATGCTTCAGGCAGGGCTGTGAATGTCAATCTAAGGAGCAAACCCTGTACCCATGGGTGTTTAGGCAGAAAAGTACTTAGTGAACTTAAGAAAGGAAACATTTATTTTGACTCTCGAATTTAGAGGTTTCACTCTATTATAGTCTATGGTTCTGTTGTTCTCTGCCTGTGGTGAGTCAGAACATAGAACTGTCCTCTGAGTCAGACAGATGCAGTCATCCTGAGCTTAGCTGTCCCTGCTTCCCAAGATCACCACAATTGGGCTAGGTGACTGTTGACACTCCTGCTTTGGAAGAGTGGGGAGAGCCATAGGACTCTTACCTGAGTATCCGCCTATACCTTCCAGTCCCAGGTGGGAAATTTGTCTCTAATTGCATATGCCCTTGTGGAAGGGTCAGAGTATATAGGCTGGGGAAGACTAAAGTAGCAGCTCTCTATTTATGGGGCTACCTGGAAACTATCATCTGTGTGAAGACTTTCCAGTGTGGCCTTGGGAGGGGGGACCCATAATCCTGTAAGTAACCTCTTACCCATTGTTCTGTAAGGCCAGTTAACTCATTGGTTCACCAGGGCACACTTTGGTAGAATTGTACCTTGGTTTGTTTTGGTGACCAAGGGAGTAGGGGGTGGATGTTATTGACATCTCTCCCTTAGGAAAGAAGTTTTAGCAACATGGTGGAAAGAGTGTGGTGTGGCAGAGTTGCTCACCTTAAGGTGAACAGGAAGCAGAGGAACAGAGGATAAGATATCCTTTTCATCCTGGCCTACATCCTCCACCCAAACTCTACCTCATAGTTGCCCTTCATCTATATACTCATGGGGGGATTCATCCATTGGTGGAGCTTGTGTCCCCATGATGCAATCACTTCTCAAAAGCCCATCAGCTGATGTATTAGTCACTTTTTATTGTTGTGATAAAACACCATGACCAAAAATAACTTATGGAAGTTTATTTTGGCTTCAGCTCCAGGGGGTTAAGTGCATGACGGCAGGGAGGCACAGAACGTGGTGGCAGGCATGGCAGCAGGGGCAGGAAGCTGAGCGATCACATGTCTAGTCACCCACAGGAAGAAACAGCAAGCAAACTGGAAGTGGGGTGAGGCTATAAACTCTCAAAGTCCTCCCCCAGTGACTTCCTCGAGCAAGCCTCCACCTGCTAAAGGTCCATGACTTCCCTAAACAATGCCACCAGCTGAGGACCAAGTGTTCAAATACCTGAGCCTGTGGGAGACGTTTCTCATTCAAGCCATCCCATGAAGGCTTTCCAATGCCTGCTCTGCATTGGAACAGTAGAAAAGGTGCCCTAAGGGAGAGATACTACCCAGCTGAACGTCCCATGTGTGAAGCAGAGCCCAAGGGGTTTCTGCTCCTAAAAACAGCTTCATACAAAAGTTACTTTGAAAGTGATTCAAGGGGGCGAAGGTCAGTCAAACTTGGCAGTGTCGACTTCACGGTCATGGATTTGGAGACATGACAGGTGCAAGAGTGAAGAGCTTGTGGATTCATTCTTCATGGTTTCAGAGAGCTGCTCATATCAGGTCACATGTGGCAGGGGTCCCTGAGTGAAGAACTCTAGAGTGCAGGAGACCCCATGAGGCCATCGTGTGAAGCCGTGAAGATGAAGCCTGGGCTGCAGCGGAGATGCTTGAGCATCGCCACTGAGAGTTGCATATAGGGAGTTGAACCAGTCCAAGAGAGAAGTATGTTTCAGCAAAGCTGGGGGTGCAGAGCTATGTGATCCATTTGGAATTAAAGTTCCAGACACTGATCAGAGAGCTACAGGATTTGGTGTTTGCCCTCCTGGGTTTCAGTTTTGCTTTGGTCCAATATTTCCTCATTATGCCCTCATTTCTCCATTTTGGAGTGGGAACATATATTATGTGCCATTGTATGTCAGAAGTATATACTATTATTTTTTATATTTTACGGGAGGTCACAGTTAAGAAATTGCCTTGAGTCTCAGAAGAGACTTGAGACTCTGGACTTTTGAACAGTGTTGAGACTGTTAAAGACTGTGGGGACTTTTAAAGTTGAACTAAATCTACTTTGCATCATGATATGGCCATGAGCCTGTTGGGGCCAGGGAATGGAATGTGGCGGTTTGGATGAGAAAGCTCTCCTGTAGGCTTAGGCATTTGAACATTTGGTCCTCAGTTGGCATCCTTTGGGGGGAAGTTATGGAACCTTTAGGAGGTAGATCCTTGCTGGAGGAAGTATGTCCCTGAGGGGGGCTTTGGGACTGAGGGGGGCTTTGGGAGATTTTGGCCTCACCCCACTTCCAGTTTGCTGTTTCTTCCTGGATAAAGACGTGATTTCTCAGCTTCCTGCCGCCGCGCCTGCGCTTTGCTCCCATGCCCCACTGCTGTTAGCACTCTACCCTCCCCCCAACTGAAGCCAAAATAAACTCATCCATAAGTAGCTTTTGGTCATGGTGCTTTATCATAACAACAAAAAAGTGACCCAATATAGCTGGTGGCCAACCAGAGCCCTCAGAGGACAATTTTAGATTTAAACTATAGCAAATACCATCTAAGACCTTCTGTTGGGTTGTTCTAAGTGCATTGCAGGCATGGTCTCATTTGAATTCTTCTGAGGATTTTCTGAAAGACTGTAATTATCCACATTTCACAGAGGAGGAAGCTGGTGTGCCAGACAGTTGAGGAGCTCGCTTACTCAGCTGGAGTTCAATGCCAGCCAGACACCATGACCCATTAACTCTGAGATGTTTTGGGGGACACAATGAGGAGGAGAAAGTGGGGGCTGGAAGCTAATTAGTTAGGAGTCCTTGGAAGCCATGGCAAGGTCTAACCAAGGGCCCTTGCTGTAAAGGCCTAGGAGAATGGGATAAAGACTTTCATTTTGTGGTTTGTTCAGACTTCAAAGTCTGCTGGTGCTTGACCTTTGCCCAACCTCTCCTAGTGGCACACCCAGAAAGGAGTGACCTTGAGAGTTCCAACTGGCCAGACCACACCCCACATGATGTTCTGATCTGGGAGGGGCATGTGCAAATAGATAACCCTCTGGTCTGTTTTTGTTAAGAATGTGTGCACGAGGAAACTTTTCGAAATGCTTAACTCTTATTGGATGTTGCAAATTGTAACCAGTCCCCGCGGCCGAGACTCGATAAAATCTTCTTTCTAAGTATGATTAAGGTTTGCCATAAGCGGCCCTGGCTGGTAGGAAATAAAATACTTTGCTATTCCATCCACGTGGTGTTGGCTTTTTATCTCAACCCATTACACTTGCCATGGAGGGTGGAGAAATGGCACATGGAAGGCCCTTTCTGAGGATCAGAAGGCTTTGTGCTCTGCCCTTTGTCCTACTTAGCTTTCTATTGCTGTGATAAAGTACCATGGCCAAAAACAACTTGGGGAGGAAAGGATTTAATTTGCCTACACATCTGGATTGCAGTTCATCTTTGAGGGAAGCCAGGGCAGGAACCGGGAGGCAGGCACTGAAGCACGGATCATGGAGAAACACTGCTTACTGGCTTGCTCCTCTAGCTTGTGTTCAGCCTGTTTTCTTATATAACCCAGGACCAACTGCCCAGGGATGGCACCACCCACAGTGGACTGGGCCTTCCCACATCACTCAAAAACCAAGAAAATGCCTCTCAGACACGGCCACAGGCCAACAGAGGGATTCTCTTCCCAGGTATGTCAAGTTGACAACCAACAACGGAAGGTATCCGGCACACCCTTGAACGGTGCAGAGACTGGCGGAGGATGGAAGTATAGTCTCTGTGTGGCCCTTCTCCTCTGTGGCCTCCTACCCCTTCCAAGAGAGGCCATGGGTAGCGCTGATGGTGCTGAGGGGCACTGGGCAGCTTTTCTCTGCACATCCCATTCCCACTTTCTTCTAGAGGTTCCCACAAGGTAACAGGGCCAGTGACATATCTGAAGTCAAGAGCTAGGCATGCTAGATGTGGCTTGGGGAAAAGCCTAATTTTGTTATATAGTTTTATTTTTGAATTGCCAAATTTTGAGAGAGATCTATATAATCTATCACCTAGCACCTATCTATTATTAATCAATCTGTCATCTGTTATCTACATCCCCCAGCCAGCCTTCCTATGTCCTCCCTTCTCTCTCACTCTCCCCTTCTCCCATTATCTCTCAGTCATTTTCTTTAACACATTTACTGTGTATTCAGGTACTATGCTGACAACTTTACAAATATTAACTCATTTAATATTGCTAATAAAAATTCAGATTACATATCCTCCTAAAAAAGATCTGAGTCCTCCATTCCATGTGGCAGCCTCATTGCTAAGCAGTTTCTGCAGCTCCTCTGGTCACAGTGACAGTATTATAGCATATTTATAGTGGACTGAACAGGGGCATAGATCAGTAACAGGGATATTAATCATAAACTGATGATGTGATTTTTCTATTTGTCTTATGTCAGTGAACTTGGGTGGCCCTTGTACGAGTCTGCCACCTGGGCCAGGGATGTATCTGCCATGTCCTTGTAAAGGAAGGATGCAGAGTTATGAGCTATTGTGAGAATGGGAACGGGGACAATTTTGAAGTAGAGGTGATGCTCAAGCTGAGATCTGAAGGATGACTAAGGGAAATGCTGGGTTAGAAAGGGATTTTACGGAGGTCTGGACTGAAGTCTGGAATGTGCTAGAACAGCCAAGCAGGATGGAGGGGCAAAGGGAAGGGTCACGGGATGAGCTCAGCCATGAGCGAGTATGCATAAAGAGCATCACTGAGTGTCCTGCTCAGGTGCTTACCGTCTAAGGGAGCAGCAGCTGTGGTGGGTGGGAGCCGCTGAAGGACAGGTAGACAGTGTCAAGCCCAGCTTTGAACCTTAGAGATCTTTCTTAGAGATCAGGGCAGAGAATGAGCTGGGGTATGTAGAAGAATGAAGGTGACTAATACTGGTGAACCGGGAGGCCTAGAGACCCCTAGGAATTCCAGTTACCTTGGAGTTCCAGGTCTCCTCTATTTCTAAGCTCCTGCCTCAGCAGAGCTCTGGAGTCAGGCAGATTTCAGTTTGTGCCCAGCTTCTGCCTCTGGTGGGTTAGGTGATCTTTTACTACCTGATCTCAGTTCTACAAGAAGAATGGATTAACTTGTTCCATCAGTGGGCTGGTCATGGCCTTGCTATGACTAGTGGTTTGTTGACTAGTGTTGTTGCTAGAACCTTGAAATATTCATATGCTGTTGGACTTGTTCTTTTGTGCCCCTGCCTTTTCCATGACAGAAACATGTCTAGATGGACCTGAAGGTCCCTGAGGAGGTTGAGAGACACACAGAATGAAACTGAACCATCCCTGCTAAGCCATCCTCAGCCAAGTCTACAGATTCATGAGCTAACTCAGTGTTTACTGTCATATACTGAGAGTTTGAAGACGTTTGTTACACAGTGCTGCTGTGGCCACCATTAGCTGATACAGCTAGTTATGGCTGTGTATATCAGTAGGTACAGCTTCCTCTAAGAGAGCTGAGAGGAAGGCAGCACTTGGTCAAGCTCATATAAAGTCCAGGGTAAGTCCAAGGAGACGTTTGAGGATTTCTTTTCCCTACATTTTCTTTATTGTCCTGAAAAATAGTTTTTCTAACTATTAAGAGAAGCCACAGGGCATGGTAAAAACAGACAGGTAGGCTGGGGAGACTGAGAAATAGGGCTCCTCACTGGAGCTTGTGGAATATGAATGAGCCACACCTCTTTGGAGTGCACCTTGACAGCACTCAGAATTCACTTGTACGTACAGACACTCCTTGACTTCTGATGGGATTATTTCCTGATAACTTCTCAGAATTTGAAAGTACCAGAGGCCTAGTATACCTATTAATCCCCTCACCTAGGAAACCATCATACTGCAGAATGCCATCCACCCCGGTGATTCTGTGGCTGACTGGGAGTTTCAGCTTACTGCTGCTGCCCAGCATCACCAGTGGGGATCTCACTGTATATGGCTAACCTCAGAAAAGATTGCAATTCAGTCTATTCATATCACCACAAAGGAAGAATCCTAGGTAGAGTCATTGTAAGCCAGGTACACCTCATCCCCAACAAAGCACTGTCAGATAATCAGTATCTCATTTTTAAAATAACAAAAAGCATTACCAGTGACTTAAATGCCCATGGCTAAGGGAGACAGACACATGAACTATGGGACAAGCTCTGATGGTTAGAAATAATGAATGGGACTTTATATTGCTGTCTTGGTTGAAACCTGAAGACATAGTGTTGAATTCAGCTCCTTACAGACACTGTAACATTGCTGATAAAAAAAATCAAGCAAATCAAATGGAATTAAGCACTCTATGTACAGTAAACTGTGCCTACAGTTCCATCAGAGGGAAATTGCTAGCGGCAAAGAGTGGCGGCTGCCAAATTTTCTGTATAATGTTATAATTTTTAGGAGACTGCATCTATGTAATCACTTAGGATCCTAAAAATGAATGTGAAGCACAAATGTGAAGAGATCTAGACTTTACTGACAAGTAGAACTGAGCTGGGATCTTAGCTGTGCTACTACTGGGACTGTTCCCTGGGTCATGTGATTCTCCTTCTAGCCCCATTTTGTAGCATGCTGTCTCACTACTGCCTCACTTGAAGAATGAGCCTGGGTGTGGGAAAGGGTCTGTACACGTCAGTTATAAGTGATGGTCATGTTCATCTGGGAGCCACATAACCCAGACTGCATGCCCTTTGGAGGGCCCTGTTTCCTTGGGAATCCTGCCAGGATTACTGAGCACATGAGAGTTTTGGCAAAGACCCAGGGAGTGAGCACCCGGGTGCAGCCAGGCCAGTGCTCTGGCTGGTGCTGTTAACACAGGGTGAAAGAAACATGTTCTCTGTGACTTTGAGAGGGGAGCTTGGAGACATGGTGCTGACAATCTGAAATGACCTTCAACATAATAAGTTGTAACCCCCTCAAGGCTGTTAAAGGAATGAAAGGAACTCTTCTCATCTACCTTGCAAGTGACCACTGAGGCCTGTTGAATTCTCACTGGAATGCTTGCAGTTCTGGCAGGATTTCGGAATTCTGGTGGGAGATGTGTGTCTGTGGTGATCTTTCCTGCTTGAGTGATCTGGGAAGAACCGTCTACATGAGCTGAGTATCTGTTCTTCATCTGTACATTGAGGCTGATAAGCTATCCCTGAAAAGCTAGTTCTGAGGACCACAGAGAGTTAGTGAGCTCCCAGATACTTTGTAAGGTCTCCATTGCTATTGATCAGTGGAAACGGATACCCCATCTTGTCAGCTCACCTGAGGTGGGATTCTAAACAAGCTCCCTAGAGCTGGGCTATTAAACAACTCCTTAATATCCGTCCTGTATCTGATCTGGGTTTAAATAGCACCTGGTTTTGCTGGACCAGGAGCAGTTCTCTTTGGAACTTCCTGGTGACTGGCCCACATCCGCCCACTTGGTACACTACATCTGTCTCCTGTCTTGATGTACCCGCTACCCCTCATGTCTTATTCCTAATTGCTTCGTAATGTTTAGGGTTAGGCCTATCTCTCTAGAGGCTAGGGAGTACCTGCTTAAAGGAACTCTGGTTTGGGGGTTTCTAGCACATAACTAGAGGTCTTAGGGAGTGGATCCTCACAAAGTGTTATGGTAAAGCTAAGGATGAGACAGGGGGATCCAGAGTTTGAGGTCAGCCTAAGCTACAAAGTGAGTTCTTGGCCAGCATGGGCTACATAATGAGACTTCAAAAAAATGTGTTACTCTTCACCTTGACTGGCCATGGGTTCCTCCTGTTCTCCAGTCGGCTTCAAGATCCCCTAATCTAGTTTCTCAGTGGGAGTCTGAATACTTCACTCCTAACACAGACCTTGTCATCTTAGCTTTCTCTTGTTTAACACCTTTCAAAGGCTTCCCAGTAGTTGTAAGGTAAGGCATGGCCCTAAGCAGCTGTAGCCCCCCCGGCTCCTCGCTGCCTTCCCCTACCCACCAGGAACCTGGTCAGGTGCTGCTGCCCGCGGAGCTTCTGCCAGCCTCAGGGACTGGCTGTTCTGCCCCGTCCGCCTTTGCTTACATACCAATAATAGTATTTGTAGCTCATCCAATTCCCAGTATGAGCCTGTAGACCAAGACTGTGTAAACTATTTCCTGGGCTCAGGCCTATTCATCACATTCATGGCTGTAATCCAGGAGTTAGTCACAACAAGAACTGACAACCATCAACTACTGACTCACCTGCCTCTCCTCGCCTTTTCAAACCTTTTGCACGGCTTTGCTTTGACTTTTCTCTCCTGGCATATTAAAAGCTGTTTTGTGAAGAGCAGTTCCTGTAAGTTTTGAATCGCTTACCATCTTTTCTCTGGATCTTACAAAAGTTCAGCAAAGTGTGTCTTAATGGTTTCTCCTGGAAGGTCCAAAGTTCAGAATTTCACTACTCCCAAGCCAAGGTCTCTTCTCAAGTTGCAATTAACCAACTATGTCCTCTACTCCAGCCAGCTCCCTTCTTTCCTTCTTAAAAGCCTTTCAATAGCACCGCTAGGACTTGATCTTTGTACAAAATTTATAAATCTTCTCTTGACCTATTTCTGTAACTGCATCTCATCTACCAATGTGGGTTTCTTTGATTGACAAATATTTCCATTTTGAAGCTGTCTTTTCTTCCTGTATAATAAAAACGGCTTTGCCTCTGTTGAGTTTAGAAATCTGCATCACAAACACATTTATCCAGCATCTACTATACTCTTGGCTTTCCATGGCTTCTGATATGCTCTTTAAGTTGAAGCATAGCTACTGGAAAACGTCCTCACTTTATTTTCTTTAAATGTCCTTGTTCTTCTATGTATGGTGTATGTATGCACATGAGTGTGTGGATGTTCACACATGTGGAGGAAGACCAAGATATCAGATGTTTTCCTTTATTGCCTTGGATTGCCTTGAGACAGGGTTTCTCATTGAACCTGAAGTTCACTGTTTTGTATAGGTTGGCTGATCAGTGAGCTTTCAAGATCTTTCCATCTCAGTCCCCCAATGCTGGGATTACAGGCATGTACAGCTTTTTAATGTGAGTGCTAGAGATTTGCAGAACAAGCACTCTTCTATGTCTCCAGTTCCAACTTAACTTTTAAAGGAAACTTTCAACTTGGTCTTTACCCCAGAATTTTATCATGACTTTCTTCTTCTTTTTTTAAAATGAAGGCACCACATGATAAAGTTTTGGAGTATTTTCTTGCAGGGAGTGAAAAAAAAAAAGTCAAGGCAGCATCTGTTTTGATAGTTTTATTGGAACATGGTGGCAACACAGAGCATGAGTTTGAAGTCCCACTGCACCTGTTCCTCCTCTGAGCAGCATGTAGCCCACTTCTGCAGCCATCAGAGGATCCCGAAAGCCTCCAACAGGGAGGGCAGCTCAGATGCAGACTTGCAAAATCCTCTGCAGTGGCTGATGGTCAGTGGGCACTGTGGGGCTGAGCCTGTGTCTGTGATCTGACAGGTTCATTTGCATTGGAGGTCTCATGCCTCCAGTTAGTTGGCCACAGCTTAGAGACTCTCCTGCCTTAGGCTCTTGAGAAGACATCTATTTAGGGCCTAGGGCTTCCAAAAGGAATTCAATCAAGAGACCCATATCTGCGGGTCATCAGGCCAAGTGATGCCTCAAAGTTTATTGGTGTGTTAACTGCTTAAAATATTGAATTTGCCCATTCTCTGCACATTCATTTAACACATTTTCACTAAGCTTCTACTATGTGTGAAACACTCGTCTCAAGGTTCAACAGGCAAAGGTCAAAAGAAAGAACTTGTGTGTACAGGAGGCAGATGATGTCCAAGGAATCACAAAAATGGCTGTCACATTACAGCCAGGCCAGTGCCTCCAAAGAAAGTTACAAGCTGCGTGGCAAGGGCCTGCTGTAGGATGAGTCAGAAAGGACAAAGGATTTCTTGAGGAAGTGGGATTTTAGCCGAAATCTCACAGAGTCAAGTGGCCCAGAGGACAGAAAGAACATTTCAGGACATGGAAAGAGCACTCTGGGTGCCCTGGTTGCTAGAAACAGCGAGTGAGACAAAAAGATAAGGCAAACAGGGCTGGAGAAAGAGAAGGTGGAGAAAGGCAGGGGGAGCTGGCAGGACACTCGGGCCATTCTGAAGACAGCTCTGTGTTGTGTGGGACACAGTCAGGTACGCTTTTACACAGCTGCTGTGGCCACCGTGCGGAGCGTTGACTGAGAGGGAGTGAGGAGCGAGGAAGCCGTGTAAGCGGCTGTTCCTGTTGTCCTGATGGAGACTATGGCAGTGATACCAGGGAGGATGGGAAAGTCATTGAATGGTGAATAACTGTGGGGAGTTAAGACTCTAGAGTGTCGACCATGGAAAACAAAGCGAAGGAAGGGGCTAGAGTTAAGACTGAGCTTCAGCTTCTGAAGTCCAGGCTGTATCTTTTGTCCGAGAAGGAAAACTCTGGAGAGGAGCAGGCAAGGAAGAAATTGGAGAATGTAGTTGTGGACATGACAAAGGTGAGATGCCTTTGAAATATCCAGGTGGAGATGAAGCATGGGCTGGAGCCTTGCCTTCAGTTATATATCTGGGAATCCTCGTGCTTCATGACTGAAGCCACGAATGCACATGAGGTCCCACAGGGAGAGCCAGTGTGAGAAGAGAAGACTCAGGACTAAGTCCTGGGCAACAGCCACAGCTAGTGGCTGTATGGAGGACCGTGAGTCACAAAGAGGACAGAAAAGTTAAGGGACAGGAGAGGGTCTTGGAAACTCATGGAAGGGTGTAGGGAAGGGCAATACCGCTGAGCAGCCGTCGGGGAGCAGCCCGTCAACGCCCTCGTCTCCCCAGGGCTCTCACCAAACCCATCTCGAGTCTCTTCAGTAATTCTGTAGCTAGGAAGAGGGAGTTTCCCCATTTGCACAGAGCAGCAAAGAGCTGCTCAGCCAGGTTGGGTGATATCCCCAAAGACAAGCAGGCGGCAGAGGTGGCACCTGGGGTCAACTCCCCCATTTGCGACCCTTGCATTCCCCCAACTTCCACTTGACCTTCCCTGGGAACCGACACACTTTGCCTAGTAAGTCCACCGCACACCACTTCCTGTTGATAATCCACACTGGCAGGGGCTGTATGTGAGCATGAAGGGCTCCCTGGGGGTTTAAGCCTTGCTACAGGAGGGTAGATGGAGTTGAGGAAGTATCTTAACCTTTCTTCTGAGTGGCAGTGTAATGCAGTTTCAAGAACATGGGCATGAGACCTGGCTTATCATTCATCCAGCCATCAACCCATCATCTATCCATCTATCCATCCATCCATCCACCCAACCATCTATCTTCCTGTTCATCATCTTATCTATCCATCTTCCCACCCATCCACTCACCCACCAAGTGTTTTTTGAGTACCCCCTCTATCCCAGGCACATTTTCTAACTGAGTGGCCTTAGGTGGGTTACAAACTTCTATGGGTCTCAGTTACTATCTTTATTAAGTTGGAACAGTGATACTTATCTTAAGCACATATTATATAGATTATGAGAGTTCATGTAGGTAAAGTACCTGGAACGTAGTTAGGTGCCCATGAAAGGCAATTTCTTTCTCTTTTCCTTCCCTTCCCTTTTTATCTCTTCTCTTCCTCTTGTCCTGAGATCTCATAAGAGAGTGCGAGGCCAGAGCTTTATGGTAACATCCTCTAACCTGCTCAGAAGATGTGTGCGTTTCCCACATATGCACATTCACACACACATGTGCACACTTCTCTGTTTGTCCCACTGTCTCTGCTTATGACCCCTAGGGCCAGCACCAACATGAGCCTTGAACCCAAGGAATTCAGCCCAAAGGAGCCTGAGCACCTGTCTAGAATGCTGATCAGGGAGCAGGTGTTCTGTCCTGGATAGAGAACCACAACTCCTTGCCTGTGTTCTGTAAGCCTCCAGGCTCAGGCTAAGATTTGCCCTTCGTGGCTTGGGCTGGGCCTGGAGGGGCTCCAGAAGGGAGATTCAGGTGACAGGAGCAGCATCTTCATTGTCCTGGGCTGGATTTAGACGACCTCACAGGGCAGTGCCCTCACTGCTTCCTGTGATGGTGTCCTCTCTGTCTCCTCAGACAGTGGCTCCTCTGACTGCTCTTCTGAGGGGCCTTTTGGGTGTCGTCGGAAGAAACGAAGTCCCCACAGGCTCTTGCAGCAGCTCAGGAGATTGCTGGAGCATGTGGAGCAGGACAGCACAGGCTTCCTGTAGATACACAAGCAGAGGTCAGGGCTGGGGTGGCCCAGGACAAGCCTGTCTGTCGTACTAATACTGAGCCTGGTCCTTGGGAAGCTGATGTGGGCTGGGTTGAGAGCTTGCTATTTCCTGTCTAGAACTGTCCGTGGGCAGCAGGGTAGGACTGTCTCCTTACAAGGAGGAGTGCTCTGGAGTCTTGCTTGAATCCCAGCTCTACTATGCTGTTGTGGTCAGGGTACTTAGGTGTTCTGAACTCCAGTGGAGCCACTCATAGCTACCTTCAACTCTGGAAATAACTGTTATAAAATACATGTCAGAGGATGTCTTGCACAGTAGGAGCTCAGATAATACTTGCTATTCCCAGTTTGGAGGTTTTTTATTTTTTATTCAGTGTTGGGGTTGGAACCCAAGCCTGCATCCCTCACAGGAGCTGGGGAAACCTAGGAGAAGAACAAAGTTATGCTGCCTTGCATTCAAAGCAGCTGTGAGTGAAGGCCTGTAGGGGCAGTGGCGATCATGGCTCCTTTCACAGAGGGAGGAAGGAGCAGTGAACTTCCTTGTACACTTCAGCCTGTCACACGCTGGCTGTGGCTGTAGAGACCTGATCTTGTAAGGCTCTGCGAGCAAGGATACAGCCAGTTCTCAGCTTTCTTCAGTGTGCAGCACATCCTGGCTGAGCCGCTGGTGGGGACTTTAGGGTAGCTCTGGCCCTCCCTCCCAGCACATCCTACCTTCGTCTGGACCTCAAGGTCACACTGTGTTATCCCACAGGCTCCTGGCTTCTTTCCCCATGTAAGCAGTATACATATTTGAACAAGCAGGCACACAGGTATCTGCTCTTGGACTAACATTCCAATGACTGAGAAAGCACCTCTTGCTCAAATTGGTGAGATTACCAAAGACAAGCTGCCCCAAGACTGGAAAATAATGACTTTTTTTTCCTCTAAGGAGCCTAATAAACTCTTGAAGTAATATTGCTTTGGAAATATTATAGGCTCATAGTAAAATGCCAGCCCATAGAGATTACAAAAAGAAACAAATGGCTCAAATAGTCCCTTTCCTTGGGGCAAATCTTTATGTCACACAGCAACTTAGTCATTAAATATTTTTAAATGAAGTACATTTATCATACAAACAGGTTCTGTTTAAATTACATACATATGGTTTAAAGACTACCAAAAAATACCAGTGTGATCCCTGAATTTCATCAGTACTTGCTTTAGTAAATATTTCTGTTTGTGTTGTTTTGCCTATAGTCTATCTACTGTTATGTAAATAAAAGCATGCTTCATTCTTTTTCCTGCAGCTGACTTTGTTCTTGTTTAACATTATATTTTTAAGTTAAATTATGTTGATGGGTGAAACTGTGGCTGAAATTACTGTTGTAAAATAATCTACCGTGTGACCATATTTCAGGTAATCTATTTACTTGTTGATGGACGTCAGGATTGTTCTTGAACTTTTATCACTGCAAACAATGCTACTCAGGACACTCTTAGGTGCACAAACATAAAAGTTTCTTTGGAGCCCATGCTGGGAATCAAACTGCTAAGTCATGAATGCAGACATAGGTTTGACCAAACTGCCCCCCAGAGGCATGGTACCAATTCCACTCTCATTAACAGGGCAGATGCCACACCCCACCTGGTCTCCTCCAACTTATGAAACTTTTCTCAATCTGCTAAGTGTGAAATAGAATCTAATTGTTTGAGAAGTTCACATTTTCCTGGTAACTAATGAACTTGAATCCCCCTTTTACTTTTCATTTGCATTTTCTCTGAAATGCCTAGTTGGGACTCTCTCTTTGTCTCTCTGTCTCTCTGTTCTTTCCTTGACACAGAGTCTCTCAGAGGACCTGAAGCTCAA
This sequence comes from Eospalax fontanierii, assembly GCA_035773235.1. NCBI lineage: Eukaryota > Metazoa > Chordata > Mammalia > Rodentia > Spalacidae > Eospalax > Eospalax fontanierii. The sequence continues at coordinate 57,389,161 of CM069526.1, forward strand.
CTAGGTTGGCTGGCAAGCAGTTGGCTGGCAAGCTTGGGGATCCACTCACTTTCACCCTCAGTGCTGGGGTTGCAGACACGTGTGGTCATGTCTGACTTTGTGGGTCCTGGAGAGTCACACTCATGCTGCATGCTTGTGCAGCAGGCATTTTTGCCCACTGAGCTATCTCCTCAGTCCCTGATTTCTCAGCTTTAAACCAGATATATCTGCCTTTCTTGGGGGGTTTAGCGTCTTGGTCTTTGCTTATGAAATCTCTTATGTTTCAAGGTCATGGAGATTTTCTGTTTTCTTCTACAAGTTACATTGTTTGGTCCTTGATGTTTAACCTATCAGTTTATCTGGAATTGGCTTTTGAGTGTCATGTGAAACCCAGTGTTATTTTATTTTCCTTCCTCACTCCTGCTCCCAGTCCCCGGTTTTAACATCTGAAGGCCGTACACTGATTTCCCCTATTGATGTATATGATGCTTGCTGAATTTCTCCACTTCACCTTTGGTTTCCTGGCTGTGGACATAATCTTTTCTTGAGACAGGGTCCCACTGTGTAGCTCAGGCAAGGCTCAAACTCATGATCCTCTTGCCTGGGTCTAGAGGTGTGTGCCACCATGCCAGCCTTTCACATTTTTTTAGTTGGCTAATTAATTTCATTTGTAGTCAGTGAAACGACTGACACAATTTCATCTGCTTCTTTCGTCTTTATGTTTGCATCTCCCTACTCTTTTTGAACGTCCTCCATTTTTTCCCCTTGTCCCTTTTTTCTTCATTCTCTTTCTTTTGTATCGTATGGAATTTCTACCTTCTATTTTCTTTAAAGGCTATCCAAAGCATTTTGACATGCAGGACTGAAGTGTGGTTACATGAAGCCCTCCCCTCCTTTACCTAACCTGTTATTTATACCGAACCATGCTGGGATTCCCACATCGTGTAGATTCCATTATTCACTTATGAGATACTGGGCTTTATATTCCCTGACCCCTCTTCTATTCCCATAGCTCATTTTTGCCTTGAGCCCCAACACTTGGAGCAAGAGGATGTTAATTGGGTCCTAGGAGACTAGCGAGTAAGGTGGGTGTCTCCCACACAGTGCATTCTGATCATGATACCTGCCACCTCGACCTTTCCATCATCTCCTCTTATAACAGCACTTTGGTTCTTCTTTGAGATCCAACTTTCCCCACTTGTTGTCCATGTGGAAGAGCTGAGACTGTCCTCTTCCCCTTCACTCTGCCTCCTTAAAAAAAAAATTTTATGTGTGTGGGTGTATTCTTTGCATGTAAGTAAGTGGACCCAAGTCATGCAATGCCCATGGAGGTCAGAAGAGGGCACTAGATCCCCTGGAACTGGAGCTACAGATGGTTGTTCGTTGCCATGTGGGTGCTGGGATTCAACTCCAGGTCCTCTGCAAGAGTAGTCAGTGCTCTTACCTACTCTCCAGCCCCTGCTCTGCCTCTTACTGGGTTACTTAGAGTTGATTTTAAGGTAGATTCAAGATCCAACTCAGTCAATGAAACTTAAGCCTGAAACTTTTATCCGAACATAGGAGAAGGAACTACTTTTCCGTTGGGTGTGAAAACGTAGTGAGTCATGAGTTCCCTCCTGCGGGAAGTCACAAGGGGAGAAAGTGAGAATGAAGTCTGCTGATGGTAGGAAATTGGGCCGAGAGCTGATAAAACACAATTCCTGATGACCTTTGAGTATCTAGAGCCAGCCGTGCCTCAAGCTACTCTTGATCTCTGTAATCCTGAGTCTTTTAACCACCCACCTCTATCATCCTCTTTTTAACTGAGTTCCTGCTAGTTTCACTTAACAGTGTCCAGACTAACAACTTTCCTAAATAGATGTTATTTGAATCAAAGCTTTCACATTGAGAGTGTAAAATGTGTTCATCCACCAGAGGCCAGACCAGCATCAGTGCTCCTCTGTATGAGAAGCCTCTCCCTCAGGTTCTCTCTAAACCGCAGATGTCTCTGTGAGAATAATAGCTACAACATCCCAGGACCACGGAAAGGGTTAGGTGGGGACACCAGGGTTATCTTCTGTTACCTGTGGTTCCTGCTTCTGACACTGACTACCAAACAGAACCTTTACCCGCTATGACTTGTATCTGTGCTTTTCACGTTATTCACACTGTTGGACAATGTCTTTAATTTCTTCTTTACTTTCACGCTGATGGGGATCAAACCTAGGGCCTCACACATTCTAGGTAAATGCTCTGCCATTTAATTTATTTTTTGATGGCCAATTTCTATTCCTGTTCCAAATCTATTCAATTATCACCTCCTCCTCCCGGTGCTGTCTCCGAGGTTTCCCAGAATTGACTCCTTCCTGTTTGGACAGACCCTCTGCCTAGGCACTTATTTCTCTGGGTCAGCCATTGGGTTGCTTGTCTGTCTCCCAGACTAAGCTGGGAATGTTGTAATGACAAGAATCAGATCTTTCTTTCCATCCCTCCATCCTTCCCTCCCCACCTCTCTCAATCCTTCCCTTTCTTTCTTCCTTTCTTTGTCTTTCTTTTAAATTTATTTTTTTTTTTTATGTGTATGAGAGTTATACCTGCATGTATGCAAGTGCACCCATGTCATGCAATGCCGGAGGAGGACAGAAGAGGGCATTGAATCCCCTGGAACTGGAGTTATGGCAGTTGTTAGCCACCATGTGGGTGCTGAGAACCCACTGCAAGAGCTGTCAGTGCCCTTAACCACCAAGCCATCTCTCCAGCCCTCTCTTTGCATTTTTTAAAATTGCATTTATTTGTGTGTGTGCCATGCATGTGCGGAAGTCAGAAGGCACTTGTAGAAGTTGGTTCTCTCCTTGCACAGAGTGGACCCAGGAACCAAACCAAGTTATCAGGCTTGGCAGCAAGCACCTTTATGCACTGAGCCATCACACCAGCCCTGGATCTTTCATCTTCTGTCCATTGTCCAAGGTCAGGGTGGAGACTCACGTGTGTGAACTGAAGAATGATTGCTTTAGTCAATCTCAGTATAGACAGCAATTCTCCTGCCTTCTGATTTGCCCAGGTTAGACAGTCAGGAGTGGATCCTTCTCTGGTTGACTCTGGCAGTCCTTACTTCTATGCTGTCTTGCTTTCTACCTCAACTTTCTCACCACTGGCCAGGAAGAGCCTGTGGGCAGGAACCCCAGCAGAGACAGGGGCATTGCCATTTTAGTGGATAGCTGGGTATCTGAATGGTAGTTAGGAAGAAAGTGTAGGATTTGGAACTAGGAATTCTGTTTGCTTATTGTCCTGTTGTTGGGTCTTAGACAGCTCTGTGTCCCTTAGAAAGACCCTCTCTTCATCTGTAAAGCAGCTGAGGCTAAGGAAAGAGCTGCTGAATCCATGAGATAAGATAAGAGATGTGAGAGACTTTGTGGTTCCACAGGATGCTCCTCCCTGCTTCCCTCTGTTTCTGTGTTTTGCCCCAAAGGGGGCTCCAAAGTAACAGTGGAGGGCTCTGTGTTGAGGCCCTGGATGAACCTCTTGCTTGTCTGTCCCACACTTAACAGCCCAGAAAGTGCCACCAAACTTAGGGGGTCAGTTGCACCTCTATCCTTAGGCAGAGTCTCCAGAAGATCCTCTCTCCTAAGAGCAAACAGAAGTGGAGGAGAGTCCCATGAGGGCTTTCTCACACTTTAAGCTTTGTGAAACTCAGGTGACCCTCTCTTCAGGCCACACCCAGTTTGGGGTTGATTTAAAGTACTGTGTAAAGGAGCGATTTGAAGACACTGAACTATGTAGAGCCCATCTGCAGACCCTTTTGTTTCCTCTAACAACCAAAGCGATCTAATGTGCCGAAATAGCCAATCTTGGGCCTTCTGCTAATGAATGATTTCTTTCCATGGCTTTCTAATGATTTTCTGGAAGTAGACACAGAGGGTTTGTCTTCCGTTAGGGTCTGCTCTGGAGGAGTAGAGGTTGGGAGCAGATGTAATTGGCAGGGACCCCACCCAACCTAGTGTCCACAGTGGCGCTCTCCTTCTGTCCTTCCGTAACAAGTGTCAAGAGCAAGGTGATGTGAGCAACTTGAGCAAAGATTTCCTGACAGAGTTTTGCAAACATCTGGAGTTCTTATGTGCAAACATTCATATCTAAGAAAGATATCCCTAGCCTTAAGATTTATCGAGAGCATCAGAGAGTCACAAATATTTACTCTCATTAACTTTTCCCCATGAAAAGGGAAACAGACTGTGAGAGTTTGGAAGCTTTAAGCCTCTAAAGGATAGATTGTTAGGGATTTCCCAAAGCATACATCCTAAACATATGTGAGTCACAGCTTGAGGCCAGACAGGGACCTGGTACAGGGAAAGCTAGTTGTGACTTCAGCTGGTCTCTGTGAACTGTACTGGTAAATGAACAAAATGACTGAGGCTGGTGAGATGGCTCAGCAAGTAAAAGTGCTTGTCACTAAGCCTGAAGATCTGAGTTTATCCCTGGGAACTATGAGAACCAACTCTTACAAGCTGTCCTCTGACTTCCACACCGACATCATGGCATACATGGGCATGTACACACACACACACACACACACACACACACACACACACACACATATATATAAAAGAAAATGTTAACTCCCCCCCACACACCAAAAAGACTGGCAAGAAGCAGCACTTGCTGAGGTCCTGAGCTGGATGTGCTGTATCTGTTTTCTGCTGACCTATCCCAGTGGTACTATAGGGCAGATAAGGTGTCAAGTTTTCACAGACCATGAAACCGAGGCTGCAGGTGGGTGTAGATGCTCCAGCCACATATCAAGGGCCAACCTGAGTCTTTGGCCATCTGACTCCAAAGTACACCCCTTTCCCATATGACTTGCTGCTTCCTGGGGGCAGGGAACATGCATAGGATAGAACAGCACCGACAGACCGGCCTGGGAGATGCCAAGATAGTCCAGGAAGGATGACTTATGTGTCAGCGCAACCTGATTGACGGCTGTGGTCCAGCCCACAAGAGACACGTGTGAACATATGTGAACCTGTGAGTGAGCAAAAGCAAACAGGAATGAACTTTAGGGTGTGTACACATGTGTAGCTGGGTTTGTCCACACACAAAGGTACATGTGTCAGTGCCTGAGAGTACGTGGTTATGTGTGCCCGTGAATACAAGTGGAGGTCTGTCATTAGAGTTAGTTGTGTAGCACAGACCATTTCACGGTCTTGGGTTTGAAGAGTGAGTGGCCTCTGTGTTTTGCTTGGTACAACAGGTGGATATTTAGCAGCAGGGTTCGGGTGGTGGGGAAGTTTCTTTAGTTAGAGGGAACAGCGTGAGCTGTGCTCTGAGGACATGGGAGGGAGAGAGCTGCCTGAGAGGGACCAGGGAGATGCAGAAGGAGAGGAGGCAGAAAGGGTTCTGTCACCAGCAGGATTGTCCTGACTGAGGTGTGATTTGACAGGCACTGGAGAGCTACTGAAGGGGAAGGGGGTTTCAGGAATTGGCTGATGTACCTGGCACTGCTCAGGTCCAAACACTGGGCACTGAGCAGACCACAGAAAGGCTACTGTCCATTGAATAATTACTGCACCTCAGGTCTAGCCCTAAGCATTTCTCATGCTGGCTCAGTTAATTCGCATTCTAATGGATGCTGTCATTCTCTTTTTATAGAGGGATCAGGAAACTCGTCTAAGGTAGCACAGCCAGTAAATCAGTGCTGGATATGCACGTGAGAATGCTACTCGAAGGGGACATAACGTGGCAAGCTCTGATTCCCACTCAGCCCCTCCCCACCCCTGTCACCCACTTCCTGCTGCTTGTGCTGGACTGCTACACGATAAAACAAGAAAGATCCTGGACAGGTGCTTGTTCATTTCACTCTGCAGTCCCCAAGTGATGAATAGGATGTGTTTGCCATATTATCCCTAGGAGGAACTGGGGGACAAACAACTTCAGTTATTCACCCCGGGACTCACAGGAAGTGAGGAAGGAATGAAGCCTCCAGAGAGCCTGGTGTACCCCAGGCTCCTCCTGCTTTCCTAGGATGCATGTGGCAGAGCTGGAGGGGGGGCTACATGGTTCCATTACCTCAGGAGTCTGTGTCTCACCAGGTCTCCCCGACCCCAGTCTTTTGCTCATTCTGTTCTTTATTGTGTTGCCATATGTATTTGTGCATGTGTGGTGTGCATTGCAATTTACAGCAATCAGTTCTCTTCTTCTACCACGTGGGTCACAGGAATTGAATTCAGGTCATCAGCCTTGGTTGAAGGTACCTTTACTCACTGAGCCAGCTCATAGTCCCCAGGGTTGAATATTTAAGATGAAGGAGATCCTGAGCTCCCTGCCAACTCATGCTAGTGGTTACTTCTGAAAAAGACCCCAGGGTATCTGAGGCAATTCAAAAGCTCATTCCCCTCTACTCATTACGCCCCCTCCTCATGTGGCAGGCAGAGTGGCATGCCTACTCCATCTATGAAGAACCCACAGCTTGGCAAGGCCCAACGTTTGCTCCAGCTCTGGAGCGCTGTGTACTGGGCCCAGATCCTGCATGTCCATGTTGGTCTGTTTGCTCTGAGATCACAATTTTCTCTTCAGTATCTCAGTGGCTCTAGCTTGAAGGTGGGCCAGGGCTTCCCACTCTGTTATCTCATCTTCAGCTCCCTCAGAGACTCTACCCGCTCCCCTGTCCCCAGTGCCCATCTTTAAAGACCAGTGGTCATTTCTGGTCTGTACCCTTTGCCCTAGTCAGCCACCCACACACCACTTCCAGGATCTTACTGATGATGTGTCTTTGAGGAAGTGATACCTTCAGTTATTGCTAATTGTAGGGAGGCCCATACAAGTAGAAGACAAGTAGAGGGGACCAAAGGTCCTAAAATATCCCTTCCCTCTGGCCAGTAACTCTGTTTCCAGAAATTAAGTTTTTAGGAAAATAGTCTGAAAGAAATCTGAATGTTTCTTTGCATGAAGATATTCATCACAGAGTTGCTTTGCAATAGGAAAACAGATGGAGACAACAGCAGGCGAGATTTCCTCGAGCAATAGGCATGGGGAACATTCTTACCTACCACAGGCCTCTTCATGTACGCTCTCCTCTCCTAGCCAGCCATGAGCGGATGGTCAGTGGGGGCTCCTGGGCTAGGCACCATTCTTAGACCTTTCTTTTTATTTCACTTAATGCTTAGAACAACCTTTTAAAATTGGTAACTTTCCACTTTACAGATGGGGAAACTGAGGCATGGAAGAGTTAAAACATATGCTCAGGTCCGTCTGCTCCCAGGCAGTCTGGCTCCATGGACTTTAACCTTTTCTGGCACAGCAGTGGTTACCAGTTACCATCATTAAGTGATTGTTGAATGCCAGCTGATCTGAGGTACTTCCCAGGTAGGGCAAGGCAGCATGCTGATTTGAGATGGCCTGCCCTTGTTTGTCCACAAGGCAAGGACAGGGACGATCTAGACAGATGCTGTGTTGCGTACAGGTGCACGGGATCTGCAAGAGCCCCGTTAGTGCAGTGCTTGCCTTGCCAGGGAGACGCTGTCATCACCACCAGGGAAACGCGGAAGGAGAAGGGCATTAGAAGCTTGGGGGCACTGCCCGGGCCCCTCCTTAGGAATCCAAAGCTGACTGGAGGTGGGGGGTGCTCACCAGAGGACGAGCTTGAGGGTCTGATGGTGTAGGGTATGCACCACTTCCTGTACAGGCCAGACAAGGCTAATTCAGACAGGCCTCTGCAAGGGGACAGAGATGGCAAAGGAGCCCTTGTACTCGAATTCTTCTGTTCCCACTGGGGGTGCAAAAGACCCCTAGAATCTCTGAATCTACAGAGAACCCCAGCTGAATCTGGGAGCCTGCTTATTAGGGGTGTTCTGAGTGTGAGGATCTGTAGCAGACAGCGAGGTCTGGGGATGACTGATTCTTGGCAGGAGAATTTAGGAGGAGGGCAGCTGTGTGATCCAGGCTAGACACCCCAACAGTGCCTGTAGAGAGGTGCACAGGGACAGACCTAGAGGGACCCAGACAGCCTGGGGAACTTACCCCAGAGGCTGGAGGTGGGGAGAGTCCTGTTGTGACTGCCTTCAGCATCCAGAGTCACTGGGGTCACAGATGGAAGTGACAGAGTTGCCTGACACTGGAAACTTAAGGTTTTCCTTCATCTGTGAAATCATGGCCTGTGAGCTCCCTGTGCAGAATGAAAGGAAGACTTTTACACCAGGGTTGCCCAGGTACGTGCTAACGGTCCTTTCCTTCTATCCCAGAGGAAGGTGCTGATCAGACCAGGGCAGTTTCAGAGAGAGGGAGTAACACCCAGGTCAGCTGGCTGCTCCTTGGAATGCAGCTTTAGTGGGGGGCCTCAGCTGGCCAACTTCACACAATTTGGAACGAGCTGGTAAAGGTGACCGAGTAGAGGAATCAGCCACCAGGAGAGCCAGGAGAGCCGCACACCCTCACAGGGAGGAGGTTGGGGAGGGCAGAGCACAAAACCACCATCCTCTTCTCTATGAATTTGAGACTTTGAATTTAAATTCCTACCTGCACAAAGACAGGAGGGGTGTGCAGAACTGTGACTCCAGGGCTTGGTGGCAGCAGGAATGAGAATTCTCAATGACTTTCAATTGTAGATTCCATTTGAACAAGAATTACCACTCCCTCCGAGAGGGATCTGGGAGGCTGAGAAGATCATGAAACCCAAGATATGTACAAGACCCAGGAAGTTCAGGAAACTTTACTCCTGAGGTTATATAAAAATAAATGCTGTGAAGAAGGAGGTTTGTGGGGTGAGGGGCATGAGCTGTGCCAGGATCTACAGTGATGCGGCGTTGAGCTCTGCTACTCATCCTGAGGAGTGTTCTGCAGTGATGCTTCTGAACCCCAATAAACCATTGGTTCATCTGGATGGACTTGGATGGAATTGTTACTTGGGTCTATTGTTGTCCTCTATACCTGGGGCAATTAGAAAAGTAACAGTGAGGGACTGCCCTGCCCCCCACCCGGGATCCCAGGCCCAGGTGATGATGGCATGTGGCTAGTGCTCAAATGCAGAGGGACTGAATCTTATCTGTGGATTGTGATGCAGTCCGCCTTGTGCCCTGTGGATGAGGCATGGGACACTTTCAGGGCAAGCCGACCTGCTGAAGGCCTGGTGGTAATACCTGCCACTATTCAGCACTTGGGACAGGCCCCCTTCATTTCTTGTCTCTAGGCAGGGAGGAAGTGGTTCTACTAGTCAGGAGAGCCTCAAGAAATGTAGGTACCTTGCAATGCTATCCCGCCCTGGCTCTCAACACAAGAACCCTGTGGCTCACTGTGTTTTTGCATGGGCAAGAACAGCTGTCAGAAATTTTAGCTCTTTTTTTAAAGATGAGGAAATTGGGTCTCGGAGGATGTGACCTGTTCAGGGTCATAGCCAGAAACCTCTACAGAGGAGGCAGAGACATGGGGAAGCCAGGCTACCTGTCCCCAGGTTGGGGCTCTTATCTTGAAGCCAATCTGTGCCCCGTGAGTCTCAGCTGGCCCTGCTCTAGCACCTGCAGTTCATTATGATAAGCGCGCATTGCACTGCGTTTGTCTCCTTGCGCTACGTGACTCATTAGTATGAAAAGCACAGGCCTCACCTTCCATACCAGAGATTCTTGACAACATAGTTGGGGTTGTGGGCATGATTTGACTCCTTGTTAAGCATTTATATATTATTGTTGGAATGATCCCCGAGACTAATCCAAGTACCCAGCCTTTGGATGAGGGTTACAAGGCTCAGAGTCAGTACTCAATTTAAGAAATCCAGCAGCAGAACCACGAACTTTCCAGGGAGTCTAAGGGGAGGGAAGTCCACTACTGACCAGGCGTGCACGTGGCTGTGCTGGGCACTGTGTGCACTACTGACCAGGCGTGCACGTGGCTGTGCTGGGCACTGTATGTACACTGAGGTGTGCACGTGGCTGTGCTGGGCACTGTGTGTGCACTGAGGTGTGCACGTGGCTGTGCTGGGTACTGTGTGCACTGAGGTGTGCACGTGGCTGTGCTGGGCACTGTGTGCACTCGTGCTGAATCTCATCCTAATCCTTTTAAGGAAGTGTTTTCAGTCCCTGCTGTTCAGATGAGCAAACAGGCTCGGAGAGGGCGAGGCATCTGTAGGAGGTTACAGAGTGAGGGGCTGGACTGGCATTCACTTCTTACTCCTGCACCAGCCTCAGCAAACGATAATCCAGTCTGGCCCACTACCTCTTACAATGGCTAGAAAGAGTGGAGTTTCATGACCCATCAAAATGTTCTGAAACTGACATTTTAGTGGTCAAAAATAATGTTCTATCAGGCTACAGCCTCCTGCATGCTCTGTTGTCCACAGCTGTTTTTGACCTAGAGTGGCAGACTGAGTACAGTACACAGTACCTTGTCATTTGGTAACAAATACAGTCTGAAAAAGTGCATTGTCAGGAGATATGAACATTTTGCAAACATCACAGCGTGTCCTTACACACTCTGAGCTGGCCTGGTCTAGCACGCCCCTCAGCTGTATGGGGTAGCCTATCACTCCTGGGTTATGAAGCTGTGCAAAGTGACTCTGTTGAATGACAGGCAATTCTAACACAGTGCTAAGTATTTGTGTCTCTGCATAGAAAAGGTATGGGCAATAGGAACTTTTTCTGCTCTGGGGTATATGGTTGTTCATTGGAAAGTTGTTAGGAAACACATGGCTGTAGCTGCACTCAAGGCTGTATTGGCTGCAAAGTCTAAAACATGTACTAACTGGCACTCTGCAGAAAATATTTTCCCACTCACTCTATGCCAGGCTATCTCCCATGGGGTCTGTAAAGTATATGACCTGTCCACCACAGGGTGGCACTGGCTGTTCTCAGCCCAAAGAAGCAGACAGGTACACTGTGCTGCTGAGTTGCACACTGCCCTGGGGCTGGGTTCCCCAGAAAAGGGCCTTTGGGGTCTTTTCCCAATCTGCTCAGCTGGGTGTCCTACCTTTTCTTTTAAATTAAAAAAAGGTCCATTACTATTTACAAAAACAACAACAACAAAAAAAAAACAACAACAAAAAAGAAAAAACCCTATAGCACACAGAATCATTCGAAGAATGCAAAAAACAATGACTAAAATTCTGATTTCCCTTTAAGGTATACCCTCTTGTGGAATCACACATGGACACTACCAGATAAGCTTTTCCTGTGCATTGAAAATGTGTTATATGTTTAGACAGGATTCAAAGAACCTAAAGTGGACTGTATGTGCTGGATAGTGTTAGTTGTGAACTTGACACACCTGGATTGAGGAAGCCTCAATTGGGGAATTGCCTCCATTGGACTGGTCTATGGCCATTTCTGTGAGGCATTTTCTTGATTGTTGAGTGATATGGGAGGGTCTGGTTCCATTGTGAGCCATGCCACCCTTGGGCAAGTTGTTCTGTATAAGAAAGCAGGCTGAGTACTGGCCAGGGGAGCAAGCTAGTAAGCAGTGTTCTTTCATGGCCTGTGCTTCAGCTCCTGCCTCCAGGTTCCTGCTCTGAGTTCCTACCTTGGGCTCCCTCAGTGGTAAACTGTGACCCAGGAGATGTAAGCCAAATAATCCCCTTTTTCCCCAAATTGGTATTGGTCAGAATGTTTTCATCACACCAAGGAAAGAAAGCAAGAACATGTGATCTTTAAAAAAATTACCTTATTTTTCCTATCCTTAAGGATGAAAAGGTAACAACAGCATTGGCCTCTCCTCTGTGCTCAGACCCCAGACAGCCAGTGCCTCAGACCTTCCTTGGAAAGAGACTGAGGGCAGGGCACAGCTGGGGAAGGAGAAGCCCCAGTGTCCAGCCTCCGTCTGGCTTCAAAGGCATCACCCCCAGAACTTTCAGTGCTGGACTCATCCCTGGGACTTGTGGGACTGTGAGGGCTCCTACTTCCTCTTTCTATTCTCTCTCCCATGACTTTCTCTGAGGGCAGGGGAGGCTCTCCTACTCCACACTCTCTGCACAGACAGAAGTGATTGATTCTGGCTGTGGCTGTCTGCAGCAGTGGCTGTCTGTTCGCTGCTATACAGAAGGGCTGGCCCTGAGCATTCCAAGCCTGGGGAGGGAGGACAAGCGTGAGTCAGTGAGGTGATCCCAGACACAGTTTACACTTCTTCCAAGTCTACGAAGGGTCCTCTGTGCTCCAAAACCCAGAGAGCCACCCTGTGCCCACTGCACCCTCGCCTGTCCCTGGTGAAGGAGGAATGAGCCTTAGAAGGAAGGAAGGGGAAGACAACAAAGACAAAAAGAATAGAAGAGATGAAGGAAGACCAGGCAGATGGTAAAGATGAAGTTTTGAAAACGTTGCGCTAACTAAAAGAAGCCAGACACAAAATGTCCAGAACCAGCCAAAGTCTACAGGGACAGCGAGCAGGATAAAAGCCCCGAGTTGAGGGTGCTGTGGGAGTTGGGAGGTGATGGCAAAGGGTACAGGGGTCCCCTGGAGGGCGACAAGGGTTCCAAAATTGGCTGTAACAATGGCTGCACGTTTCTGTGAAGTACTAGGAATCACTGGCATCTACACTTTAAATGGGTGGATTCATATATATAAAATAACTGGCTGGGAGAACAAGAAGACGAAGGACAGGAAAGAGGGAGAAATGAATGACAGAGAACAGAAACTCACACTTGCCTACCATACACCAGGGAGGCTAAGAGCCTGCACCTTTTTACCCTCGAAGTCAGAGTTATCACTTTCCAGGCTGGGAATCAAATCTCAGACTGTCAAATATCACGGAACCAGTAAGTGAAAGCATGACTCACACTGGGTCTGCTCAGCACCTGGCAGCTAAGATGAGGGCAGAGATGGAGACCTTCCCTACGCAAGACAGCCAGCAGGACCTCAAAGGCAGGGTGCTAGCCACTCTGCTTTAGGGTGTGGGGAGGAGCTGTTCAGAAATGCTGAAATCAATGTACCAAAAAGTTAGGCCAGTTCAGAGGGACAGATAATGTAAGTCAACATTTGGGCTCTTGAATCAGTCAACAAGTTTAGGCTAGTGAAGAAAACTTCCTTTCTGAGCAATAGCTCTTCTGGAGAAGTGTGTCTGACAGACACAGAACTCTGGCACGCCCATGGTAATGTTGCCTCATCTCTAGAGAAAAGAACTTGCAACGGAAAGCAAAATAAGCCCCTCCTCTGGCATAACCGAGACATGGTGAGGCGATGTGATCTCTGGACAGAAGTCCTGCTTGGAACTTGCCTTTTATGCTACTGGCTTGTGGCTTTGTGCTCAGCTTATGTATGACACAGCTCGGGTGGGGAGCACTTCCCACCAGGGATCTATGACTCAGAGATGGCCCTGGATGTTGCTGGGGGATCTGCCCTTGACATCAAGGTCTGGAAGAGGGTCTACTGTGATGCAGTGTGCAAGAAAAGGGAACAAGCTATCTCTGATTCTTCCTA